>CAOLHI010000392.1:0-668784 GCA_948474755.1 Ctenosaura bakeri
GAGAACTGAGGCAGACCTGTTTGTCCTGGCCCTGGCTAGATTCAGAGATCTCCCTGGCTGTTCAGTTCTGATCACAAAGAGATGTCAGGCTGGGCAGGGCTGGAGTGTGAGGCTTGGGTGTGCCTTTCACACTCGGCACTGATGGGTGGTGGTTTTTCTGTGCAAATTTAACAAAGAAGAAAGAGGCAAGGGGCACGCCGTAATCATCAGGGGAGGGCAGGAGAGAAGGGAGGAGCATGGGATTGGGCCCTTCACCGCCTCCTGCCCTCGCCCCGGCCTGATGGTGGTGGCAGCGGGCAGGAAAGATGCGAGGAATGTGCGATCACATACCTTGTCTCTTCCTGCTCCTTGCTCCGGGCCCAACTGCCCTGGTGAAAGGCAGGAAAGAGGCAAGAGGCACGCTATCACCCCCTCTCACCTCCTCCTGCCCCTTACTCCAGGCCCAATCACTATGGCGGTGGACAGGAAAGAGGCAAAGGGCGCACAATTGTCCCTCTCACCACCTCCTGCCCCTCACTCTGGGCCCGACTGCTGTGGTGGCGGGCAGGAAAGAGGTGAGGGGCATGTGATCACCCCTTCGCCACTTCCTGCCCCTTGCCTTGAACCTGATCGCGGGAGCGGCAGGCAGGAAAGCAGCGAGGAGCACAATCCCACTGCCTCGCCACCTCGATCAATGGAGGGCAGGCGGAGAATAAGGCGTTCACTCATATCCGCAGATTTTAGTATCCACAGGGCCCCCCAGAACCAATCCAACACAGATATGGGGATCCTGCTGTAGTCATATTAAAATAATTAACATTTTAAAATAAAATTTGCAATGTTTACTCAAAGCTTCCACTTAATAACTCTAGTTAGTTTATTGAGGATATGATCATCATGACATCATCATCATAATGACTTCATTTCTATCCCACTTTTTCTCCCTATACCAGGATACAATACATGCGACAAAAATTACAATAAATACAGTTAAAAGCATTTGCAAAGACATAAGTAAAACAAAGAAAATTTACTATTAAAATAAGCTATGGTCAGCAGTAAAACCATTTACAACAAATCCACTGGAACACAAACAATAAAAGTCAGCAAGACAGCATATTATTAAAAGCCCTTGAGGTAAATTCCTACAAGCCTGATGGAACAAAAAATTTTCACTGGCTAATGAAATAAGACCAAGCAGGAAGCCATTGATATCTTACTTAATTACAATTTTCAATTAACTAAACAAAGGGAAGGAGAATCATCCATAAGTATTGTGTGAAATATCCAATCTAATATCTACCATTTGGACAATTAGGGATGGGTCCCTCTTTATGAGTTCAGCTAAGGCCTATCCCTATTCCTTTTTGAACTAAATTTCTATCCTGTTTCTTCAATCAACACACACACAACACACACATGGGAGGGAGGAAGAGAAAATGAACTACATAAGATGAACATTAACAAACCTTTACAGCTCCAAGATGCTCTTTTCTGAATCGTTCCAGGGGCTTGATCAGAGTTTCTGTTACACTAAGGGCCTGCCAAGAAGACAATAAATATCAGTCTTAACAAACTTAACAGTGTCATGTACTGACAAACACTTGAACAAACAGAATTATTATACAGTCAGCCCTCCACATTTGGGGGTTTCACTTTCACCAAACTTGCAAGTTTCTCCAACCCCTGCCCCCTCCTCCAGGTGTTTCTTTTCCAGGGGAACCTTCCCTCTCAGCAGGTATGATCAGACCATTCAATCCTTTAAAAATCCACCTCTGGTGGTGGTCCTCCTCCTTTAGCAGCTCCCTGGCAAGCTAAGGAGGGCTTAAAGCCTGATTTCTCAGCTCTACAAATCCTCTCCTGATGCTCCCTGCACTCAAGGAAGGAGATGGGCAAGAAAGAGGAAGCAAAGGGCCATTATGCCAACCAGCCTTCTTTCCCTGACCTGCTTGGGACTCAGGGTGTCTATTCTTGCTATCATGCCTTAGCCCCTTTCCCACAGACACGAACACATACATTTTGATATATGTGATTCTCCCACTTTTGTGGGATCCTGCACCCATAATCGTGGCAAATGTGGAGGCTTGATTATATTTTACAATTATTTTTGAAGTCCACATCAGCATGTTTCTTCAGGAAAAGAGTGCTTTCCATTCATACTATATACACATACTGTTATATAAGGCACACAATATCTATTATACATACTTACATACCTATTAAACAGAGACTTCTTAGAACATACACTCCACCCATGTGACAAAAAGATCACTGTGGGCCCATATACTTGCAGGAGAATCCTGTCAGATGCACGCACAGGCTTAGACCTGTTCCTTTGGCTAACTACAACAGGATATTTAAATCTGAGGATCTTACATTTTGGAACGGGGGGAAACTCTGGCACTCCTCTAGAAATTTTTCTGAAACTCAAAAAAAATAAATAAAAGATGCTCTGATATTGCAGACTTGATAGTTTTCATTGCTTTTTCCTCAAAGAAAATACATTTTTCTTTAGACAAGTATTTCACTTTGCTGTTATTGACTGCTGTACTTTTAGTCTGGCAATGTCTTGCTTTTATTCATTTATATATATATATGTGTGTGTGTGTGTGTGTGTGTGTTGACGTATATGTAAACACACACACACATTAGCTACTCTGAGCAACATTTAGATGGGACAGGCAGGGCAGGGCAGAATGTCTTAAATAAATATACTCTACTGAGAAAATATTTCAGAAGACTGGAGTGGGATGATTCAAGCAAGAGTTTGAGGGTACCACAGAAGAATGAGAGTCCATGTGCGATGTAATGCCCAAATGTACTACAAATTGTAGTGGTTGGAGCTGAGGTTTATATACCCTGTTTCCTATCCTGAAAGAGGGTGTGTTTTCCCATCAAACTGACAAAGGAGTCCAGAACGGACTGATTGTCTTAACTTTAGGTGATAAAACATTGATGGGAGTCCTGACAATCTCTTAATATCTTCAGTGGGTAAGTTAAACAGGAAAAGTCTCTGTAAGATATGGTCACAGCAAGGGTGCTTGACTGCTTCACCTGGGCAGTTTTGCCTTCTATTGTTTCTGGGAGTTGACTGTACCTTACAGCTTTTTGAAAAGATCACCCCAGGGCTGAACTTTCCTCTCTGAACTTATGACCTGGCAATGCTGAGGTCATCCTGACATGACTACATGCATACAGTCAGCGCTTCTTTCTCCAAACATGTTTTCAGCCATAAATACTTTTCATACATGATAGAGGAGAGAATCATACAGCCCTCCAGATGTTGTTGGATCACGAATCCTATTATTCCAAGCCAATGTAGCCAATGGTAAAGAATGCTAAGAATTGCAGACCGACAACATCTGGCAGTCTGTATAATTCCTATCCACTGTCTGTTTACTATCAGTCTGGACACCAACCTCTATACTTGCCTAAAATGAGGAAATATTAAATTCTGCATGTGGTGTATTCAGAAAATTATGGGAAGGTAAATGTTGACTGTAAAATTTGAAGGCTATTATATGAGTTACTGGTATATACTCTATGTATAGCAGTCAACAATGAACTGCATATTGCAATGAGAGGAAGAGACTTAAGTTTTTTGGCTGATTTATTAATACTTTCAACATTTGCCCATATATGAGAAAGCATACTCTCTGGGCTCATTTCAAATTAGACATTAGGAACATGATCATGGTTATTATCCCAGACATTCTTTGAAATGTCTCCCACGACCCACATACTATTCTGTGTTCCAGTCTGAAAGAACATTTTGCACTCATTTCACTGGCAAAGGAACAAATGACCTTTAGTTGTTAGCAATTTTCTTTACAAAATGGGAAATATGCAAGCAAAACTTAATATGTGTAATTTATTCTAACATAACACACAGGCTTTCTCTCTTGATGCTTATTATTTATTTATTTAGAGAACAGAGGAGCGTAGTGATGTGTGCACTTGTAAAAACCAGAAGCTTTTTAGAGGGGTCCTTGTAGTTGTTTCATTTTTGCTGTTGCCAAAACGTACTTCAAAATCTTCACTTACCTCTTGAAACACTCATTTGTTTATTTATGTCTTAGGTATTAAAACAAATTAAGAGAGAACTGTATAAAAGCCTTCAAAGGTTCCTTTAAGATTCCAGAGAACTGTGCAGTTCTGAGATAACCCACATTTTGTGTACATGGAATGAGAGGTTGATACCTACCATGAACAGTCATTCTAGGAAGACTGAAGGGGCCAATCCACACTTGTGGGGTTATCTCCTCATGCTAATTTGATTGAGGCAGGACTCTGCCAAACTTCTTTTTCTATTGGATCTGTTACTCCCTGCTTGCTCTCTCCTTCAGTTTGATCGTATAGCCTTGCTGACCAATGAAAGAATAGCCTAAACAGAATGCCCCCCCTTTTTTTATATTTCCAGGCAGTGTTGGATTGCTTCTTCAGCCTTCCTAGAATTATCACTCATAGTGGATATCAATCTGCCATTCTCAGATAGTTGAAGGAGCAATCCACACTTGTGGGATATACCCAAGCTATCCACCTTTTGTACGAGGATTTATCGCTACTTTGTAGTGTCTGATAAATGTTGACGGCTCTTTCCATACCGCAGTTCTGTAGACCTTTTCCATTGACACTGCCACTCTAAGCTATTGTCGTCGCCATCAACCTAGTGGAATGAGCCCAAACTCTAACTGGCCTAGTAACTTTTGCTAGACTGTAACATAGATAAATGCAACTCTTTACCTACCTGGACATTTGCTTGGACACTTTGTGACCTAGAGTCCTCAGAGTAAAGGAAACACACATCAACTCTATTCTCCTTACATGTTTAATCCTTTGTATGCATACTTTAACTGCCCTTCTGACATCCAAAGAACTTTGGTAGCTCCACTGACTAGCCCCAAGTTCCCCGTTCCAAAATCGTTATAGCAGATGTTATCGCTACAAGAACACTGACTTTGAAAGAGGGCAGTCTCAAAAAAGCTTCCCTCAATGGTTCAAAAGACAATTTTGTCAGAGCATTCAAAACTAGATTTAAATCCCAATGCAGAAAACAGTGCACTGTTGGCAGTGCCTGTAATGTTGTGCCTCACGAACATCTTTTTACATGTGGATGTGATATAATATCACTATATTGCACAATATCATCTTCAGCAAAGCTGACACTTATCTTTTCAAGGTGTTTGAGTGAAAATGTTTCACCAAATCTTCCTGTTGAAAGGACAACACTTCTTTAACCTTTTCTTGTGAGACCATCAAAACTTCACACCATTTAGTAAATGAACTCCATGTATTTTTATTAAATGCTTTGCACTGAACTTCTTCTGGAGACCATTATTGTGCCTGTTACCAATTGAAGATAACCTTCTTCTACTAGCCTGCGCTGCTCAATTTCCACGTGGCTAATTTTAGCCAGTCCAGGTCTGGATGTAGAACTGGTCCTTAATTTAAGGCAACAACTCTTTCATCTGAGGAAGATGGTATAGCTCTTCCATAGGCTGATTCTTCAACTGTGGAAACCAGGGTCTGCATGTCCAGAATGGGGAAATGAACACCACTTGTACTTTCTCTAGTTTGATCTTGTTCAACATCCTCTGAATTATTGCGGGGGAGGGGGGCGGCCAATTGCGACAACCCTATCGTTCAGGTCATGGACAATGCATCCTGGCCCTCCACATTTAGGCTTCCATCTAGTGTGACAAATCTTTTTAATTTGGAATTCTCACCAGAAGAGAGTAAGTCATCTCAATTCCTGTCTAGTACAAAATAACTAATTTAATATTCCCCACTTATCTAATGGCAAGGCATATTCAAAACTATTTTTTGTACAAACAAAATGAATTTATAGAGGAAAAAGTTCTTGCCACTGTACTTCAATTGCTACATTTTTTATAAAGAATGTAAGAATATGTTTTGTAATGCCTAAGCAGCTGAACTTGACTTTTGGATTCCACTTTAAAATGTCCCCAAGGGGCTCAAAAAAAAAATCCTTCTTGATATGTTCCTAGAGGAGTCACAGAAAGAATGTTATTTATTTTACAGAAGTTATTCAATAATAATCTGTGGGAATTTCTATGTTAAGCCTCAGCTTTTCTTTCAAAAATGTATCCCAATGGAAGAAACAACAATAACAAAAAAGTAACTTGGATACTGATAAAACATTACACTTTCACTGAACTAATAGAGCAAACTACATGTGTATTTTAATTATTTAACCTGTATAAACCACTGGATAGGTAATCACACATTCTCCCATCACCCCCAGCCACCATACCCATATGAAGGATACCTGGATGGGGATGTCTGCTTAGCATCCTAAACTTTGTAGAGTAGACTTTTCTGTCATGCTGGGCGGTAGATCAAGAGGCAGAAATGTAGAAATGTGCAACTGCAGAGTGATGTTGAGAACGCTCAGAAGCCATTTGTTGCGATCTCCCAACAAATTAAAATAAAAACTAATGCTGGATGGACAGAATGCCCACAGTGCAGCCACACAAAAATCACACACCATACAAATGGCTTCTGAGCATTCTCAACATCACTCTGCAGTTGCACATTTCTACATTTCTAGCTCTTGATCCACTGCCCAGTGTGACAGAAAAGTCTGCTCTACAAAGTTTAGGATGCTAAGTAGACATCCCCATCTGGGTGTCCTTCATGTGGGTATGGTGGCTGGGGATGATGGGAGTTATAATCCAAACCATTGAGAGGTCATCAAACTAGAGTAGAGGGCCAGTACAGTTCTCCCTCCACATTTGTGGGTTTGAATCTTGTGAGTTTGATTATTTGTGGTGACCACCTGCCTCCATCCCATTCTCCCCCTCCCATTACCTGGTGGGCAGCGGGTAGAAGGATGAAGGAGAAGAGAAGATCTTCTTCCCGTCACCATCTCCTGCCCGCTGCTCCAGGCATGATCGCCCCAGCCACAGGTGGGAGGGTGATGGGGAGGACAGATCTTCTCTTCCCAGTCACCATCTCTTGCCAGCGGCTCCAGGTGCGTTTGCCGCAGCGGTGGGTGGGAGGGTGAGGGGAAGGAGAAGACCTTCTCCTCCTCCTCACCATCTCCTGCCCTCCACTGCTGGCACGATCATCAGTGGGGGTGCATGGGCAGCAGTAGGCAGGAGAGTGCAGGGAAGGGGGAGTGCTCACTGGGGAGGGGTGTTATTTGAGGGGGGTTTTCCGCTTTTGCAGGGGTTCTGTGTCCCTATCCCTATTTATTATATTTTCAGGCTGCCTTTCTCCCAGAATTGGGACCCAAGGAGGCTTCCAACAATAAATACACATTAAAAACATTTAGAACCGTTAAAAAAATTAAAAGGATAAAATCATAAAAAGAAAAAAACCTAAAACAATATTCACTTTAAACAAGTTAATAAATAAAGCTCCCCAGCTTACATAAATGTCTGTTTAAACAGAAATTTTTTCATCTGCCAGCAAAAGAAAAGCAGGGAGGGGGCCTGCCTAGCCTCCTATGGAAGAACGTTCTACAGGATGGGGAGCAGCCACTGAGAAGGCTCTCTTCTGTATCCTCACCAGTCCTAAGACGGGGGTGGGATTGAGAGAAAGCCTTCCTCAGCAGATCTTAAGGCTCTAGCTGGTTTGTACAGGGAGATACAGTCTTTCAGATAGCCTGGACCTAAGCCATTTAGGGCTTTATAGGTCATAACCAGCACTTTGAATTGTGCCCAGAAACGAACAGGTAGCCAGTGGAGCTGTTTTAGCAAAGGATTTATATGCTTCCTGTAACTGGCCCCAGTCAGCGTTCTGGCTGCAACGTTTTGAACCCGCTGAGGTTGTAGTTTACTTAGGCTAAAAAGCTCTCTGGCTAAGAATGCTAAACGGCCCTCCCTAAACTGCAAACCCCAGGATTCCATAGGATGTTGAAAGTGGAATAATAGCATGATAACAGTGCGGAGCAGAAATGGCCTAAGTGGGCTCCAATCCACTAAAGCTTATGTAACAGGACAGGGTCTGGAGGCACATGATAACATGTTACTGAAAATGAAAAAGCTTATGTGTACACAGTACTCATACAGGATAGAAGAAAATGATCTGAAGAAATGAAATGTGTGAAGTTGCAGCAAGACTCTCCACTGTTTGTTGCAAGAAATTAACATATGTTCTCTTCTAGAATTTCCAGAATATATACTGGTGTATCTTCATAGCACTTTCATTCTTACAGAAACCTTATTTATTACTATTCAGTTAAAATTATATCTATGTATACCTGCATGGTTTGCAGCAGTAGTTAAAAACAAAGTAATTGTAATAATCAAAAACATATTCAAATAACATACAGCATTAAAAATATGGCAAACTGAACCATAAAACAGTAGGAATGGATACTTTTCTACAACCAAATGTTAAACTATAAATAAAATACTTTGAGTGACTAACAGATAGTAAAATGGACATCAGATGAGGCTCTATAGGGATGATATTCCAAAGTCAGAGTGGCACAAATACTAAAAAGATTCTCTTTTGTTGTTACCCACATGATCAATAACAGCAGGAGCTTTAAAGGGAGCCAGAGTGGAAGATTATAATTTTGCAGCACACTGATGTGACAGCAGATAATCATTATTGATTCAACCAAGATTTTGAAAAAGCAGATTCTGGTTATGGCTTGGCCTTCGGAAGAAGAGCTAGACTACAAATGGTTGCAAACTTCCTTTTTTGAGAATACAGAGCATAGTTTTAATACTACCAAACTGTTCATTTACTGTAGGGAAAGCAGGAGAGGTGAGAAGCTTTGCAACAGGCTCATCTGGAGAAGCAGAACATTTTGGAGGCCTGAACATTAAAAGGGAAATGCACAGAATGTAAACAAAATTCAGATTATGCTCTGCCATGCTTTGTCACTACGAAAAAAATATTATTCTCCTTATATTAATATAATTAAATGAAACAGGGACTATTAATACAATTTAAAAGGAAAATGTCTGACATTTAAAACAAGCATCTTTACAAACTTACCATAATTTCTCTTTGTTCTTCTAAATTTTTCAGAAAATTAGAGAATTCATGGAGGGCTGCATCTATAATACAAATAAACATCATTTCAATGGATGCTATATGAATTGGGGAGGCAGAAAAATAAAATAGATAATGGATATTGCACATTCAGTGTTATTTAGCTGACATACCTATACATCTTTCATCATCTGTTTCTGCATCACCAATAAATTCAAATCTAAAGTCTCTCAGTGAGCGAGCAAACTTTCTTTGGGCAGCTGAAAGACCTAAAAAACAAAAGCAAGATAATAAAATTAACTTATCTTCTTGAAAACAAGATTCTAGAAAAAATATGCTGCAGTATTTAGAATTAAACCAACCTTTAATCCATTTTTAATTATCTTCCTCTTAACTGCTTTAATTCTATTAATAGTGCAATTATATTTTTAATATTTGTGTGATGAATTTAAAAACTGTACCTATTTTAAAATATGTACACCGCCTTGAGTCCCAGGCTGGGGAAACAGTGGGAGATAAATAAATATAACAGCAACAACAACTTAAATCTATGTACTGCCACTTTGAAGTCTGTTAAGTCATGATGCACATTTAACAGAAGTTTAGACTGCAATACAACTGTGAGTAACCACTGTGCTCCTAGATAACTACAGACACTGACTTTTACAAAAGAAAAGCTAGATTTTAACTCCCTCTGAACCAGCAAGAGCACTGTCTCAAGTTATTTGTCTATACTGTGAACTGAATGACTGACTGATCATCATCTCACAGTTTTTCTCAGCCTCAAGAAGACAGCTACTATGTGTATGTGGCTGCAGTTGTAAAAGCTGCTGATTGACAGAAAAACAAGGATTTCATACTTCCTATAAGAGTGCATGAACTTTATTACTAGTTATAAGAAATATATATATATATATATATATATATATATATATATATATTCTTAATGTATGTGTGACTAGTCTCAACCAATGAGTCCAATTTATATCACTGCACCTCAGGATCAGCTCACTTGCCTAAGTAGGATACCTAAGTACATGGAATCTAATCATGCACAGACCTAATAATCCACAAACCCTGCATGATAAAGCCCTACATCCAATTGCTACTCCAATTAGTGCAGATTCTCTGAATCAATCCTGTCCTAAAGGAGGAGGAAGGCACGTGTGCCCAGGCAAAAGGCAAGGGAACAGGAGAAGAATGGGGTGTGTGTGAGAGTGGGCACCTTGTGAATAATCAATTCATGAAGGTCAAACTCGCAAATGTGGAGGGAGAACTGTACTATGTTTCTTATGCAATATGATTATTATAATGTTAATGAATTATCAATGGGTAGCCACATTTGAATTTATACCAGTTTATGATAGATTGTTATTCTGCATAGCTTAATAGGTTTTTAAAGCTCTAAGAACTTTTTGTTGTGCACATTAGTGTCTCAACAAATAGGACCAGTGAAATTCAAGTTTCCTATGATTCCAAGTACAAGGTCAAATTTCATACCACCATGGCAATTACACCCATGCAGATTTCCTGCCCACTTACAACAACAGTTTATTTATAACTGATATTTGTGAATTCACCACTGAAAATTCCAAGAGGACCAACATGGAGAAACAAATTCTGCAATGCAAATAATGCCACATGAAATTTTTTGGCTTCTATAAACATTTTATATACTCCTTTACAATGGGATTTTTACTACCATTGCAAGTTATGTGTACCTTAATAAAGAGGAGGAGTGGGAAGTAGAAGTGAAGAAAGCTTTGAGTAGTCCAAAAAAAAAAAAAGGAAAACTATAATATAATCATTCTATTTATACAGAGATTTGTGCTTCCTAAAAGCTGCTTCAATAACGGAAGTTAAGAAAAACATATTTCTATGACATATTTAGTACTTGAGTTAGCAATGAGAACAGGAGGAAGCAAGCTGTTTCTAGTGCAACATACCCTAGAGGCATTAAACAAGTTCAACCTAAGAAATCCACAAGTGGAGTCCTTAACGTTTTTCACATCCCTAATACTTACAATTTTTTATGTAAAAGCAAATCTAAATTTAATAAAAACACTGATAACTGAACAGAGTATGCTTTAATCTTTTCCCTATGCTCTTGTTCTCAATGCAAAGCCTTCCACACACAAGCTGCTGTTTGCCTCTTGGTTGCCTCCCTTCCACACGACCAACACTGCCATCAAGGGAGACATGATATCAGGAAAGGTACACTGAAGAAACAGTAAAGCACACTGTACTGCAGGTGATTCAACCAGATTAGGAATTCTCAAGTACAAATTTTAAAAACAGAAGACATGTTTGTATTTCTCTATGTAACGAAATGCTTCACCAATAGTATTCACCTTACAATGAGACAATCCAAATTTACACAGTGCTTTACTCAGGAAATGAAAATCTAAGAAGAAATTGGGTGGCTGGCATAATAGTGAGAAGAGATGTAGATGAGATGTAAAACTATGTTTAAAGCTTGAAAACTATAGACAACATTCTTCTCAAATCTGCCAAATTCAATACAGTCCTCCCTCTACATTCATGAGTTTGACCTTCATGAGTTTGATTATTTGCGAGGCGTGCTTGCCTCCCTCGCCCCCATTTTCTTCCTCCCATTCCCTTGAATTCCTCACCCCAGGCTTGCCGGGCTTGTATTTAAAAGGTTTTTCTTTTTGGGTGAACAAAACCCCTCTCCCACTGCTGGAGGTGTGTTTTCTCTCTCATGTGGTTCCATTTTCTGCCATGTAATGGCTGCTGATTGGTCAGGTGTTCTCTTTGCTCATACCCCTCCCTTTTTAAGATGGCCACTGGAAGTAATCAGAAGGGCATAAATGTGCTTTTCTCTCTTTGAAGGGAAAGTACTGGTAAGCCCTTTACTGAGTCTTTTTTCTCCCCTGTGCTCAACGCTGGGGCCAGAAGCAAAGGAATGGGAGGGGGAGTTCTGGAAAGGAATCATGGAGGTGGAAGTTATTCACAAGTTTTTCCATTTTCACAAGGGTTCTGTGCCCCTAATCCTCATGAATGTGGAGGGGCTACTGTACTATGTATTTAGAGGGGCCTCAAAATGCTTTCCAACCATGCTACAATTTTTCCTTAAACTGGGTTAGTCTCTTCTTCAACAGGTTGAGTCAGGTAATCTTCAAAATCCATACTGGTCCAATTAGGACAGTCTTTTGTTTAGCAGGTATGTACAAAATCCAATGTGATTATATCCAGATATTTTTGTTACACAAATCAATTAAATCAATCTCAATATAAATGCCTAGGTTTGTACCTAACATCCAATTAAAAGAAAATAACACTGAAGTTTCCACTCACAACAACAGTGTAAAACCTATGTTTTAAAAGAACACAGGAAGAAGATTAAGACATGATTATACTGTCTTATGAATAACATCTCAGAACAAAGTGAATCCACAGTTTGCTAGGTAGTGATTTACAGAGTTTAGTGAGCAGTATGAAACCATCTACACATAGTTGTATGTCAACCTCCACCCAACATCAAGAAACCATCTATGAAACAAATATATACAGGCATATCCCAGTTAAGGAAGCCTCTGACAAAGCAGCTTCTTTTTAAAAAGCCTTCTGTGACCACCTGGCCTCCCCTTTTCATTGTCTAGTTGGAAGCTTTTCAGTTGCATTAAAATTGGGAGGATGATGGAGGGCTGGAAAAACACAGACTTTTGGTACTAGGTTACCATAGTAAGTGTACAGTAAACAGTGTAATGAAGCTCGAGCTGGGAAATAATGTTATTTTACTCTAGCTGATCCTATTGAAGTTATGTGTGCCTACCTACAACAGGCAAGGTAAACAACAGCTGCTTCCAGAATTCCTTACTCAACACATGAGAACAGCAAAGAGATGAGCAGATAAGGCTGCTCCACCAGCTACATCCAACACGTTAGTTTGCCCATCAAAATGGAAATCATAACATAAGTGATCTCTGAATGCATTTTGGAAGAAGGTTTAGGGTAGTCTCTAGGTTAAAAATGTTTTTGTTTCCTTATGGAAGGCATATCTGACCTGGCTGTTTCATTTCTTATGTACATCTTGTTTGTTTTGAATAAAAAGTCTTTTTGTGGTGAAACAACCTATTCCTTTTCCTTCCATGTTATTTCTACCTTTGGTAACAAATTTTCTGTTAAAGAAGAAATGCCCAGGAACACACCTACTTCGTTAACTGAGATGTATATGTATTTTAATGTGTTCAGTTTCCTTATACCTAACAAAGAATCATTATCCATAAGGATCTAGAGAAGGGAAGAACCAGAAACCAACGAGGAGAGTGGTTGGCATAGTGGTGGCCAAATGAACATCAACAGCAAACAGAAAGGTTTTAAAAAGCCATTTCTTGTGTCTTCTAATAAATATATAAATTAAGAATACTTCATAAGCACAAATATTTTTGCATATTAAAGCTATTACCAGTCACATCACGTCTTGCATGTACAAAGAAAAAAGGGAGAAAAAACACAAGATTCACAACTTGCAACAAAGATATTCCGATAAATATACATGCCAGAACACATACACACTATGTTTTATACAAACAGTGAGAATCCTGTGACTCAACAACAGAACATTTACAAGCTAATATTTAAAGTCCTGGAGCCTGCAGGCATATCACTGACAGATTTACTCCAAAAGAAGATACATATATTTGTGCCCTGTACCGAGCCTGAAACAACAAAATCTCATGGAACCTTCAAGACTACCAAAGAGAGTGACACATACTTGTGTTACAGGTTACGTTATGCTATAGGTTATTCCCACTATGCTCAATCAGGTATACTCCCACACAACTGCACAGGAAAGCAGTTCTAATAATTTTAATTTTGTTTTATCCATTTTTACACACCTCTTATAATTTGCACACACATGTCCTGAACAAACAAGCTAAGTAAGCCCACTAAAAATGATCATCCATTGAGAATTCCACCAGACACAAAAGTCTTGAATATCACAAGCACGATTACGAAAAACATCTCATTTTCTTCAGATCTAAAAGACTGACGTGACCTAACTTTGCCTGTTCGATTTTCAAAAAATATAAAATATACCACCCACCAGAAAACAACAACATGGGATTAAAGGTAAATCAGCACCATAAGCTACGATGAGATAGATCAGGGACCCAACCACTGCATTTGTTTTAACAAAATCACTTTTGGAACACAACAAACTGAGTTGTAGCCTATAATTACAGCCTTATCTACAAATAAGTAGTAGACAGAAGGAAAAGGTTTAGATGGTAAAGAGTCAAAAATGAGCAATAGAACAGGTTTCCCATTGCTGAAATGCAATCATGCATTTATTGTTTTGTGTCTAGGGGGGTCTTTTACAATGGCAAGCTTACCAGAAAGATGCATCTGTTATCTGATTCTGAATTTATCAACTGCTTTTTTTCCCCTCCTGTTTAATATGTTTATTTCGTTTATGGGCGTTCTACAGAGGTATGCAATAATCACTTCAAAAACTGCCATCACGCATAATGTACACACACCCACACATTAAGGTGTTTCCCCCCCCAAAAATTTAAAAGACAATATAAAAGCCATAATTAGTTTCAACCACATAAGTTAAAAATCTGCTGCCAACAGGTCAGCGCAAACATGTCTTCTTAACCCACATTTTAGCTAGCTCTCTGTGACATATTCTATAATCTTTATTTCATCTATGTAGAGTTAAATTGTTTATTCATATAAAACATATTATTTTATTTACTTCATATAATGCTAAATACTGGCTGTCAGCATCTGAACAAGAACCTGTCAGGTTTCATTTCATTTTTTGCCTGTACTAATAACTACTAATCTTCATGTTTTTCCTATGTATATGTATTTAACTTCAGGACTGTAAATTTGGTTTAATTATTTTATGTTATTAAAGGAAAAACATACACAACTGTACCAAGAACTCTTTGAAAAAATTTGACGTATGTTGCCAAGTTAATAAAAAAGAGAAAGAAAGTAGAATCTTAAGCAGTATCATGAAGTATTACATTTTTAGGATTACTAAGCAGCCTGTTTCAAGCTTCTGCTAAAAGAAATCTGTAAATAAAACAGGATGTGGACCAGAATGAGCAAACAGAAACAATGGCAAAAATTGTATGCTTATATCTAAGAGCTATGATAAATAACAAAAAGAGGGTAGAGAAACAAGTAATTTGCTGGACAATTTCAACGCAAATGTCGTTGTTTAATGTACACTAATGATACACAGACAGCAGCAGTGAGCAATGCTGGCTTGTGGGGAAACACACTATCTTCCTATTCATTTTTGTGGCCTTGAAGCCTCACTTGGATTGTCCTTCCAATTCCTTCGTACAGTTTTTCTTGCCCATAAACCAACAGAACTTGTGTGGCATGCAAATTCCAGCCCTAACAGCAGCCCTAGTAATGCTGCTAGTCTTGTACATGAACCACGTGGCCCACGTAAGCCTTGATTCTGATTACAACAGCATTTCTAGAAGGCTTTAAAAATTAGGTCAGTGTGCAATGTATTTTTTAAACCAAAAAGAGCTAATTTTCAATGCTGCCATGATTTGGGTGATAGCAATGGGGAATGTTCTCAATAGGTTCTGGGGAAATTGGCCCCAGGTCCACCGACTTTGCTCACCCTGACTTAACAGCAATTATTTTGCAGTAATGGATGATGTTCCTGATTATGACTTTGAATTTCAGTCCATAAAGGTAAATCATATGAAAGTAACACTAGCTTTCACACAGAGTGCCCTTCAGTCTGTTTATGTACATATTATTTTTGTTACGTGCCTTTCAGTCATTTCCAGCTTATGGTGACCCAAAGGCAAATCTATCATGTGGTTTTCTTTGCAAAATTCATTCAGAAGGGGTTTGCCTTTACCTCCTTCTGAAAAACCCAGTGAGTTGCTATGGCCAAGTGGGGATTTGAAGCCTGGTCTCTAGCTTGGAACAATGAAGTAGAACCTTTTCCCATAAGGAATTGTCCTTTTTTTAAAGTTATCAAAACCTATTATTTGTCCTGGTTTTGTTTCTTGTCACTGCACAACACTGTGGTGTGGACAGTGTGCACTTATGCACATAAAATATACAGGGCATGTGTGGATTAAGTGTTGCATCTGCAGGCAGCCAGGAAGGTTTCTGGTGTTTGCAAGCCTTCCTAAGTGCCAGCATATGCTTCATGAAGGTATAACTTGAAGATACCACAGTCCCTGGCTGCCTTTACACGGGTTTGCATAGCCAGGAGAGGTATCTGCACAGTAAACCCTAACCAGGCTGTACAAACTGTAATTTCCGTCTGCAGATTGTGGAGCCTCTGAAGACCCTATCTGTAGTTACAAATGCTTCCCTTGGCCTGGAAAACCCCCAGAATGATTTCTCAGTTTAGTTGGATGGGTGTATACGGGAGATGTTCTCTCGTTAACCCAGGCTCAAGCCCAGCAAGCTTCATCAGCACTTGGAACATGAACAGATACATCTCGGGAAGAGCTGAAGAAGAATGTTGCTTCTAGGCACTAAAAAATACATCCAAACACAATGTATTTCCTAAAATATTGCAGAAAATCAAAGTAGTAATCTTGTATTGGTTTTATCCAGAGACAAAAAAAGCTGTAAATCAACCATAATGAAGCTGCCTAAATACCCTAAAACCACAAGACCTCCTCTGATCTTGGAAGCTAAGCAGAGTCTGCCTTGGTTAATACTTGGATGGAAGACCACCGACACATACCAAATTGCTGTAAGATATATTTCAGAGGAAGGAACTGGCAAAGCCACCTCTGCATATTCCTTGCCTAAGGAGGAATGCTCATGAGGTCATGAAATCCATGAGGTCACTGTAAGGGCAACTTGACAGCACATTCACATACAGACACAGCCATAATGAGCAAACACTTGCTTTGCATACCAAGGTCAGATTCAGGTCCCTCCAGCACCATGCAGAGTTGGGAAGTATATCTGTGTAAGACCCTGGAAAATTCATTTTGCTTTGTATGCCTAGACAGTACTGGACTATTAGAAAATATTGAAATACTGCATGATGTTGCTTCTACATAGATACATATGTAGAATGGCTATGTAGAACCTTGGTGAAGACCAAACCCAAAAAATTTCTGATCCTTTAAAACGATAATGCCTTCCCCTCCTGCATATCTACGTAATTACGTAAGCACCCAATGCTAGTTGTTCTTTCAATTGAGGTGACACAACCAGAAGTTCTCTTACTTTTAGACCTACCCTAATTCTTACATACTCACATTTTACCTAATTTATACATCAATTTATGTTATAAGACATCGAACTGGTTAAACACATACCCTATTGGATGTTACAAAACGACTACCGGTACTTTTGATTTTACAAAGGCTATACGGTGAAACTATGGAATTTCTATAATTATCATTAGGGATTTTTTTTTTTCACAGTGTGACTAGTTAACATCTTGTCTCCTCTCACTACACTGATAAAGGAGGAAATTATATTCTATTCAAAAGCTGTGATAGGAGCTAAATAAAGCACTTGCTACACTTAAGGGGAAAAAAAGAAAAAAAAGTAAATTGTATGAGGTTATCACATAGCTCTACAGCTGACCAACTCTTAAGCGTGGTTAACCACATTTAACTCAAATTGCACAGATCATAATTTAAAGCAAAATGTTACTACAGTCCAACTTATTTAGTTGATTTGGTAACACTGCTTTTTATAGATAAATACTTTTTCAAGGATAGCAATTTATTTTTTATTTTTCAACCCTTCAACTTAAGATTTTAAAAAGCAAATACTTCTGTCATGTTTACAAGGCTTTCAGCTGGCTTCAACATTTACAGCTAGGATGAGAATGGTGTAGCCCTGTAGATACTGTTGGACTAAAATTTCCATCAACCCTAGTCAGCAAAACCAAACATGAGGAATACTGTCAGTGGGAGTCCAACATCTGGAAGCCTACATGATTTCCACAGCCACAACTGATTTACAACCTGAAAACCTATCCACTGTAACAATTTCTCCCTTAAGTTTGCAGCACAAAACTACAAGGCAAAAGCAATGTTGTCATCTACATACTGGGGAGGAGTATATACTCTCACAGATGCATTATTTGAGTGTATATGCTTTGAAGCTGTTCAAGGGATTTCCACACTGTCATTACCTCCATAGGTAATGAGATCAGGTACAACCCTTAATGACAGCCTGCATGGTACAAGTGATCTGAGTGTTTCACTAGGTCTCTAGGTCTCAAATCCCCCACTGAGAGGGTCAGACCTTCAGGGATCAAGGGCGAAGAGTGAATCCTTCAGCCAGAGGAGTTCACATTCAATCATAGGAGGCTGAATGAGAAGAGTGTTTTCTCAGGGAAAGCCTAAAGAAGGGGAAGAAGATAAATCAACCCACTACTAAATCCAGTAAGAGAGAGCGGCCTAGATTTGGGAACACACCCTTTGGAAAAGAGGGAAGCCAGAAGGCTGTGTGTGTGAGAGAGAGACCTGTGCCTTTATGCTCTTGTGGTGAGTTAAGAAATTATTTAAACACATTCTGAAGATCTGTTTGAACTTATATACAAAACTGGTATGTTTGCTATTTTAATAAAGATTACACTACATTTTTTTCAAAAAGTTGGTCTCAACTGAATGATTATCAGTGATTATAGCCATTCAGACCCACACTACCATAAATCATTAAAGAAGTTTTAATTACCAACTAAAAGGCTTTACCCTGTTTACACAAAGGTGGTGTTTCTAGGGAAGGCCAGAACTGTGCATAAAGTGGCAAGGCACCTGGCAGACTTAACTCTACCTCTCTGCAGCTCTTATAAGTTTACCCTCTTCAGTTGCATTCATAAAATAAATAATTTGATTTAATTGTAATGCAACATTAACCCCACGCTCGCTTACTGCTGAAATTCAGACTCACTTATAGAAGCTACGCAGACAATTATGTTTCCTATAACAATAATTGATGTTGTCTGTAACAATAATTGTTTATGAATAATCTATGGAAAGTTAATCCACACTGTGCATTTTGTTTTCTGTGCTGGATGGGTGATGGGGATTGTGAAGAGAGGAACTGAGTGGGGCCTGGTAAGAGCCAGCCAATCACAGCTCAAGGAACGCTGTGATAGGGAGCCTATGGGAGAGAAAGGATACAAAATTGAAGCTTGTCCTTGACACAAGGAAGATAGGGGAAAGGTGGGCTAGAACTTGGGAAAAGCTGTAAGAGAGATAGGCCAGCCAGCTAGGGTGAAGAACTGAATAGGATTTTGGGGAGCCGTGAATGATTAAATAATCCAGGGGTTAATATGTCACCTAAATGTGCCTTAATAAGCTTCTACTTGTTTATTCTTTTTTAACAACTGTTTCTGGCTGTTCCTATTAAGGTTGATAGAGAGTCTGGTCATACTGACCATAGCAAACCCACAGCAAAACATATCCACTTTTCCACATAGGGATCACCTTGAAACCTAAATACCCAATCCAGCAAGATATTGAGAGGGGAAAGGACGCAAGGTGAGTGGAAGGAGTCCAAGGGCTGGAACTATGGGCCCAGCCTGGAGAGGGGATCCACTACAATGACTTTGATGTGGAGGAATTTCACGTAGTTCTGTTGTCACAGACACATTTAGACTCCCCTGGGACTCAGAGCCTCTGCAGGGATAGACAACCAATTAGAACAGTCAACCCCAAAGGCTGATTAGGTGTCAGTATCCACAAGGGAAAGACTAATTCCAACTGAATATCAAACAAACAATACTCCAGACACACAGTACAGTTTCCTGAATATGACGCTGCCCTGTGACAAACTCATTCTGACATTCCAATCGCCTACAATCTGGAATTACTACTCAACTGATTGAAATGATGTTGCAGCTGCATGGCAACAAATGAGATCTCCAAGGGAGATCTAAAGTCAGAACAATTTCATATGATATTAATATCAGTTATAAAAGTTGCTAGCACAGCTATGGAGAAGCAATTGCTAGATAAGTTAGAACTTCTGAGACTGAAGATGTCCACTGCAGTAATATTGCTGTTGTACATGCAGCATAAATCTAGCCATATGCTATCAGGCAATCTCCAAATGACTTTTGCAAAAGTTTTGCCTGAACAACAAACCACCCTAGCCTCACACAATGAGTCAGAGAAAAAACAAACTCTTCAACAATTGTCAGCTGATTGTGCTGCTTTACTGCTTTAAATCCTTCACATGCAACTCTCATAAATAGGTTATGAAGCAGCTGAACATGTACTACTTCTGGTTCTCAAGCATGAAAGAAAAAGACAATGAAAATTGTAGAAGCAGGCCATAACTAAGGAACCAGTCACTCAGACTACAATAGTACCCTAAACCTGAGGGTGGAGGTGCTACAGAATTACTGCCAGAGTGCTTTCATTTTGAATTATCTTCAAAAATACTATTACTGCTACTGTGCAAGTACACATGAAAAATAATTTATTCTTATTTTATCCTCTACCTCTATGTGTGTTCAGCACTGTGTGTTTATCTGCTGATATAAAAAGTCTGAGAAGAAGGAAGAGAAAAAAAATCTGGAAATTAGTATTTTAGTATTAGAGTTTTATGTTACTTCTAAAAGTAAACTCAGTTAATGAGCATTTACAAGACTATTTTTTTCTTCTCTACATTTCATAGAATAAAAGCTTGTCTCCTACCCCCCGTCCCTGCAAAACAGAATTAGAAATCATATTTCAGCAGTAAGTAGGAGTATTTTGAGGAATATTTTACAAAGGACAGTACTGGACATTGACAGAATGCTACAATATGGACTGTGTTGAAAACAGCATTCTTAAGAAATAAGAGAGAAGTGTCAATCTGCTTCAGCAACTGTGATGTTTGCAGAAATGCAAAAAATATTATTGGAAAAAATGTTTAAAAGGGAAGGGGGAAGTCCACACCAAAACAGTCCCATGACACTCAGTGATCACAGAATGCTGAATTTGTTAAGGAAAATAAAAGAAAACAAGGAAGAAAATGAATGGAATTTAGTATCCTTGTTTGTCAGATTGGCACACAGAGGTGAAAAGGTAAGGAAACTTTAAGACACTGCCAGCTAGGAACGCCCAGCAGCATTAAAGGGAACTTCCCATTCGGTGTGGAGAATGCAATTGACAAGCTGTTCTGTATTTTGCATATACAGCATACAATACCTGCCACGTGGAAATTATCTCTGCAAGCCCCAACATAGCTCATGTAATGAACATTTTATTTTTATTTCATAATTCATTTCTAAAGACAGGAGCATTAACATGTTTAAATTAATATGCCAAAAATAACTTCTGTGGCGATTAAACATTACTTTGCTTACAGCTTCAGTATGGGCTGGATTTCTGCTCCGCAGAAATCAGAACATATGCACAGGAGGAATTGCCCATTGTTTATATCACCTTGCTCCTTGTAGCCGGAAATGACAAAAAATTAACATGAAACTATGGCTGCACAGGATCAATTTTCAATGTACTGGCCCTTGGTGAGGCCACATTTGTAATTATATGGTTCTGAAATTGCACAGCTATGAAAGGAAAACCATTCATTGATTTTTCTGTTAAGTCTTGTCCATTTTATTATTATTACTAGATTTGTGATTATTTAATGTACAGTACTTCTTAAATCTTCTGCCTAGCAGTGGTTACAAAATCCTCCCAGTCACAACTACTTCCCCATCTCTCACGAAGTAAACTGGCAAAGAACTACAGTCACAGTTACCATAGTTGTATAAGTACAGTCTCCATGTTGCTCTCATCAGCACAAATAAAGAGCCAGTACATGGTGTACTGGTTTGAGCACTGAACAATGACCCTAGAGAGCAGAGTTCGATTACTTTCTAAGCTATGGAAACCCACTGGATGACTTGGGCACACTGCACACACTCAGCCCCTGAAAAGCTTATGAAAGGTTCACCTTAGGGTTGCCATAAGTTGGGAACGACTTGAAGGAACACAAGACAAATCCAGTTGCTAATCCCAACTATAGAAGACCCACTGAATCCGTGAGATTGACATAAAAACTGCTTTCCCTTCAGCAACTGATTCAGTGGGTCTTATAGTAGTTAGGACTAGCTACTGAATTTAACCCCATGTTTTATTCAAATTCAAGAAGATTTCGTAAGGTCAGTTGCTTTAGGCTGGTGGAAAATATTTTCCTACATTGTAACAAACAGGAAAATATTTAAAGGAAGAGCTATAATCTGATTGGAAATACTTGAACGTACACAGCAACAACAACAATGAAGGAAATTACAAAACTAGAGGTAGATCTAGAGATGGATCTACCTCTAAAGGAATTAACTGGTCAGGCTACAACAGAAAAGGAACCAGTCCATAGCCTACCTTTAAAACAGCAGGGCATGACACTTAGTACCAAATATGCTTAATATCTACAAAGATAGAAAAAAAAAAAGTTTCTATGATACATCAGAATTAATTGGGCAAAAACTACAAGGGAACAGTGACTGATCCTAACTGTGTGATTGCTCCTACAGACAAATTCTGGAAAATCAGATTATAAATAAGCTAACTCCCACACTTGCTGAGAAAGCAAAACAGCATTTGGGATGTGCCACACCGTGTTCTGGGCCACTACAATGTTGCAATCCATGATATTCTCACAGTACTGAAAGCTAGTAAATTGACACAAAAGAAGTATACTATCTTACAAAAGGTTAACAGCTTACAAATCTAAAATGGAAAATGAAAAGGTGAACCAAAACAATACCCAAATCCAAAAATATTTTAAGAGCAATAAACTTTGATCAGACTTAAAAATGGCATTAAAACATTAAGTCATTTCAAAAAAGAGAGCAAATTTAGAGGAAGCAGTACAAATATTTTCTCCATAGCAGCTGCTGGGACATCATGGTAACTATTTGAACAACCACTGTATATAATTCACTTCCCTATTTGTGCTACACGTAAATTACTGTGATTTATGTCTTAATTATAATGTAAGTTGACCCAACATCACCACTTTTTTGTCAGCATATCATTTCAGTTACTTGATGCTAATCCAGCTCATGACAATATCTACTCACAGATTCAGGGAATCCATTCTTGTTCCCATGTCTGATGCAAAATTTAAAAAGTATCACCATCACATCAATGTTAGCATATTCCAACTAATGAGACTTCACACAGATATTAACCAGCGCCAGAATCAAGATCTGTGAACACTCCAAAACTATTTGTTCAGTAGCACAACAGCTATTACTATTACTATCAGTAGGGACAGATCTTATGTAAAAGAAATGTAAACGTGCACATCTATCCAAAGAAAACCAATGGATTTTATCTTTACATTGTGCATTTTAAAACCCTTTTTAAAAACTTTTCCTGTTTTCTATCTTTCACCACCACCCCACCAAACAACATTGGGAGTGTTGCCTTTGAAGACCAGTTTGAGAAAGAAATGTGTTCAGTCATCTCATTGGATCTTATTCACATTTACTAAACCATATTACTTTCCTTGTAATATCATATTGATAGATTTTACTTCATTATGACTGACGAAAAATGGTGAAATAGTATTTCTTTTATTTATCTAATGCATTTATCTATTGCCTCTCAGCCAATGAGGGCTCCAAGACAATACACAGTGGACAAAAGCATCCAAAACAATATATAAAGAAAATAAAACAAATTAAAAAAATAGTCCTTAAAAATAACTTACAGTCCTCCCACCACATTTGTGGGTTTGACCTTCAGGAATTTAATTATTCACAAAACGCACGCATTCTTCCCTCCCCATTCTCCTCCTCCCATTCTGTTGTGTTTTGCCAGTGCAGAAAAGGAAGGCAAGCGCCCAGACGAAGGGCAAGGAAGTTCTTAGCCCTAGCGCTAAGAACTCACCCTGAGGCAACAGGCAAGGGAAGGTGGGGGAAGGCTCTGACCAGGGCTGATCCTGCTTAGCTTCCAAGATGAAGACATGATCTAGTACCTTTAGAGTATTTAGGCTTTTGATTTCATGTAACCACTTTTTATTGTTCTTGTCATTTTCTGTAGTGAAAAAAGATCAAGTCAATCAGATGACTTCTTTGGAATACGCATTTTTTTATTTCTCTTCTCTGTATTAGTAAATTCACCTACTATACATGCATACACATATACATCTCTGTGTGTATGTGTGTCAGAGAAGAGAGGAGGGAGAGTTTTAAAACATGTTTCTTAAGGCTTGCCAACTGAAAAAACGCAGTTAATTTCAAAACTCCCAATGTGACTGTGTTATGCCCTTTCATTTACTGATTACTTTTATTTTCCTCCACTTCAGAGATGTTTTTATATTGTTAAAAAGTTTAATTAGCCCTTCAGTGACAGGCGGGATCACATGCACTCTGGCAGTGCTGAAAAGAAATCTTAAAGTCTCTGTGTCAGTCCATGTTAGTCATGTCAGAGGGAGCAGGCTTGTTTTCTGCTGCTCCAGAGACTAGGACAAGGAGCAATGGATTCAAGCTGCAGGAAGGGAGATTCCACCTGAACCTCAGGAAGAACTTCCTGATGGTCAAAGTTGTCCGACAGTGGAATATGCTGCCTCGGAGTGTGGTGGAATCTCCTTCTCTGGAGGTTTTTTAGCAGAGGCTGAATGGCCATCTGTTGGGAATGCTTTGATGGGTGTTCCTGCATAGTACGGGGTTGGACTGGATGGCCCCTGTGGTCACTTCCAACTCTATGATTCTGTGATTGTATAGTCCTTAAGAATGATGATCAAAATTTTCATATGGTGTTAAACCACGTGGTGAATTATTTTTTTAAATAGTGTTCAGCATCTAGAGAAACCACAGCAAGGACACACCAAGAAAAAGGAATTTGACATTTTCACAAAAGAATCACAGCAATTATCTGCTACATATACTTGTTTTGTCTACTCTTATTAACACAGGAGTGAATAGTATTGTGCTGATTGTGCCTAGGTAACATGCACTATGGTTACAAGGTCTATGAGGTAAGTCCTAATTCATGACTGTTACACTGCTCCACTTCTTTATTCCATGTATGTTTTACATTTTTGTAAAGTTGAGATCTGTTAGATCTCCACATAGCATTTGTGTAGGGTTGTTTTTTGTTGTTGTTGTTTTTTGTAATTAACCAAATTATGTGCAACTAACAGAAAAAAGAAAGTCTCAACAAGGATTTTACAGGTATGGATGCAAATAGTGTCACATTTAGTAAATTTTACCATGTATTTTATTTGCATGGCTTTCCTGGGTTCCTTTTGGCCTTGAAAGTGATTCATATAGATGAAAAAAAATGCATAAAAATGTAACCTATCATTAATTTGCCCCTTTCTGAGTGTACTGATATTCACAGAATACTTCCTGAGACATCCTGTTTTGAACAGCCAACACTGATGATTTATGGGTGCTTCCATAATACCTAGTATATTGTTGCAGAACGCAGGAATGCATAATATTGACATATTAGTGTCAGAGACAGAGCAGCACCATGATATCCATATCTGCTTCCCTTTAGCTAACTTCACATCCCACACACACACACTGAACAAACAAGTTTCAGAGTTTCCTTTTCCTCCAAAGGCGTACGCTGAATGATTACCCAAATGGTCAATGTGATCTGCTGTATCAGAACTACCATCTAAACTAAGAAAGCCTAGGGCTCAGAATATGTCACCACTAATGTACTTATTACTTTCCAGGCAAATGGAACTTTTTTGCCACTTTGTTACTAGCCAAAGTAGGGAAACAAAAATCAGTGTTCATTTCACTCTAATCTTAAAACACTACATCACATCTTATGTCACCGGCATCATTGGAGTCCTGAAAACAGGACTAAATATGAACCACTTGGGTGCAACTGAACTAACTATGAAAAAGGACTCTGTGTGGTACCATAAATAAGGTTAGATTAGAAGAACTACTGAGAGCACCCAAGGCAGAAAACATATACGTCATTCCTTCTCTTCCAATCTCCCCATGCTCCCCATGAGGATTGATATCAATCTGCATTTCCATATTACATAACAAGAAAACAAAAATCGTTCATGAATGAACATGACAAAAAAAATGAAGAAAGATCTTAGTGTGAGATCTCATTATCAGACTTACAACCATTGCAAAAAATGTGCTAATTTCACACATACACTTGTAAGAGTCTAAACTAGCAGTGACACTTCAGGAACTACGGAAGCATATCAAATATGTTCTCATAGGTCAAGTATCACTTCTGTGATGCAGCACTGAAAAAAATAAACTCAGTAAATACTATGAGGTATTGGAAAAAGAAATAAAATTGCCAATTAAATAAACTTACAGCAAAGCTTTAGAAAAACTAATTAACTTATTAAACTATTGATTTGTTAGTTTTCCCACAGCATGGCTTAATTAGATTTGCTGTGCAAAGAGACGAACAGAGGGAGTTTTAAAGCTTTTCCAGAGAAACCATGAAGGTCTCGCTGTATGCAACCATTTAATAATCACATATACCTGTCCTCCTTCAGTTCTTTCTTGAGCCTTTGCTGCAAAGATTTCATATGGATCATGTGAAACACAGACAGATAACAAAATTAATGAGTTGATTAATTAGCCCTACAATACAAGGTTAAGAAACTTAAACAAAAAAATTAACTGCAGAGAAATAGATGTGTTATATGGTCTTTTGAACTTGAAAAGTCACAGAATGAACCTGGGATCCCTAGTTCCTGAATTTGAAACGTGTGCTCCACCACTTATCACAGAAGTTCATACTTACTGACTAAGAATGGGGAGGCAACAAGGATTTGGGGATTCACTTGCTCAGAAAAATGATCTGCATATATTCAGAGACACTCAAAACATTTCTGATGCAGAAATGTTGCTCTGGATCTACTCTCTGTTCTTCGCAGATAGCCACTTATTGTTACACCTGTGTGGATCAGTGTTCTCTAGCTAAAATTAGTACATCATTCCTTAATAACCCGTCATACCACTCCTCATTAACCTTTAACAATCAAGACATTTGAAGGATAAGTGAACAGTGTACTCACTGGAAACAATGAGGGAGAGGAAAAAGAAAAGAAAAGTGACCAAACCAAACAAGTTGTAAAATGTGATCCCCTGCTTAAGGACAGCCTTTCCCATCTTTGCAGTTTCCAGATGTGTTTGACTCTCAACACTCCTGGGAGGGAAAAATCAGGTTTACAGAACTTGAAAAGGACAAAAGGAGCACATATGAAGTAGTCACGTGGCATCAGAAGTCAGTGATACCAGCTTCTATGTCATTCTCTCTAAATCCCATTATCTGTTCTGAGAACTAGCATTTTAAACAATGAATTAATTTCTGATATTCTAAACAACTTCAAATATTAGCATTTAAGCGCTAATTACACATTCTAACATTTAGCACCATCAAATTAATTTTCAAACCTCACCTTCCAAGATCTAATCTACAAGGTATTAGCATATTGCATAAAGTACTGCTTTCTCTATCTCATGTAGTAATGAATTATAAGTATTCACCGACACAAAAATTATTTAATTTAACTAGCATCAGAATTTTTGTGCTTGATTGGCATTTTGAGAACCAAGATCAGATAATGGCCAACTTAAGTTAGACTGGCGGGAGGGGGGAGTGTTGGTAGAGAAAGAATGAGAAAAGCTAAAAAATAGAAAGACACAATAACACATGAAAAAGGAATCCATTTAGCTGATAGAGGTGGACCCAGTCCAAAGGTTGAGAACTAACAGCTCTAGAACAATTGTAAAATTGTTGCTCAAAAACGCATTAACAATCTGCCTTCCTACCGCATGAAAGAGGACAATAAATGGAAAAGCCTGTTTCCCAGCATCCACATGGATGTAGATGTGCATATGTCTGCTAAATCCTGGGAAGAAGATTATTAAGACATCTTCTTATGACTAAAACATCTTCTTCCACTTATTACCTTAACTAAACCCCTGTTGCAGAAAGAGATGATACATAAGAACTCCTTTTTGCCTATAATAGAAAAGCAAGAGAGAAAAGTATGCTTTCAGAGAAATTATGTTAATTTTGAAAGTCCAGTGATAATGATGCTTGAATATTTTACCCATTTGACACATTATAGAGCAAAGACATCAAGGTAAAGTAAAAGGTACTAACAGAAAGTAAGAATGGAACATATATAGGATGAAATAACTATAATGGAGAGAAAACGAAAGCATTCTATACAGAAGGAGAAATGTGGCTCTGACAGCTGCCATTGTACAGGAAAATTCCAGAATGTTTCCCCTAAGGTCCTACACTTACTACTTCAGAGATTCCAAGCAGACCCACCCCATCCATTGACTCAGTGTGGAAGCTCACCAGCTGTTCACATCTTTCTCAATCATGACACTAATAATAGTTTTCAGGAAGCAGCATTCCAATGACAGCAACGATTAATAAACCTGTGACATGGAGGTCAATTATTAGGAAGACCAAATGAGTAATAAAGCAGTTTTTCTTTCCATATTAAAAGAAATTGAAACTAGTGTTTCCAAGAATTATGGCAATCTGCCCAGTTCTATAATTTTCCTTGAAGTGATGCTTTATAAAAAGTTCCAGCTTCTTCTTTATGCTTTAAAGTAGAAAACAAACTGTTAGGAAGGAAAGAGAAAAAATAAATAAGGGGCAAAGGGTGAAGAGAGAGAAGTTATATCACATCTGGAGCAAATCTTCAGAATCACAACAAAGTCATACAACATGAAACTTCCTGCAAACAACTTTATTTACAGAATACATGAACAATGTGTACAGTTCTAGATGCAATAGTTTCTTCTCTTTTTATTTAAAGCTTTATTTTTTATTCCCTACCAGCCTATTCACCCAGCATTGCTGGGGATTTTATTTTCCTCTTAAGAACTCGCGCAACTGTCTTCTCCTTTTCCTGTAACTTTTCCCCATATTTCCCAATGCAATCTGTATTATTTACATACACAGTTTGGGTTCCTGTGGGAATATGCTGTCCTCCTCCTGGCTGCTAGGTATTGTCTCCATAGCAACTGGCCTATTCCAGTACCTGTAACTTTTCCCCATAGTCCCCAAACCAATCTGTGTTCTCTGGTGACGCTGATGTACTGGCTTTTTTTTTGTTTATTTTCTGTTGAATTTGTACAATAGCGTTACATTTTTCTGGAAGCATTTCTTGTTTTGAATTTGAACTTTAAGATTCCTCACATATAAAACCCATACAATCTACTGTGTAAGGCAAGAAGACCTTGTAACTATGTTGTGTATGTCACTTTAATGTTTCTCACATATGCCTCCCATCCTTATTGATGGTAGGCCTCATCTCTACAGCAACCAGCTCTCAGCTATCCAGCTGAGAATTCTAAGGGCCCCTCCATAAACTGCAAACCCCAGGATTCCACAGAATCTTCACAGCCAGCCAATCATATGAGGTCTTCTCACCTCACACAGCCATTCATATGAGGTCTTCACCTGCCTGACGCAGACCAACAGACAAACTCACAAACAGACAAACATTGACTTTTATATAGTACATAGGGATGGCATTCCTAAAAATAACTACAGTACACTTCTCACCTAAAGGAGAAAAGGGGTGGGGAAAATACTTTCAGAAAAAGAGTGTTATCCTGTTTCCAGTAAGAGTCTGTTCTTCTTGTACATATACAGATGTTTCTCCACCCTTTCTCCTTTCTTCTGGCTGCAATTCTACACACACTTGCTTGGGCATGCATATCCCAGCAAACGCAGTGAGAGTGATTTCCAAGTAACTTGAAATAAACTTTCAGAATAGCTTCAGAAACTTCAAGATATAAGAGAAGATAAGAAGTCTGTATCCTTTCTGTGCTTTACTAAAATGTCTCATGGTCCAAAAGACATTGCAGTCACTGGACTGGCTGTTTCTTTAGACTAGTCTATTTGCTGTCAACTGGCTTCAAACCCTCTAATTGGTATATTTGTTACTAGTCTGCTCCTTCTGTCCCCTCCAGCTGCCAGAGCTCCCTAATAAACTTGTACCTCTTGCAGTTTGAAATGATAATCTAGGCTAGTCAGTCTTGACCATATTGATGTTGTTATGTGCTTTCAAGTTGTTTCTGACTTCTGGCAACCCTAAGGCAAAACTATCACGGGATTTTCTGGGTCTGAAAGTGTGTGGTGCATCCAATGTCACCAAGTGGGTTTCCATGACTAAGTGGGCAATCGAATCCTGGTCTCCAGGGTCATAATCTAAAGCTCAAACCACTACCCCACACTGGCTCTTCCTGACTATACAGTGGGGTCCAAATAAATGTATACTGAAATGAATGGAATGTTTGCGTTTTGGGGTAAGTAAAATGCTTGTTTGAGATGTTATGGAAAAGCAGAAAGAATATGAGAAAACTTGCTTCCATAAACAACACACAGTCAAGAAGAAATCAGGCTGGCTCAAAAAAGAATATTGATTTGTTTTCTGTTTTAAACTTAAATAGCCAGGCTTATAAGTAAATCTACAAATTATTAGCCCACAAAAAGACAGTAGCCTGCTCAAGGCTGGTCACTGTTCCCAATACAAGTCAATGGGAGAAGACTGGCAATACAGAATCCTAAATCTCATATCTCTATCCTTTCTGCAACAACTTCTTTTCCAGTTTAGGCACAAAAAATGGGGCTTAACTTCTAGTTTGAGCAGAAAATGACAAAGTGCTTCATTCTTCCTCCATCCTGCTTATTCAGGCAGTTTCTCATTATCATACATATCTACCAGTCTAATGCTTAAGAACAACACCCAACAGGACTAAATTAAAACTTTTGTTGTATTGTTTTTTTAAAAAAGTATCCCATTTTAAAGTGAAATTTCATATGAGAGCTAAGATGTTTAAGTCTGTACTTAAATTTTCAAAAGTAAAAATTCTGACTAACTTATCAAAACCTGACTTCTAATATACAGAATAAATAAAAAGATGATGAGATTTAGCATCCTGCATTTAACAAATGCCATAGGTAAATTTGGTGTTTGAGAGGGACAGATATCGGAACTACTTTGCAAACCAAGTGTAATGTTATAGGGTTGGGACTCAGAGAACTGGAAGTAAGGAGACGAAAGACTCCAGGGCGGAGGAGACTGCAGAGAAAAAACTATGAATCACCTGATTAGCATACACTGCTCTGCTTCTGGGTGGATATGAAGAAAAAAAATCTGATTTTTTTAAATTCAATAGCACTGGCCAAATGTGAAAATATAAATTGTATGATAAAATAATTTATATTCCAGATGATTTATAATTTATTCCAGGTGATTTTGTCCATAATAAATCAAATCTTCTTCATCCAGCTCACCCAAATCACTCTCATAGAGTTATGCATCTCTTTGTATGTATTTGCATGCTCCCAGAGCCCTAGCCTCAGGATATCTAGATCCAATGAGTGACAGTTTTAATGGACAACCAATAGTTTGTGCAAATATTTTGTGCATTTTGGTTGGCCAATAAAGATATTACTCTTCTGTGGATTTTGTTGTAAGCCGCATAGTCAACATGGACACTCCTGAATATGTTTCCAGATCAAATAAGACAGACTTAACTAAAATAACCAGTAGATTAAGAGAGAATAGAAAGGGAAAAGTAGGAAATTCTCCATCAGCTGTTTGTAATAAATAAAGATTCCACACGTACTCTGAATGCCCAAAGAAACTGAGGAAGCCCTGCCAAATATCTGCAAACTTAACACTCAAAAGGAAAATCTAAATAAGTCTCTCTTTCATCGACTGCATAGGTCAAAAGACTTCAGATTTTTTCTTTGCAATGTTTCAGATTTTAACTGTTTAAATACTAAATCTCTTAAATAGTAATTTGATTAATATTTGTTGCTGTGTGTCTTCAGGTCACTTCCAGCTTATGACGACCCGAAGGTGAACCTAAAACAGGGATTTCCTAGCAGTATTTGTTCAGAAGGATTTTCCTTTGCCCTTTTCTGATGCCAGAACAGTGTGATTTGCCCAAAGTCACCCAGTGGGTTTCCACAGCCAAGCAGCGATTCAAATCCTGGTCTCTAGAGTTGAAATTCAACACTCAAACCACTACACTCTGCTAGCCCTCCTTGTTTAATATTACGAAATCTCAATATAACCATTTTAGTTCTTCAGTTAATCTCTAAATGGTACCAATTCTTTCTATCAGATATAGTGGTTTCAAAAAAAACCATAGTTACAAAGCTGTCTAATTTAAACAAGTTATAACATTAACATTAAATACAGTTTTGGATCAGGATGACTCAGTAAACTGTGGTTAAGTGAAATTTCTTAATCTCATGCACATATTAATAGTGGAGAAGGATGGACTAAAAAGCTCAAAATTTACTGCATTTCATTCTCATAATACAATCCTCTCTCCACATTAGTGGGTTTGACCTTTGTGATTATTTGATCCTTCATGAAGCATGTGCTTGTCTCTCCCCCTTCCCCTTCTCCCATTCCCTTGCATTCCTCACCCCAAGCTTGCAAGGCTTGTGTTCAGAATTGACATTTTTTCCCTTTTGGGTGAGCAAAGTCCCACCCAGCTAATGGAGGTGTGTCCTGCCATATGGCCACACGTTCTGTTGTGTAATGGCCTCTGATTGGTCAGGTGCTCTCTTTGCTCCTAACCCTCTCTTCTGGGAGGAATCTCCTTTCTCAAGATGGTGACTGGAAATAGCTAGAATGCCAGAATTCAAGTGCTCCGCTCTTTTCCACCTGAGGGGAAAGTACCTGCAAGCCCTTTATCTTGTTTGTTTGTTTCTTCCCCTGGGAGCAATGGGGTCAGAGGCAAGGGAATGGGAGGGGGAGCTCCAGAGGGGAATTGCAAGGAGGGAGTTGTTCATGGTTTTTCACTTTCACAGTGGTTTTGCACCCCAAACCTTTGTGAATGTGGAAGGGCCACAGTACTAAGTTGTGCTTTTTCATGACATCTAAGCAGGCCCAATGATTTAAAAGAGGCTTCGTTATGTAAATTAAGAACCAAGAGGATCACTTCATGAATATTAACACCTGAGGGAAAAAAAATATTTATTTGTATCCTGCCTCTCCATATGGATCGAGGCGGCAAACAACTTACAAATAGCATATATTTCTATACATGCCCCCAACAAGCTGGGTACTCATTTTATCGACCTGCGGAAGGATGGAAGGCTGAGTCAACCTTGGAGCCCGGCAGGATCGAACTCACAACCTTGTGGCTTGCAGTACTGGCATTTAACCACTGCGCCACCAGGGCTCCTTAAATGACTCTAAACTATCTAACAGCTATCAGATCTTCCTTTAATCTTTCAGTGGTGGATGGTTTTTGCTACTTTTGTTATTTAAGGATCAGGCAGGGCCAAGAACAAATCAAGCACAAAGGTAAAACACTAGAAAAAGAGGACAAATTGACCAAGGCGTAATGGCTCCTACGTTCTTATATACAACCTCTAAAAGTGTTATGGCTTTTCTTAGCTTAAGAAAAAATTATGACGATGACAATACATCAAACATGTTCTGTACAAGTAAAAGAAGAAAGTATGCAAAATATAACAAATAAACATAAAGTCTGGCTATAAGAATGTAATAACACTGCGAAATAACTTATGGTTAAATAGGATGTATATTAAGGGTTTTAGGGTCAGATCTAAGTCATTTTTTAAGAAATAATGTATCTGTTATTAAACTTGATTTAAACAAGCCTTTTTTTTTTTTGTTGATTTAAGTCATGTTTTAAATCACTTTCATCTGAAATTAATCCACTTTGCTGCACTCATACAATACTTGGGGTTCACCTATAAGTGCATATAACAAAACAGAAGTCTATCAGCAATATGTTTGCATAACTGCTATCTATTAAGGTAAATGAACATTCATCAAATCTTATCTGATGACAACTGGAGGAGAATGCATTTGAAAAACTCCTGCTTCTAAATTACTATCTGGCCTTTCATTGAACTTGGAAACTGGACATAACACTGAAAAGGTGTGAAAAGGGAACACCGCAACAAAAATTCAGGCTTTGTTCACTCACTGTTCTAAATTTAACTCCTATCCCTTCAATAAATAATATATGCACAAGCAGTTTTAATATATCCTGTGGTATAGAAATAATTTTTTTTTAGTTCCATGAGGCTCACTCCCAAGTAAGTGGGTTGTAATTATACAGGTTTTGGTGTTAGTCTCAACAAAGACAACAAGAGTTTAGTTGTTAAACTTCTGTTCACCAACTGAATAGGCACCCAAACTCAATGACATATTTAAAAATACTGTACATTCATTGTTAAAGAAAAGACTACTTTGCCATAATTGTGGATTACAAAATGCCAATTCAGCCATTTACCAGAGAAGCAGTGTTTCATAATTAAGAACTAAAAGCAACAATTCAGTTGATCCTCTGGGCATAACATCCACAGCGAACTCTATTGCATGTACAGCTTTCAGTATACGCATGCTAAACCAATGATTTTAATGGGCAAATATGTACGTTTTGTGGAAAATTTTGAACTCAAAAAGTATCTTGGAAAATTTTCTGACACCTATATATCAATTCTTTTCCAAAAGCTAAACTATTCTTCGTGCAGTCTCTTCCAACAAATTCAAAGATTAACTTGAGAATTCTTTTTAAAGGAATATTTGTCGAACATTTTAAGGCATGACAATCTGATAATCTACATGCACTGAAATTACTTATTTTTCACTTATTTTTGTGAAAATATGCTTATTTTTCAACCAAAGCAGGGTATGCTTATGTTACTTAGTGGCAATAAAATAAAAAAAGTTAATTTCAATGGTGAAATTGCAAAAAAAGTAATTATAATGGTGAAGCTGAATGGTCCATTTGACATGTTAGCAATTAATGTCATGAAACAGTATATTTTAGAAACAGATTCTTCCCTTTGAAGAAGGGAAGAAAGTGGGGATAAAGCAAAGGAATATGATTGGTGGGAGGTGGAGTCCAACAAAGTCAAGACAGCCAAAGGTTCTTCACCCAACATTAAAGGAAGGACTTTTTAAAGTATGGGTAGAGAAGCCTCAGATCTAATATGTTGATGAACTACTCTTCCTATCATATAATACTGAGCCAACAGGCTAAGGCTAATAGGAATGAGAAGGCATAGAGATGTTTCAGCCTATTTAAAATGGAAGCTTATTCTAGCAACTCACTCATATTTCCATCCTGTCTACATGGGTCCTGTTTTTTTGAAAAATCTGTAAGTCCCGTCAAAAGTACATTATTTTTATTAGTTATTGCATTTTTATTCAATTATTCAGAAAATTATTTCTCCCAAAGCAGCTCATATCAATGAAAGACAGAGAAAAACCTTCCTGTCAATCCTATAAACTAAAACCAAGCACAAGAAAATGAAACCACAGGGGAAAATAAGAGAAAGGAGTTCAGTTCATTGAACAAGGTAATGTGCTGTCAACAAGAATTTTTAAAGGTTTAAAAATCTGCTCCTATAAGTACACATTAGTTTCAGTGTATATTCACAATTTAAATAAAGTGGCTAATATGGAAGTATTAAGTGGATAATATGGAAGTTTGTTTGCTATAAAAACTAGTGTACCAGCTGCGCCTGCTTCTTGAGAAGCCAGATCTGGCCGTTGTAACACTTGATTACATCCTATTTCCATTACCGTAACACACACTACGTGGGCCAGCCTTTGGAAACTGTTCAGAAACTTCAGTAGATTAAAAATGCTGCAGCCAGACTGTGACTGACTGTGGCTGGTTACAGGCAGCAAATAAGTTGCTTGCTGAAACAACTTCACTGGCTACTGGTCCATTTCCAGATACAAAAGTGATAATTTTGATCTATACAGTCCTATATGGCTCAAGTCAGACTATCTGAAGGCCTGCATCTTACTATCTTAGAGATATATCGCTCTACCCCACTTTTCCACCAGGCTCGGTGAGGATATGAGCAGAGAGTCTTCTCAGCAGTTGCTCACAGGTTTTGGAACTCGTTCCCAAAGGAGGTTTGATTTGCCTTCTGTCTGTCTTTTTGCCAGCAGGCAAGGCCCTTCTTATTTAAACAGAACTCAAATCTTGGCTGGCCAGGGTAGAGTGATACACAATTGCATGTGCTGTTTTAGCTTGCAATATGTGTTTAAAGCATTTTAATTTTTAATGTTTTAAAACCAGTGTTTTAACTGAATGTACTACTTAATGCTTTTTTAACTTTTATATTTCATATGGTTTTAGATGTTCTATTTTATTTATATGGTAAACCGCTCTGAATCCCATTTGAGAGAAAAGCAAGATATTAAATAAATAAAAAACCCAACAGCATCTTGCAGCTAATGAGATGGTCCCTCTGCAGCTGCCCAGTTCTGAATCAGAGCAAAATAAGCTCCATTAGATAAGCTCCTAACTAAAAGTTAGTGATTCAGAACTGTAAAATTCTTCGGAAAAGGGTTTTAGCTATCTCCTAAGTAAATATATACACAGCAAAATCTCTGTTACACATGCCTTCTAATCAGGACCCTTCCTCATTACATGCATTCTTTGGATTCCCCATCAGCAAGGCTCAGGGCTTAAAAAAATCCTTCATTCCAGAATCAGTTCCTGCCAGAGACTGGTCATTGTCTCCTCAAATAGTATGAGGGTTTTGGTGGGGGGCACAAAGAGATGCTTTACAGAAGATATCATAACAGACTTGTTCCTTTCTTGTTTGTGATCGTTTACCAAAGACAATCAATTTTTTTGCTTTTTCAAAGAAAAAAAACCCAGAAACCGATGTTAGCTTCTGTATGTGCCAGGTGCATCCTCAAAGGCAAGTTACACAAACCTCACGTGGTATGCTCAGTCTACACTATCATTTCTTCTTACTCAAATCAAGCAAGGATTTCATACTTGTCACACTATAAACATTAAGATATAGTTAGAAAAAACTTCTTGAAGACATATTATGTGATAAAGTGGGAAAAACATGTTTGGCACATTCATTTCTGTGGAGGAAAGATGGGACATAAAAGTAACAAACAAAATAAATAAATAATGAACAGTGGCATTTTAAAATATTTGCCATTCCCGAAGGACAACTTGCATTCCACAGTCCAAACACCAGTGATATTAGAGTTCTTTTTTTCCCTGAATGGGGAATTCTAAGGAAATGCCTTCAGGTGGTGTTGCTGTGTTACTAAAGCTTTATCTTTCTGGAAAATAATTCTGATTTAAATACTAAATTAAATAGCAAACAATCAATGTACTAAAAGTCTTTGTAGAAATTAAGTTAGCTTGGGTGACAATGATTTCCCATCTGCTCTTTTACAATCCCCTGACTGACCCCTTTTTGAAAAGGCTCGTTCAGTTGCTGTTGTGCGTTCCAAGTCGTTTCTGATTTATGGTGACCCTAAGGTGAATTTATTGTGGGGGTTTTATGGTAATACCTGTTTGGAGGGGGCCTACCTTTGCCTTCCTTTGAGGCTAAGAGAAAGTGACTTGCCCAAGGTCACCCAGTGGGTTTCCATGGCACAGTGGGGATCTGAACCCTGTTTAGAGTCATACTCAAACTACCACACCATGGACCAAATCCAAATCTACCTACTTCTGAAACTTATCTTTCAAAAATATCTTACAAATATTAAAACAGTTTAAATATTAATCAAGTTAGACACTTCAGCCCCTTGAAGAAAGCTTTTTTTCATTTGTAAACCCTTTCGACTACAAAAAAACAAAAACAAAAAAACAATAACATTACAATCCTGGATTCCAGAGATGTATTTTTACCTCTGAAAGAGAATTGATTAATACAGTATTTCCATGGATGCAGAAGTATTTATTCTCTTTATTTATGCCTGTTCTCAAGGGTATAAACCACAGTGGACATCTGTAACCCTCCAACTTAACTCCTTAACCCTCACCATTAGGATGGACAATTATTGCCTTTCAGTGGGACAACTTGTGACTAAGATTAATGAGAGTGTACACCATAACCTTCTGGAGATCCAAAGTTACCACTAACAGTATAACTCTTTGGACAACACTTAGTGTAAAGTGCATGATGAGCTCAAGTAGTCTTGAAACTACAGGAAGGCAATCATATCCACAAACTGACACACAGGTGCTCTAAGCAAACTGAACGTGTAGCACTCAGTTCTGTCACCATCCTTATTTTCTAGTATAGGTAAAAGAACAGGGTTCATCTGATCATTATGAATTTCAAAGCCACTTGGAGAACCTCCAAAACAGGGCTATTTGTAGAATATAATTGAAAGGGGCCCTATGGGCCATCAGGTCCAACCCTGTTCTCAATGCAGGATCTCCAGCTAGAGCATCCCCAGTAGGTAACTGCCCAAGCTGTTTTTGAAGACATCTCAAGGCAATTAGTTCCATTGCCAAACCTCTCTCACTGGATGTAGTTCCTTTTAACATTCAACTGAAATCTACCTTCCTGTAACTTAAACCATTAGACCCAGTTCTACCTTCCAAGGTAGCAAAGAACTGCACCATCCTCTTTGTGGCAGCCTTTGGGATATTTAAATAGTGTAGTCATGTCATCTCTTCATCAAACTGAACATGCCCGGATCTTTCAAACCCTTCTCATCTGTTTTGTTTTCCACAACTCTTATCATCCTCGTTGCCCTCTACTGTGATATCTATTTCCCACCTTCAGAGCTCTAAGACTGCAATGAGGACTGGAGCTTATCCATTATGTGTTTGGAGTACTCTAGAGCAATGCTACTCAAAGTGGTTGTTCATGAAGCAATGACATTCCCTTGGTCATAAGCTGCCAGTCTCTGAAGACTTCCCAAGAAAGAAACAACTGTAGAGAGTGAATATGAATAAGGGCAGAAAAAATAACCCACACCTTCTTAAAATGGACAAAGCAATGGGATACTGAGCTATCATGTACTGCATTTTATCTGTTAATCATTTCTTGCCATTTAGTTTTCTCAAGGAGACTGTAGAAGGCAGAAAACAAATAGGAGAGGCCAAACCCAAAGTCCACAAAGATTATTTTTCATTTATAAATATGTAATTAGTGGATAATACTCAACATATTACAGCTGAATATCGTGATTCTGCAAGACTCACACAGCTCTCTGGAAGAACAAACAGAACTGAAACTGACTGTATTCTCTAACATCTAGGAATTGGGGCCATTTTCCAGAAAGAAACACAAGCCAAAAAACAAAACAAAAAACCCACCTCTGGAAGAAAATAGGGAAAGGAGTAATTAACTCCGTTAAAGTCAGTCTTAGATAAATTGCTCTGAAAAGAATGGGGTTTATGTTATGGATAATTTATGGATAACTGCGGATAATTTTAGCAGAATTTGGACCACATGATATAGTGGTTGATATATAACCGATAAAGAAATCAGAGAGGCTATTTTAAAGAGCAAAATGCTGCTTGTTAAAAAATAATACATGTACTACTATATACATACAAGGAAGTTTCTCCCCATGAGAGGGACTCTGGTTGCTCATTTTCACAAATGAAGTACAGTGGATCCTCCATATCTGCAAGGATTCCACTCCAAGACCCCCCACAAATAGGAAAAATCATGAATTCCCACATCCCATATTAATAAATGGTGGTGGTGTGTGTGCAGACACTTCAGCACATCCATACACACATCACCATTGTTTTAGGTATAGGATGCAATGCTCTGTGATTGCTTAAATTTGCAGATCTGGAAGTCACTTAGATGGAGAGTCCACTGCACATTCAAAACTTACAACCAGAATTCAAGAGAATTCTGGGTTGCTGAGGATGAGTCAGCAAGCCACCACAAGCTTGCTATTCACTCCTTCCCTCAACCTGCTAATTGTTCCAGCTTTGATCATCTGTCTGTTTATTATGACCTACAAACTCAGCAGGAAGTAGGTTTCATACAAAGATCTGGAAGGTATCCCCAGGCCCATATAGTGCAAGAACCCACTGCTAAAACATCCCAAAGAAGAGGCTATCTAATCTCCATTTAAACACCTTCAAAGAAGGACAGTCCCTTATTCCACTGACAAACAGCTCAGACTATCAGAAAGGTCTTCCTAATGTTTAGTCAGAATCTCTCTTCTTGCAATTTGAACCCATTAGTTCAGGGCTTCTCCTCCAAGCAGAAAACAAGCTTGCACCATCTTTTTTATGACAGCCATTCAGAAGTTTAAAGATGACTATCATGTCCCCTCTCAATTTTCTTTGTTCCAGCCTACACGTACCCTTTCCCCTAAAACATTCCTCCTAAGACTTGGTTTCCACACCTTTTTGCCATGTGGGGGGGGCACCCTCCTCTGGACATGTTCCAGTTTGTCAATGTCTTTCTTAAACTACACTGCCTAGAACTAGACACAGAAATCCAGGGAAGGTCTGATCAGAGCAGAACAGAGTAAGACTATTAATTCCCTTGATCTAGACACAATAGTTCTGTTGACACAGCCTAGAAATGCGCTGGTTTTTTTCCTACTGAATCCCAGTGTTGACCTAGGTTAATCTTATGATCTACCAAGACCTGAGGATCCTTTCCACTCATATTGTTGTCATACCAAGTATTCCCTATCATATATTTTATACATCTGGTTTTTCTTGACCAAATGCAATACTTTAAATTTACCCCATTGATATTCCTTTTGGTCATCTTGAATCCTGAGTCTGTCTCCTGAGATATTAGCTACCCCTCCTACTTTGGTATCATAAGCAAATTTGATGGTAACTTCCCCTGCTTTATTATCCAAACCATTAATAAAGATGCTGAATAACACCAGGCCCATCACAGAAATTTGACCATGTCAATTTTCTCCGGGATCACAAGGAACCATTAATAAGCTTTCTTTGGTTTCAGTCCGTAACCCAGCTACAAATCAGCCTTGTTTTAAAATCATCTAGCCTATATTTTATGAATTTGTCTGTGATATCAAGGGGAATACTGTCAAAAGCCTCACTGAAATCAAGATAGTCTACATTGCACCATTCTCCTCATCTATCAAGTTTGTAAATTAATCAAAAAAGAAATAAAATTACTTTGGCATGACTTGGTTTGGAAAAAACCACACCGGCTCTTAAAAATCACACCATTCATTTCTCACAGATACACAGTTTAATGATTCTCTTCTAGAACATTTTCTGGTATCACTGATTTTCCAGTACCCTTTGTAATCAAGGAGACAACATCTGCCCGTATCCAATCCTCAGGGACCTCACTCGTTCTCCAAGAATTCCCAATGATCATGAGATGACCTCAGATTACACTGTAAGTTCCATTAGTATGTCTGAATGCAGTTTATCTGGATCTCTGAATTAATGTACATCAGGTAGATGTTCCTATAGCACCTCTTTTTCTATTCTGGGCTGCAACACCCTCACTGCATGATTTATTCTATCTTAACCAGGTTAAGCAGTCTGCTTAGGTACTGCAAGCAGGAACATCCAACCACTATGCAATAACATGCTGTTTACGCAAGGTAACCCTGACTTGCTGTGATGTCTGAATCCAGTCACTCCATGTCACAGCATCTCCTATACTCTAGCCAGTGACTCCAGTGGCTCAGACACACAGCAACTCTATTAAGACAGGTCAAATTCAGCAACACCAAGAGGAATATATTACACTATTAAGATGACCTACTTTTATTGTCCACTGAATGTTACGCTGCATTCCCTAAGCTCTATTATGAACATAAGCATTCACTCATGGCGAGAGAACTATATGTCTGGTAAACAAGGTATATGAACAGAAGGGACCTGAAGGAGCATAATATTTGTTCTACCCATCTGGCACATACAGATATAAAGACTGTGGCCTGAGACAGCTAAAACCAGAACTCCTCTATTGGTTTATTGTACCTTGTATAAACTGCTGAATTTCTCCACAACTTCCTCTTTAAAGAACATATTAAAGTATGTATATACTAATTCAGATGGATTTATGAACAAGGCAAACTACATGAAGTTACATTACGTGTACATTCTCAGAACTCTATTTACATCAAAAAGTTACATCATGTGTACATTCTCAAAACTTTATTTATATTTACAGTGTTTCATGCCCACTGGTAATATAACAGAAACATTTGAAAAGATGTTTTTAAAAGCCGCAAAGCCCGTTAAATGAATCACATTTTGCATCCATATCAACCTCATAAATGTTGCTGAATACAAACCAGAATGACAACCAGAAACCACTGCTGAGAGAATTCTGAGTCTGTTTGTTTGATGGAACAGGAGGGGGATGTTAGAAAGTGAGCAGCTCAAGTATAGCTAAGCAGACTTTTAATGGATTTTTTTCACACTTCCCAAAAGGAAAGCAGTTTCGAAATGTCACCTGTTAAAAAAAATCCTGGCCAAAACCGATGCCATAAAAAGGTCGGTATGCAAAATCGTGGTCTCAGCAGGAAGTTATTCCTTTTTATAGTCTTACATTTTATAGTTTTATAGTCTTGCGTTCCACACTCAGAGCAGCATCTGCGCTATACAGCTTTTGATTTATATCGCACGAGTAAACGCAATGCCACTTTGCGAGTTATGGAAACTTCTTAGAGGGAGGAGAGGTTACTGGCTCTTTCGCAACTGACAGAGGACTTGTTACCGATCTGAGGGGTGTGGGTGTGTGACACAGAAACACTGAGGTGACGGATCCACAGTATTACTACAAAGGTATTGCGGTCGTGCCTTTGTGAGCACCGTGAAAACGCAGAAGAATATACGCAAACATTTTTTTCTGCGTTTTCACGGTGCTCACAAAGGTGTGACTACAGTACGCCTCACCCTTTCCGCACTAGCCTGTTATAGCGCTATGATTCCACTTTCAACATCCTCTGGAATCCTGGGGTTTGCCGTTTCGGGAGGGGCCAGCCAGCCCCTCCCGAAACTGCAAACCCCAGGATTCCAGAGGAGGTTGAAAGTGGAATCATCGCGCTGTAACAGCCTAGTGCGGAAAGGGCCGAAGTTCGAAACATCAAGGCCATTTCCGCACTAGCCTGTTACAGCACTATGATTCCACTTTCAACCTCCTCTGGAATCCTGGGGTTTGCAGTTTCGGGAGGGGCTGGCTGGCCCCTCCCGAAACGGCAAACCCCAGGATTCCAGAGGATGTTGAAAGTGGAATCATAGCGCTATAACAGGCTAGTGCGGAAATAGCCCAACTTTCCCTCCAAGGAACCCGCCTTGGCGGCTCCGGCAGACTTTGCACCTCCGCAGCCCCGGCCAGGAAAGCTGAAGCTGTCTGCAAGACGCCCGCCCGCCCGCCCTTTTCTCTGCAAGCCAGGCAGGAGGCGCTGGGCGCGGGAGCCCAAGTTGCGGAGCGCGCCTCGGGCGACAGACCTTGTAGGGGCAAAGGGAGAGCCTCCCGCGGCTGGGCTGGGAAGAGGGGGCTTGGCCGACCTCCCGTTCAACACCGGCCAAGTAACTCCCCCCACCCCTTCCCGCCTCCCCGACTTCTTCGACTCACTCTTGGTGGCGGCGATGAGGTTCTTGCCATCCTTGAGCAGCTCCTTGATGAACTTGTTGGTTCTTTCCAGCTCCACTTCGTGGGCTCGGATGCTCTCGCGGAACCAGGGGCTGTCCAGGTAGCAGTCGCTGAACTCCAAGGGCTGCAGTCCCATGGCTGGCGGGCGGCGGAGGCGCCAGGCTTCGGCCAATCCTTCTTCGCCTCGGCGGCCAAATCCCCCTCCTCCTGGCCAGAGCCGTCCCTCCCCCCGCGCTCCTCACCAAGGCAAAACAGACGGCAGGGCAGAGCAACTCCTCTCCCCGCCCAGCATGGGATCCGGTCGGCTTCGGTACCTCCTCGCCAGGAGAGAAGGGGCGACGCGCGAGGGGGAGGAAAGGGTTCGTCGATGGAGGAACCCCCCGCGCACGGGGCCGTCGCTCTGGGCGCCGTCGAGGCGGCCCAAGCCAGGCTCCGAAGGGGGCTGCCCCGAAAAAAAAAAAAGGGAAAACAACCCTCTCCGTGCGGCCCGGCGGCGGGAAAAAAAAAAAGCAGCCGCTCGGCTCTGACTCTCAGCCCGCTCGGTGGAAGGAGGCGGCTCCGCCCAAAGGTCCCAGTCCCGCCTCCCCGTAATCCTAACCTCCGGCCCGGAGCCCTCCTTTCCCCGCCTTTCCTTCTTCCCACAGGAGGCAGTCCGGCTCTCTCCCTATGGACTCCTCCGTTCGCCAGCCCTTCTCTGACGCCCTCATGGGCGGTGGAGGTGGCCTCCCTCTCGAAGGGTGGGCGAAGACAGCGAAGGCCTACCTCCCTTTTTACCTCAGGCTCACGCCTCGGTTCCTTTCCCGGCTCCTCGTCTTCCCTCACGTACAACTGCCCAGTTCAATCCTCGCCCCTTCACGTGCGTTGAAGGACTAGTATTCCCATCATGCCTCACCATTGCCCTGAGTGGCCGGTATCGATGGGAATAGTAGTTCAGCCGCAGCCGCACCCCCTCCCCCGTTCCTCAGCCCACAACTAAGGCCATTTCCGCACTAGCCTGTTATAGCGCGATGATTCCACTTTCAACCTCCTCTGGAATCCTGGGGTTTGCATTTTCGGGAGGGGCCGGCCGGCCCCTCCCGAAAATGCAAACCCCAGGATTCCAGAGGAGGTTGAAAGTGGAATCATCGCGCTATAACAGGCTAGTGCGGAAATGGCCTAAATAATAACTCGTTTGTGGTGTTAACGCGGCGGTATTTTTAAGCCGCTCTTCAGGAGGCAATTTTCCCAGAGAAGCGACTAGCGATACAATCCAGTACCGCAACAACACTACTGGAATAAACCGACAACGCAAGGAAATGGTGTTCACAAACATCGGCGAGCAGCCCCGGAAGGTCCAACTAGATCGCTTTGGCTGCGATATTATTGTAGCGCTATTATTCCGCTTTCAACGTCCTATGGAATCCTGGCGTTTGCAGTTTAGAGAGGGGTATTTAGAATTCTCAGCCGGAGAGCTCTTTGGCCTCAGGAAACTGCAACCCCCAGAATTCCACAGGAGGTTGAAAGTGGAATAATAGCACTAATAGCGGTATAAGAGTAGTGCGGAAAGGCCCCAGATAGAGAGAGAGAGAGAGAGATGATAGGGGGGAAAAAAGAGAGAGAAAGATTGTTATTCCCACAGGGATAACCACAAGGAGATTTTCCAGTGAAAATGTATCGGACTGTGAGATTAGAGGTCAATCTGAATAACATGGAATTTCCTAAACTGAAATCAACCTCTAGACCATTTCCGCACGAGACTGTTGTAGCGCTATGATTCCACTTTCAACCGCCTAGGGAATCCTGGGGTTTGCAGTTTAGGGAGGGGCCCGCCGCCGGGCCCGCCCTAAACTGCAAACCCCAGGATTCCGTAGGAGGTTGAAAGTGGAATGATAGCGCTACAACAATCTGGTGCGGAAATGGCCCCAGTCAACTGCTCTGATCGGTGCTTTGTGGAGCCAGTTCCACACTCTCAAAGTGAAAACAAAGACCGTAAGTGCCCATCCTTTACTCGCTCACTCGGAGGTAAATCCCGCTAACACTCAACGGGGACGGACTCCTGAGGAGAGGCAGCCAGGCGCGTATTGTTGACAACACGGCGGGCTGAGGGGACGAGAGAAGCGGAGCGAGATTCTCCGCGAGAGGGGGAGAAGGAAGGCGGCCCGGCCAGGCCAGGCCAGGCCAGGCCCGGCAGCGAATCGCGTCGCGTTGCGCCGCCCCCTTCCCCTCCGCCACCGCGACGGCCGGGCCGCCACCGCCGCCGCCTCTTGCTGCTCGGTGGCCCGTCCTCCTTCCTCCCCCGCCGTCGCTGTGCCGTAAACCCCACTTTCTCGTCTTTCCTCAGACTGCAAGCGGACGGGGGCGGGTAAGACTGACAGACGGCCGAGTGTGCCTGTGTGAATTCCCCGAGCGAGGAAGGAGGGGCCTCTTTGCTTCGCCTCAGCCGTGCCACGCTGAGGCTGCCGTTCCTTTCAGGCCTCCGCCGCTGCCGAGTCAAACCAGAGCGAAGGCGAGGCGCCCTCACGGCACCGCCTCCGCTCCACATCGCACAGGAGCGCGAAAAAGAGCCCGGCGTGACGGTGTGGGTGAGTCGGAGAGAAGCCTGCTTTGAAAGTGACTTGCCTTTCCTGTTCTCCCGTCTCAACCGTCTACATAAGACGCAGGCAGCCCTAGATGCTCCTGGACTGCACCTCCCATCCTCCCTCCTAGGACTAATGGGATTTGCAGTGTGACCTGATTGGGAGGCTAGCGGGTTGCCCAAACCGATTCACATGAATCAAAGCCCAGCTTGAGACCTACTTCTAATGCCTGCCTGTCTCCTTCCTTCATTTTTATTGAGACTTGTTGCTGATTTGGCGCAGTTTGGCCGTTTCCGCACTAGCCTGTGATAGCGCGATGATTCCACTTTCAACCTCCTCTGGAATCCTGGGGTTTGCAGTTTCGGGAGGGGCCGGACGGCCCCTCCCGAAACTGCAAACCCCAGGATTCCAGAGGAGGTTGAAAGTGGAATCATCGCGCTATCACAGGCTAGTGCGGAAACGGCCTTTGTCATCTTTTTTCTCCTTCTTTTGTCCTACCACTTTCTGCACATCCTCTCCTATGTTTCCCTGCTTTGCCTTTCCAAGCTCTAGCCCCAGTTAGAGGTAACTTGTTTAAGGTTTCTCAGGTGCACTTTTGGCACTAGCTCTGGCTTGGTCATCTTGTGAGAGGACACTTGTGGCGAAATAGACAGGACTAGTGCAACCCTCTTGGGTACATCTGCACTAGTAGGATTGTGAGTTCCAGTTTTATTTTTGAATGTTGTTCCTCAAAACTAATTTATGGACTCAAAATTATTTAATATTATTGTGTGTGTTTGCGCCAGTATTTCTTTGGATTTTATTGAAAAAGAAAGTAAATCCTGCTAACTTCAAGCCTGTCCCTCCATGTTTAAAGTAGGAACTGGCATCAAAGACTGAAGAAAGCTAAATACACCCACTTCCCTGGGTTAGTAGGAAAGTTACCACAGAGCAGGATGTGCTAAATATGCATTTGGGTCACTCTGCAGGTCATCTGGCAGAGGTATTTTTGGGCCAGTTTGCAGAGATTAGCCATTTCCATCTAGTGTGTCTTGAAAATGTGTATATACTTCATCTCAATGTTATATAATGATTTTTGAAGTTCTATAATGAAAACTCAAGTATGAGCATATAAAATTCATACTGAGAGCATGTAATGCAGACCATTTGCATTATTTGAAATCAATGTGTATCCAAAGCAATGTAGATTAATCCCTAGATTTATCTCGTATACCGGTAATTACTTTTCTGGAATTTAAGAATTAAAAAGTGTAATAATTTGATTTGTAAGAAATATAGCTTATATAAATATTTTAAAAAGTAAAACAAATTTTGCAGTAATTGAGTTCTAATCAGTGCTTAAGTGTTAATGCAATCATTTTAAACATGGGTTTTTCCTTATATTTTTGTTTTAGTAGGTGAAAGCACAGTTAATCAGATCAAAATGCCCAACTCTAAAAGGAAATCTCGGCATAGACACAAAGTTGGTCAAGAAACTGGAAGACGTGAATTAGTCTCCAGATCCTTGCAAAGCGCTCAGCATTGTCTGGAGGATCAAGACTTTGGAACTGCATATGCACACTATCTCTTGGTATTAAATCTAGCTCCTGAGCTTAAAAATGATGTCAAGGTAAGCAATTGGTTCTTTTGAAATTTTTCCCCTTCGCAAGTAGGTAGATATGATTGATTATGTGCTTGTTTAATCTATAAAATACACAGTGCATTCTGGATATTATAACTGCTAATTAGTAAAAAATGTTTTATGAATAAACATTTTCTCAAGTTCTGTATAATTATCAATTTTCTTTAGGAAGCATTTCAGTTTGCCCTTTTTAAATGGGCAGAAGAACTGGATTCCTTGGCGCGAGTTCAAGATTTATTTGCCTGCTATGAGCATGCCCTGGAATTGTTTCCTGATGATGAAGTCATATGTAACAGCATGGGAGAACATCTCTTCAGGTTCATAGTTAACTTTATTATGTTCTGTTTTGAGTAGATCTTCCAATACAGTGATTCCGAATCTTTTGAATTACATATATCAGTTGTATATTTTGCAGTGCCTAACTGAATATGTATTCTTACTTTTACATACACACATTGTAGTGCTCTTCAGTAAAGGTTAGAAATGAAAGAAATGAAAAGTTTTATGAAACTAATACAGTCTGTCTGTCTTTTGGTCCTTCAAACTTGCCAGACTCAGTTAAATGCTCAGATATCCACTAGTCTTGTTAATAATAAAGCTTTCATTTTTGTAGTATTGTTTACTTTTTCATTTCTGTTTACCATGTGCATTCACTTGGTCTTAAAGTCTGTTCTTGTGACAGTTCTTGTGTAGGCGGCTACTATTTTTCTTGAACCATATTCCAGTTTAAACATAGACAATAAGGCATCTGGATAATCTGTTACAAATCCATGATCTGGTAACAGTAACTCTTTCTAATATTCTGATAACTTGCAGCATGTGCTTATAATACCCTTTGGTCATTTACGGAGTGAGACTCGGGTTTGGATGTGTCTCTGATGGTCCATGTTCAACACTATAAGTTATTTTCTTATACAGCTCTAATTGTCACATGCCTCCACTAAATACAAATATTTTTATGGTTCAGAGATTTAATTTCTAATTTGCTGCTTTATATCGTTTCTCTTTCTTCTGTTAGAATGGGTTTTAGAGATGAAGCAGCTGCATATTTCCATAAAGCTGTGAAGCTAAACCCTGACTTTCCAGATGCAAAGGAGAATTTTTACCGTGTTGCCAACTGGGTGGTTGAACGATGGCATTTCATCATGCTCAATGACTCCAACAGGAATTTGCTATATCAAAAAGCAATTGAGAAGGCAGTCCATTCTGGGTGCAGAAGTGTTCTTGATATTGGGACAGGAACAGGAATTCTTAGGTTTGTAGCAACTTCATAGTTAACTTTAATATGTTCCTTTATATTTGTGACGATCATGAACATTCATCTGTTCTTTTCTTAATTAATAATAGCACTGTTATAGTACTATTATTCCACTTTCAACATCCTGTGGAGTTTTGGGGTTTGTGGTTTACTGAGGCCCTCTAAATGTGCCTCCCTAAACTGCAAACCCAATAGGGGGTTGGTTTTAGGTGGATTGGTGGGTGGGGAGGATTGGGTATGTTTTTTAATGTAATTAATGTGTTATTGTTGTTCGCCGCCTTGATCCATGGGGAGAGACGGGATAGAAATAAATAAATATTAATTTTACTGACAGATTTTTTTTTATTGCAGAAGTTTTTCTTGGAAAGTCATGAGATCTCATAAGAGCTCAGTCAGGATGGGATGAGTGTTTTAGACAGTAATCTATGAACACTTGTTGAGAGTAACATTAATTGAACTCAGTTGGGCTTACTTCTCAATAGATTTAAGCTTATAATGTTATATTCAGATCTTTTATAGCAGGAAAGATCAACAAGTTGAATGTGTCTTGCCATGGTTTTGTTACGGTTTGTAAATAATCTTGCCACCCTCCAACCACTATAGTGTTTGAGATTATAGTTCTAGCAGCTGAAACAGATCACAATGGAGTTGAAGAGATAAACAAAATAGTATTTGCTCATCTTAAGTTTATTTTGTTGTAAAATGAATTCTAAGTGTGGATAATAATTTGTTTGAAAAGTCAAAGGAATTAAATGAAAGATTGCCTTTTAGTCTTTACTTTAAGCACACAAGATTGTAAGAAGAGTCAGGTTGGATCCGACCAAAAGCCTGACCAATCCAGCAGTCTGTCCACAACTGATCAGTTGCCCATGGAATGCTTATAGTATACTGGACATAAGTGCAACTGAACTCTCCAATTTGGGCTTTCCAATAACTGATACCCTGAGGTGTACTGCTTTTGACAGTAAAGGTGACAAATATCCATCTTAAGTAGTAGACATTGAAGGTGACATGTATCCATCCTGAGTGGTAGACAGTGTTCTTCATGAATTATCCAATGTTCTTTTAACGCCATCGGAATTGATAGCCATAACTGCGTCTTGTAGCAGAAAGTTTTACAGTTTAGCTAAGTGCTGTGTAAAAAAAGTACTTCATGTGAGCTGTCTTGAATCTCCCACCATTATGCTTCAGTGAATGATTTTGGATTTTAGTATTATGAGAGAGAGAAAAAAATTCTCCTTAGCTACTTTCTCTTCACTGTGGCTAATTTTTATACACCTCTGTTATGTCTCTGCTTTTTTTCTAACCCAAATAGTCTCAATTGTTTTAATCTCTCCTTACAGGGAAGTTGCTCTTTGTGTATATAAGTGCAGTATGATATTGGTAGTTTTATTTTAAACTCCTAGACTAATTATGCTGAACTTTGAGTTCACCTTTGTTACAGCAGCTGCATATTTACCTGACATTTTTGTTGAGCTATCAATCACAACTCCTAGTTTCTTTTCTTGGTCATTTCCTTCCAGCTCAGTTCCCATATGTGTATACATGAAGTAGAATTTTTTTTTGTTCCAGTGTACATCACTTTCCACTTGGTTATGTTGAACTCATTTGCTATTCTACTGCCTAGTTTAGTGGGGTACTTCTGGAGCTCTTTTACTCATTGCCCCAAATAATTTAGTATCATTAGGAAACATGGCCACCTTACTGTTCAGCCCTAACTCTAAACCATTTATTAGTAATTTGAAAAGCTGTTGTCCCAGTACAGTTCTTTGCAGGACTCAATGCACATATCCATCATTTGTGAGAATAGCCATTTATTCTCATCCTCTTGTTTCTGTTCTTCAGTCCCTAACCTTAGCTTATGACTGCTAGGTTTGTCAAAGAGTTTTTGATGTGGCACTTTATTAAAAGTATTTTGGAAGTTCAGGTAGATAATGTCTACTAGATTGTTCCTATTTATAAGACTATTGCTACTTTAAAAAAAAAGCTAAAATGTTAGGAAGAAAAGACATATGTTTGTTATCTTTAATAGCAGTTTCCATTAATCTACTTGGAATAGATGTTAAGCTAACTAGTCTACAGTTTACAGAGTCTTCAGTGGATCCCGAGTAAAAAATTGGTGTTATGTTGTACCAGGGGACTTGAAGGTAGCCAGAAGCTGATCTTAGGAACATATTAAAATGTTTTGATTAAAAAAATCAGCTATTACAATTTTGAGTTCTTCAAGAACCCTTGGATGGGTAGCGGCTAGTCCTAGTGATTTATTTATTTGTAATTTGCCAATAAAGTCTCTTGTCACTACCATTTGCCTCAATGCCTTGTTCGCTCCCTCTGGAAATATTAATTGAGGCATGGGCATTTCCCTTTTTTCAGTAGTGAAGACAGACAAGAAGAATTTGGCTTTACCTTTCTGTCTGTCTATTACACTGTGGGCCTCTATGGTGGATGTGCCCTCTGCCACCGGACAGCTGGATTCTAGAAGAATCCTTATCAGCATAGTGGCCAAACATTAACCTCTGTCCAGTGGCAGAAGAGTTACTTTGTTTTCAGTAGGTCCTGGTAGACAAGAGAGGAAATTCAAGATCTCAGTGGCAAATTACAAACAAATAAATGTTTGCTTTAGCCGGGCAGTTCAAATATGTAGAATGGACTGGAAACAGACCAGGAGAGTAAACCTTAAACCTATGTTTAAGACTTGAAGGTAAATCTTCTTGCTTGGACTATCCTGATACCTGTCGGGAAGAGAGATGCGTCATACCTGTATGCAGTTTAGTTTCCTTCGATTCTGCTCTGTTAGTCTTGGGATCATGTGGAGTTTATTGCTTGAGGGTCTGATTGTACCAGTTCCGGTGAGGAGGTGCTAGAACCCATCAGCTAAAGGGCTGTGACATTTTCCTCTGTTGCAGATCAGCCATTGCATTGATTTACCACCAAATAAACCTTATTCTAGAGCAGTGATGTATGCCAGTTTTTGATACTGAAGTAAATCTTGTGGAGGCCTACAACTTCAGTCAATTCAAGCTCAATAAAACATCTCTTTAAAAGTAAAAGTTAAGGACGTGTTTTATAAATTAATCACATTTAAAATGATTTTACCAAAAGTTTTGTCAGAATTTTTTAAATAATTTCTATTTCTCATCTTCTGATTTTTCAGCATGTTTGCTAAAAAAGCTGGAGCATCATCTGTCTATGCTTGTGAGTTGTCGAAGACCATGTATGAATTGGCTTGTGAAGTGCTATCTGCAAATGGTTTAAATGGAGAAATCAAACTTCTTCATATGAAATCCCTGGATATTGAAATTCCAAAGCATATGCCTGAAAGGTTAATTCTTATGTATTATTGCAAACTTTTAAATGTATGATTTCACTGTTTTGTTCATTTACAGTCATCCCTCCACATTTGCTAGGGTTAGCACAGGATCCTCATGAAAGTGGAAAAACTGTGAATAACTCTAGGCTCATGCAAATCATATTTAACACACAAAAAAGTATGATCACCATATTCAACACACCACGGATTCCTTTGAGGCATCAGGGTTCCTTCACAAGGCAGAAGTGGGTGGCTAGTGAGGCTTGCTGTCACTTCTACTGCTGCCCCACACCATTCATTTACAGGCTTCGTTTGCAGTTTCTCAGTCTCATGAGGCTTGCAGTCCCTATTAAAAATGGCCGAGGAAGGCAGCAGAAGTGAGAGCAAAGAATCCATGAATAATCAAATCCGCAAAAGTGAAACCCGCAAATGTGGAGAGCAGACTGTATTAAATAATTTACCAGATACCTGGTAGGAGAAAAAAAAATTATCTTACTCTTTTTATTGACATAAACTCAACTCATTCCTCTGTAACTTGATAGATTGCCTAAGACTGCAAAACATATACTTGTTGGAAAGTAAGCCCCAAAACTCAGTGAAATTGTCTCCCAAACTGACATGTATAGATTTGTTCTATGGGAGACAACATGAAAATGAGCCCTATGATGTAAGTGGAAGATAATATAATGCTTTTATATTGTGGCAGCATTGCACAATATTTCAGAAAAAAATGTGGGGTTTTTTCATAGAATTAATAAAAATTACAATTGTGTGATAGCTGAATGATATGCTGCTGATTCTAGTGATTTCATGAACTGTATTCATATCATCTTGTATTGTATATGAGTTAATGTGTGCTGTGCCAAGGTCAAATAGAAACATTTTTATGGATGGGCATACATGGGAAATATTGCATGCCTCGGTAAGTGAAAGGGATCACTATGATACACATATGGTGTAAAATTTGGTGTTTTATGAAAAGGTATGTGAATAGCCACATATGCTGTTGCGCTGTTAAGAGAAAGAAATGGTAGTATGTTGATATTGGAACCTTAGAATAACATTGTGCAGTGCAGTTTGGAACATATTTACTCAAAAGTAAGTTGTAGTGAATTCAGTGTGGTGCACACCTGATTGATTGGGTATAAAATTGCAGCCTAAGTACATTAAGGGTTGCAATATAAATAATATTGCAGAAGATTTATAACAGAGAAATGTTTCATGCCAGCTTACCTTGACTGTGCATTAATGTTATATAGTGGGAAAATTTTAAGATGAGACAGTAAAGACATGATTTATTTACACAAGTTCATTTTCAAATTCTACAGGATTATATAGAAACATAAAATTTGTGTAATGGGTACCATTAGATACTCAGTGACCCTTTTAATCCTCTTTAAAGTTCTCAGATTTGAAGTAATGCTTTTAAAAATAGCTATAAATTATTTTTGCCATGCTTTAACTTATGTTTAAGACCTGAAGACAAGCAATGGGGCAAAAACTATAGCAAGTTGCTAAAGTCATTTTAGCATACTTTCTAAGGGATGACATCCTATAGTTTGGGTCCTAAACATTTTGTTTTTTCTTTGTGTCATATTTCTTCCATCTGTAAGAAATCTTAAGATACGCACATTTATAACCTGTATCATGCATTTCCTGCACAACCTATAGAATTACATTTATTAATAAATCACATACCATCTAAAATGGGTAGCAATAGCAGTAGAACGTAGGACCATGTGCAATAACTCTGGGACCAGCATAATGGTTGTCTCCTTGCTCTAGCACTGGAAGCTAGTTCTGCAACAACTGAACTGGTAGTACTTGTAAATGATTTTCACAGGACTAGGGATTAATAGATATTTCAGTGATCACTAGTGCAACAGCCAAGAACTATGGTCACAGTCTCACTGCCCCTCCCTCCACTCCCATTCTGTCCCCCAAAAAGTTCTAAACTTTTCTGGGAAATTAGAATACTAAGAGATAATTTTGCACTGGGTTGCTGAGACCTGGTTTAAAAATAGCTGTTACGTGGTAGTTCAAGCCCAGATAGAGTCAGGTAGCCTGACTACAGAAGACTGTTAATTTCAGATTTCTGACTTGCTTCATTTCATCACTGAACAGAGTAGCTTTGACTGATCTGCTGAGTTATTGCTTTATTTTTTTTATTAGAGTTTCTCTGGTTGTCACTGAAACAGTAGACTCTGGTTTGTTTGGAGAAGGAATTGTGGAAAGCTTGATCCATGCTTGGGAGCATTTGCTTTTACCCCCAAAGGTAACTATCTCTGAGTACTTGAGTCTGTGATATCAGAGTTCTTTTGCACTGTGGGCAGTGTGGACAAATACAATGGTGTCTTATATTTGAGGGTTGCAGGAATTTTTAAATCATTGTTTGTTTTCTGTATTGTATCTCATTGTAAAGGCTATCACATAAACAGTGAATTGGAAATGTGAAGCGTAAACAGACATTTGTACAGGCCTTCCAGATCACATGCTCTGATGGCATTAGAACAGATTTACAGGGGAAAGAGCTTTTAAGAGCCCTCCCACATAAATCAAGGCCAAACCATATAGTTGTATCTTTGGCAGTGGGTAAAGTTTTGATTGCAATCCTAAATTGAGTGTAAGTTTTGATTGAGATTCTAGTTTTCATTATTCGGATATATGTTTTATTCCCATTGCAAACTTATCCATCTCCCTGACTTTTGCAGTGCTCTTTTCCAGATGTAGAAAGTGCCATGGAACTATTGGTGTGAATTCCACTGGCACTTAAGGTTAGGACAAACAGTTGCAGTAGCAAAATACAGTTTTCAACAGAACAATTTTCAACAGAATAAAATACACTACTGCATAGTTAATGTTTACTTCTTTTTTTAAAAAAAAATCTTCATAGTCTTTTATCAACTCTGCATGGAAAAAAATGTTACCTTAAAATATATACTTCTGAATTTAACACTTGCCAAGGCAATGTGTTTTTTTTAAGAGTGCATAAAAGGTGAAAAACATTGGTGAACAATGTTCACATCTCTGCTTTTAGAATGCACTTTAAATATTGAGGCTCAAAATACATAGCTCAAAATACATAAATTCAGACAATCTCTCCACTCCTGACTCCTCATGCAGCAGTGGTTAATGCTTTAAGGAAAAAGCAGTTTGTCTTCTCACAGAGCTTCTTGATTGTCTACTGCTGTAGGAATTTCTGAGATGTTATAGTGGGTGACAGCAATTGAAAAACAAATACAATAGTTACAGAAGCTTTCTTTTCAATAAATGACATGGTATTGATGACATCCTGTATCACATGTGCTGAAAATTATGCTAAATACTTTCAAAATCACCATATGTATTATATTACAGAATCTTAATTTTTTAATTGCAAATCAAAATAATTTCTAGGCTTAGGGTTGGCTGGATAACAATCTCTCATTTTAGCACACCTCAGTATGGCAGATCAGAAAACAGTTGTATTAAGACTTTTTTATTTTTTGGCAGTCTTAGTTTAATTGAAATGTTTCTCACTGTAAAACAGTAAAGCTGGTCTTGTTGAACAGTTTTTGTATATTTGTTTGTTTTGCAGCTTAATGATTGCGGACCTGGTTCTGAAAACGATGATTCTGAAAACTATGGTAAAATTATACCAGCAGGAGCTACTGTATGGGGCATGGCAGTAGAATGCAAAGAGATACGAAGACATCATAGGTATACCTGAGCTACTTATATCTGTTGGGTAAAGTTGTTTAAGCTTTAGAAGAGAAGAGAATGTGTCACATTTTTAAAGAAAATATTTTCATTTTCATATGCTTTGATTCAAAAACCACAGTCTGTAAGTTTGAATGAAATATTACTACATAGAAGCATAAATTGTAGGAATTGTAACATTGGGCTTTCTACACTTTAAATTATAAAACTGAATTCTCTTTTGCCAAAATGATATCCTTTTCCTCCCATATTTTTCAGGCATTCACTATATTTGTTTCTCTCCAGAGGTGAGATAACTTTAGAAAGGAACAATTATTTTTCTCCAGTCTGAAAAACAAAATCCTGCTCATTTTCTTGCATTACTCAAAATGAAATTATCTGAGGAAAGATAGCAGAGAAGCAGGGAATGCACTGAGAGAATTTGCTTATTTTAATCCATGATAATGTATAGCAGGAATAAGAAACATCTGGCCCACAGACTACCAAGCCTCCCCATCTAACCCATTAAGACCTCTAGCAAGAGTCCCTACCCAAAACACTTGCTTCCTTGAAAAAGAGTATGTTGAGAAACCAGCTCCTAAACCTGCCTCATCAAGGAATGCTCCTCAAGACAGCATTTTCATCTGCTTCACTTGCCCCTTGACTTTCCAATTGTAGAGACTAAAGATGGCTCCCAACGAGGCTCCTCCTTGATGTTTTTTTCTGTGTGGACTCAGTTAGTGAATGAAGTCTGCTCAGTGTGTGTATCAGTGAATGTGAATTCACTGAATGGGACCTGGGGGAGGCATGGGGGTGGGGCTGTGTCAGCAGTGGACATGGCTTCTTGCAGTGGTGGTGTGTAGTTCCCAGAGTGTTTGCCTCGAATCAGTTCAGCCCTGAGTCATACAGTACTCTGAAAGTGGTGATTCAGTTTGGATGGATTTATGCCTTGAGATTAAAAATCTCATCTCCCTCCTATTTGGGGAAATATCAAGACAGACAAAAGGGAAAGGGAAAGCTTTTCCAACTTCCCAGAAGTTTTCTTGCCCAGATATATTGCAGTAAAGTCAATCCCAAATGTGAGTTCTTCAGTGCCTTGCAGGGCGGTTTTGTTGGGGAAGTAGTCTATCTATCCCTGACCCCCCCAAAAATATTTTCCATCTGCCAAATTTGAACTATATTCCACAGCTCCTGTGATGAGTTGAGTTAAGCGTTTAACAAGGGCTATCCTGTTAAGGTAATCTGAAACATTTTGTCATAAGAAACCAACTTTATGTATGCTTAATAAAAGTAGTTTTGAAATGTTTTAATTTTTTCAATTTTTTTTCTTTGCCTTCATTTAAATAAGATGGGAAAAATACTCTTACAGTATTGACCACGCAGCTAAATCAGTTAATGTGACTCCCTAATTTAAAGAATGTTTCCTGTGGCTTGCTCATTGGTTCTGCAGTCAGATGTGAGCCTTGGGTATTTTAAGACTTCAGTCTGTCTTCAGTTCTATGCTCCATATCCAGTTGGTTGCAATGGAATTCTTTTTCTTTTGAGCCAACAAAGAAAGCGGAAGCAATCTTATTTTACCAAGATATGTAAAATAACAGTAAAATGCAGAATACTGAAGTATTAATGTAAATATTTTCATGCTATTACTCCTGTTGAATGCACTTTTATAGTGTAAGGTGTTTCTATTGTAAACTGCCTTGGTTTTGGCTGAGGAAAAAGAAATATACATTTTATAATGAAGCACTACAACTAGACAGATTTTTAAACTATTTATCAATCTCTCTTTGATATACTAACAACTTGTATTTAGCTGGGAACTGAACTGATTTATCATAAAAAAGAGGCACTGAATGATTTTTGTCTTTTCAAACCTGATTTCTGTCTGGTCCTTTTCTCCCCCCAGGATGGGCATAAAAGAAATTGCTGGTGTCTGTTTGCCAGAAAAATTAGTGTTCCACAGTCCAACATATACATCTGTAGGTGCAGATGAAACTTTTGAACCTTATAGCACTGAAAAACTCAGCAGAGTTCCTGGTGGCTATAAGGCCCTCACAAAACATTTCCAAGTTTTGACAGTCAACTTTAACGATCTGGAGGTAACTCTTTGTTCATTAAATACAAGGAACATTTGAATAGACATTTATTTTAAAACAAAATAACGCAGAGCCAAAAAAGAATTTATCAAAATAGAAAGTTTATTTTTGCTGTGTTATATGCATGCAGTTTGCCATGTTAACCTGAGACAAAGTTCATCAATGTACATTAATCAGCTGCCATACATAATACATTTAATTGGCATGGTTGAGCTGTCAGTTTACTAGCCTCCTTCACACATTTGGGTATCCCAATACTTGCTCATGAGCAGTTGTTTGCACATAGCCTTTTCCTCTGCAGCCCAGCACACTAACAAAAGGACTAGGGCCAGTCAGCCCGCCTCGTGTCATGGATGAGCCTAAGAGCATAGGTCTGCTGCTCATAATTTGTGTGACACTTCTTCCAAAGAAGTAACATGTAATGGAGTATAAATAATGGAGTATAAATAAAACTTCTGTATCACCTCATTAGAGTCATTTCACACTTTTAATGTAATTCATCAGTTGAGGTATGGATAAGTTTGAAGGCCAATCTGAAAACATAATATTTTTTGTTCTTGGGATAGGCGTGATCCATTGTTTTGACCCACAGAGAAATGTTTGTAAACAGAATCTTAATGTACTTCTTCTTGTATATGTGAAAGTATTTTAAGTTATTTGTCTATGATGGAATGTGAATCAATAAAACTTACTTCACCTTCAACTGATCTGATACCTAAGATTAATAGCTTGAGTAAAACAGAGCACTTAGGTGAACGAAAATAGAAACTGTAATGCAGTTCTTCCTTGGTATGTTTGGCTAGACTACAAAGTACTTAATACTGGATGCATATTTTTTTTTTCATACTTCTGTGCAAAAGGTCTTCTGTGGTGGTTTGGAGCTGTCACTGGATTCTGAAAGAATGTCTTGCCAGTGAGAAACAGATAAGGAATAAAAAAGATACCTTGGGAAATACAGGAACAGGGGAACAGGAGGATACAATCATTGAACTATGACACTTGATTCTGCATTTCATTAGTGTTCTGTGTTTGATATCAGTACACCATTAAGCTATGCATCGGTATACATAAGAGGATCTCCATTTTTGAGAATGTAGAGGGGTTTTTTTAAAAAAGAGAAAAATGCCAGTGTGTTATGCAGGAACAGAAAGTCAGAGATGTTGGAACATAACCTAAATCCTATTGAGAGTCCCAACTGGAGCAGACCTATAGATTCACTAGCATTTGCATAAATGTTGAGTTATCATTCAGCAATCTGTTCAATAAGTGTACTCAGGTTAGGATTAGCAGTTCAATTTAGGCCAATATATATTATTTCAGTTTTATTTTCCTGCCTCTTTGCTATTGATTTTCTAGAAAATAGCTTAGCATCTATGCATACAGCCCAGAAGTCCCATTATACTTGTATAATAAGGCTGCCTTCCCAGCCAGTGAGGCAGATAGATGAGCTTCAGCATATACCAAGCGTACCTGGCATGGGATCCTACAGATATACACCACTCTAACAGACTTATCTAAGCTGTCCTATTGTCTCTCAACTTTTACAGGAAGATCAGAGAAGAGGCAACAGGAGAAGGAAGCTGTGTCTAAAAGATGCCTATTCCTTGAATGCCTGACTGAAATGATAGGGGCTCAGAGCCAAGGCAGTTAAAGAGGGGCGGGTTGGACAGTTGCCTGTCCTATGGCACAGGCAGTTGTTCAGATCATTTCACCCATACTCCAAGGACACCTCCTTCCCCCTGGAAGCCAGTCACTGGAGGAGCAAGTAGCTTGGAATCACCTGTTGCCATTTGTTGCTGACTGTTTCTTCTTTTTCTCACTATCAGTGACAGCTTTTTCTTCTTATCTCTCCCACTGGTGTAATTAGCCTGGCAGAGCCAATATGATCTGGCACAGATATTAGAATTTCAGATAACTGCATGTTCCAGTAATCACACAGCTGTCACCAAAGCTGGCACACCTGCTTGTTTCAGTGGTAGTACCTTGAAGCCAACAAAGTCTTGCACGTTCTGTTAGAAGTTGCCATATAGTAACTAGACCACACAGTGTCCCCATATATTTATGTATGCCTGGTGATATCTGTCAAGATTCAGTAGTCTGTGAGAGTTCTGGAGAGGGTAGCACACCCGTTTATTAGGACTGAACAGGTGAATAACAATGTAGATAAAGCCAAACTGTAGAAAAGATCTGTTAATTATTTTTAGAATGTTTATTTTAATAAAATAATATTGATGGAAGTAAAACTGTTATAGCTAAATGTTTGACTACACAACAGTTTTCACAATAGTACGCAACAATTTTCACAATACATTCAATACGTTTTCCTGTTTGAGTGGGATTTTAAAGCGAACATGAACTTGATTCATATAAACTCAAATTAGAATTGTAGATGCTCAGCAAATAATGGAGGAGGGTGCTAAACAGAAGTGACCATAATTTTGCCTTTCAATCCTGAGCAGGAGCTAAAAAGCTTTGCAGTTAGGAAGCCATCCAAGATCCATGTCCCTGTTACTGAAGAAGGAATCTTAGATGCCATTGTGGTCTGGTTTACACTGCAACTTGATGATGAACATATGATTTCTACAAGCCCAAGGGATGACACCTGTTGGGAACAGGCTGTCTACCCAGTACAAGGTCTCCTTGGTATGTCTTCAGGATTTTTTTTTCAATACAATTAAAATATATTTTCTTTCAGGGGTGTCCAGATGTACAGAGAGGTGAAAATCCACAACACAGCCCACTTGTTAAGCAAATGCCATTTTATTACATGGTCTAATCAATCAGATTTGCAAACATAAAGTCAGTTCAAATAGAATCACTAACTGAGGCAATGTTATTAGCATTCGATGGTAGAGATAGTGTAAGAAAGCAAGGTTGGGTTAGCATGAATAAGTGGAAACTATGGTTGTGGTTGTGAAGCTAAATAGTGTATTTGTTGGCAACCATCTTTTCCCCTACATCTGATATTTTCTCTCTCTCTTTTTTTATTGTAATAATGTATTTGTGAAATGATTTCAAAGTAACTTTTAGTTTTTGTCATAAAACTTCAGTGTTGCAATATGAATGGCTACACCACAGTGATGTTTCTGTGAAGCCTGGGTTCAGCAATCCACTGCAGTAAGAAAACTCTTGGGCCTGTTTTGTCTACATTCTCAGACAACTGGCTGGTAGATGCTACAGAATCAGTTCTAAAGTCTGTGCAACCGTTGTATGTTTTGTGTCACAGGCAAAGTCTCTTTTAACACGATCTTAAAGACACTTGGAAAAAAACGGTTAACAGCAAAATAAATAACAGATTTCATTTTTCATTGTTTTGTGATTTCAAGATTACTCTGTGAAAGATGGAGATTCTGTTACAATGGAAGTATCCTGCCAGGACTGCTATCTAAGGATCCAGAAGATTTCTCTTGTGACTTCTGATTATGGAATGGATATCGAAAAGAACTTGAGGGAAAAGAACAGTGAAGCTGAGCTCTGCAGTGCTCTGGCCAGCCTTCAGACAGCAAGCACCCTAGAAAGTACATGGCAGGAATGCATGCTGGAACCCACTGAGATTGCTTTACTAAACAATGTATCATATCATGAATGCTTTAAGGCTGCCATAAGCAAAGTGCTGTCGTCATTAAGTCTCTCTGAACAGTCTCCCTCTATGGATGTGGATAGTCAGAATGATGAAATGGATCTTGGAAAAGATCAGAACAAAAATTCTGTGACTCTTGACCCTCTGTATGTGTTAGATGTGTCAGAAGGATTTTCAGTCTTGCCGGTAATTGCAGGCAAATTTGGGCCGGTTAAGGCATACAGCTCTGTCGAAAAAGAACAGCACCAGGTAGCTCTCAACCTGATTTCAGAAGCCAACAAATTTCCTAAGGAAACATTAGAATTTTGGCTCAACCACCTACAGGATGACAATGTGGTTTTACAGAGGCCTAGATCTGACAAATTATGGAGTATTATAATTTTAGATGTCATAGAGACATCTGGTCTAATTCAACAGGATGTAATGGAAAAGGCAGCAATATCCAGGTAATGTATGACTCGAAATGTACTGGACTGTTTTTTCCCACTTTCTTCAACTCATCTGTCAAATCTTTCTTACATGGATGGTACAACGTATTTTGAAAGGGGAGGAGAAGGAGGGGCAACCAAAATGGTGGAGGGTCTGAAATCCATGCTGTATGAGGAGTGGTTTAGGGAGCTGGGTATGTTTCGTCTAGAGAAGAGAAGGTTAAGAGGGGGCATGGTAGCTATGTTCAAATATTTGAAAGGCTGTCATATTGAAGAGGGAACAGGCTTGTTTTCCACTGCTCCAGAAACTAGGACAAGGAGCAATGGATTCAAGCTACAGGAAAAGAGATTCCAGCGGAACCTCAGGAAGAACTTCCTGACAGAGCTGCCCGGCAGTGGAAGATAGTATCTCAGAGTGTGATGGAGTTTCCTTCTTTGGAGGTTTTTAAGCAGAGGCTGGATGGCCATCTGTTGGGAGTGCTTTGATGTGTGTTCCTGTATAGCAGGGGGTTGGACTTGATGGCTTCTGTGATCTCTTCCAACTCTGGTTCTGTGATTCTATGTAAAGCTGACCATACAAATATTGGCAACTGCCTTATTTACCAGTGAGTTGATGTGCAATTGTTGTTGTGTGCCTTCAAGTCATTTCCAGCTAATAGTGACCCTAAGGTGACCCTATCATAGGGTTTTCTGGGGTCTGAGAGTATGTGACATGCCCAAGGTCACGCAGTGGGTTTCCATGGCCGAGCAGGGAATCAAACCCTTGTCTTCAGGGTCATAGTCCAGTGCTCAAACCACTATACCCTGCTAGCTCTCTGATGTGAAATAGGCACTTTTTAAAAAAAAATAGAACAGGATGCTGTGGATTGTCTGTATTTTCAGGTCTTAAAATAAGTCAGAGCTGACTCTTAACACCCAATCAAGCTTTGAAGTTCTCTCTCACAAAAATCCATCCCTGTTTTTTTCTCCAGGTTTGCTTCATTTCAGCAGCCTAGTTTAGAGAGGTGGGGAGGAGCCTCTTTGTGATTGTTCTTGTTAAACCAATAAAAGTTAAAAGCCTTTTCAGATCTATTGCACATTACCCAAAAATAATGTCCAATCATAAGTCTTTCCACCATGTCCTAAATCTAACGATTTTTTGCAGAATGCAAAAAGAAATAGCTTCAATAGTTAACATGTTCATATTTTTTCACACGCAGGTGTTTGCTTCACTCTGGGGGCAAGATATTCCCACAACATGTGAAGATGTACGGAATGCTTGTGGAATCAAGTTCGCTAGTACTTGAGACTGCAGTTCAAGGGACAGATCCCACACTTGGTTTCAACATTGCACCTTTTATCAACCAGTTCAAGGCATGAAATCAGCTGCATGTTTCCTTTTCCAGTCTGTGGATTCCCATAGAATGGGATTCAACCCAGTCTTCAGGGTTTATCCCACACACCACAGTTCCTTCCATTCCACATAGTCACCTGGCCTTCTGTAGCATTTACAGGACTGCTGTGGGGAAAAAGTCTTTGGCCTGCACAGTTATAGAGCCATAGAGACTCCCTAGAGATGGTACTAGAAACAAATCCATTGTGTTAATAAGTGCAGAGGATGTTTTAGAGTCATATTCCCAATATAACTTCTGTAATTAAAATAAATCACAGATCCCTATGTGGTCTGGAAAGACTCAGATCCCCCCATCCTGAGATGTGTTAGACCTAAGAGAGTCCTTTATTTAACAAGAAATAAACTGGAATTTAACTGCTGGTTTACTTTGTTAAATTGGGCTTAAAACAGCTGGTGGGAGGAGGGTTGCTGAAATTCGTGTTCATGTCCCCAATGGCGTATGGGGGTGTTTTTATTAAAAAGGAGGGACAGGAACGGGGGGGGCACAGGCAGCCTGCAGGCCACACTTTTCCCATCCATGGTATAACCAAGGTCTGCCTTTGCTCACAGTATAGAATAACACTATCAATTTTTAAGGCCCATATGAGGAAGGAACATAGTATGTCTCTCTTCAAAAATTCTTGTGAAATCTTTGGAAGTCATAACCCATAATACATTGTATTTTAGGTACCTGTCCGTGTATTTTTGGATCTGTCTACACTACCACACGTGCCCTTAAGCAAGTCAGTGGAACTTCTGCGAGTGGATCTCATGAACCCATGTTTGAATAGACCCAGTAGAGAAGTTAAGGTAAATTCACAGAATAGTAATGTACAGTGATGTTTATTCTGCTTGATATCCTTGGTTATACTGCACTTTTTAAAACTGCATCCCCAGCAGAAAGCTATCTTAGAAGAAGGAATTGGGCCATTTTTTTATTAATATTATTATTAGTATTAGTATTATTTTGCATTGTTAACTTGCTCTGTTAGTTCTGACTTGAGAACTGAATTTCAAGAGTACCATCAATCTCATCACAGTTACAGTGGTTGAGATAACTCATTAACCTATACACCCAAGATGTTCAGAGTGCAGACTTGCCATTTCTCAAACCCAGGAACTAATATTGAGCACACATTTGTTAATATTTGTTAATCTCAACTACATTAGACCCATTGAATCACTGGCATTTATTGAGAGGGTGGGTATGGTGATGCTACATTTTAAATTGTTTAGCTAATTTTATTGTAATCCACACAGAGCCACCTGCTTATGATAGAAGTTTTGTAAATAATTAAAACAAATAAAGTGTACCCACGTGTTGATTCAGTACTTCTATTCTAGTTGGTACTAAACAATAGGATTTAGACAACGGGGTCTGTGCATGTTGTCTCTTTTCCTATTTTCCTTCCTCCTAAATTTTGTGATGCTGGGCTTATTAGTTTTAAATGCACATGCAATAAACACTTTCCATCTAAAGCAAACTGTGGTAAAACTGTGAGTGTGCCGAAACTAACAGTTCAGCAGTAAATATGCACCCACTGTCATTGTGGTGAGGGGTTGGTTTAACTGTTAAACTCCTGCTTAATGATCTAGAGATGTTACCTGGAGTTCTTCAGAGGCACATTGTCAAATAGCATGCTTTTCTATGGTTTCTTTTAACAGAATCACACCCCTGTGGAAACCTTTAACTAGGAGGAGATTAAATAGTAAAGTAAATTTTAATATTTGTACACTAACATCAAAAATCTTAATTTTGTAGGTAGCCATTTGTAAATCAGGTCAAGTGACTGGTATTCCCTTCTGGTATCATGTATGTCTGGATGAAGACAGCATTTTGGATACGTCAAGTGAGTCCTCTCACTGGAAACAAGCTGCTGTTGTGTTAGATAAGCCCATTCAAGTTCAAGCAGGAGAGGAACTTGTGCTCAGCGTTCAGTATCACAATAGCAACATCAGCATAACAGTAAAATAATGAACTGTCATCGGTCACAGTTGGTTTTTAATATGTTTAACTGTAAATTGAATCCCAAATTTAGACATTTATATGTACCTGTTAGTCATGGCCTACAGCCAGTGTTTAGTCGATTTTGAGATATTACACAAATCAGCACAACTTGTTTAATAAGAACTATGTGTCAAATTGTATAATTTTATTAAAGCCACACAATACAAGAAAATATCTATTTTCATTGGAGACTGGCAGTGTAAGTTGTGTATACAAATTAATGACTGTTGAATAAACTCACCCACTATTCTTTAAGTTGTCTCTGGAAAACTTCTATAAATTAGTGTAAACAGTAAAATTAAGAAAGGAATTCTATAGCATGCTTGTTCATGAAGTCTCATTCTTTGAAGGTCAGCAAAGTAATGGTGAATATTCTGGATAGTAACACTGCAGTACTGTACACCCTATTGATTTTGTTGTTCTCCTGTTCCATGAAGCAAGATGCTTCACTTCTAAAAATACTCAAGGGCTATCTGTAAACCTAATCATCTTGTATTCAAAAACAAAGCCCAAAGGTGTTTTGCTCATCTGCATCAGATCATTGAGATTTTTCTAGTTGTAAGACTAGACTCTTTTTTTCTATAGAATGTTGCAAGTACAGATTAACTAGTTTTATAAAAGATTTTTTAAAAATCTTAATTTAAGAGGTCATATGGATGGAAAAAGTGTAATTCTGGTTCACCATTATCCAGTAATGATTTCAAAGAACAAATGAAAGAAACATAGCTAATGAGTTTGGACCTACTCAGTAGCCTTTATTTGTCATGGTATACTCAGCTTCAATTAGAAATTCATTTGCTTTCAGAAATGTGGGTTGCCAGGTCAGAATACTGCCTGCAGAAGCACTCACTCTTTGGAGTCCTGAGCTCATGATACCTTGAAATTACTTGTCAACTAATTTTACAACAGAAGCATTGAAAATGTGATATAGAGCAGCTGAAAAAAAATCCAGAGATAAGGAGTACCTAAGCCAGTGCTTTTCACTCATTTCCAAAATCACTTTAAAAATAAAAGCCATGAGAATATAAATAATAAAACGTAGGTTTTGGTCATGCATGTAGAATATCCTTGTTTATGTTATTGCCAGACAGAAAGAATTCTGACTTAAATAAACCAGTCAATCCCTTTTCCTTGTGCCAGGAAGATATGGCAGGGCTGGTCTGGAACAGCATCATAGCCAACTATTACATTACATGAGCAGTGTTTGCTCAGGCTACAGCTCACTGATAGGCAGCCACATAAAATATTAATTAAAATGGGGTAGAAATAAAGGGGAGGGAAGAAAGAACAGAATCCTGGGAAGATGGAGAGGAAAAAATGCAATGAGAAGTCCAGCAGTGAACAAAAAAATCAAACCCTGATGGAAAGAAAACAGAACTTGAAATTCAGAGGGCATGGAGATTTGGGAATTTCTTGTAAACTTCAGGTTGAGGGACAGGTAAGAGGAGCAAACTCCCAACCTTGCTGGGACTCCAGGAGCTACGGTAGATAAAACTCGTGTTTTCCATAACATACTTATACTGGAGCCTGGGCGCAATGCTTTTCTTGTGCCAAGGTTAGGCCTATGGAAGGCTAAGCCCTAAATTCCTTCTCACCTTTGCCAATTTAAAACCAGTCAGGCATTTTAAGAGCACAGATGGAAGCAATTCCCAAGGAAACAAATGCCCTTCACTCATCTCCCTATGAATGTTCTTATCAAAAAGCAAAACTGTGAAGGCTCCAAGAGGGTTCTTATGAGAAAGGTACAGTATTTCATAGAATCAGAGATTCCTCTTCTTCCTCCCTGGGCTTGGACTATGTGTATTGATCAAAATAAACCACTTCTGATAATTACCTTTTTGTTTCCTCTTGTTTCAATGCACCATGAAAGAAGTGGGGTCCAAGGTATAGATATCCACTTTTAAAAAAATATTTGCTAGGAAGGACAGGTCAAGAGGATTATTCTTGCATCTCAACACAACAGAAATGCAACTTAAGAGTTTAAATAAAATTTTATTTGTTTATATACAACAAACATAATGGATAAACATGATTTTCCTCTTTAACAAGATTCACGTAAAGACACATTAAATTTAGCCATAAAATATGCAGCCTAGTGAATAAGGCCAGATATTTACAAAACACACTAGTACTGCAAAAGCACTTGCAAGATGAGTTCACTGTAGCAGCCACAACTTCAGTTAAAACCCAAGTCTTGTAAACAATATCTTAATATTCAGTTTTCTGAAGATGCCGGTTTAAAATGCAAACCTTGCTGAAGCCTTTTATATGAAGGTAAGACAACAAGCACGTAGTGCAGATACAAATGTGATAATGGGTCAGAAATCCCATTTGTTAACTATATGGTTAATAAGTCCTTAGAGCAATACTAATGTGTTACATTCTGATATCTTACATTGAAACTACATAGTTTACTTGATTCTACTTAAGATAAAAGTTTAGAAGGCAAATATATTATGAACTTAAAATAGGCATTAAAATGGCATCCATATTATGGAGTACATACTTATTTGACAAGTCTACATGAGGTGTATATGACCAATACAAAATGAGTACTGTTCAGTTTTTCAATAAACTCCTCATATAATTTTGTAACAATTAGAGTGCTTTTATATCTCCACCCCAGAGCATCTTCTACAGCGTAAGGCCAAAATACATTTCAAAGTGTGACAGTAAATTTTTGAACCAACAGAATACATGAAGCTTATATCTATGGACTTAGATGTAACACAGGTTAGAAAATATTTGGCCTCTCATTTTGCGTTCCATCTCTCGTATCACTCATTGTAGTAGCTAAAGCTGACAGGAGCCCAATAACATTGGGGGAGCACAAGTTCCTGAACTCTGGCTTAAAAGGACAGTATAGCCTTCATGCCACTATTTTTACAAAGATAGTATCAGCTTACTATCCCAACTAAATTCTATTAACAATTATTATGTAATGGTTCTGGTACCTTAGATAATATTCTGGAATGGGAGAAGAATCTCTTTGAAAGATTAATTGGTTTGAAAGGGAATTCAGAACCTGAAGACTTCTAACCCCTACAACTGCAACAGGCAGGTTTTTGAACTATTCAACATATTGTAGCTTTTACCATATGCCTGGAATCAATTTTTTCAGACACAACATTATACACTCCATATTTTTACTGAGTTATTTTAACAGTTTAATTCAATGATGATTTCAATACTATATTATAGCAGTAAAAATTTAAACTATGTTTTGTACCTATGTGACTTTTCAAAATTGGACAGTTTACATTCTCACTTCCAGTCAGAGATTCACTATTTAAATCTGAAACCACTTGTCCTATTTGTTTCACATACTCCTTGGTTGCTCACATTCTTTTCAGAGAATGGCATTTCCAAGGCCAGAAAACAAACATAGGGAAAAAAGCCTGAGCAAATCCTGTAACATGCTTGAGGAAAGAGATTTAACTTCTGTCCATAGGCTTCTCTCTTTCAACAGAGGAATTCTCATTCTCTTCGGCAGAGTTACAAAAGCCATCAGACTTTTCAGTAGGCATTGTTGGAGTCACTGTATGTCCAAACCCTTGATAATGGCCCACAGGTGATGATGGTACGGAAGAGGCAGCAGAAATTGGATCTTGAGTGGATGAAGAAAGCAAACTTGTATGTTCATTCTGTTCAAGATCTTCACCAAAAAACATTTTCCTTGGCTGACCAAAAACTGTTCTTCCTAAAGGGAACAAGTTAAGAGAAATTACTATTTCCATACTCCAGATACTATAGTTAACTGAACAGCAGTAAAAATAAGTTTAATGTAATGTTCAAATGAAATCTGAAGAAAACTGAAACATCTATGTTCAGTCATATTTGCTATAGGTGCACTGTTTACATCTGTAACTTACCAACATGGCGAACTTGTTCAGTTACATCTGCTCTAAGATCAGAAATATCCCACATTGCAAGGAAAGAATCAAAACATGAGCCTTCCTCAGCTTCTTGCACATAAGGCTTGTAGGTAAAGCTGTAGTGATGAGCAATAGCCGCAAAGAACATTTCCACACAAATAATAAAATCCTGAAACAAGAAAAGATTGATTGATTCCTATATTTTACTGCACCCACATCCATCTTTAAGGAAATCCTGCAACTCTAATGTTCTGTTTAATCAAAATGGAACATTTTTTAGGAACTAAGTATCTCAAATGCACGCTTATACACAGCAGCATTGTCAGCTAAGCCTATTTACATAGTGTGGAAAAACTGGGACTGCAAATTTTTTTTATTGAGAATTAAACTTTGTCTTCTCACTTAATCAGCAGAGTTAACAAATGCTGTGATTTCTGTTCTTTAATGATGGAAACTATATACAGGTCACATAGATTCACCAGATAACCTAGGAGTGTAACTTACTTTAATATGACTAGATATGCTAGTCACATTACTGGACTGCGAGTGTAAAATTACAAGTGCAGACATATTCACCAGTATATTGTCAGTAAAGATTTGTAGGGCAGTCTGAGCAATGGAACTGGCAGCCTATTAATTAACTACACCTATTGCTCATTACCAGTAAGTGAAGCAAGACAGAATGAAAACGAATCAGTAGATTCCTTTTTCTACTGAAGGGGTGCAGGGTGTGTGAGGGACATGGGGATTTATGTTTATAACAGCTGCTCCTACTTGCCTGTAGACCAGTTGCCACAGCTTCAACACTCTGCCATTCCCATGTGCGTTTTTCAGAGATAACACCAACTTTCACTAGCAATGCAATAAGTACAGCTTGCCTAAAAAAGAAATAAAGAATTTTGCATTAAGACACCTGTAAGTTTGGGGACAAATTCTGGCATGAAATTTCAGTAGGGATAAAATAAAACAAACAAAAATTAGGGTTAAGATGTGAAATTATAAAGCACATCAATAAACTGCAGTTGCCTCTCCACATCTGCAGGAGTTCAGGGCACAGAACCCTCAAGAAAGTGGAAAAATCACAAATAACTCCCTGTGCAATCCTCCTCCCATTCTCTTCCAGGGCTCTGGTGTTGGAGCATTCCTTCTCCATGCCCAAGCCAGAGGCAAGGGAGTGAGAGGGGGGAGCTCCAGAGGGGAGAAGGAAGGTGAGTGTGTGCCCCCCACTGCCTTACATTTTGCCTTGGCATGAGTTCTCAGTGCCAGGGCAGAGGAGAGCTCCAGAGGGATGAAAGATAGCGTGGGCACACATTTCTCCGACTCCTGATAGCCTTATTTTTTGCCTCCGCAAGCTTCCCTTCTTTCTCAGCATGGGCAAAACACAAAAGAAAGGGAGGAGGAGAATGGTGGGGAAGGGAGGCACGCACACCATGCAAATAATCCAATTTGCAAGAGTCAAATCCACAAATGTGGAGGGAGGACTGTACTAAAACTAAATATGAAACCTACAATTCCTGTGATCACTGTTTTCACAAGAGAACAGTGAAGGTAGATCAGTCAGAACAGAGGAAGCTTTGAACTAACAATATCCTGTACTGAGAGGTGGTCACAGAAAAGAAAAAGATAAGCTGGAGGTCTGCTCTCCTACAAAACTTTTGTTTTGAAGGCAATATCAAATTTTAAGGCAATATAATCCAGAAAAAAGTAGTTTTCAACGTCACAGGTTTCAATGTGCAAGTACAGGCTACACCTCTCTCTTTAGGACTTACTGAAAAAGAGGGCTTTTATGTTAGATAATGATATTGTTGCTTAATTTAAAGTCACATGAACATTTTAGTTAACAAAATGAAACAGGCAAGTTCAAGCATATAGGCTAGTTTGATCTTTCAATACTATACTTCTGTCTGCTGTAGTAGAATTTGTTTTTGAGTAAACTTGTGTAAGGCTTTACTGTCAGGCACAAGAAAAAACATGAACAAGCAAGATTTCTCATACTAATACTTGGATTGAGACAAATAAAGCAATATTCACATTCACTTTAATTTTTGTTATCACAGTCCCTAAAGAAACCGTTTATAATACTCACCAGAAAGAAACAAAAACCACCATCTTCACACAGAGAAATTTCCCCACAGGTCTAATTGGGTTCAGTTCATCCCGTAGTACTTTATAGAATAATACAAGGCAGTACATAGCAAACTGAAACAGAGATAAAAAATATTTAGTAAGATCTGCAAAGCTACACCAGATCTTGAAGGTTTTTTTGGAGAGTTACAAATCTCTAAAATGAATCATGCCCATTCAATTCTAATTTCAAACATTTAAACCCATATTTCCTGGCCCAAAAGAGAGATTACTCTTGGGTAAGACTGATGGTTCATCATAATTTCCTCTATAGCAACTTTCAAAATCTTTTTTTTCTGCCATTTAATCTTTTAATTAAGCTGAATACATTTTCAGTTACATCTGCAGTTACAAAACCAAATGTATCAGCTCCTTCTTTAAGCATATGTATGAGAACAGTATCTAGAGAGCACAGCAGATCCCTGTACTGTGAACGCAAAGCAACACGCTCACGGCTGACAAAGATCTAGTGCATGTGCCATACTGCCATCGATTTCTTTCCACAATCCTACCAGACTTGTATTATCCACTCAAGACATCACAGTTCTATAAGCCTTCATTCCCATTTTAGAGAATCCACACTAAACAAGTCCCATTCATTTGGACGGTCGACTGAAAGCACATCTATCTAATGGAATCAATTGGCATACAGTCAGATTATGAACAAAGAAGAAATTGCCTGGTTTTAAAATAATTTTAAGGAGTCTCTGTAGTTTGTTTTAAAATCTGATTTTAGAAATTTGTTATTCATGTATTTTTAAATTGTTCTTATCAAAAGTATATTGCCTCAGGGTCCTAGCAGGCTAACAAAAAGACATACAAATGCTTTAATAAATAAATAAATAAATACCTATTTAACATTGATATCACACTTACATATCTTTCCTTAACTCAAATGTACATCCAACTTTTCAACTAGCAAGAACCTACAACCTGACTTATACATGGATCAAATATAAACAGTAAAATCACAGTCACAATAAAAATGAACTAAGAATTTAAAATCAGAAGACTAAACATTAGTCCCCACCAAATTTTCTAATTCTGTTTTTGCTATATGGATTTTCTATAGGATTTCCTAAATCCTAAATGCCACCTAGAGTAGACTCTAAGTGGAACTTAACCTGACTAAGTTCCCAATGATATAGTGACTTGACTTTAGCTAGCATTAACAACTAGATTGAGGCCATAAAGTGGTAAAACTCCTCATATTTTGAGACTTGCTAAAATAACTTAATCATAGTTAAAATCTTGCATTTTGAAGATTAAGAGAGACTTATTAACCTCACTCCAATACAGACAGAAGACAAAACTTTCGCTACTCACCAACTGGGATATGTTGTTGAAAAACACCAAGTAAGTCCAAGCATTTTTAAAGCTAAAGTTTCCTTCATCATATACACCAACCAATTCACAGATTCTGAAAAAGTTTAACATAAAGTATTGCTCAGGAAAAAAAGGCACTATAAGAATATAAAGTCTTATTTACTCAGTGTTTAACCAATTAATTTGTATCTCATCTTCTTAAAACAAAGTTAGCTAAAAAATTCTAACAGTAAAGGCAATTAAATAAGTAATTTTAAACACAGCACTAAATTCAAGAAGTTTTAAAAAGCACATGAAACCAATAAAATACAGTAGATATACCAATTTAAAAAAATCTGCAGCAACTAGATAATAGTTGAAAGCTACTACAAAAATAATAGTTTTTGCCAGGTGGCAGAAGAAAAGCACAGAAGCAGACAACCTAGCTTCCTATAAGAAGAAGTTCTACAGACTGTAGGAGCCACCAAAAAGGCCTTCTCTTTTGCCCTGAACATGCTTGTGATGGTGGTACCAAAAGTGGAATTCAAGGCAGCTAAGTAGTAAATTACAAATAAAAACAAATTTTCAATGAAAACATTAAAATAAACATTCATGTATATCAAACAGTAATATAAAGAAATGAACAGCTTAAATATCAAATCCCTCCTGCCTAAAGAAGGCCTCTGCCTGTCAGAAGAAGTACAAAGATGGAGTAAACCCACCTTTCACCGTCAGAGAAATCTAGAGCAAAGGAAGATATGAAAGGAGAGAAGGCCTCAGAAATCCACAATCATTCTGATTTAGGCTTGTCAAATATTTTCATATAGACAGCCATAATAAGAATTTCTATTACAGCAATATCAAATTTACATGAGTATGTAGTTTCACAAAAGACACAGTGTGCATCTTCATAGCTGTCTGCACACTTAGCAGGCATTTTCGCTACTACTTCAACAACAGAAAACCCCTGCAAGTCTTTCTTCATCTGTACAATTATTTGTGAAAACACAAAGGGAGATGCTAGATTTGTAATTCTGTGGAGGCTGTTGTTTTTGGTAAACAGGATCCACTGAGATATCCTCCAGATTTAAATGTGTTTGAGTGCAAAATCTGTCCATCACCTGGAATAAGTGGAAACTGACTTTGAGCAAACATCTCAGAGACAAATTACCCCTAAGCTTTGTTGAGGCATTACTCTTCCTCATTCTATGTGTACAGCATATTCATGTCAATCCTTAAAGTGGTACCTAGTAGACCTCTAAGACTACAAGGAAAGGAAGTTGAGAAGTAACTTCATAGTGTTGCCTTACGTGCCAAAATGCCTTTTAGACTTAAAAAAAAAAAGGGGGGAGAAAAGACAGAAAAGAATGTGGCTACATAGCGACTAGACCTAGAAGATTCTGAAGAATATCAAGAAGAGGAGCAAAGTGTATTAATACATGACATTCCGAAACAAATATAATTTTCTTTATACTTACAAAGCAATAATAGTGGTGAATGGTCTGACAACTGTATACTGAAGGACACCAAGCTTGCACCTGAACAACAACACCCTGCAGAAAAGGCACAGAGTGAATTCAGAACTCTGTACTTTTATTGTAAATATCTGGTACTAAGAAAAGCACAAAAGGTAACTGGTAACAGAGCTGAATTCATTTAATGAACTAAAAATTGAATTAGTTAACAGTTTAATATAAATGACAGCAAGACATATTTTAAATCAAAATACATCCCAAATACTAAGTCATGGCTAATTCTCCTTGCTTATATATTCTTCAGATTTAATTATATTCCAGCTGTTGATGAAAAAGGAGATGATATTACCAAAAAATGAAATCAGCTAAGAATATTTTCTCATCCCAAAAACTTTTTAGATATTATTTTATGAAAGCCATCTGCCACGTTCCTCAGCCATTTGTCAAAATTGGAAACAAGCTGTTCTTTCAGAAGTTTACCAACACTTTACATGTCAATAACAAGCTTGCCAACTAATGTCTTTGTTTCCCATTCACAGTTCCTTTTAGAGAGCCTAGAAAAAATACAGATGACTTAATAGTATTTCAAACACAAATATTTTTCTAATAGCTATGTGAAATACTTGATACTTTCCAACCTCCTGTAGCTCCACCATATGTGAAAGAAGTTGGCATTCCTAATTTTCCTTCTCTTTCAATAGCCCATACAACTGGCATGCAGTTTTTCTAATCTAACAATCATTGAAGCTGGCAGTTTTCCCTTGAATGACACATTCAGAGTATAATGAGGACTCATCCTACATATGTAACTCCAACTATTTTCAATTAGAGACTGTCACCAGAATTCTGTTTGGGACATCCACAGTAAGTGTCCCTTATTCATATGGATTTCCTTTTATGGGCACTGTGGGTGTTAGTATTCCCTTCCTCCCTATGGCAATGCTCAAAATTCCTAACTTACTGTAAGGTGCTAAAGCCATCTTCTATCATGCTTCAGAATGAGCAGAGAAGGTCAAAGAAGCATCTACCCTCCCACAGCACTATATTACAGCAGAGCTGAGATCCTCAGGGGTTCTTTGGGGGTCTGAGCATTATTGTAACCATTGTAATAATTCTCCAATCTGCCTGCTTGCTGTGTGAGGCAGCTTTGGGCTTTACAACATGTTTGGGGGGGGGGAGTTGGTGGCTCAAGACGAGTCTGCATGTGGATATTTATACTACACAGAGGGGATGTTGGATTAAAGCCATGAGGTGCATTTGGATAATTGCCCATTGTTTCATAAACCAGGGCTTATAAAGCCATTGACCCCTGTCAAGGCTAAATGCTACCTCACACCGTTCTCCTTTCTTCCTGTTGCACACAAATACTGAGGCTTCCCTTAACTAGACATGTCAACACTGTCACAGCCAAACCAGGGAAATAAGCCAGAATCTGTTAAATAACACGTTGCTACAATTTCCTGGTTCCAATGGAATACTGAACTCTAGCTTATGCAAGTCAGGATCTTTGCAGCAAAGCTGTCATTTAACAGAAGAAAAAAATCAGAGGGAAAGAGACAAGCATGTAGACATGGGACCTACTCACAGCTATACAGACTTATGAAGTCTTATACAATAAATCGACATAGTGTCTGGCTTGGTCAATTTATAAGAGGCACCTATAGTTTGCTGATATGAAAATATGCCACACTCCTCACTCTTGTCTTGTGGATCACGAGAAGATGGAAAGCTTACTTTCAATTCTAAAAATATCTCTTTCTCCTTGTGATATCTGAACTTGGAAATAATAACTCTCAAACAATGGTTTGCAAGAAAATCAAGCTCTGAAAGCACTGTTTGCTCGGAGCTTATTTTCATAACATAGTCGAAAAAAAGGAAGGAAAGAAAGGGAAATGCATAGTGCTGCAGTTACTGCTGCATAGGCAGCCCCAGGATCCCTCTCTATTGGCTGTGTTGGCTAAGGTTAATGGGAACTGCAGTATGACAACATCTGAAAGGCCACACAATTCCCACTCCAGTCTATACACGCCAGACACCTAATCTGGATGTCAAGCAGGAAATGAGCTTAAACACTAAAAGCAGTTATGTTTAATTTCCACTGAATGCCACAGAAAAAAGAAAAGGGGAGTTCATCACAGCTTACTCTCCTAAAAGGAAACAATGGTTTCCCTTTACACCTGAACTAGATATTTTTCAAATATCCTCTACATAATTTCTTATAATGAATGCCCCTTACCTTTGTTTGTATCAAACTATATACATCTTAGTGTTTAGGTGCACAAAAGCAGACAAATCACTACACAACTTATCTCATTAAATATAATAAACAGTCTCGCTCAAAGGTAAAAATAAAATCTACAGATCAATGAAATATGTTATCTTGCCAGTATGCCAGATCTTTCAACATCTTTATCACAGAATATTGCTGAAATATCACATTATTACTGCTAAAATTCTCTAGAACGTATGCCAGGCAGAGACACAGCCACAGTCATAATCCATGTTGGTGTTTATCACTATTCTGCTATTACAAAAAAATTCAGTGCTACTCTAATCTCTACTTTTAGGTAGTTAACTATTAACAAAGATTTGTGACAGTATCTCAGGGACCATTACAGATATATACACTTTTGAAGGACACTGTTAATTGCATGCATAACTTCCAAAAAAAAAAAGAGTGTTATATCCCAACATATTTAGTTTCCACAAAACAATTTTAGTTGGAAGTGTTAACAAAAGAGTAGAAATATTGGCAATATTATTCAATGATAGCAATCCTTTCTCATTTTGGGTATCTCCTCATATCCTGCCATTTCCTTCCAATTAAAGGATCCAAATTAGAATCTTCACTGGAAAAACAGCTTTAGGGACTAACACCAACAAGATTGCATGGTGATAGAAATGGAAGAAACTCTCCTTGTTCCATTCATTCATTGAGGCATTGTGTTTCAATTCAGAATAATCCCTTAAATTATTCTGTGCAATAAAGCACATTATTCATAAATTCCCAATCTAGTCCCTTAGATACACAAAAAGACAAAAAGCTAGCATATTACACTAATCAAAAAAACAATACACCTTATAAATAAAGTTTAATTTTTAAGATATGATGTACTCACTCTCCCATAGCCCATGGTGGACAGCAACACAATGGTGGGAGATGTTTCTGCTGATCTTTGGCTTCTATGATTAACACCAGATTTGGATACCGATTGGTCAGGTAGTTTGAAAGAAATACCATGAAATTATAGATGACATATGCTTCATAGCATTCTCTACAAGTATCCACATATATTGCAATGTTGGGATACTTCAATGCTATCCACTGTGAAAGAAAACAATAAAAACAGAATAAACTATGAAATGCTAAAATCCCATAAGAGACACACATTTTAAAAAACTTAATGTTGCCTTTAAACATTTAATATCTAAGAAAACCAGAGGAAAGCCTAACTGATCTCAATGGAAATTATTCCCCATAGTGCCCCCTGAATTCCACCCTGGCTTGTACTTGAACCTAGGTAAATGGTACTAACTGTGTCCAAGATACCGTGTCCAAGAAAGTAATACAACCATTGTCTACAAGTCTATACATGTTAGCTACAGACACATACACCTATTTTCAGTTGCATAAAACCCAATTTTCCAATGTATTGTAATGCTCAATAGGAAGCAACACATTTACAAATACTTCCTCATGCATACCAACTTTGGTTTCTTCCAGCTCATATGTATGTATGTGTGTGTTTTCCTTCAAGCACATGTCACTTATGGCAACCTCATCAATATCAAACTTAGGCAAAGAATACTCAAAGGTCACTTTGCCAGTTCCCTCCTCTGAAATATAGCCTACAGTACCTGGAATTTGTTGGTGGCCTCCATCCAAGTACTAACTAGGAGAGACCCTGTTTATAGCTTCCAAGATCAGATGGGATACGGTCCAGCTTACCTCAACACAAATGATTTCACCACTGAAAACATCCATTATTTACAAAAAGATTATATTTTATGACAATCAGTAATATGAAGAATTTATAAGATTATTCAAATTTTTTCTATATAGCAAAAAGAAATTAGTAACAAACCACAAAAAAAGATACTTACACTGTCTAAACTGTAAATTGGCACCATCCATAGAATCCTGTCATAACAAAACACATTTGTAGTTAATCAGATGTTTGTATTGTTACATGAAATAAGCAGCAATACATATGAAAACTTACCTTATTATTGGTTTCTGCAATTCCGGCTGGGTATAATGAACTAAATGCTGCAATATTCCCCAAAGAGATATTGGTATTGTCATCAGTAAAAATATTCCAGCTATAAACCATGCCTTGGTATGGATTCCAACCTTGAAGAAATGCATAAAAACAGAAAACACAGGCACAAGAAATTATACTAGAAAGTTTGAGAAACAGTGGTAGTAGGCTGACTGAATGATTCATGAAACTATAATCCATAAGTCATTCCCTCTAAATAGACTCCTTGTATCCCTGCAGCTTCTCTTCTATGAGCACAATATGCAATACAGATTCTAAGAAATGCTTTCTTGAAACCACATTATGCATATTTAACAAGGGAAAGTAGAGACCAGGAATGAGCAACTACAGGCAGGCTTCACATCAGCACAAGTGGAAGTAAGGTCATTTCACTTCCAGTTCTAGGATTTGTCCTGGTAATGGCCGGTTTTCATGTCTTTTGGATTGTGGGAGGTAGCGTGGGACAACTGTGCCCAGTCCCCAATCCAATCTAATCCAGTCTAATCCAATCCGTATTCAGAGTTATTAACACAGAGAGTTTGGTTTCCTGAGGGAATGCACTGCCCTCCTTCTTCCTGGTAGGCCTCGTTTCCTTAGCAACCGGCCTGAGTTCTCCAGCTGACAATTCTAAAGGCCCCTCTCTGAACTGCCAACCCCAGGATTCCATAGAATCTTCACAGCCAGCCAATCATATGAGGTCTTCTCACCACACACCGCCAATCATATGAGGTCTTCACCTGTCTGACACAGACAAACTTTGACTTTTATAAGTGCATCTTAAGCTATCTGATGTAGTGTATCAGCAAGAACTTTCCATGTGCTCAGCCATGGAAACTCATCAGGTGACCCTTGGCAAGTTACACTCTCTCAGCCTTTGAGGGAGGCAAAGGCAAGCCTCTAAATAAAGCTTTCCAAGGAAACTGCGCAACAGGTTTGCCTTAGGTCACTGTAAGTCAGAAACTGGCTGGAGGTACACAACACCAACCACCCACACCTTGTGAGTTACAAGCTTTGCATAACAATGCAAAGTGCTTCCAGTTGTCTGCATCTCACAAAAACTGCAGCATCTGAAAAATCCAGCAGAATAAATATTTTTTTTGGGGGGGGGGCAGCACCAATACTGGTTAACCACTTGCTGTTCCATTTGGACAATCCTAGGATTGACACAATCTGCATGTGCAGTGCAAGTGTCACATTCAACATTTCCCATTTCCAAAAAGAACCTATCATTTAGTGTAATAAAACAAATCTACATCCTACTGTCAACATACAAAGCAAGGAAAGGTATCATCTGCATGCCAGCTCCTGAACAACTGCCCTGACACAGCAGTCTTGTGCAAAGTACACAAGTAGATAGTGGGAGAAGACAGCATCTCAGATCTGGTTTCCTACATCAACCACAATTCAGCATCAACGAACAAGTACTCAGCGTGTTGGTTCTGGTTTCCATTTCTTTGCTATGGTAAACATTTTCAATGTTCTGTTTTTAGCTTCTGTACAGAAGCTTGTGTTCTTTGTTTAATCATAAGTATTTTTAGGGATTCACACACATATATCTATAAATCATCCAAAACTGCCATTGATGATTCAGGGCTTTCAGAGTAGCGTGGGATATGAATTACATACATCTTCCCAGAATAAGTTTAACAATGTCCTTACTCTAAGAGATGAAATCACAAATACAGAGTACTTGTGGCTCTTCAGTGCTGTTGGATTATAACTCTGATGAGCCAATTGTCAGTCATAAGTGAAGACAGGGGCCAATATTACCCCGGCCCATTTCTGTCTCCTCACCTCCATAAGTGGCTGACAATCTTAATACTACGTAAACAAAAGGAATCCCTTTTAGTCCTCTCCTCCAATTTCTTGTGACATTACTCAGTGGTGCTGCCTTCCAAATGAGTAATGCAGACAGCTCTGTTTCTAAGAGTTCTGTTCACTTTCTTACATGAAGCTAAGTTATGTAGGTTCCACCCCTTATAAGGCATCTTAGGGACCAGAGAACTATCAGAAAATGGAACTGGTTGAACAGTGAAACCCATGAATACAGTACTGTACTATTGGAAGCATGAAGAACTTACACAGGCTCACTTGTTACTGACCCAGTGCACACTACTTGCAAAGTCTCCCAGCCAGCTCAGTGCTTTTTCCTCCTCTCAGCTCACTTTGCAAGCAACGCATGTGAACAGTTCTAAGTGAGCCTCTGTGGGAAAGAAGAATTACTGAAAGAGTGGAACCCCTGTCATATTAATGGAACTTGTCCTTGGAAGCACCAGAGGAGTGAATGGTCAGATAATGGGATGTCAAAAGGTGAGAGCTTCCTGTATTGTGTCAGATCACTGGTTCATCTAGCCACCTACTGTCTAAATATAACCTCCTGCAATTCCACAGATCCTAGATGTGTTCCAGAATCCCCAGCCAACATAGTCACTGAAGGAGCTTTTAACCATCATATTTTAAGGGCACCCAGTTGGAAAAAGTCTGTCTACACTGACTAAAAGAAGCTTTCAACTATTTCAGACTAAAATCTTCCTCAGTCTACTTGGCAATAGCCAGGATGGAATTTTAGGACCTTTTGTACGCCATACATGTGCTCCACCAGTAAGCCACAGGCCCTTCTCAAGACGGTAAACAGCAGCCAAACTAATTTTAGGTTACCTGAGGTCAAACCAGCACATTTCTGAGTTTTACAGCCCAACCAGATGACAGGACTGGTCTTTCCAGTCCAGGCTGCAAAAGTTTCAAGGGGATGTGAATTCTTTGTGGTGACATCACTTCTCAACCATGCACAAGTCAATGAAAACATAGCCGCTGTCACTTCTAGCCAGATTCACTCCCAAAAGAGTGGCTTCCTTGCCAATAAAAAAGCCAGTATGACCACACAACAATGGCAGAAGGCTGCCTTATACTGGAAGAGGGGGCTTGCAATTGGGGGTGTGATGTCAACAAACACAAGGAACGTCAGACCTGAGCAGAAGAAAAAGATGCAGGTATCTTCCCCATATATTTCCTTCTTTATCATACTTTCTTAGAGAGGAAAAACTCTTAACTGTGCACACTCAGGAGGAGTAACAAAACAAAGAGTTGTCCAGGTCTATCATAGAATCATAGAAATGTACAGTTGGAAGAGACCTCAGGGGAGATCCAGTCCAACCCCCTGCCATGCAGGAACACCCTCAAAGCACTCCCAACAGATGACCATCCAGCCTCTGCTTAAAAACCTCCAAGGAAGGAGACTCCACTACACTCCAAGGCAGCATATTCCACTGCCGGACAGGCCTGACTGTCAGGAAGTTCTTCCTGAGGTTCAGGTGGAATCTCCTTTCCTGCAGCTTGAATCCATTGCGCCTTGTCCTGGTCTCTGGAGCAGCGGAAAACAAGCCCTCTCCTTCCTCTACATGGCATCCCTTCAAATATTTAAACATGGCTATCATGTCCCCTCTTAACCTCCTCTTCTGCAGACTAAACATACCCAGCTCTCTAAGTCTATCCTCACAGGGCATGGCTTCCAGGCCTCTCACCATTTTGGTCGCCCTCCTCTGGACTTGCTCCAGCTTGTCAATATCCTTCTTGAATTGGGGTGCCCAGAACTGGACACAGTATTCAAGATGATATCGTCTGCCAGATGAGCAAGATAACTGTGCACCTTTTATGTGGACTCTCCATATCTGAAGTTCCACAAGGATAAAGAGGTCCTGAGACTAGGCATTTCCTTTCTTCCAAAAGTGACATCTGCTTTTCATTTAAACCAGGACATTGTCTTACCTGCACTTATGCAGAACCCTACAACTCAACTGAACAATAACTTGCATCGTCTTGATGTTAGGTGGCTTCGGTCTTTTGCGGATGCCGATATGTGAAAGGATAAAGCCACCCAAAGACATGAGCTATGACAAAAATGAAGAAGGCGCCCTCTCCTTTCTCCTCCTTTCTGCAGGGGCTTGACATACTCTTTGGCCATTTCCGCACTAGCCTGTTATAGCGCGATGATTCCAGTTTCAACCTCCTCTGGAATCCTGGGGTTTGCAGTTTCGGGAGGGGCCGGCCGGCCCCTCCCGAAACTGCAAACCCCAGGATTCCAGAGGAGGTTGAAACTGGAATCATCGCGCTATAACAGGCTAGTGCGGAAATGGCCTTTATCTGTTGACTCATCTCTGCGGCCGCCCTCAGGCTCCCTCAGGGAAGGAGAAAAGGGGGCCCGAAATGGAGTCTCAGCCCTCCACACACACACACACACCCTCCCTGCAACCACCCTCCCTCCCCTCCGTCCCTCCCTCGCCCACCTCCAGCTTCTGCAGCTCCCACAGGCACAGCGGCACGGCCACCAGGAGCCCCACGACGTAAACCGTGGCCACCAGCGGCCGGATCCAGCGCCGCCAGTTCCCGCAGGTGCAAGGCATGGCGCCGCTCGGCGCAGAAGCGAGGAGACGGAGAGAAAGGGCTCGCGAGGCCCCTCAGGGCCACCTCGGCTCCGACGGGACCCGCCGCCGCCGCCACCGCCGCCGGGTCAGGGGCTCCCGCAACCGCCCCGCAGAGCGGAAAGCATCACCGCTGCCTCCGCCGCCGCCCTCACGGCCCGCCGCCCCGCCCATCTGCCTCGCGCTGCCGCCTCAGCTTCCACACTCCCTCTCTCTCGTTCCCTCAACAAACCGCCAGGGAAGGCCAGAAGTTGCGGCTCGGCAGGCGGCGACTCCGCCCTCAGACACGCCCCGATGCCCCGCCTCCCTCCCTCCCTCCCTCCTGCCAAGCCCCGGGATTGGTAGAGGCCGCGCCTCCTTCGCTGTCCTTTAACCTCCAAGCACAAAGTGACAACCGCACTTCCGGTACCTGAAGATAAACAGCCCCTTTCCTCACGTAATCTCATTGGGTATTCGGAAGTCGACAAGGGCGGGTTCTTTTCTTTTCCTATACGCCGCCATCAATGTCAATCGAAAGCACGGGGGAGTGGGGAATGTAGGCTGTTGCTTTCTTGTTTACACTGAGGAGTGATCTTTCTCGCTAATTCGGGCCTTTTCCGCACTAGCCTGTTATAGCGCGATGATTCCATTTTCAACGTCCTATGGAATCCTAGGGTTTGCAGTTGAGGGAGGGGCCGGCCGGCCCCTCCCCAAACTGCAAACCCCAGGATTCCAGAGGAGGTTGAAAGTGGAATCATCGCGCTAGAACAGGCTAGTGCGGAAAGGGCCATAGAGAGGTAGTGACTAACCCAGGATCACACAGTGAGCTCTGCTGCTGAGGGAGTATTTCCAACTTGCTCTCGCCGGTACTTTGATCATTACGCAGGCGCTGTAATAAGTGCATGTAGTTCTGTGCCTTCAAGTCATTTCCGACTTATGGTAACCCTGAGGCAAAGGTATCATGGGTTTGTCTTGGTAGACTTTGTTCAGAGGGGATTTGCCCGTGCCTTCCTCAGAAGGGTGAGAGAGTGTGACTTGTCCAGATTCACCCACTGGGTTTCCATTGCTGAGTGGGGATCTGAGCTCTTGTCTCCAAAGTCATGGTCCACGCTCAAACCACTACACCATGCTGGCACTCAATAAGCGCATATGGATTTGTAATAGTTTAGATTTCTTAAGCATTGTATACAATTGTCCTCTAGCATATATGTCTTTATATATTATGGATTTAAATGTAAAAAGAATTCTAATAGATTTTGCAATATTAGTTTAACAAACCTTATCCATAAGGCATTATAAAAAATGTCTGAAAAGGGAGACTACCTGTTGTTATGTGCCTTCATGTCAGCTTTGACTTACGGAAACCTTATCACAGTGTTTTTTTCGTAATTTAATTTGTACTGTTTAAATGTTGTTAGCCACTTTGACTCCCATTGTTGGGAGAAAGGTGGGATTGTATCATCATCATCATCATCATTATTCAGAAGAATTTACCATTGCTTTCCTCTAAGGCTGAGATGATGTGATTTGCCCAAAGTCACCCAGTGGGTTTCCATGGCCAAGCAGGAATTCGAACCTTGGTCTCCTAGAGTCCTAGTCTAACATTCAAACTGCTACACCATCCTGGCACTACCTACACAAACTGTACACTTAAAAGACCCCAATTTTGTAACTTTTTTAAGCATTCATCTTAAATAACTAGAAAGAGCAATTACTTTTAGAGCAAGCCAGAGGGCTCCCATGACCCTATCATAAGCAAATTTGAAGCCAGTGAGTTTAATAGAAATATATGCCACATGGTATACCCAATTAATATTCTTGTGGCTACATTCCAAGCTAAATGTTCATGACCTTTTGCAAAGACATCAATAACATACCGATAAAAGGGTATATTACAATAATTTAATCTGGATTTTAGACAGTACTATAACCTACACATTTTGCATTACAAAAATCTGATCTAGATATTAGACAATAACAATCTGCATCTATAGATAGTACATTGCAATCATCTAATCTTGATGTTGCCAAGGCATAAGCAACAGCATCCAGCCATTTTTGCATGCTTACAGTTACTCATACAATCTGTAATTTGTTTAACTTTCCAGTTCACCTGCCAAATATTGAAGCAAGGTTCTGGTACATGTCTGCACTGGTGCAGAGTTACAACAGCTTTTCATCTAGAGCATTCCATCCGGTGTAGCATCAGAGTAATGTATTAGTAGCTGGGAAGTCAGATCTTTTATTATGAATGGGGAGATCCCAGCATTCCTTACCACTGGCTGTGCTGGTAGGGCTCATAGGAGTTGCAACAGAATATCTGGGGTGCTGCATTTTGCCCACCCCTCCTTTAAAATAGCCTTTCATGCCAAAAATGAATGAAAATTGGGGGCGGGGGGAAGCAGTGAAAGGAAAAACTGATAAGGAAATAGAGGCGAATACTACATCTGTTATTTCTTGCCTAAACTGTTTACAGTTGCAAGTAAGCTTTACAGAACAAACACAAGCAATGTCCCTTCATAGAGTATTTTTTGTTTGCTGAAAGATTTATACAATCTGAAGAGAAACCAGACTATGGTTTGGGAAACCAAACAAAAAGAATTTCTAAATTATATAAAGTTTTACTAGTGAGAGAATTGGAACAAGATTAGATCAAAGAGCTCATGATAAAATGGGCACAGAATATTGGACATAATACAGAATTAACTAAATAGGAAAAGATATGGAGAGAAGATATAAAATTTACTTTATGCTTGAACTTAAGGGAGAACTTTTATAAGATGATGTACTGATGATACATGACACCCCAGAAATTAAAGAAGGTAACACATAAAGGAAGTAGTTTATGTTGGACATGTGGAAAAGTGACTGGAACACATTTTCATATGTGGTGGACATGCCAAATGGCAAGGAAATATTGGAAGAAAATACATGATTCATTTACAAAAATTCTGAATATACGATATGAAATGTCCCCTGAAATATATTTGCTAAATATAATTGGGGAGATTATGCTATGCACAATGATGGAAAGAAAAAGAAGTACCATCAATGGAAGATTGGAAGTTAAAAATCGTAGACTTTTTGGAAATGGAGAAGCTGTCAAACTGGATGAAAGGAGCCTCCAATCAACAGTTTGAGAGGACCTGGAAATCAGTTAGAAAGTAGGTGAAAGGGAGGTAATTACCACAAGTGAGAAAGACAACAAGATAAGTCTCATTTTAGTAGTTCTGTAGTAGGAGGGGGAAGAACTATAGGATTCAACTAGGCATAATTAATATTAGGAAATATATATTTAGACAAAGGAGCTTTTTGAGATTAGGAATTCTAAGTATAATGCAATCTAGACACACAATAACAAAAAGAGATTTCATAAAATGTAGGTTTGGTAGAAACATTTATAACTGTTTGGATTTGAGAAAAACATGGGAAAAGCATAGTAGGTAGAGAGTCAAGGGGTAAATGGGAAGATGGGGAGGGAGGGAGAGACGGGGAGGAAGAGATTATAACATTGATACAAGATCTATACGTCTATATGGAATGGGAGAGAGGGAGGGAAGGGCAAGGTAGGGAGGGAAACGGGTTTTATGTTTTATATAATACATATATAAAATATAGATAGTACTGTATTTATTGTACATATGTAGTGGCAAGGAAATGATGAAGACCTTCAGGTTGTTCCATCACAGAAAGCTTTATTTTCCAAACCATTTATTTACTGCGCAGGGCAAGCAGCGGAAATACAATGTCCAAAACTGCCCGCCCCGATTGATTAAAACACTTAGTTTTTATACCTTTGGTCAACAACGTCAGCAATCAATCACATTTCTAGTCTACGTCAGCCATTACATTTGGAGCTTAATACCACCCCCAAAACAAGGGAACAAAGACCCCAGTCACCAGATAATACAAAGCAGAGGCAGAGAGAGTATGCCTGACTCCCTTTTTACTTCCCAGGCACCTAAGCATAGCATTACAAGGCCAATCATATTTTTAAACTGAGATAAGGCAGGGACATCTGCTGTCCAATTCACTTATTTTCCTACTCATGCAATACTTCTCTGAATTTAACTCCTTCATTCCCCCCTTCATGCCAAATTCAATTCCTTGCAATTTGAAGCATGCACCATTTCCCTATTTCCTTTATAACACAAAGGATACATAGCAGCAGTAGGATTCCTCCAGCAGTCAAGTATACAAAACCTGTGAACAGGGCTTTCAGACCCACGGTTTTAGGGGAAAGATTTATTGTGCACAATTCCATCCTCCCTAACACTGTCTCACAGAGTACCATTGTACTCCTTTCAAACACAGAGAGATTTCAATCAAAGCATATACTGCAGCCTTTCCCTCTATTACTCTAATCATTACAGATTGAAAACTATTTAACATGCAGAGTACAGAAAAGCAGATTTAGTAAGGCCATTATTTATGCACAAAGCAATTCTACAAACAGTGTCTTTTACCCATACTTACTTAGGGAACCAGATAATCATGTCCACATGCCTGCAGAGTACAAGAATGACTTTCTAACATTGAATACTGCTAAATGTATTTTCCCTCTTCACAATCAAATTCATTTACACAATAGTAAGACAGTTCAACCAATTTCATGCTGGGCTACCTTCATTGGTTGGTGCCCTGGGTGAAAGGGGATACCCTCAGTGGCCACACCAATTCATCCCAGAAGACAAACCATATACCCATTTACCATTGTAAAAGCTGGTTTCTTTCTAGAACTCATTTATGGAGGACCAGGCCCCCCTTTTCCCATATAACCTCAATAAAACCATTGCTATAACTAAAGGAAAAGTCAACATTGGAATGCTTTCCTGGGCATGCCTGTAGAGATTCAGGGATTTCAAACTTTACATAACAATTGGGATAGTCTCCTAAGCTTAGCCCATGAGAACATACCCAGCCATTACTGACCTTCAGGGTGTTCAAGATCTGATTGACCAGTTGGTGAAACCAATTCACTTCCCAGCCTCTCCTGCCCAGCATTCTCATCATCACCATCATTACCAGCAATTACCATATACACATATCTTCCAACCCCACAGAACATCCGTCTGTAGTGATAAAACAGGCAGGCCAGGCTTCCTGCCCCTCCTATGCCTGCCACAACCCATAATATTGTCTCCAACATTCAGGGATCTGGCTGTGTGTAGAGCAGTGTGTACGTCCCAGGTCACACCCGCAACAGGGCCTAGTCCCCGTCTTCTTCCTCTCCAGTTGCTAAGTCTGACCGTAAGTAGAGCCTGACAGCTTCCAGGTGTGTGTCAGGCAATAAGGTCTAGCTTAGATTTCTTCATTCACCAGTTGCGGATCTGACTGTGCTTAGAGTGACCAATTTCTCCTGGTCTGGCCACAGCAGAGTCTAGTCCAAATTTTCTTCCCCCTTTCGTCTGGAGATCTTCAGTTTCAGAGGATTTTACAACCCAATCAGTAAAGGCTCTCTTAGCCCTGGCATAAAGTATCCAAAGCTTCAACCCTGCGACCTTTACAGCTGTAGGGGCAACCAGCAACACCTAATACAATCCCCTCCACCTATGACCCAGTTGCACTCTAAGGGGAATCTCTATTCCCACATTTTCTCCCTTGTTGTACTCAGAGCTTTCCCTAATCTACTAACTCTCCCTTATATGTCTCCTTGATCCACCCAAAATGGCCTCATGCTTTGGCTTGAAAGGGAACAAACAGCCTTATGGTTCTGTGAAGTGTGCACCTCATCCTATGCCATCCTATGATGGGGCTCTGGGAAGAACAAAAATACTCCTTGTTTTTCTGTTGTGGGCTGCACATGGAATAAAAGTGAAAAGCCTCTGTAAAATGGGCTAGGTAGATGGTGGTATCATATCACTTGCCCTGTGTTGGCATCCAGTCCAAAGACATAGCCAGGGCTGTTGTTTGGGCCATACACGTTGAACTACTGTTTCTTCGGGATTTTATCCCATTTCCTCCACTTTTCCTGAGTTCTGAGGTCTACAGGTACAATGTGACTTCCAGGTGATTCCTAGAACGGTGGTTCTTGCCTTTGGTGATCCTGTGGACAGATGCAGGTCTGTTGCTCTTGAGCATATGTGTGGGCCTTTAGGGCTGTTGTTGGTCCTTTAGCTGTCTCACAGCTTGCATCTCTCTTTTCTCTCTCCCTTGCCTTTTCAGTCAGCGTCCTTCAGCTGCAGTTCCACTTCCAGCCTGGAGGGGCGCACAATCGCCTCTCAGAAGTGCCCCCTTATTTTCTCCCTTCCAGCTCAGAGGTGCACCATCACCTCTCCTCCCAGCTTACTCGTAGGGGTGCTCTGTCACCTCCTCCATCCAGCTGAGGCTGCGCTTAGGGAGCCATTCCAATCTCCACCTTATCGGGGACTGGTGAGGGGGCACTCCTTTGCTGCTTGGACTGCCTTTCATCTTGGACTCTGCCCTTTCCTGTATTCTTCATGCTTTTGCTGCCAACTTTCCTTTTCCAGAATGTCACAACTCCAAGCCCTTGCCCTTCTCTGTCTGTGGGATGAGGAACAAAACTTTTCCTCTTAACTGCTGGCCACTGACAGTATTCTACTTCCATTAGTCCCTGCATCTGTCAGTTGGACCATCTTTTCTGCTTTCCTCTTCCACACACGTCCACATCCTTCTCTGATTCTCTTCAGGCTCTCTTGCCTATATCTCTCCTGCCCCCACTGGGCACATTGGCTCTCAGAGACCCTCATCCTCTTCTGGGGTCTCTTATCTCTTCTGACCTCTGCTCCATCATTCGTTAATCTTCTTTCTTTCTCCGCTTGACAGCCAGTCATAAATCTTGCTTCATAGAGCCTTACAATCGCAGGCCCTCTAAACCTTCCTTAATTGTTCTGTGGAATCCTGTATCCTGAAGCCTTTTCAAAGACTTCCTGAAGAGATTCCTCTGCTGCATCATATGAGAGGTTGCTAACAATAGGAGTCCCTTCAGATTCCTAGAACCTCCTCCAAACACTCAGATAGCCTTGGGTTTTTACAACAGCCCACAGCTCCCAGTATTTCCAGGCGGTCTCCCATCCAAGTACTAACCAGGCCCGACCCTGCTTAGCTTCCGAGATCAGACGAGATCGGGCGTGTTCAGGGTGGTATGGCCGTAGGCAGCTAAGCCTCTCTTTTTCAGCTCCCTTCGGTTTCATGCAGCTTTTTCCTACTATGTTAGATGGCACCTCCTACTGGCCACCGTTCTGCAGCATCCCCTCCCTCTCCTCTCAGGTAGGAAAGGGCAGCCAGGGATTGTGGTTTCCTGTAATTCTCCACTCACAACTTTAAACCGCAGAGTCTGACACTGGGAAGAATTCCTAGTGTATTCAGATCCCATCAGGGGTCCATCAAAGACACTCTCCCCCCTGTCCATGCCTGTGGGGAGTTCTCTCCTGGATGATCCGCTCTACCTGCTAAATAATTTGGCTCCTTCCTTCAGTAGTGATTGGCAATCTTGCCAGTTAGGCATGTGCATTGCCATGATGCTAGAACACAGTTCTACTATCTTTCAATTCAACAGATCAGACGTGGTGAAGGACACATATGCATAAGCCTAAACAGGTATGTACCTGTACCATGGCTTCTGGTTCTGCTGCTTAGAATCCTCAGGCAGCCTCTCTGGTGGGGTCTGCCGCTACTCCCATCCTCCCCCTCCTTCTCATTGCAAGCTGGGGGTGGGGAAGAACTGCTGCCGCCATTCCTACTTTTTTCTCTTCCATGCAAAAGCAGGCGGGTCTTTCATGCAAACGCTGATTCTTTTGCTCTTCCCCCTCTCTGTCTGTCTCCTCAGGAGAGAGGCAGTTTCCTGTTGGTGTGTTTAATTCCCCCGGGGGGGGGCACCCAATATTTTACTTCTCTTGTTACTACAATTCCCATGTGCCCCAAAGTTCGTATGCTAAATGCTTTTTTTTTTAAACTTATTGTCAAATAGAGATTTGCAGCCCCTTTTTTTTTCTTTTTCTCTTTTTAACTAAGTTGTTGACGTAATAATGCCAGAATTGCAAATTCACGCTCCTCATTCCCTCTGTCTCAAGAGGGGGAGGGTTGCATTCAGCCCGATGGCCACAAGGAGTGAGAGAAAAAAGCCATGTCTTTTGGAGAAGCAGCCTTCCCTGTGCTAAAGCTGCATTGTAATCTTGTTTTCTCTCTTTGATGTAGAAATGTATCAAAAAGGTAGACACAACTGCTGCCACACTAGAAAGAATAGTTCATTGTTCATTGTAAGGGAAAAACGAAACTAACACCTCTTGTATGACATGTTTGTCTATACGGGCTCTCAAGGTGGGGTTTTTGCTTTGTTTTTGTTGTTTTTCCCTTCTTCTCCAGATGCAGCTTTTCTCTGTGCTTAGAGAAAACATTGGGACTCTGTATTGTTTAGAAATGTTGCAAAAAGTACTGGAGGAGAAGTTTCCAAAGTTCTCTTTTTTTTTTTTCCTATTCTTTTCCTTCTATGTGAGCCCAAGGGGGGGAGATTCTTGATGGCTGAAGAGTTTAAAACATGAAACAGGCAGCTGTCACCAGAGTCTTCAGCAATGTTTTCCAAAACTTTGCCATCCTGTATTCATTTACCTGAAAGCCTGCTTTTTTGTTATTATTTTTCCTCTACCTCTGATGTGTGTTGAAGGTTGCTTCCGGTTATTTAGAAATCAGACCCTGCTTCTATGACATCCTCACTCAGCCTGCCAGGCTGAAAATGAGTTATTGAAACTACTTCATAGCTTTCCCTATGTACACACTGACAGAATTCTTAAGCATTTGGCTAAAGAACCTTCCATTCTCCAAAAACCAGCAACTATGGAGTTAACATCTAAAGGAGAAGGGAGGGGCTACAGGGAGGGGAAAGGGAGGCAGGCAAAGGAATGCTGCTCTTCTCAACCCCCTTCCTGCTCCCAAAACTTGAGCTAAGTAACATCGAGGTAAGAAAAAGTCTCCTATATTCAACTCCTTTTTCAAAAGCTTGCTGCTTCCTTTTTTTTTTTTTCTCCTGAAAGTCCTTTGACTTTTGAAGTGCCAGTCCATGGGATACTCCCTCTGCCTCTTGCAGAGTGATTTTCTTTCCAGTTGATTGAATCACCGACCTGTGCATTTGGAGAAAACAATGAAACCCTATTGTTTCCTCACTATTTCTCATTAACACCTAGGACTTGCTTCATCATTTCCATACTGACTTAATTTCTGCTATTTCCAAGCCTCTGGCTAAATAAACTTCTAGCCTAAAAACAGCCAGCAACCATATGGTTAAATCTGAGAGCCTGAGGAGGAGGGGCTGTGGGGAGATGGCTTCAAGCACCGAAAGATAATCAGAGAGAGGAATAAACCATTTTCCTTTCCTGGAATTTTTCCTACACATATTAAAGTACAAATGGCACAGAAATAGTAAAGTTTCCACTTAACCCTTTCATGAAGTTTTCAACATGCATTGAAGCAGTGTCTGTCAACTGCCACCCTCCACCCAGATTTCTTCCCAAACGACAACACACAGTAGGGGTGGGGGTGAGCTGAGGGTAGGCGGTCCCAACAGCTCGAAACAATGAGGTAGACACCTTTCAGACTCGCTGACTTACGCAGCCGGAGTTCAACGGTCTGCAGTAGAAATGCAACGATACACGCATACGCGCTTTCAGACAACAAACACAGCCTCCCACCACCGTTTACCAGACTTGAAGAGACGTCTCTTTACCAAAGTCTTCGCGGCTTCACTCACGGCCCCACTAGCCATGAGTTACTAGGGCGAGACTTAGAGAGGTGATCAAGCTCTCTCTTTCCCTTGAAATCGCAAGGGAGTCAACTTCACCAATTAGCCGTGGAGGCCTTATGCTTTCTGCGTGACCAGAGTCCGTTGACTGGAAAACGCTGCTGCCAGGGAAACCACCCCGCTCAAAGCCAAACCTCTTCGACCAAAGCAGTCGAGGGCGCCCTGGGTTTCGCCAAGAGGGGGGCAGCGACCCTAGCACTCAAGCGTCTGTCAAGGGGGGCTCCAAAGCCCCTTCTCTCAATTTCCCGGCCAATGCACCAAAAATGTAGTGGCAAGGAAATGATGAAGACCTTCAGGTTGTTCCATCACAGAAAGCTTTATTTTCCAAACCATTTATTTACTGCGCAGGGCAAGCAGCGGAAATACAATGTCCAAAACTGCCCGCCCCGATTGATTAAAACACTTAGTTTTTATACCTTTGGTCAACAACGTCAGCAATCAATCACATTTCTAGTCTACGTCAGCCATTACATTTGGAGCTTAATACCACCCCCAAAACAAGGGAACAAAGACCCCAGTCACCAGATAATACAAAGCAGAGGCAGAGAGAGTATGCCTGACTCCCTTTTTACTTCCCAGGCACCTAAGCATAGCATTACAAGGCCAATCATATTTTTAAACTGAGATAAGGCAGGGACATCTGCTGTCCAATTCACTTATTTTCCTACTCATGCAATACTTCTCTGAATTTAACTCCTTCACATAGATAATTTGTCTTTATTCATGGAAACAAACTGAGTATGTTGATGTATTACTGGAGTATGTACTGATAGAATGTTTGGAAAAATAATAAAAAATATAGTGTATTTTTTAAAAAAAAATGCAAACTAAGATACTGAAGGGGAGGCATAGGTACAGTGATGTAGTTATGATCTATCTCCGAAGCCAGCCACACTGGCCAAAGGAGTTTTCTGGTACTGGTGAGCATGGTGCTGAAAGATGACTTGTCCAGCCCTCTTCTGTAAGTGAGACACAATGCAAAGAGCAGAAGCAGGGACCCCTGCAAAATCCTTTCACAACTCTTTGGCACACCACTGATCACTGTTAGGAGGAGCTGGATGTGTCATCCTTCAGTGCCATGCTCACCTGTGCTGCAGAACTCGGTTGGTTGGTACAGCTGCCTGACTTTTAAGGTGGGTAGGGGACATTTGAGGTTGTGGCAAATGTGCCAATAGCATAATGTTAACAGCAAAAACTACAAGGTCATAAATCTGACTTATGACATTGTAAATACTGAACAGGCCGCTAGCCAATATAGGTAAACACAAACCTCTCCCCAAAAGGTAAATGGAAAATACAATAAGTAACCCAGACTGAGCAATGTTGAATTCAGACTTGGTCATGCTTACAGTAAGCTTTCCCACTTAAATCAGTGACACTGGTTAATCAAGAGCAACAGGAAATTTACATATGTATTTTATATCCTGTTTTTCTTTTGATTGGAACTCAAAGGGCTTACAATATAAGTTAAAACAATGTGAAGTACAGAAGTTTAAAAAGCATGAAGCTATACATTCAAGTAGAACACTGCTTAGAAAAAAATTAGAACAATTAAAACACTTGGAATATACATGATGTAACCAAAAAAAAAAATACACATCACTGTGCAATTGAGTGTGCTCCTGGTCAGCCAAGGCCTGTTTAAACAAGAAGCTCTTTGCCTGCCAGCAAAATGACAGCAGAGGAGGCAGATTCAACTTCCCTCCAGAGAGAGTTTGAAAGCCTGGGAACAGTTACCAAGAAGGTTCTTTCCCAAGTCCTCAGCAGCTGACCCTGGGAGGGTGATAGGGTGGAGAAAAGGCCTTCTCCCAAAGATCGTAAGACTTGGGCAGACATCCAGCCTTTCAGATAGTCTGACCTAAATTGTTATATGTGGTTGAAGTGAGAGCACAGGGCTTCAGAGGAAGGCCAGTAGTTCTGATGAGGAGACACTGTGTACTGAAGACAGTTTACAGAGTGTGACCATGCTGGTTCAAAGCGTGAATCTTTCTTAAAGTGAGGAAGTAAAAACTTATTCCCTGGATCTTGCAGAGATGATGCAGAGGTTTTAGTGAGTGGTGGGAGAACTCTGTGCCCTGTGAGGAACTAAGCTCATCGGTTTGTGAATACTGTCTGTTATAAAAAAAAAAAATCACACCTAACATGGTTTCATGAATTTGTAAACACCAGGATGTCATATATTGAAAAATTAATTGTAACTTGCCTACAAGAGCTTCCTTTCCCAAATGGTTTGAGCTGTGCTGCTTACAGAAGTAAGCTCCAGCATGCACTTAAGTGTTTGCAGGATCAAAACTTGCATTTGCAACTTTAATACTACATCGTATCCATTATTCATATTCACATACTTAGGTCATGGACCTCATTCTTTTTGTAAGGAAGACTAACACAATCATGTATAGAGGTTTTAACAGCAGTTACATTTATGTAGTCTGCAATTCCCATGTATATAGTTCCAGCTGCTGCCTACCCCAACAACCAGCTGTCGCTTCCTTTGCCAACTGCCAATTAAGTGCCACCCCCTTGTGTTGTCCTGTACTTTGCTTGAATGGACAGAACATTCTGGGTCCATTTTCCATCTAAGTTCATGTTTATCTAGAACAACCCTTCCCAGATGAGATCTTTATGACTCTAGCATTAAATGAACTTGCCACGATCCTTTCCTATTTTTCTGTCAGTTCCTTTGACGTAGATGTACCCACAGAGATGTTTTAACACCAGAACAAACACACTGATAGTATGACATTTTTAGTTATACATCTGTGATCAGGTACAATCACATCATCCTTATGGAAAGAGCACAGGGAATATCCCCATCTTTGTGGTTTCTCTCCTGTGAGATTTCTCTTAGGCGCTTCATATCCCCACTTCTTTTTTCTCATTGCACATTTGCAGTGTCTGCTAGAGAACATGAGTGGGAAGATACCCTCTGCCTCCATCTACGGTCTTTATGACTAATTCAGATTCTTCACCATTAAGAGGTTTGATGGAAGCAAAGAGGGATCAATGTTTGTATAAAGTGATCAGGGAGACAGGAGTCTAGATAATGGCTGCCCTTTGTTTTCCCCTCTCTATATTCCTTTGGTCTATGTACTCAGGCCTTTTGCTTTCTTCTTACCTGCAGCCCACACTTTCTCTTTCTCTCGAGAAGATGGGTAGCCTCTTTGTTTTCCACAGGGACATTTAGAATTCTCAGTCAGAGAGCTCTTTGGCCTCAGTAAGCTACAAACCCCAGAATTCCACAGGATGTTGAAAGTAGAATAATAACACTATAATAGCATAGTGTGGAAATACCCTTCATCTCAAGGAGTTTGCATGAGACTGCAACCTCAATTGATTATCCACATATGAAAGGCAGCTTTTAGGGGCTCTTCTAACCAAGTATAGACCAATGCCTTTTGTCTTATCTCCTTTACTATCCTAAGATGGGTTTTATTAGAAAATAAATATACATTTTTATTTTACAAGATCATCCAGAGTCATTTCTCCTGTTTCTATCCCAAGCTCATGTTGCACTCACCTTACTGCACTCTGCTTAATAAAGATACTAAATTTTATCACAAAGTTAAAGTACACTGTGTACACAAACACATGTATCCAAGGAAAACAGTGCTATGTAATTTTGGGGAAATGGCTGGGGAGGCTGCACCTAAGACCAGAGATACAGTCATTGAAGCATAGCATTGGAAGGGTCCACAAGGACCATCTAGTCCAAAGCCTGCCATCCTGCAATATACAGCTAAAGCACTCCTGAGAGATGGCCATCCAATCTCTGTTTTAAAAACTCCAAAGGAGAATCAAACTGATATTTAAAGATTAAGATGATAGACACATGGGATTCCAAACATAGTAGTGGGATCAACATTTTGGCTGTAATAATTTATGCCTCAACTGAAAATAAAGCAACTTTTTATGAGAAATTATTGGAGAAATTGTTGAATTATTCCTATGGGTTTGATGCTGTTATGAGACTGCAGTGAAGTCTTCTACCCACAAAGTGATACTTTCAGAGAAAGATTCAACAAACAAAGATTTTTTTTTTAAAAAAAAAAAAAGTTGGATAACTTAGATTTGGTGGATGCATGGAGATTTAGATATGGCAGTGCCAAGGACCATACTTTCATTTTGGAGAGACACAAATCATTTTCAAGAATTGGCATGTTTTGGGTCTAAAAACATTGGATAATGATATAAAGAAAATTTACACTTTGCTCAGAATTTTCTCAGATCATAATCTTGTAACTTTAATATTGAAAGGAAAAAAATGGAGAGGCTGGTGGAAGCTTAATGGCTCACTACTTCAAGAAGTAAAAGAGTGCAAAAAAAGGGGGGTTATAGACAATCTAGAAAAGGGAGTGGATATTGGAATAATATGGGATGCCAATAAGACATTTGTGAGAGGTTATATAATCCAACAAAATGTTGAAATCAAAAGGAGATGCTTGGAAAAATCAAAAGACATTTTAGCAGAGATTAAAAGTAAAGAAAAAGAGTTGAAGAACTTCCTTATGTATAAGGCATTAATTAACCAGATTAAGATTTTAAGAGACAAACATCAATGATGACGGTGGGTGAAACTGAGAAAAACACTATTTTTTACAAAGGAGAAAGATTCTGAATTCTCCATTGAACTAGGAACATGGTTGGCATATAAACTGATAAATGACAGAGAGAACAAACTTAAAGATACAAAGAGGAAAATATATTATATCTGATGGATCTAATATTAGAAAAAAGTTTAATCAATATTACACAAAGCTGTAACAAAGAACAGCAAATAGAGAAGATTGGAGAATATTTGAATAAACAAACTTCACCTGAGATTTCGGTCTCCCCAAAACAAATGATGAATGCACTGATAACAATAAATGAAATTGGGGAAGCTATTCAGAAAATTAAGCTGGGCAATGCTCCAAGACCAAATGGCTTATCACCAACTTACTATAAAAAAATTGAGGAACAGTTATATTTACCTCTACAAAAATTAATGAATTCAGTTTAAATCAAAAAGAATTCCAGAATCCTGGAGAAAAGTGACAATGGTTTTAAATTTTGAAAGAGGGACAGGACTTGGCTATGACAAAGAATTATAAACTATTTCTTTGTTGAATAACAAATATAATATTTTTACAACAATTTCAGTTGAAAGACTGAAAAAAAGATTTTGCAAAGCTTTGTAAGGCTAATTTTGCAAAATTATACATAAAGACCAAGTTGGGTTCTTGTCCAAAAGATAACTACAGGGTAATAGAAGATGTGGGCCAGATGAATTACATCCAAGGATATTAAAAGAACTGGTGGAAGTTATTTCTGAACCACTTGCAATAATCTTTCAGAACTCTTGGAGAACAGGAAAAGCCCCAGTGGACTGGAGGAGGGCAAATGTCATCCCCATCTTCAAGAAGGGGAAAAAAGAGGACCCAAATAATTACTGCCCAGTCAGTCTGACATCAATACCAGGAAAGATCCTAGCGCAGATCATTAAGCAGTCAGTTTGTAATTACTTAGAAAGCAATGCCGTAATCACTAAAAATCAACATGGATTTCTTAGAAATAAGTCATGCCAGACTAATCTTATCTCTTTTTATGATAGGGGTACAAGCCTGATAGATGAAGGGAATGCTGTTGATGTGGCATATCTTGATTTCAGTAAGGCCTTTGACAAAGTTCCCCATGACATTCTTGCAAAGAAGCTAGTAAAATGCAAGCTGGACAGGGCTACTGGTGGATTAGTAATTGGTTGACCAACTGAACCCAAAGGGCTGCTTTTCATCCTGGAGAGAAATGACTAGTGGGGTGCTGCAAGTTCTGTCCTGGGCCCAGTGCTTTTCAACATTTTCATCAATGACTTGGATGAAGGAGTAGAGGGCATGTTGATCAAATTCACAGAAGACACCAAATTGGGAGGGGTTGGTAATACCCCAGAGGACAGGATCACATTTCAAAATGACCTTGACAGATTGGAGAGCTGGGCCAAAGCTAACAAAATGAATTTCAACAGAGAGAAATGTAAGGTCCTACACTTAGACAGAAAAAATGGAATGCACAAATATAGGATGGCGGGTTCGTGGCTAGATAGCAGTACATGTGAAAGGGATCTAGGCATCTTGGTAGATCACAAGCTGAACATGAGTCAGCAGTGTAATGTGGCAGCCAAGAAAGCCAACGCGATTCTTGATTGCATCAATAGGAGTATGGTGTCCAGATCGAGGGAGGTAATGGTACCACTCTATTCTGCATTGGTTAGGCCTCATTTGGAATACTGTGTACAGTTCTGGGCACCTCAGTTCAAGAAGGATATCGACAAGCTGGAACATGTCCAAAGGAGGGCAACCAAAATGGTAAAGGGTCTAGAAGCCATGCCCTATGAAGAACGGCTTAGAGAGCTGACTACGTTTAGTCTGCAGAAGAGAAGGTTAAGAGCGGACATGATAGCCATACTTAAATATTTGAAGGGATGTCATGTCAAGGAGGAAGCAGGCTTATTTTCTGCTGCTCCAGAGACTAGGACAAGGAGCAACGGATTTAAGCTGCAGGAAAGGAGATTCCACTTGAACCTCAGGAAGACCTTCCTGATGGTCAGAGCTGTCCGGCTGTGGAATATGCTGCCTCGGAGTGTGGTAGAGTCTCCTTCTTTAGAGGTTTTTAAGCAGAGACTGGATGGCCATCTGTTGGGAATACTTTTATGTGTGTTCCTGCATGGCAGGGGGTTGGACTGGATGGCCCCTTTGATCTCTTCCAACTCTATGATTCTATGATTCTATGATTCTATTTTAGATATTTTAGAATATTTGAATTATCATAATGAGAATTTGGGTGCTCTTACGTTTATGGATGTGGTAAAGGCTTCTGAAAATTTGAAATGCAAGTTCCCCTTATACTCTTTATCTTGGATTTGTTAATTTTGAATGGGAAAATAAAACACAATAAAATAATCAAGGGAATAATAATTAAAAATGAAGAAAATAAGAGCATTTGCAGATGATTTGGCGAGTTTTTTTTTTTTAAAAAAGAAGATCCTAATGAATGCATAGACGTTTTGTTCAAAAGAATAAAGAAATTTAGGCATATGCTTTAAGATAAACAATAAAATAAGATGATGTTGACTAAAACTATGAGAAAGTTAGAAAAAGAATCTTTGATTAAAAAATCTGATTTAAAAATTTGAAAAATGGGCATTGCAAAACTTGGGCGTTACTTTGATTAATATGAATTCTATGTTGCTGAAGAATAACTACATCAAAACATGGAATGAAATTAACAAAGACTTAAAGTGATGGGAAAAACTTAATCTATCATCAGTAGGTATAAAGGACTCTCAAACAAATAAAGGTATCTGAAATAAAAGCTGGAAGGGCAAACTACATGTGGGAACTTCTTAACATATGTGGTGGACTTGTGACAAGGCCAGAAAAATACATCTCATATTGAGAAAGATACTGAAATTAAATCTCCAGAAAGAACCAGAATTGTATTTGTTATGTCTTTCAACAGAAAAGAGTGGTGAAATAACTTGTGCCCCAAGGTCCTTTAGTTTCCTACCCAGAGCCTCAAAGTCCTTTATAATACGTTGAGGACTGCATCTTGGAGTATCATTTATTCCTATGTGGATCAAAAAGAGGGGGTAATGGTTGATGGATTTGATTCATCTTGTCAGCCACTTTGTTACATCATGGATCTACACACTTGGGAGATAGCACACTTCTCATGACATCTTATCAGGCCTGCATACTACTGCTTCCGTTCCCCTCAAGAAGGAAGTTTCCTATCACTATCATACTTGTCTCCTTCCTCTGGAAATTGGTGGGATCCCTTCCATCCATAGTGCCCTTCATGATCTCCTCTCTACCTTTAATTGCTGGTGAAATTTAATTACTGATCAAAATGAAATCTTGTGTCTCCAAACTTGCAACATGGTTCTTGATATTTCTGCTTCTGTATATCACATTCTTCCAAATATCTGCCTACTGCATTTAAGAATTATCACCTTTCCTAGAGGCACCCCCCTGCAATTTCTTCCCCACCCAGGACAGTCTGTTCCAGTCTTTCCAGATAAGCTTCATCCTTTGTGATAAGTAGGGTTATCACACCATAAACTCACACTCTACAGGAGGTACTATTTTTATAATTGGACATATTTAAGGCTGAAATACATGCTTGAAAGAGCACTTGCTGTAAGCATGGTGCCAGGTCAGGATAACCTCAGACATGGTCAGATTATAAATTCAGAGATGATTAGGTGATGAAGCCTGATGCTAATGGGTTTGTGATAATCCTTTCAAAACTGCAGGCTACAAGCACCCCTGAGAACAAAAGAAGGCGAAACTGCCCAGGTGAAGCAATCAGGGATTCTACTATGATCTTATCCTATGGAAATCCTTCCTAGACACCCTGCCTGACCAGACATTAAGAAATTGTCATGACTGCCATCAGTGTTTGTCACCTAGAGTTAATACCATCAACCCATTCTGGACTCCTTTGTAAGCCCTGTGGAAAAGCAATTTCCACTTTGTCCACATCCTCCTCCAGAGTAGGAAATAGGGTATAAAAACCTGAACTTCAGCCCCAGCAAATTGTAGTACCTTGGGCATGTTAGGCTGCACATGGTACCACAGACCCCCATGTCTCTGTGCCACCCTCAGATGTGCTGCCTGGGCCACTCCACTTTGACCTTCTGCTTCAGGATTAATAACTGCCACACTTTCCACTCAATTTCTCTCTATCTAGTCCTTCCTAACACATTTTCCAGTAGCTTTGTATGGTTCTTGAGAGTGTCTGATTTCTTATGTGTTTGCTAATTTCAAAAAATAAATAAATATTCTATTTAACTTTTACCTGGACTCCTCTCTACAGTTAGTACTGGTGTGCTGGTACACCTTCCTCTTGCAGGCTTCCTTTGAGCTATAATCCCCCACATTCTAAGGAGACAGTGGCATTGTGGGTGGACTTCAAAGTCTTCTACCTTTTAGAGTAACTCTTAGACACTTGGACCTCAAGCTGCTGCACATTCTCCTACAGCAGGGCAACATGTTTGCGCTTGCTGCAGATATATTCCCTGCTAATCCTTTAGCAAGAAAACAAACATGGGACAGATATTGCAGGTCACTGCAATGATTTCATCATGATCCATGTTGATTTTCCTATATAGGCAATGACACAACTCTCCAGACCTACCTCTCAAATTCTTCTGCAAAATGCTTATCCAAAATGTCTGTTTTCCTCTTCTTATTTGCCAAGCTCCAGAGACTGAGGCAGCAACTATATATTGCTACAGGCAATAGCTTCCAAACAGTGCAGCCAAACTGTCAACCATGACCAGAAATGTACAAAGGCATCTTTTTCCCCCCTCAGAGACTGATAGGAGAGAGGGTTTATAATCTTTTCCTCAGATAGCTGTTTCTCCACTCCTAAACATGTTCTTATTTTCTTTTCTTCCTGCAGAGTTTCAACCATTTGTGCTTAAAACATGGCAGGTAAGGAAAGAGATTAGTTCTAAGTGGAAGACTGGCAGAGCTTTCTAAGGCCCTTTCTGGAGCTTACTTCTGTCTGGCGCGGTCGCACGGAGATCATGCGAGCAGCCTTTTCCGTGGGGCACTCGTGTCCCCTCTACTCCATCTCTGCAGCAGTTGCTGGCCAGCCAGCAGGCAGCATGAGGGCTCCACCTCTTCCTTTCACAGCACAGCCAGGTATTTTCCCAGGCTGTGCTGGGGGAGGAAGATGAGGGCCACGGCTCTGGAGGGTCCACATGGAGGGTAAGTGTGTGTGGGGCCCCGGAGCGATGTGCGATCGGGCATTGTTTTCAACCAAAAGCTGAAAATGAAATATTGTGCAATTGACGCCTGCTGGCCCTTGCAGCATTGTGCAATTGTGAGGACTTCATGTGAAATGCTCCTTGCACTCACGCGATGCTCCGGAGGCCCTTTTGAATGACAAATGCTGTGTGAAAAGGGCCTAAACTTTCTGAAGTTGCTGTTCTACAATTAAAAAAAAATCTTAGAGGTTCCTATAGTTAATCCATCTGTGTTATAAATGAGACAACTTCATTGATATAATTTGAATGACTTCCGGTTCCATCCAGCAAGGGACAGCAACAAAGTTCATGCACTCTAATCTCCACCTACACCTTTTGAAAGGTAATTTTGACATCAAAGTCAAGGTTATTTCTTGTGGGGCACAAGTTTCCTCTTTGCAAGCTTTGTAACTTGTTTGCTTAATGTTGATTTCTGTCATATTTGAAGGCATGAGTAAGAGATACTATTTCAGAAAAGCTTAGGATGTACTCTGATAAGTTTCTGGGCTAGCATTCAAGTCTGTGTGTAGTCCATGATTCTTTAGTGAATAGTAGTGGCTTTTTTCCCAGTTCCAGAAATATGACTCTTTTGTACAGAGTTACTCTGATCTCTGTTAACTATCACTTGGGGGAAACTGGGGACATTCTGCTCTTGCTGTTACAAAAGGGACTGCCCTTTTAATCATGAATTCTGACACATTAAATTATTGTCTCTATTTTCGTGATATGGCACTCGCTCCATTTTGTTTATTTATTTGAAGTACAGGGGACACAAATTGTATTAGGCGGTCAGAAGTCCAGAGGCTGTGTAACACAGAAATGCTGGCCATAAAACAATCAAATATAAATAACTCACATTCAAGAACTCCTTTAAAGGGCTCATCTGTCATTACACTGACTTGTTAAAATGTTCAGAGAACGAGTACAAATGTTTCAATGTTCAATGAGCTTATTTTGAAGTCTGGCCACAAGGTGCTCTAAGGAAGCATTCACTCACTTCTGTAGAGTCCAATAATGCAAGGCTCTCCAAATTTTCATCATATATGCCTGGAAACATAAGATAAATGATGCACCGTTTCCCAAAATGTGATAAATCTCAGCTACAATCTCAAGAGCCATGTACCTCACGAGAGAGAGAGAGAGAGAGAGAGAGAGAGAGAGAGAGAGAGGGAGAGAGAGATTGTTTCACAGCTAACTGGATCCTATGTGTGTGTTTGCATGTGTGCAGGCAAAGAAAAGAACTGTTTGGCACACTTTTAAAGTAATATAAAGACATAAAATCCTGCCTGTGGTGACCCAAGAAAATGTTTATTACCACCTAAGTGATTATTATGTTCTTAGATAACAAAAAGAAAGGAACATACTGAAAGCTTTTTATCTACATTTAAATTGCAGTCAAAGATGATCCATTTAGGGAAAGGGCAATAGCAGAGGTCAACAACTGGTTCCGCACGTGGTGCCGCCAGCAACGGTTTGGGTTTTTGGAACATGGCCTGAATTTCCATGAACATGGGCTTCTGGCGAGGGATGGGCTGCACCTCACAAAACTTGACAGGAATGTTTTTGCAAACAGTCTCACAAGGAGGATTAAGAGGTCTTTAAACTAAGTTCCGCTGGGGAGGGAGACAATATTATTCAAGGCAAGGACTCGGAGAGCGCAGGGGGAAAAGGCCCAAATGATACTGGACAAATAGTACAAGCGGCCAATGGTGGGAGGAGTAGAAACAATAGTACAGGACTTGCAGGAAGGGCCCGGGGACTTAAGTGTCTCTACACTAATGCAAGGAGTATGGGAAACAAGCAGGATGAACTTGAACTCCTAGTACAACAAAATAAATACGATTTGATAGGCATCACTGAGACCTGGTGGGATGAGTCTCATGACTGGAATATAGGAATAGAGGGGTATAGCCTATTTTGTAAAAATAGACCAAACAAGAAAGGAAGAGGAGTAGCCTTGTATGTCAAGGATGTTTTCACCTGTGAAGAGATCCAGGACTTAAACCCAGAAAGCCAGGTCGAGAGCATTTGGGTAAGAATTAAGGCAGTGAGAAACAATAGGAATATTCTGGTGGGTGTTTACTACAGACCTCCAACCCAGGCTGAGGACTTTGATGACGCCTTCCTCAACCAAATGACTGCACATTCAAAGAGGAGAGACACAGTAATAATAGGAGATTTCAATTACCCGGATATATGTTGTCAGTCAAACTCTGGCAAGACAGCAAGGTCCAGCAAGTTTCTTGCTTGTCTTGCAGACAACTTCAGAAGGTGGAAGAGGCCACAAGGGGATCAAATATTCTAGATCTGATCCTGACCAACAGGGATGACCTTGTTAATGAGATAGGAGTGGTTGCATCTTTAGCGGGGAGTGACTTTAGCGGGGAAGGAGAAGATAAGTTCAGCCAGACCCTCACCTTAGATTTTTAAAAAGAGGACTTCTGTAAACTTAGGGAGCTGCTGGCTGGAATTCCGTGGTCAAGAATAGTGAAAGGGAAAGGAGTTCAGGAGGCATGGGAGTTCCTTAAAAAGGAGATACTGAAGGCACAGTCTAAAACTGTGCCAATAAGGAGGAAAAATGGAAGGCATCTGAAGAAACCAGAATGGTTGACTAAAGAACTCTCAGCTGAGCTAAGTGTTAAGAGAAACATGTATAGGAAATGGAAGAAGGGGGAAACCACCAAAGAAGAATTTAAGCAAGTAGCTAGGAGATGTAGGGAGGAAGTCAGAAAGGCTAAAGCACAGAACGAACTTAAGCTGGCCAGAGACATTAAAAACAATAAAAAGGGCTTTTTAAAATATGTCCGCAGCAAAAGGAAAAAGAAGGAGACGATAGGGTCACTGTGGAGAGAAGATGGCGAATTACTCACAGGGGGAAGAGAAAAGGCAGAACTACTTAACACCTTCTTTGCATGCTCCTGGGCTTTGCAGTTTAGAGAGGAGCCTTTAGAATTCTCAGCCAGAGAGCTCTTTGGCCTCAGTAAACTACCAGCCCCAGAATTCCACAGGATGTTGAAAGTGGAATAATAACACTACAACAGTCTAGTGCAGAAATGGCCCCTAGTAAGGTCACTTAAAACATGTGCAAATAGACATGAGTCTTGCACAAACACGTCACATTCAGAAGTCACAGTAGCTCAGAACATTCTTCATCAGTCAGTTCAGTACTAACCACACTAGTCTGTTATAGCGCTACAATTCCACTTTCAACATCCTATGGAATCCTGGGCTTTGCAGCAATTCCTTTCAAAACAATCAGTGAAGAAACACTAAATACAAATAGTTTGGTGCTCTTTGCTAATATAGAGAGCTGTTTCGGTTTCCCTAAACTGCAAACCCCAGAATTCCATAGGATGTTGAAAGTGGAATCGTAGCGCTATAACAGTCTAGTGCAGAAATGGCCTAAGTGAAGATATCTTGCAACAGTCAGATCATCATATGCAGATCTATCAAGAACATAACAAGTACTCTGTGGGTCCAAAGCTGGGATTATCTGTTTCAGCATTCTGTTGCCCACAGTGGCTAACCAGAAAGGTAACTTTTGCAAGTTTTGTCGCTGATATTGTGTATAACTGTCATAACTTGATTCCATATGAGAAGAAGAGAAATGCACATTCTGAAGGAAAATAATTTTTGAATGCATCTAGCTCAGTTTGCCCTGAATGAGGTTCTCCAGTAATGTAAAGAGATTGTTCTGACTTCAGCTATTATATATGTATGATTCTGAACTTTTAAAAAAGCAGGTAAAAGGGTTTTGCTGAGTATTTGCAGTCTCTGAAAAAACTATGAATCCTATATAAATTAAATACTTTATTGGCCACTAGGGTGTGCTACAGTTCTAAAAACCGAAACAGTTCTTTATATTAGCAAAGAGCACCAACCTATTTGTATTTAGTGTTTCTTCATTGATTGTTTTGAAACGAATTGCTGAATTAAGGGGTTATTTTTAAAGTACAACCATCAGTATCTGCAGATTTGATTAGCAGACATTTCAAGTACATAGTTTGATTAGTCACTGATTTTTTTTTTTTAATTAGTGCTTCTAACAGGGAATACATTTGAATTTTTTTCCTGTTGATTGTATATAGTTGATGTTGTGCTAAAGACAATGGACACTGAAAGTGTTTATATAATTAGATAGTTCTCTCTCTCTTTTACTGTATTTAGTCGTGTAGTGTATCTCTTTTGTGCTCAGTATGTGTTGGAGAACCACCACAACCATTATAATTAAGGGCAGCAAATTCCATTTTAATAGCGTTACATGTCTCCTCCATCTGCTGTAAAATATAACTGTAAGAAGGACATTTAGCCTTTCCCTGTATGGAAGACACTCCCATCCTTTGAACAATTTTCCAATTGCATCTATCCCAGTTCTACAGTATTCATCCTGAGAGAGGGTAGTTAGAATGACACACAGCATTCCAAATGTGGATGCATCATAGATCAGAGGCAGATCTAGGGTGAGGCAACTGGGGAACACGTGCAGGGCACAAATGCTGGGGGGCTCAAAAAGAGGAATTCCTCTACCTTCCCCCACCACCATTTCCCCACCCACCTCTGCCCGCCATTTGCCCTGCACCTGCTCGCCCACAGACTTCCACTGCTCACCCCACCCCACTGCTGCTCACCCCACCCACCTCCACTCACTCTGCCTCCTTGCCCTGGGTGCTGTTAAGCTTCCATACGCCACTGTCATAGATAGATTAGATATAGATATGGATTAGATATAGATATAAATAGATATAGATTATACAGATATAATCAATTCTTTTTCAGATAATCCTTGGCAAATTTATAGTAGAATATATTGTGTATGGAGAATTTTTTGTCTTTGTTTTTCATTAGAACAGAGTTAACAGTGAGTCATTCACTATGCTCCAAGACTGCTTTCTTGAAAGTCACAACCATTTCAGAAAGACCGACCACCACATTTCTGTCTGTGAAATTAAAATCCTTACCTACCCAATTGTGCATCACTTTGCACTTGATTACACTGAAACTCAATTGTCATTATTGCTGCCCATTCATCCTCTTGAGAGAGATCCTTGTGGAGAACTTAACAATCTGCTTGAATTTTCCCATTTTAAATATTTCTTTGAGATATAGACAGTGGACTGCTGACATGTCAGTGGGATGGTGCATCAGTGAAGTGGCCCAGATCCTGGATTCTTGGAGGCATTGGGGTTGCCTGCAGTACCTGGTTGATTGGCTAGGGTATGGTCTGGAGGAATGTTTCTGGGAGGACGCTTCAGACATTCATGCCCCTGACCTGGTTCAGCACTTCCATCGCTGTTACCCCAACAAGCCAGGTCCTCTTCATTCAGAGGGGAGGGATGGGGGGGGAGTGGTGTCATGCCCTGCTTCCAGAGCATGGACTCTGACTCAGAGTCTGAAACAGAAGGCAGGCCAGAGGCTGAAACAGAAGACATGCCAGGGCCTACTGTACAGAGAGAGGTTACAGTACCAGAAACAGAATAGGGGATGGTGCCAACTCCAGCAGAGAGTCCTGCCTCTTCCGATATAGAGGAACACTTACCTTGACCCAGCTTCACAGTGCTCAGGCAGCAAAGACAGAGCCAGCATTGCTCTCTCAGGATTTATAGCCAGCAACAATCAATCAAGTCTCAGCCGTGCTAGGCTCAGGACCTGTTTAGCTGGCTTCCCCTCCAGGAGTTGTCAGAGATTATCTGACCTGCTTGTTACCTTGCTGGGTGCCTTGACAAATGCTTGGCTTGACCTTGGACACTCACTTGCTGTGAAAACCTGTTGCACTTTGTTTATGTTGGACTTTATTTATGGCTCCTTGCTTACTGCCTGGAAGTAAGTGACAAGCTGGGAGATATTCAGTTTGTTTTGTTTGATTTGTCAGCTGTGCCAGGACTGTGATAGGACAGTCAGCTCTGGGCTTTAGCATAGACTTTAGAGGAGTTATCCAAGGTTCTGAACCCCATCCTCAAAATAGGTTTAATATCTCACACAATACCTTTAAAATCTGGACTAAAATCTAGAGCAGATTAACCACTGCATTGACTTTGAAGCCATGAGCCTCTGGTGTACGGAGGGGAATAGTTCATTGCAAGTTCCAAAAGCAGAATCTGCAGGTCAGTCAATCCACCAGCAGCTAAGTATTACCAGAAGAAGAACAAGATCCTTTCATAATAAGAAAAATGGCTCAAACTGACTATAGAAGTTTGAATTTCCAGAAGAATTGGTGAGGATGATAGTTAGCTCCACATTCACCCTATATGTGAAAGCACCCTTATGCACTTAAGAGATGCTTGACAAAGTAATTGGGCATTTGCTAGTTAATCAAGTAGGTCTGCAATGATGATGATGATGATGATGATGATGATGATGATGATGATGATGAAAAACAAGTAGTTGCATCCTCTCTAGCAACATGTGAGAAGTCAGTTCATGCTGAAGAGACAGATACGAATGTTTCCATCACAGAATGCCTTGGAAACGGTTCCTTTGTTAGGATGGGGTGATGCCTCCCCCACCTAGGAAAGTGTCAGCATCTTCTAGAACAGGGAAAGAGGTTATTTAAAGATTAGAAGAGATGAGATCATTGGTCTCATCTTAAATGGTGGTGCACTGGCACACTCCAGTACAGGAAACCAATCAATTTTCAACAAAATTCCATTCATGGTGGGGACCCTGGAGGATAGTGGCTGTGACAAAGGACTACTTCAATCAGTTGAAGAATGTGACCTAATTTTGCCTTTGCCTTGGGTCCTATATGATATCTACATGCAAATCCATAAATCATTGTTCTGGTGCACTAGTGACAAAGGTTTATTTTGATAGGCCCATGAGCCTGAGTTGACCTGGGAAGTGAGTGGATCATGACCCTGGAATCATTACACCCACATGGAAGGTGCATTTATATAGGGTTTACTAGACCTGGATTGCTTCTTTGGTTCTGATGACTTATGCAGGTGATGAGTTGGGTGTGCTGCAGCCTAGGTGTCACTTTTGAGGAACACAGTTTAACCATTGCCTTGGTTGCTCTGGAGAGAAGGCTGGGAGCTTCCACTTAAAACAAAATTGCTGAATATAGGAAGGACTGTCTTGGATGAGACAAAAGCCCCACATAATCCAGCATGCTGCTCATACTATGGCTAACAGTTTGCCTACATGGGGAACCCAAAAGCAGGACATGAACACAATAGCAGCTTTAGTACTAGTAAATCACACCAACCTGGCTCTAGATCTTTGATAAACCCCATTGCTTACTTTTTTCAAGTGTCCCCCCCTTTTTTTATTCTTTAAACAGTTAAACAGGCCTTATCCTTCCAGCACATAGCAATATTTGGTCCTTAAGTTTCATTGCATTAAGAACTAACCTATATGATACTTCCACTTAAAAACATAACCATTAAATCAGAGATGGGCAAATACCATGGGGCTAGGGACCACTCTTTAGTTTGGCCAAGTGCCTGAGGTCCACTCTTTTTGTATTGATTTGGAGTTTTTAAATTTATTGTTTTGAATCTTTTTTTAAAGCGAAGGATACTAAAAAGAACATAATGAAAATAGAAATAGTTAAAATATATGTATTACCAAAATTATGTGACCCTTTATACAATACAAATCTATGTGCCTTTCCGCACTACATTGTTATAGTGCCATTGTTCCACTTCCAACATTCTATGGAATTCTGGGATTTGCAGTTTACTAAGGCTGAAGAGCTCTCTGGCTAAGAATTCTAAATGCCTCTCTCTAAACTGCAAACCCCAAGATTCCACAGGATGTTGAAAGTAGAATAATAGCATTGTAATGATATAGTACAGAAATGGCCTTAATATTTTTACTTTTTTAAACAAAAATAATCAATTTATTTTTAAATCACTAAATTCATTTTAATTTCCTTACATAGTATTTTAAAATTTATTTTTTATTAAATTCATTAAATTAATCCTAAAATAAATTTCTTTTTAAATCACTAAATTCATTTTAATTTCCTTACATTGTATTTTAAAATTTATTTTTTATTAAATTCATTAAATTAATCCTAAAATAAATTAACAGTTTTTTAAAAAATTAAGTTCATTAAGTTAATTCTAAAATAAATTAACATCAATCACATCACTTGGGAAGTTTAAGATAATGGATTTATACATACTCTCACTTTCAATCGGTAGAGACAGATGACTTGCAACTTTGTGATTGCTGGTGCACTGACAGGCCCAAGATTCTAGGACATAAAGGTGGCAAGTCACGACGTGGCTACTGATTTCTAAGGGAGACTTGGAGCCTTTTTTCCTCCCTGTTCTCTTGTTTCATGAAAGCTTGCTTAGGAAGGCAAAGGCTTAACTGAATCAATGACTTCATTGGCTATTAATTACTCAGTAAAATGGAATGTTTCTAAATGTAAATTGCTTTAGCTGTCACTTTCAGCTTCCATTCAGTGTTATTTCTAGTGACAGAGTGGGATCTTTTTCTGAAAATTAAATTAAAACAAAAACTTTATACATACCTGTTACTACAGTTTAGGCCTACTTGGAGATACCCCTAGATATCATTTTGATATCATAATTTGGCTCTCTTCCACCACCCCTCTCCACGTGTTTGTGAGGCCCCTGGACAAGCACAGAACTAGGCTCGACCACTAATTGCTGGACATTCTATTCTCCACCCAGGCAGGCCAGAAATAGCCAGATCCTTGCTTTAGGAGACCTCTCTACAAACACCCTCATTATGTATGCATGCTGTTTACAAAGGACTCCCTGCCCGGAGCAGGCACCCTGGCAAGCTGAATACTCAACTGCCAAGTACTGAGCATTTGCATACTGGCTAACTCTTTGTCAGTTTGGACTTAACTTAATCATGCTAAATTCTGACCTTTCCAAAGCTTTGTCCCGCTCCTAAAACACATTGTTTTCCCCAAGTATGGCATAGCTTGTAGTCACATTTCTCTGTATAAAAACCCCTGATTCCGAGACCATCCTCGGATCGCTCCCGAGTTCCAGACCGCCTTGCTGCCGCTTTGCTTGGCGAGCCTCCCCTCAGCTCCATGTGCTGAGATACATAGAACCCCAGCATTGCTCTCTATCTTCTTTCTGGGCTTCTGGAACAGGTTTCGGATCACCCAAATCAACTATTCCTCTGAAAATCCCGCTATCATATTCAAACTTTTATTTTCCTTAGTTATCTGTGTGTGTGTATTGCTTACATTGTGTGCCTGTATTTAATAAAGATCATTCATTATTTCCAACACGGTTTGCTTCTTGACTTGGCCTGACTCCGTAAGCATTGGGTTACAAGATCCTGCTGCGTTACCCTGCCTCCCGTAGTGCCAACCAATGCTCTTGACTAATTTCCCCATCTTTCGTAATTGTAAGGTTATTTAGGTGTCCCTCCCAGGACCCCCAGTAAACAGGGTAACATACCTTTTCGGGATATGTAGCAGATTGAGGAGAACATCTAGGGGCCACATGTACTTCATTGTTTCTGCTTTACCCCCTGTTACATTGAATTGAACTTATTAAGCATTCAGTTTGGAACCTCTCTATAATTATTCCACAGAATGAATGAAAAGGATTAAGTGAATGCAGATAAGAATATATTTTCTTTTAGCTTTGCAAATATTTGTTTCAATGCAATTACAATAAGAGCCTATGCATTTCTTTAGCTAAGCTATTAACTAGTCATTGTAGAATAAAATAATAAAATATACAGTACAATTTATTTTTGTAAACAGAAGCACATAGAAAAATATTAAGCTACCTGGTACTGAAAATAGACTTTGATTCTAGTAAATGTAGGAACAACACAGTGACTGATGATATATACTTTTTACTAAACCAGCCCTAAAAACTTCCTTTTGCTGAGATCATTTAGTGATTGAAAAATATTTTTAAACCATCAGGAGAAGAATTTTAAAAGCCTTTATAGAATAGCAGCTCTAATTACTATATTGTATTTATGGGAGTTTGTAGCAGCTTATTTGTTTTTATGCTGAAGACTAAAGACATCTGTAAAAGACACTTGAACAGAAAAAAATATTGTAAACTGGCTTGTTGGGTCTCTTGAGTCTTTCTGACACATCATTCTCAGACCCTGAATGACTGGGATGCTGCCAAATAATTCTTTTCCCACAAACCTTAATAAACGTTTGAGTAAAAACTGGACTCTAGTCATGCATTTCCCAGAAGAAATACTGACCTTGTTAACCCCGAGGTGATAAACCGTGTCTGGACTATATAGTTTCAGATTGCAGGTGGGGGGTTCTATCTGCCTGTGAATGTTTGTGCAGTTAAAAAGGTTCCTATACATAGCCAAGCTAACTCATGAGGTAGAAGACATCTTTTGTGCAGTCTCTTCACATGGGCAAAATTGCATGAGGAGGAAAATTACATGCTCCCTATAGGATGTCATTTTTCCCTACAGTGACAGCCGTCCATGAGTTGAAAGGCAAACATATGAAATGAGGAACATTTTCTTCCCATGGAATCTCCTTGTGTGATTAAAAACCCAGCTTATATTGGGTTTTGGCTCATGTGCTCAGAGGGCTCCCTGCCTTAGAAGTTCAGTTTATAGAGGACTATAAATTGTGTGATGTATAGAAGAGTATAAATTGGGTGGTTGTGGTAGATGATATGCCACCAAAAGTAGAATTTGTTGCCTTGCTCTTGTTCTCCCTCACATGATTTCATTTTCACAAAGAAAGAAAATCCCCCAAAAGAGCTTTTGTGGAAGGATCTTCAAATATATCCCCATCTATAATCTGAAGCCTACAAACAACCACAATCCAATATGATTATTTTCTTACAAAATGTATATTTCTAATGAATTTTCTCTCAAAAATATCTTTTTGTGTGTGTGCATTTTTAAGTCTATTTTGACTCAAAATTTGAAATGTGGAATTATTTTTAACAAGCAAACTATAAACAAGAAAAGACAAACTATAAACAAGACATGAAAAATATAAATATATTTCAAGACCTGACTCACAGAGCTGGTAATTAAGAAAACGACAAAGTTGGGGAAATATGAATGAATAAATAATTAAAATAACATATATATATAAAACACATGTGTGCACATACACAATGAATAAGTTTAAAATATCAATTTGCAGTAAATCTATAGAAGAGTCAGTAATTTATGTTGGAGATATAATCCATACAATTTTGCCACAGTGAAGGCACTATAGTATTAAGGTCCACTTGGCACAACTCTTTTCACTGGTGGAAGACTGCTGACAATTACTGTAAACAAGCCAATACTTAAATAAGGACCAGATGCATTTTGACACAACTGTCTTGTGGCCCCTGTTGAAGTCCTTTATATCTAGGCATCTTCTAATTCTTTCCACCAAACAGAGCTAAACATATTGGTGTAGAATTAAAATGCCTCTTGCTTTCACCAGCCATAGTCTAAAGTGCTCCAGAAAATTCAAAAAAGTGCAAAATCCAAGTGATAACTCTGCTCTGCTCTACCTATCACTCCAGGAGGTGCAATCAGTTGGTTCATTTACAATATTGCTGGGCAAAGTGCAGCCCGAGGGGCACATTCAGCCCCTGAGAGCCACTTTTGGGTCCCTCGGAGCCTCCCCAGCAGTGATTTTTTAAAAAACAAAAACAAACTTTGTTTCCAAAAGAATTCCCAAAAGCCTGCTGGAAGGCAAATTGAGAAATCTTTACAACATTTTTGGGCTTCCCTGGGCCATGGGGGACTCCAACAAGTGATGAAAATGCCCCCACATTCCCAGAGGTTATTTAAGTGCATATTTTTGTGGGGGCTGCAGTGAGGAGCTAATGTAGCCACTTAGCATCCAGTCGTCCCCCAGCCCCGATTTAGAAATAGAGATGAAAACTTCATACATCTCTACAAGTGTTTAACCTTGTTTTGGCCAAACATCTGTTTCTATTCAGGGACCTTTTTCCAAAGAAGTATTTCTAATCCACTGTAACTCAGATAAGTATAGTGAGTCATCTGACAGGTTGACCTTGTTTTTCAAAAGAATGCACTAGAATGTTCTTCAATCTGTACAATTCAATCTGTACAATTCAATTGCTAGTGCCATCTAGAGCAGACCCATTGTTTGCTGAATGATCGACCAACACATATGCAGATCCCTTTGATTCAGTGAGCTAGGACTAATAATTGGATTTATACCATTAGTTTTAAAATATTTTACTTTCTATCTTTATTTTTGGACAGATTCATTGGGTAATATCTCTTCACAGGATAGAAATGATGCAGCATTTCAGTTCTCATGCAATGGTTTGTTAATGTAACTGCATTTTCCCAAAGCCTTCAGGCTACATTTTTTTGAAAGAGCAAAATAGCTAATTGACCACAAGAAAAGAACATCCCAGACAGTTTTGTGTGTGTTTAATGGGGAGGATGAACAAACAGCAGTTCCAGAGGTTGTGCTATTTCAACAGAATTGAAATAGGCTTCAGTTTTACTCAGTGGTCTGAAAAAGACATTGAACAGAGTCATCTCCAGACGAAATAAATTAGAATACCAGAATTATTCTAAAAGTTAGAACACAAAAAATATCAAAATTCTGCAAATGTCTTGTCAGTTGGATGTTAATACATTTATTTCATTTTTATGGTATTTATTGATTTAGATTCTGAGGCCACTTACATATAAGAGCAATGGAACAATTACATATATTTTGTAAACTTAAGACCATTTGTGGCATTCTCTCATTGCATGGTTTCCATCAGTTTGCTAACTGTGTGCCAACTGCTATACCTCTGCTAATTCTCAGTATCATGCGCTTACAGGAGGCAATGTGTTGAAACAAATGGTGCAGTGGTTTTCACTTTGGTTTTCCAGGTGCTTTGGATTGCAGCCCTCAGTAGCCCCAGACAGAATGGCTAATTGTCAAGGATTTTGGGAGGTGAAGTCCAAAACATATGGAGGGCCAAAGAGTGGGGACCAGTGCTTCATGAAAATAGCACACAATACTGCAAAGCCATATGATAGTTCCGAAGCAAAAGGAAATGTTGTGACTTCATATGGATAGGTCAGTGACTGAGCTCAGGCAAATGGTCACATGTTCAATACCTGCCATCTCCTGTCTGAAACCTTGGAAAGCTCCTGCCAGTCAGTGTAGACAATACCGGGTTAGATGGACCAATGCTTTCCACCAGAACATGTGCCAACATTTTAAGTCACAGAGGCCTTGTAGATACTGACCTTACAATATGTTTAATTCATTTTGGCCAGGCTGTTGGCTTCACTGACAGTATAACCACACTGGCAGAAATGAAAACAACGGCAACAATAAATAGTTGACAAAGGGAAAAGAGGAAAAAAATGGTAGAGTCAGCACTGAAAGGATGAGGCTGACAGCACCATGTTTCCTGTTTCTGGATGCCTGGTTTGTGAAGGGGAGGGGAGGAGAGGGTCAATTAAATAAAAGCCTGGCTTGGATCATCATCTCTGCCACATGATAGGCAGTTGCCCAAATCTATCCTCTCATATTGCTTTGGCTTCACAAAACCTAGGTGTTTGAGAAACAGCCTTCTCCGTCCACCCCTGCTGCCTTTTCCCTGCAGAGACATTGGCTGGAATCCTGTTGGGCAGTTACAATGCATAAGCTACAGTTACGCACTTGTGGGTGCTTTGTATTTCTAACCCCTTCATATCCTTGAGGATATGTTGTTGTTGTTGTTGGTTTCCAGCTTATGCCAATCCTAAGACAAACCTATCATGGAGTTTTCTGGGGCTGCATGTGTGTGATGCACCCAAAAGTCACTCAGTGGGTTTCCGTGGCCAAGCAGGGAATCTAATCCCAGTCTCCAGGATCATACTCCAATGCTCAAACCATGACACCACACTGGTTTTCAGGGGATACATAGGGACACTGAAAGTTCCCCAATCTCCACTTCCCAGGAAGCAGCCGCTGTGATTGATGGGGGTCTGTTCCCCTGTAATTTGGGAAGCAGCTGGCTGACACTCCCAAGCACCTGCTTGTGTGAGTGGTGTCCAGTACAAGGGAGTATTGTGAAAGGGGAGCTGCTTCTGCCAGTCGTACTGGAGATTGCTCACAAGAAGTGGTAGGAACGTCAGTCAGCCCAGTTGACAAGGAAAAAAAACCCCATTGGGGGAATTAGGGGGATCCAGACAAGATTCATTGTGCAGCATCTACAGTGCTCCTGCATTCATAATTCCCCAACAGAATTCCTGTTAATGATAGTACTATGCACCATTACACTGATATGGTGGCATATTAAGTTGTTATGTGCCTTCAAATTGATTCCAACTTATGGTGATCCTAAGGTGAACTTATAATGGAGTTTTCTGGGGCTGAAAGTGTGTGACACGTCCAAAGCCACCCAATGGATTTCCATGGCCAAGCAGGGAACTGGGCCCTACTGCGCAGGGTCTAGTCCAAACTTAAACCACTATGCCATGCTGGCTCTCTGTCACAGTAAGTATTTCGCCTTTATTTATCAGTGGCATTTTTGTCCCAGCTCGTACATCCCAGAGGTGTGGTTAAGGAGAGTAATAAGCTTTAAGGATAATAATGGCCTTTTTTCTCTCTCTCTCTCTCCTTGGAACTGATATCTTTATACTGATATATATGGATACAAACAAAAATTATACTCATTCTTTCAGCTTATCTAGTGTATGGCTATCCTACAGATCTAAACAGAGTTTGGAAATGTTACTTTTTGGACAGTTGGCTGGGCTGAGATTTGAGAGATACAGTCCAAAAACGAACTTTTCTAAACTCTGGGCCTGAACTTTTCTTTAAAATTTATCTTTCTTTGACCAAGAAACTCTCAACAAGATAGTTCTGTAATATTATGTAACAGATAGTTTCGAGCACCCAGACTAAACTGCAATTCTTAGGATTCTTAGCGGGGAGCCATGATAATTGAATAATATTCACTCAATGTGCATTTCTGGTATAGACATGACCTTTGAGAATGAAGAAGCAAATGTATGGTGTTACAAAGTCTACCTAGAGGCTACCAAGACTCCAGAGTGAGTCTGTTTCAAAAAAAGTGTTTCTGAGAGAACTTTTTATTGGCAGGATATCTACCTGTCCACACATGTGGCAATTCTGAGAGTTTCTTTACACATTTTAACAAGAAAAGATAACAGTTTGTTAAGTCTCCCTACCTCTCGCTATTTGTTAAACACACAAGACCATGCAAGACTCAGTGATGTGAATAACAGCATGTCTACTTTGGCCCTGAATGAGTCGGCACATCTAGTGCAACTGACTATGTGGAACCACAGGAATTTGGGGAGACTGGGATAAACATCTGGCTCATTTCATCATGTACATTAAGAGCCTGCATCATAACATGTAGGGCAAAGCAGACTGGGTGAAAAGGAGCTATTAACAGACCTAATGAGGCAGGATTTCTGCATTTGGTTATTGCACGGAAACTACTTCTGTATTCCTTTCACTCACATCTTACTACATAATATGGTTTTTGCTACATAGCAGTATGAAAAGGCAAAATATGGTCACGGTTTGGAAAAGTTACTTTTGGACTACACTTCCTAGAATGGGCTATACTCTCCCAGCCAGCATGACCAGCAAACTGTGGGATTCAGAAACCTGCATGCAAAAAAATAAAAATTAAAAAATTACATTTCTAAGCCCTGGGTTAAGAGTCTAGAAAATTAATTTCATATTTATTTTATGTATTAGCTATCTGGCTTTGTTGACTGTGTAAATAATAATGTAAAATTTTATATTATATTATATTTTACAAAATTATTAGAGATATTTAAATGGAAGACTGAATATGTTTATTATTTGTTGTTTGGACACATTCAGATTTTACATTACTGTTTTCAAGAACCACATCTTGTACAGCAACAACCAGATTATCTTTATGCACTTGAGAGTTCAGCATAACAAAAAACAGATAAGACCTTTCATGCCCATTGGGTGAAGTGAGGTATCCTAAAATCTAAATGCAATATATACTGACACTACCATTAATGGAGGAAACAGTGACGACAGTGGTGATACGATGTGAGGATGATAAGAAGAAAATATACAGTTATTTAATTTGGTTTACAAACATAGTAATGGAAATACAGATTTTAGGAGGACTTGTGAAAAGCAGAGACTTCTGAAGGACTGGGAAGGAGGCAAGGGCAAGAAATGAAGTATTGTACTTGTTTATAGTCCCAGTGAAGACCTTTGTTGTGTGAAGTGGTAAAACAAGGGTTATTATTTGTTCTTTAGGCAAGTCAGATTTTTCATAACAAAGCATGTTCTGTCATGGGGTTCTTCCACCCTACTAATTTATAGCACTGTGATTCCATTTTAATTAGTACTGCATCCTATGGAATCCTGCTGTATGTAGTTGGTTGAAGCATTATAGCTCTCTGGCTGAGAATTAAAAACACTCCTTCCTAAACTGCAAATCCCAGGATTCCAAAGAATACAACTATAGCAATTAAAAATAGAATTATACCACTGTTGTTAGGAAGAGATGCTGAAGCTGACTGAGTCAGAACCAGAAAAGGTTTTTCCTGTTGTTATCTAGGACATAATGCTTCGTACGGTAGAAGGCAGTAGAAGAAGAGGAAGACTGCATTACAGATAGATAGACTCAATCAAGGAAAACATGTCCCTGAATCTGCAAGACTTGAGCATGGCTGTTGATGACAGGCTGACTTGGAGATCTCTCATTAATAGAGTCACCATAAGTCAAAGTCCATTTGATGGCAGTTAGCAACAACAAATCTAAGACAATTTATATTCCTTTGTGACATGGAAGAATAATAGAATAATTTTTTAAAATAAATTCACCATGCTTTTGTATGTCATTTCAGAACAATATTACCATGTATTTTGATTGAAAACACAAACACATCATTATGGGTATAAAGAAGCCATAAAGAAGAGTACTCACCAAAATAGATACAGTCATTTACAAAGGAGAGTTTGCATATATACACACAACATCATTTTCTACCTCTCTGTAATCACTTCAGAAATTGTTTAGCTGATGTAAAAATAGGCACATTGTATTTTACCTGGTAAATTATGCACAGTACTATGTCTTCTACTTGAAATACAGCTAAATGTTCAAATCCACATGGCTATTTTCCTCAGCTAGGCATAGCAGATGCTATAAATCACTTGGTAGTTTTCCATGGCATGCATATTGTACACTACACCATTGTTAAGTAATTCATTTTGCTGGCTAATAAAATGCTACCCCAAAAGAGCCACACAACAGAGAGTATGACCATGATGTGGAAGTTACTTCATAGTTGTAAGAATTCAAATTCCACATTTTTATTGGATTGTTGAGGTGACATTTATTCCAGAAAATGCTTGAGGAAACATATACCAATTCAAAGCCCAAACAAGATGATATAAATCAAAAATTTAAAAAACCCCACTTTAATATGCCAAATAGCCAATAGTCATAGTATGCTTGCTTTATAATTGTTGCAGATATATTCTGAAGACTGAAATATGGCTGGTACAGCTCAAAGTTCCAGAAATATGTAGAAGAGGAAATAATGGTTGGGAATGCTCTCAGGATGTCATCATATATTTCTGAACCTATTGGCTACAATCCTCATTAATTGTTTGTAATTTGTATTAAAGCTAATAGGCCATATCCTCCCTCAAAATACAAAAAAGATCTGGAGATGAAGGAAGTACAATTAGAATGTTCTCATTCAATCAATTGTTAAATGATGATTCAGCATTTAGGCAAATTCGTTTGATCCAATGGGTCTAGTCTGTTTGAGGCTACCAAAAGGATTCAGGCCATAATGATCAATATAAACATTCATTGCATCCTTTCGAAATAGTGACTGGCATCTTGGTGGTGAGTTACTATTTAAGTCAGACTTACATCATCACAACTCACTTTTTTGGTAATTGCAGAGTTGGAATTCTCTACCGACTGTACAACGAAAGTTCTCCACAAACCCATCTTTTCTCAGCTATGGTTCCCCAACCCAGCCACTTTTGCATCAAGGAAAGTGGAAGAAGCAGCAGACAAGTGTCAAGATATCTTACTATAGCTGGATGCAGAGCAATGACATTATCTGCAGAAGAAACCCAGAGGTCCCTCTTACAGAGTTTCCAGCTATAGGAAAATAGAAACTTCCCTGTTGCTTTCCTCACTCCGCAATGTACTCTTCAGTGACCAGGAAACAGCTGGATCTGCAGCTGAGGAAAAAGTAAGCTTCAGGGACGTTGGATGAAGAACTATGCCTCCCATTGCAGGATGATGGCATTCTTTTCAATGTTGAGGGAAGGGATCAAAGTCAGTATACACAATCTGACTGTCCACATTGGGCAAGGGCTTTATAAAGTTTCTTTTTTTGGACTACAGCTCAGATAATCTTTCAATCAGCATGGCCAGCAATCATGCCGGCTGGGGTTAGCATGATGTAGTCTAAAAGAAAAAAGAAAAAGGAAGTAATCTGATCTCTCGATAAGGGAGATTTGGGGTCAGAGCCTCTCACATTTTTAGAGGGAGTACCATATAGTAATAGAATTATGATGCCAAAGAAGTGCTGTTTCCTTGGTTCAAGTTAGCTTCTTTGAAATCATTCTTTCAAACTGAGTCAAGACCATAAAGGGAACAAAGAGCAAATTTAAATAAGAAAAACTATATGAAGAAAATTTTATTTATATATATTTATCTATATATTGATACTCCCGTCTTTTATTTTATTTTTTAAAAACAAGGCAACTTGTACGTACAATAAAAGCAGTAGAATAATTAAAATCAATAGTAAAATTCACATATGAAAAAGTACACTTTAAAACAAGCAAAAAGGTCAATATACACAAACATTAGAAAGATGTTGAAAAAGCACACCTGTAAAAGCATAAAGAAAGGAGGTCTGACAGACTTCCCTGGAAGGGTGTTATACCATTTTTGGTTCTATCTCAGTAAGGTCTTCTCTGTGGTACTCAATGAGCAGATCTGATTTTATTGAGCCCTTAGAAAAGAACCTGGGAAGACTACTAAAAACAAGTAAATCCATAGGTGGGAAGTCACATATCTCAGTTACCAGATCCTAGACTGTTCAGGACAGGGGTAGACAAGCTAGGCTCCTCCCTTAACGCCTTACCATTGGTTATGCAGACTGGGCTGATGAGACCTGTAGACCAAAACAGGATAGCTACCCTTGCTTTAAAGGTCAGTATCAGCACCTGAATTTGAGCTCTGGAATGAACTAGTGATCAGCACAATTAGTGTGGGGTTGATGTTGCTTCCCCCCCGCCCCCGTTAGCCCTGGTAGCCCCTGTTTATAGTAACTAGTTTCCAAACTGTTAAAGGCAATCTTTCATTAATATTTAATATTTAATCTTTTGCATCCAGATTTGATTAAGTACTAGCACCACGGCCCTGGTTGGTTCTCCATACCCTAGCTACTTTGATCTTATACAAGCAAAATGTTCTATTTTACTTTTGTTCATTTTAACATGCCCAAGCTTTAACCCAAATAATTTGTAATTTTATTAGAAAATAATTTTCAGTAGATGCATGCTAAATTTATGGTTTGTAGGTGTCTGTTTCTGGATTTTGCTGAAACAGAAAGCACACAATCAAACTGTAGGGTCTATAGTACACATACTACTATGTTATTGCAAATGTATTTTTATAGAATATAGTTTATCTATTTCACAACTGAATAGCTTCTCCAAACATTTCTGGTAACAATGTGGTAGTTGATCTATTCATATTGCTGTATGCCTATTTCAGTTTGCAGCTACAGCAGATACTATCAGAAGAGAGTATCAAGCTTACATTCTATTCAAGCAAGAACAAAGAGAGAAGAACACGGCTAGCTAAATTTGAAAGGGTCTGGAAATGTCCTTTTACATAGTATCAACTTTAGGTTGATTTATACAAATATAATTGCCTTATTTAACAAAAGTCTGCATAGCTATTACACTAAAGTACCTTTCGGGAATCTGCTTCTATTCTAAGCACTTTATATTGTTGCTATTTCAGGCCCACATCTATAAGTAAGTGGATAGAAAAGTACGACAAACAACAGAATACCACAAACAACAGTTGTTCAGTTAATGGGTGCTTCCAGACACATCTTCTACTGTGCAATCATTTTTTTAAAGAAATCTAGACGCTATTGTTTTCTATCTGTATTCTTTCTCTATTTTCCTACTATTGCTTCAATCTTTTTTCCTTCCATTAACACACACACACACACTGTCAGGACCCCGGCACTCCAGGACTCAAGCTCTGAGTCTGAACCAGAGGACTTCAAAGCCATGGAGCCTGCTGCACCAGCAGAGCCCACCCCAAAGGCTGCCATGGAGCCTGCTGCACAGCCCACCCCAGAGGCTGCCCTGGACACAGAGCCCTTGGCCCCAGTAGCCCCAGCAATGGAGCCAGGGGCTGCCTTAGACCCAGAGATTCAAGAGCAGGTGCCTACTTACCAGCAGCATTAGGAGCAAAAGAGTGCTCTCAGAAGGTCAGGGCGTTTAAATAGGAAACACCAAGCAAACAAGCTCCAACTGAGGTAGCACCTGGGTGAGGGCCTGCTTAATAAAAGCACTCACTCAGCCTTGGGTCTTTGTCGGCTCATAATTGTCCATTTTGGGTGTGCCTGCTGGGCTATCGGGGACCCTTACCTTGCTTCCTGAAATGCTGCCCGACTGGCTGAGGAACAAACTCTGTGGTATGTGGACTCTGTTTGCTGTTTTGCCTGGCTGTGATATAACAGCCAGGGAATATCTTTGCTGCAAAAGTCTCTTTAGTTTACTGCTGCCTTATCTACCCACTGCTGAAGTAAAGCCCTTTGATTTATTGCCTGTCTGCCTTATCTGGGAAAAGACCTATTAGCCGGCTCATGGCTGCCTGCCACACCTTGGCGTTGACACACACACACACACACACCCAATGGTCAGCATCTAGCAAGATGCTTCTGCTGATTGAACTTCTTCCACTGGTGGAACTGGGAGGGAGATAATCCCTCCCCTGCAGCAGTTCCCTATCTACACCCAAAAACTGGTTCCTAGGGCTGGTCTTTGGGCGGTTCAGAAGCCTGAAGCAAGGGGAGGGAGAGGGAAAGGAAAAACGAAATAGCGACATGTGTTTTGACTGATATTGATAGGAGCAGTCAGTCTAGAAGCATCCAGTATCTTGTTTGTGACGTCTGGTGTGTGAGCATATGAGGAATGCTTCATGCTGAACATGTTCCTAAATGCAGTATACTTATTAAAATATTTCCTGTCAAAGAAATGGTGGCATAGAGAAAATATAATTCCTGTGTTTTTTGATAGTCTTTAAAAAAAGTTCAACATGACTCAAATTGACTTATGTATTACTGTTTTGAAAAACAAGGCAACATAAACAACATACATTGAGTGGATCCATCTGGAGTCTACAAACACTGCAGTCTTTTGTAAGTTCTTCTTGTTTTTCCCCAGAAGGCAAACTATCTTGTAACAAAAGAAAACTTCCATGCCATCAGATAGAAATCTTTGCAGAGCTTCACATATATACACCCAGTCAATTTGATTTTTGGAATTAAGTGCTAGAGCACAGAACTTCTGATGGAAAACGGTTCACTGAATTTTAGATAGCCTTCATGTATTCTTTTCCTTCATGAACTCTGAAGTGCAGTTTCTGTCAGATCTCAGTTTAAGCTGTCCTTGTGGATGCTTTTCTCTGTGTTGTGATTGTTGAGTTCATTGTTTTTCCACTGGATACTAGTTCCATTCATAGGAACAGATGATACTTGGTTTCCGGTCTGGTAGCAGATACACCAGAGGCATGACTGTCAAGAGAAAAAGTGACAAACATTATTATTTGTCCATTCCTTTAGGAAGGATTATCCCATGTAAATGTAGGGAAGAAGCTTCTACAATGAAGCATAAAGGATTAGATTTTTTAAAAAAATTCTGAAGTATTTTTAACTGATGCCAAGGATAGGCTCAGGTAAACTATGCTTTGGAATAGCCTTATGGGAGATCAGAAATCACAGTTGTAGCATTCACTATCCAGTCTACAGCATGGCTGCAGCTCCAAAATTTACAGTACACAAAGCATGGTTTTGAGTTTCTGCTTTCTGTTACAAGATTGGTTTTGAGAAAAAAGAAGCTTTGAATTTTGTGCCAAAGATGACGGATTTATTTGCACAAAAACATTGTTTGTGTGGAAAACTCCCATCTGAAAATTTTTGAAATAAGTCCTGATATGTGAAAAAAAATCATTGGAAAATGTTTAAAAACTCTTATAATCTTACCCAAGAGGGAGAAGTCTTTTGATTTTTCTTTTTCTTCCATGTGTGAGTGAAATAAGTAAAGATTATTTCCTTAATAGGAAATCTGTTTTATATTCTCTTCTGTTCAATATTTAACCCTTCAAGTTTTGTCTCAGATATAAAGAAATTTGAAAAATCTGGTAAATTCTTCAAAAATGATCTCAAACAAAATTCAATCTGCACCGACCAAATTAGATGTGTACATCTATTCCTTGCGTGAAGAGTATATGGAAGACAACACCACTTCATGCTAGGTGTTAAAAATGAACAGCCTCTCAGGAAAGAGACAACCTTAATACAACTTTACACTGACAACTTTAATACAACACTAGCATGGTTGAATGCACAGGGATCTGAAGGCAGATTTCCTTCAGAAGGCAGATTTCCTTCAGAATTAATCACTCAAAGCCCTGGGCCTCGATGTATGAACCTGTTTTCTTTTTAAAAAATGTCACATTCTTTCTATCTTGAATATAAAGAAATATGCAAATTGTGTCGAACCCTCGTTAAAAAATGAACTGAAATTCTTTGGCCTTGCTCAGCTGAAAATAAAATTCCTGTTGACAACTAATTGCCAATCAGAACAGAATGTGCACTGTCACAAGCACCAATATGATGGCACTGTGATGTACAAAATGTGATTTGCATTTCAGTAACTCTTTCCTACAAACTAAAGAGGTCTCCCAAGACAGACACTTGATTGGCTTAATTGAACAAAAATAAGCCATTGATGAGAAGAGGATTAACCTCTTGGTTATGGAATCTGAGAGCAGATGGAATCAGGCAAACAAGTCAAGTGGACTAAATGGTGGGAGAAGCAGTCAAAGGTCAAGTTGATCACATTGGGCACAGTTTGTATAGGACAATGCAAGCTCCCTGGAGTCTTATCTAGTTTGCATTTTAAAAAAAAAACTGGAATGTGACAAACTATATATTTCAAAAATACTGATATGGAGGAATCTGGAGCCTTCCACTGTTTGTTTGAAAATCTTCAAGAATTAAACTGCAAATTCTGTGAAATGCAGAGCATTAAGTAATACACTGTTAAATACATTTATGTTAAATATAGTGGTGTTGGTCATGCAACAAAATAAAACAAAATGCAAAATCCACAGAAGAGCGATACCTTAGTGGCAAAACAAAATGCACAAAAAAAGGGCGCCCTTCCCGGTACTGATATCTCTCAAAACCAAGAGAGCTACAACAGAAACAATGTCTGATACAGATGGTAGGCCTGTGACTCTAACAACATCACTGTGGATACCAAAATTTATGGATGCTAAAGTCCCATTATATACAATGGCGTGTCCCTTATATAAAATGGCAAAAACAAAGTTTGCTTTTTGGATTTTTTAAAAATCCTTTTCAAGCTGTAGTTGGCTGAATCCATGGATATGGAGGGCCGACTGTATAAAGTTCTAATTTATGAAGTGGTCCTTAGTGCTGCTTTCTCTGTCTTTCCTTTCTTTTTCTAAAAGGCAGTCAGATTACTAGATTCTGTTCACTAATACTGCAATCCTAAATGCAGTTGTTAGGATTAAGTTGGAAGGAAAGGGGTTTAGATGTACTGTCTGCTCAGAAGTGACATCTATAGTAGAGCTACTCAATGTTTGTGATCAATGGACCAATACTGATCTCAAACTATTGGCTGCTAGTGTGCAGCAAGTTTCCAGTTTTAGGGTGGATAAACAAACCACACCTCATTTTATCCCCAGGTGGACACGTAACTGAATTGAACCCCCAAACACAAGGTAGAAAGAAAGAAAGGAAGGAAAGAAAAACAAAGAAAACACACACACAAAGCAACTTTGGCCAAAGGATCCCTCCGAGTATCAAACTGTGTTTGGTAAAGCCTACTAACAGCAGTGATAAGGAAGGATGTTTTTTTTTCTTTCAGGCTTCCCTTCTTATACCATTTTCATGCTTACATAAAAGAAAATTCATGCATCAGTAAAGTCATAGCATATACATGTGTCATGTTTTATCTGACTCTTGACTCTCAGGATCTGCATGCCCCAGCCAACATCCTAAGTCATCTCTAAAGACATTGCTGACTCTAGCAGCATCCTTTGTGTGTACATACAAATTTATACCAACAGGAGCAGAGCAAAATAAATAATTATAAGGCAAAGGTTGTTTGATGAGCTACAAGTGTCTAAAATGCCAATTAATACCACAATTAATTATTATCAAGTATTAGTTTTACAGTAAATTTCCAAGCACTAAATTTTCAAGCCTGACATCAGGAAATTAAGAAAAGTTTTGGTCAATAGACACAAATTTGGTGCTGGTCTCCAACATACTAGGAACAAAAACCCTGCCAATCCCCCAAGCCCGAAAGCTTGAGAAGTACTGATCTATGAGATTGCATTCTACATGCTTTTCAGGAATACACAAGATTTTAACTTGTGTAGAAAGACCATGACAAGTTCAGGCTAATGCTGAATGTTTACTTAGTTTCACATTTTATGATTCTTACAGTTCTCCCACTGGCACTGCAAAGTATGTGAAAAACAGGTGAGGGAAATAATAATTATTTTTTCAAACTTTGCTTTACACTCATGTGCCCTCTTTAAAACAGCATAGACCTTACCTGGAAGCAGTTTTTGAACTTCTTGCTCACGAAATAGAGTGCGATAGGGTTTATGCAGGAATTTATGGTGGCTAGATTCAAGCCAATATAATCCAATGTCAACAAAAAGCTAGAAGTTAAAAAAAAAAGAGAGAAACAAAACAATTGTAATCCTTTTCATGTTGGAAAGATATTACTCAGTCACCAATCACTTCAAGAAATTCCTCTTTAAATGTCTAAAATGCATAGCAGAGTAACTGATCCTACAGAATATGAAACTCTCAGTTGTTTCCTTTTCAACATTCACCTATGTCATCTCAGGTAAAAAAGAGTAGTAGGAGCATTTTCTGCTATATCAGCCTCCTGAGCACTATTGTCCATGTTGTGCCCTACATGCTGCTGACTGTTGGTTCTGATGCCAGCAGAGAAGTGAATCCATTCTGGGTTTTAGTCTGAACATTAAAATAGATGTCCAAGGTGCTGAATCCTATCTCCCAAAAGCTTGTAACACCAAGGATAGTTCTTTAAAAGTATGCAAATAAATTCACTGTCCCACTGACAATGGAGCCACTACCACTATTTGAGTAGTTCACCCCATAGAAACAGCAAGAAAACATTACCTAGAGAGAGACTGACTGATGGTTGATTCAACCAGTTAAATTTGTTCTGATATTAAGAATTAACTGAAGTGCAAAAGGGTGACTGCCTGGCAAAAAGAATGAAGAAACACATGTAATGAATGCAAATAAGACAAATTTTGAGTTAATTCAGGCACGCTTATACAGAAAATCACAATTTGTTGTTGTTGTGTGGGTTCAAGTAATTTTCAGTTTACGGTGATCCTAAGGCAAACCTTTCATGGAGTTTTCTTGGCAAGATTTGTTCAGAGAGGCTTTACCTCTGCCTTCTTCTTATGACTTGCCCAAGTGGGTTTCCATGGCTGAGTGGGAACTCGAACCCTGGTCCCTAGGGTTATTGTCCAATGCTCAAACCACTACACCATGCTGGCTGTCAATTAAAAGTTATATCAGTGATATGGGAGCACTTTTCCACAAGCTTCTTGACCCTAGCTGACATATTATTTAAATACCTAATCTACGTGTATGGAGGCTGACCATGATGTCGTGGTTTGAGCACTGGACTACAACCTGGGAGACAATTCCACCCTTGACCATGGAAATGCACTTGGTGTCCTTGTGCAGGTCACATACTCTCAGGTCCAGAAAACCCTGTGATAGGTTCCTCTCCGGGTTGCCATTATTTGGAAATGACTTGAAGGCACACAACAGTAACAATGTTGGCTGACAGCACATACCAGTTCCATGGGACTGGCAGTCAATGGCACTGGTTGGGGGGCTGAGACCCATTGTAATCTACTGCGTGGGAAAGTACAGCCTATGGGGCACCAATTAAGAATACTAGAATTATATAGGGGCAATTTAATCTTGGAAATGATGCACAAACACATGAAAATATGTGAAAAACACTCTTACTCCAACCACAGAATCTTCTACTACTACCAAATACCTCTGCTTTCATATCAATCGCTCCCTCTCCAAATGGCAGCAGGAAGTGATGCAGCATCATTTCTGGCAGCCATCTTGAGAGGGAGTACAGAGGAAAATGGCAATATTTGGGGCTCCTGGAAGGGAGTTGGCCCCAGGCCCCCACATAGCTACCCATGCACTAGATTAATCACTGACCACTTTATTAGGCTGTTCCCTCAGCTACAAAGGAAAGGCTTAAGGAAAAACACTGCCTATGAGGCCAAGATAAATGGCCCCAGATTTAATATTCTAAAATGCCGAGCACACTATAAAGCTTACAGGCTGCACCATTAGATTTTTTAGGTCGTGTGGAGCTCTGGTGTACTGCAACCATGCTGTGGCAGCTGCCATTTTGGCAGCCAGAAATCATATATATACATATATGTAAATATATATATTTTTGTGCAAATTGTAGAAACCACAGAAAAAGTAAAGTGTTCATTCTCATGCTAGCGACAAGAACATTTCTGTTGAAAATTAGTAATTTCATGAATATTCTTCCATATTCACCCTAAATAGCTTTTCCAAACTGTGAGCCTCAGTAACAACAATAAATTCTTCAACAGGGCAGCAATTTAAATTTCCTTTGGAATGTAAAAACTTGACCTAGACACTGGAGTCTACTCTCTCTGGGGAAGGAGAATGGTGGTGTTTCATAAAAAGAACTCTGCTGCTTGTGCTGTTTTGAGGAAACCTGCTGGGTAGCCTGGCAGTAGATGAGAACACGATTATGGTTTTGTAGATGGGCTCCTTCTTTTCTGTGTCTAATTGCAAAGGCTGAAGGCCAACTCCGATGTTATAGTAGACACTTTTATCCCCTTTTGTAGAATGTATTTCCACAACCACAATATTATGAATCTTTTTACAAGAACTTCATGGTTGGAACATTTCCTAGTCCCCCCTTTTTTCCCCCTCTCCACTCTCCTTTTTTAAAGGATTTGAGCTGTAGTTTCTTCTACAGCATCAACATTGAAATGTGCCATATTACAAAGCCCAATGTACTCTCTGCTAGAAAATACTAGTATTCAAAAGGAGAGTTTCTGTGTGACCTGGATAATTTGTATTAATGATTTGTATTAAAGAGATGTCTGCTTTTGGAAGCTGGCAGAAAGCCCGATGACATAATTTAACAGAGAGGAACAGAGCTGAAAATATTACTTTAAAAAAAAAATAAGTTCCTGTTCCAGTTCTAGTTCTAAGACATCTTGCTAGTGGATTACCATTACAATTGCAGATTTAAAAAGTAACTTCTCCTTTTTCTCAAAATTAAATAAGTTAGATTATTTTAATTATGATTAAAATGTGATGAGTCTATACTAGAAAGCACTGTCCAGTTCTCCTATCTGCCTCATTATTGCTTTGAGAACCACATCAGTCCAAGGCACAGCATGAGCATCTGAACTGTGTGACACTCCTCTTCCACATTAGAGCTTAAGGGGACATAACAGAATTTAGAACAGTCATTTTTTGGACTATAAGTGAATGCTGGGGGCTACTGTCCAGAAATAATATTTTCAAGCTCTGTTTCAACCCTCTGTAACTATAAAAGTAATTAAAAGTTATAGTTACATCTTCCAAGGAGGAATGTTACACCTTGTTAACTGGAATCATTATTTAGCATCTCTTCCATGCTCTAGGTTCAACTGCTCAACCAGAAGCAACAAGAAAGTAAAAACCAAGGGGGAAAAGATGTGTATAATGGAGGCCATAACACTTTAGCTAGCATCTTATTGATAGACTATACTGTTCTTTGCCTTCAAGTCATTTCTAGCTTATGGCATTGCTAAGGTGAATCTACCACGGGATTTTCTTGGGGCTGAGAGTGTGTGTCATACCCAAGGTCACTCAGTGGGTCTCCATGGCTGAGTGTGGAACTGAACCTTGGTGTGCAGGGTCATAGCCCAACACTCAAACCATTATATTATGCTGGCTCTCAGGCCTCAGAGACAGGAAAACAGTCCATAGTTTCAGAACATAAGGAGTAGATTTAAAATATGCACTTCTAATGTTTTTAGCATGTGTCAATAGTTCTCATGTTCCTTCTTACTTCTCTGTCCATAACTGGTTTCTCATCTTAATCCACCATCCCATGCCAAATGAAATTAAATTAAGTACCATATTAAAAGTATACCTGAGTAATTCACATCTGTTAGGGTCCTGTGGATCATATAATGTTAATTTCAAAATCCGGCTCAAATGGAGAGGAATCCAGCAAAGGGTAAAAATCACAACTAAGCAGAACACTGTTTTTGCAACTTCTCGTCGCTGGAACATGAAAGGACAAATAAGAATGTGTGATTGTGGGGTAAACCAAACATACAGCTAAAAAGAATAAAATTGAAGCTGTCAGATATAAGGAGAACAATCTTAGAGAGCACAGGTATTAGATACAGAGCTAGTAATAGATGGTGCCTTGGTTATACAGGGAGAATTACCAAATCCATTGGGAATTTTAATTACTAGGATACTACCACAACAATTTACCCTTCTCAGTAGTTGTTCTACAGTGCTCTAGAATAGTCTATGGCCAGTTTGCACAGTGATTAGAGTGTTGGACTTGGGAGATCCAAGACTGAGTCCCCACTAAGCCATGCAAGTGTAATACTCTGGAGCAGGGGCTGTTTCATTTATTCTCTCTCACACACATCTCCCAGACCTACCTCACAGGGTTATTGTGAAGATAAAAATGGTGGGAAGAGAATCACTGTGATCTTACCGAAGTAAAGGTGGAATTTAAATGTAAATCATTATCATCTGATAATGTAAATGCAATTCATTATCATCTGATGTGCATGAATTTCCAGGACTGAAATTTCCACTCCCAAATCTCGAAAGTCTCCCTATATCTGTAGTAAATCTTAGGGAGTAAAGCTGAAAGCACAATTCCTGATCAAGCAGCTATCATCAAAAGACTTTTCATATAGTAGTCATAAAATACTGATAATGTCATTAATCATTTTTCCCCATTGTGGAAGGAAATACAAAGTTGTTTGAATCTGGCTGAAGAAGAAAGAACTCAAAAGCATAACATACTAAGAAATAAAAATGTACGAATAAATCTTTTGTACATCCTTGGAGCTGTAGTTCAAGGAATTCAGAAAGGTTAGAGAGCGAGCTAGCTAAACTGTCACACTTGTTTTGAAAAGGAAATAACACTGTCTAGCCTCTAAAACACTTTGTCTGCATTATCTCCTTCCATTTTAAAGTACCTTTATGGCTCTGAGCCTGCCAGAATACCTTTGGGTCAAAACTCACATTTTGTCATGCTTTCTATTTTTGGAGTGTATTTTATTAAAACCTGTACTAAAAAGTTTTACAAGCAAGGCAGGGAAATACACATCAAAATGTCATCTAGGTACTGCCTTTTCTTCCTTTACCTGCTTAAGATGTTCACTGAGGGCTATCCTCAAATTACTTTTTCTCCTGTTTAACATTTCACAGGTCATCAGAGTGTAAAAGAATGCTGTGCACACAAGTGGCATGGAGAAATAGAAACCAAAGAGCCACCAGTCCTTTACTTTGACATAAAACTGCAGAAAGACAAAATGTGACAAATTATTAGCAAATGTAATACTTTCTAGTGCCCCCCCCCGCATTTTAGAAAGGACAACAAGGTCAGTCTCTGCCTGAAAGCCTGAGCAGACACAAATCTGATATCAGAAATGGTGACACACAGAAACCCATAAAACATTTCATATTCTCTGGACACACTCTGCTGATGGCCAACATTTTGCCATTTTCCATCAGAGAAATTCAAAAGCAAGATTCTAGCTGGAAATAGCCAGGTTACAATTTAGCCAAATTAGAACTGACTGAAAGATTCCTACAAGGAAACCACCTTTCTATAAGACTGGCTCAAAGCATTTTCCTGCCTGAGACAGACCATCAAATAACCCACACCCCCCAAATCAAGGTGCATAAGGGTAGTCAAGTAATTTTGAGTCCAGTTATTTTGCTACCTGAGGCAGAAAATCTACTGTGGGTCTAACCATAAATCAGCTGCTCCCAGAATTCTCAGGCTATCACCCCACAGCTGTTAGATAATAATCCTATCCCCCTGAAGACCAGTCGAGAAAGTGGGAGTCAGTATTAGGGAAAGAAATGGCACTCCCAACAACAGAAGAACACTGAAAGCATGCTCATCTCATTTTGCACATGTGGAAAGTGCCTACTGTATTTCATAAAACCTCTGTGGATATAGAAGTACCACTGCCACCAGTGGTAATCTTTCCGCTGGTGGTAGGGTCCAGTCCAAGGTAGTCTCAGTTGGATTTCTATTACTGGAACCTGTGGGGGGAAAATTGGACTATAGCTCCTTTGTCAGCTGGGGATTCTGGGAGCTGTAATCCAAAAACATTAAATTTCCAAATTCTGTGCATTGCTCACTTTTCTCTGAAATTTTGGTTAGTTTCCCCATGCATCTTAAAGAATATCTTCTGGAATGCAATATGTTTGTCAACTTTGTCTGGTGACAAAAATCTCCGTGAACTATCTTGGCCGCGGTGTTCTGGCCTTTCTTATCTGTGTTGCTATTATTTACAGATAGGTCAAAGCTGACATGCCCAAACTGAGTCAACTTTCAGATCATAAGGGAAGTAATATTTTTATTAAAATCAAAGCGCAATAGATGCCTTACTAAAGCCTGTGTCCCACTGAAAATGCTGCTCTGTTACCTTTTAAGGCTTTTTGTGAATGGCTTTGATTCCAAAAGGTCCAGGTTAAGAATGCCTCTTGTAAGTATAATTGTGCTCTGCTATCAGCTGAAAGATTAACCGCCTTGCTTATGTACCAGGCAGAAAGAGGCCACTTAAGCAAGCACTAGTCTGGAAAAATGTGGAGTCCAGATTGCTGTTTCCAGTGACTTTGAGGCTATGATTGTTTTGACCCTCTGCCTGGAATGCAGCCCTTTGAATGGTATGTGTACTATGTGACAGGAAGCAGGAGATGCCTCTAACAACCCCCTGTTTCTCTCCCAATTCATATTAAAAAGTGTTGGTTCTTGCAGACGAGTATATTCAGTAAAACACTACAGAGATGTACTGCTCTACTAATGACTGTGTGCATTTTTTTCTAGCCATTTCTAAAGATGAGTAACATAAACAGTCACATAGCCACAGGCAAACACATGTATGTCAAAGGAATCAACTCCTGGATTTTGATTATTAGTCACCGGGTGGGTTGTGTATAAAAGGAGACCCACTTTTTTCTCACCATCTTTTCTACACTGACTGTTTATTCCTAGAGATGTCACTCCATTTAGTTCCCACACCATACAAACATGATGCAAATGGATGAGGATTATGGGTGGCTCTTTGGTGCTATTCAAAGGAGTCAGAGGGCTGTGATTCTGTTTACACATATTTCAGTGGCAGAGCTAGTTTTAGGATGGAAAGATTAAAGCTTTACCATAAATTAATTTGTTCTTAACAAAGATATATTCTTAGCCTTTTGCTTTATATTTACAAGCACTGGTTATACGAGAAAGATGGGGAAAGAAAGAAACATTTACTTCACATCTTTTCATGTGTGGGCCCCCGAATGTAAACCTTTCTTGTGTCAAGCATCTCTCAGAAATAATACTATTAAAATCAGACAGAATGTTTGTGAGAATGCACTAGTTAGCCAAAAGCTGGCAACAATGGAGTAGAATGCTTTCTTAGAGATATTTTAATACACAAGCAGAGGAAAAATTTCCTACATATTGGAGCAACATGAATTCTCTTTGACATGTTTGAATCTATCAGATAGAGGTAGGTTAGATGCAAACTACATATCAAAAACAGTATCTTATCAACTAGAGATTAGCTAGAGAAGGGAGGTGTAATTGCTCTCTTCTGTCCAGACTATCCCTTCCTATTTATTTATGTTTATATGTGATCCAGTAACAAAATGTTCTCAGGCTTATTCACACAATCAAACAGGCTAAGCCCCCCAACCCTGTGGGACAAGATAAGTTGAAAAAAAGAAGCAGGACGGGGGAAGAGATTCAGTCAATAGTCTACCAAAAGGGGAACTTTCATTTGTATAAAGAAAACCAACTAAAATCAATCTACTTCTAGCTGTAATCTACCTGCTATTTTCTGTTAGCACCAAAATCACTGTGCTGGAGAGATAAAAAAAAATGCTAGAAATAATATCAAAAACTATATCCAGCATATTTAGCATTTAAAAGAGTAACACTGTGACATTGTTAATCCATAAAAGCTAAAGCAAGATGTCTGCAAATGATTAATTATGGTTGTTAAAGCTTACATGGATTTTACATCAACCCAATTTTGTACTTTGATGTAAGTGACACAGGCTTCCTTTTGTTTTCAGTACAAGTCCACATGGAACTAGTTTTCTACAGGAAATGTGACTTTTCACATGTTCCCTAAAGCGCTTGGGCTTTTGGGATTTGTACCCTAGAACAAATATTTGAAAGAAGGGCTTGAAAAAAAATATCTCAGAGGTTTCTAAGAAAACAGGAAAGGTGATAATCATGAAATTTTATTAATATTATCTGACATTATTTATTGTAACATTTGCTATAATAAGTATCTGGATTACAGCTGGAAAGGCTTTCCTTTATTTAACCTTCATTCACTTATTTGAGACCTCCACAATGTGTTCTCCTTCTGCTTTCCACTCTCCGTTTTGTTTACTCAAATTTGTATTTAAACATTTCCAAAACTACATGGGAGAGGGACTTCTCTGCAAATCAGAGTGCCTGTCAAGTGAAAGTTTGTTTGGAATATTTTTGGGAAAGCAAAAGAACAAGCAGTTTTTCTTGGGTAGACATGGAAAGGAGAATTTCATTAATGTACTGAATAAATGATGCATTTGAAGCCACTGTCTATAGTTTTACTGCAAATATTTATTTTGTTAAGCAAAATCAGCCTATGGCTGTAAGTTTCAGCTAAAGAACGGTAGAGGGAAAATCTATTTAATCCTTTTCCATTTGTTTTCTACCCATCACTCAACCCCACTGTTTTTCCTTCTGCAAAGAGGAAAAAAAAATACTGCTCTCTGTAGAGAAAAATGGTCGGTGCTGGGGTGGGATGGCTCTCAATGTGGCAAAGTTCAGAAAGGAAAACACTTCATTCCCTTAATGAAACATGCAGTCCCCAATGTAAGATTCTGCAGGAATCACAACAAGCTTGAAAAAAATGTTCAGAACAAAGCATGATGTTCTTAAAAATGATTTTAGTAGAAACAGGTCAACTGAGTGAGAAGTGCATGAATCTTTTGTGGTTTCTTTGGCAGGCCTAGTTTGTAGACAGAAAGTCTGAGTGCTGGTTAAAGCGCAGTGTATAACAGGTCCAGATTCTACTGCGTTAGAACTGCTGGCAGCACTTTGACTTCCAAATATTCTATCTGGATTTGGAGAATGAAAACCAGGCTTATATTTAATGACCACTGAAGGAAATAGAGTGTACCTATTCTCTTCCAGTGTCAAGGAGTAAGAACTTTTTAAACTATAAACATTTATTGCAGAGAAATAACTATTTTCAAATTTGGAATAACAGGGAAACTTCAGAACCATTTATTTGAGCCTCTAAGAAAGATAGGAATTAAGAAAAATAAAAGAAAATGAAATCCAGAGGTGGAAGAAGCCAAAACAGTCTGCACAATCAACTTGTAGCAAAACACCTCAAAACTGCTGACCACAAAAAACATGCCCAAATGCAAAATACTTCTTCCCTTCTTACTTTAAGGTTGTATAGGCAAAGGAACACATTGCTCTGAGAACCTGAAGAATTCTTTAGCATTTCTGAACTGTGGCTGAAGTTTAAGATAATGTTGGTAAGGTCTTCTTGACAAGATGGCCCATAAGACTCTGAAACTCTAGGTTACAAACTAGTTTCAGTTATGTAGGGGCGATCAAGAATTCACAATCAAATTCAGTTAGGCCATTTCCACACTACATTGTTATAGTGCTATTATTCCACTTTCGACATCCGGTGGAATTCTGAGGTTTGTAGTTTACTGAGGCCAAAGACATCTCTGGTTGAGAATTCTAAAGGCCCCTCCTTGAACTGCAAACTCTAGGATTCCATAGGATGTTGAAAGTAGAATAATAGCACTATAACAGCATAGATTGTAGAAATGGCTTTAGTCTTCTTCTGGTATAATGGTTTACCAAAGCAAAAAAATGTCATTTGCCTCACCATAAAAATCATGCATCTGACATTAGTTTGTAGCTTATATTCCATTTGACCTCAGCAGCATTTAACAGAAGAGTGGGCAACCTGTTTTCTGATAGAAGCCATATTCTCTTGGTATTGTTCTGTCTGCGGTCACAATGATGGTGCAAAACCCAATGGTGGTGGTGTTGGGGTCATTCCTATACAAACACTCCTTATCTTTCCCCTTCCCTCCCTATTTCTTCCTGCCCCCTAGGGGAGGAAAAAAATCACTCTTGCCAGAACTCTGAACCATCTGCCTCCACAGGGCTTTTGAAATCAGGTCAAAGACCACAAGGAGTTAGGGTGATGGCTGTACGTGACTACAGAGTCATAGGTTGCCCATCTCGACTTACAGGGTTGCTCTCTGTAATATAAACTGGTATGGGTGCTGGAGACCACTTCATGTTAGACTAATTAACATAACAATCCGGAACACACAGCTAATTTCCTGAACAGAGTGAATAGCTATGAAATGTCCCCCACTCCAACAATTGAGCAATCTGATACCAATATCTCCAAACATGTAAGAAGAAAAGAAAAAAAAAACCCACAATTTTTTAACATGGATATAAAAAGATCTGATACATACATCCAAAAATGAGCTATTAGCTACCATCATGCAGGTAACATAGTCCCGTCCCATGTAATCAAATTTTATTGTGGTAAAGCCAATTGCTTCTGGGACAGCCAGGATAAAGGAAAGAATCCAAATGGCAACAATTTCAACAGCAGTGGTCAAGGGGACTCCAATTCCTTGTACACGACTCCAAGAAGCTACTGCTCGGTATCTAAAATAAACAGAGAAACATTAAAGTTTCCTTATTGTCTTTATTAAAAACCAACGTTTTAAAGACCTAATATCGACACATTTCAAGATTCTTTACAACACATTTGTAAGTTGTTTATATGACTACAATAGTAATAAGTAGATTCAAATGACACTGGTAATATTACTGTCATGCAAGTGCATGGCAGAAAGGTTGCCTGAAACTGACTAATGGCTTTCATTTGATGCACGTTAGATATTGAGATGACAATTCCTTACCACTGCAAGATAGGCAAGGGAACTGTGGAAGAAAAAAACTCCTAGGAAAATAAATATGCCTCTGGGGACCAAAAGATGCAAATATAGCTACCAAGTCAGCCTTCTCTGGACAGTATACTATAAGAGCCAATCTCTCTTGTTCGCCAATGCCAAAATAACCTCCTTTTCCCCTCAGAGTCCCTCTCAAAATGGTGAGCAGAAGTGCCATTGCATCACTTCCAATCATCATTTTGAGAAGGATTCTGATGAAAATGGAAGTATGTAAAGGCAGTGGGATATCTGCTGGGGCTGTGGGAGGTTTCATGCATTTTTGCCATACCTTCCCCACACTGCATTAAAAATACTTCATTCTTTTCAGAATTCATCTCTAAATGGTCACTACTTCTGGTCACCATTTTCAGAGAGACTATGAAGAAAATGGAAGCATTTGGGTTTGGATGTTTGTGGGTATTTTTGCTCATTTGGGAGCTTTCTACACAGTTTTTGGCTCAAAGTTGTCCAAAATAACAGAATTCCTACCCCTAAATTGGAGGAGGTGTGGCATTGGGAGGAGGGTTTGGAGTGTCAAACACGTGGCCCAGGTGCCACTCTTTCACCTTCCCTAGTTCAATGCTGAACCCATTTACTAGATAAAAGTAATTATTAGGCCTATAGCTTTTGAAATCAACTCACACTTTGGACCTTCTTTGTTTCTTGGTATCTAGAGAAAATGAAAAGATAAAGTCTTTACCTGTCCACACTTAGAGCACAGAGATTGAGGACGGTGATTCCCACAGATGCCTTCTGAATAAAAGGGAAGCATCGACAAAGGAACCTCCCCATAAGAGACATTCCAAAGGGCCACTGAGCATGAAGCTACAAAACAGGTAACAGAAATGAGAAATGCTAAATAATGTCAGAGTGCATGGACACACAGCTGAATTTTACACCTGTTCTCAGTCCACATCCCATTAAATAAAAAAAAAATTCCAGTTTTGCATATCATCCAGTAAAAAAAGAAAAAAAAATCTTCATCATTTATTTCTTTATTTGATCACATTTACACACCCCTTGCAGTGGCCCAAATACCCTAAAGACACCAGATCCTGGCTGGTCTTGGAAGCTAAGCAGGGTCAGCCCTGGTTAGTAAGTACTTGGATAGGAGACAGCCAATGAATACCAGGTGCTATAAGCTACATTTCAGAGGAGGAAACTGACAACTCTGACTACTCCTTGACTAAGGCAACCCTACAAAGACCATGGAATCTCTATAAGTCAACAAGAAACTTGAAGGCATGTATACACATACACACATTCTATGTAAAATGAAAAAAAACAGAATATGGAAAGAAATAAAAGTGGCAATAAAAATACAACTTAATCACTGTAACAGAAAGAATCTAAAGTTGGGCAAAGCAGTGATCCAAGATCCCTAGTTAAAATCCTCAGAAAACATCATGGTCTTCCCCACCGGCCTTAAAGTTGCAGGTGGTACCACATTTACTTGGAGGAACATTGTATAATCCATCCATCCATCACTTATTTACCAGCAGGTGTACTGAGAATGGAATTTTTTTTCCAGCCAGGTCACCCAGTTGTTTTCCAACAGCACATTTGTGGGGCACACTGGTGGGTGACTGTGGGCTGGCCAGTCAGATAAATCTCTCTGGACTTGGTTGTCACTTTGGGTTGATCAGGAAAGGCACTCCCACCTGGGCATAAAGGGGAGCAATATGGTGGATGTGAGGGAAGGGATCTTCTCCCACTCTCTCTTTCTCTGTGTGCTCTGTGTGTGGGAGTTCCTAATAGACATGCTCACAATGGTCCCAACAGCAAACAAAATTGATTGTAAAGGAGGGAAGAGTGAACGGCCATTCCCTGATCCAGACTAGGTTTTCTAAAATATCATAGACTAAGAATAGATAGTTCACTCCAGATGAATATGTGAAGGCTAGATCAGTTGGCCTATGGCCTTGGACAAGAAGAAACCATAGCACAATAAAATCTTTTAAGAATTTTCAGGCATCTGCATTACTATACCTATGACCAACAGGCCTTTAAACACAACATAGTGTACAGGCTTTTCACAATTTTAAAGCCATATATCTTTTTAGACAAATCTGCAGTGTAAAGTTTAGCACAGCAAAATTCTGTCCACATATTTGTAAGCTGAAATCAGAAACCTTGAAGATTTCATGGCTCTGCTTCTGGAATTCATGAAGACTAATCAGACAGCTGCAGCATCTCTTAAATCTTGATTTTTCCACTCTGAGATTGTAATGGTAATAAACAAGGTATGGATGCTAAAAACATTCCATTTGGATGATTTCTCTAAACGTCACCAAGCAGGCTTCATTTTACTTTTTATTTATAATCAATCTGGCAGTGCTCTTGCTGCTTTATAGAGATGCTTCCAACGATCTAAAAGCTGCACAAACACATTTTTAGAATACATACATAGTAAAACTCAGAGGTACAAAATTAATTTCTGATAAAAGTTTTTAGTGACACATATCAGAACATTCTGGGCTACTTTTGGCATTGCTAAAGGTTTCTACATAACTAGTTAAGACTTTCGGCTTGATTTCCTTGGAGCAAAAGCCTTCTCCTGTGCTGGAACATATTGTGCTTGTATTAAAATCAATATGAATTTATTGTTAACTGGCTTTTGACTTCAGGAATATAGCTATGCGGGACAAGACATTTAGCCCAGTGCTTTGTTCCTAGTAATTGCTATCCACAAGGCTGTGGGCATAAAGAGTAACTGCACTGCTTTTTTCCAGCACTGCTGTTTAGAAGACTTCATATGAGGTTGCTGGAATAGTTAACTGTACGATCCAACACTGGTATTACGTGTGCAAGGCAGAATTGCAAAAGATTTTTGATCCAATGCCAATTTGCACAACAGGATGTGGGGAGGCTATTTCCATCTACACTGCAGAAGAAGGCATGTCCTCCTGACTCATGCCTTCAGCTGAGTCTTATCTGGATACAACACTTTTTTGGACTGGCTTTTGCATTTCTGCCTAGCAATAACATTGTTTGCTGAAAAAGAACCTTTTTTTCTACAAAAATAATAATATATGAGTTTAGAATTAATTATCACAAATTCCTCCTTCTTCCTGAAGTATGAAGTAAACTGTATGAGAGATGAACTCTCACTTTAAGGAACTGTCTTGGAGCCAGTTCAAATATTGCTAAGTGGAGTGTTTGATTCATCTGTAGCTGATGCAGAATTTGGGCACAGGGAAGTAGTCAGACCGCATCTTGGAAAAGTTAGTTATTGGGCTACATTTCTTAGAATTTCCTTGCCAACATTGCTGACGGAGGATTGGAACCCTGGTTCCCAGAGCTACAGTCCAACATTCAAACCACTATGCTATGCTGGCTGTCAGACAAAATAAGAGCTAGGATCATATTTTCAAGTTTTAGGGGGCTAGAACAGTGGCCATGCTGGCTGAGGGATTCTCAGAGTTGTAGTCAAAAACAAAACAGAACAGAACAAAACAAAGTAACAAAATAAAATCTTTTCCAGGTTCTGACCTAGACACTCACGTATGTGTGCACACATCTTCTCTTTCATCTCCACACCAGTGGCAGTACCTTTGTGTGGTAGTGAGATAAAATGCTTCTGTGAGGTAAGAGGCTATGCTGATGGCAGCAGTGTTGTTGACAGGGTCTCCTATGTTGGATCGGCTTTTGCTGAGAAGCCAGACTAAATGTGCCAACAGCTACTGTGCACCAGCAGCAGCGGTGGGTGGGTGAGCAGTGACACTGGTGAAGGATATTTCAAAGACAACAGCAGTAGCATCATAGCTAATGCTTGTTAGTGCTGTGCACAAGGAGGCACGGTAACTCTCCTTTTGAATATCTGTTACCACAAAAGCTCTGTCATAAGACAATCCAAAATGAAACAAGAGATAGTGTCAGAAGAACAAATTCCCAGGTTGGATGGCACTGAACAAACTACTAGGGTACAGCAGAGGACAATTATGGGTAGTGTTGTGGCTAGTGATGCCACTGGACTCAAGGCCAAAGGTTGTTCAGCTGTTGATATGCTCAGAGGCAAAAGGAAAGTCTGGGGTTGTATAACACATATTATAGGAATATGGAATGTGAGAAGAATGACTTAAGGGAAGCTAGATATAGTAAAACAAGAAATGGAACATATAAGCATTTTGGAGTGAGCAAGCTAAAGCAGACATTTTGAGTCAGATAAGTCAGTGTTTTACTAAATCTAAAAAGAAATATGGTGGCATTAATAGTGAGGACAGATACAGCAAAAGCAGTCAAAGAATATAATGCAAAGTCTGATCTAATTATATTAATAAGACTTCTGAGAAACCCCATCAATATAAACCATAACCCAAATTTATGTTCTAACTAGAGGCAGAAGAAGAAGAAATTGAATGATTCTATACCGGAGTCCAGGAGGAAATTGATCATGCACAAAAACAGGACTTCTTGTTAATCATAGCTGACTGGAATTCAAAAGCAGGAAACAGACCATATCAAAGACCATAGAAGACTATAGACCATAGACAAAGACTATAGACTAAGAAAATTTAGCCTAGAATCAAGAAATGAAGCAGGAGACAAACTGATTGAATTTTGTTTTTTTGCAAAACATTCCTCAAGCAACCCAAGAGGTGACTGTAGAACTGCTAATATCAAAAATCAGCGTAAAGCTAAAGAACACTAAACCATCTATCATGCCAAAATACAACTTTAGGAACATCTCCACAGAATTTAAAGATAATGTAAAAAATTGATTCGCACTATTAAGCCTAATTGGCTGGGAACCAGAAGAACTCTAGACTGAAGCCAAGGACACTATCAGGAAGGAATGTCTGCAGTCAAAAAGAAAGAGAAACATTGTGAGGTCATAGATGAAACTTTTCAAGCAGTTAAGGAGAGATGAAGAGCAAAAGTAAGAAGAGATGGAAATGGCATCAAAACCCTGAATGGAACTGTTCAGACACTTATGTGCAGTGACAAGGGAAATACTATAATAATCAATGCACAGAAACAGAAGGTGACAACAATAAAAGGAAGAATGGGTGACCTCTTCCACAAGATTTGAGAATTCAAAGGTAAATTTAAACTAAGGGAAGGGATGCCCTATGACCAGAAGGGGAACACATTACATGACCAAGTACAACTAAAAAGATAATGGAAAAAGACATTGAAGAACGATGTAAAACAGATGATTCATTCAAGGAAGAACCATTTGAAGATGAACCTACAGTTTTAGAATACAATGTGGAAGCTGCACTCAGAGCACTAAATAAATCACCAAGAACAGATGGCATACCAATAGAGTCGTTTCAGGCTACAGAGACAGAATCTACTCTGGTTCTAACTAAGAGCTGTCCAAAATACGGAAAACAAAACAATGGCCCCAATATATATTCCAGTCCCCATGAAAAGGGACACCAGAGTTTGCATTAACCACAGGATGACTGCATTAATTTCCCATGAAAGCAATGAGATACTTAAAATTCGCAACTAGGCCATTTCCACCCTACATCAATATATTGCTATTATTCCACTTTTAACATCCTGTGGAATTCTAGGGTTTGTAGTTTACTGAGGCCAGACAGCTCTCTGGCTGAGAATTCTAAATGCCCCTCCCTAAACTGCAAATCCCAGGACTCCATAGGATGTTGAAAATGGAATAATAGCACTATAACAATGTAGTGCTGAAATGACCAAAGACTTTTACCATACATGGAGAAAGCAATGCCAGATCGCCAAGCTGGTTTCAGGAAAGGAAGAAACACTAGGGATCATACAGCAAACAAACATTGAATAATGGAGCACATCAAAGAATTTCAGAAGAAAATCAGTCTGTGCTTTACAGATTATAGCTACAGATTGTGTAGCTCAAGAAAAACTGTGGATCAGTCTTAAAGTAATGGGTGTGCCACAATATTTGATTTTCCTGATGTGCCACCTGTACTCAGAACAAGAGGCTATCATCAGGACAGAATATGGAGAAATGGAATGATTTCCAGTTGGCAAGGGGGGTCAGGCAAGGCTGCATTTTATTACCCTATCTGTTTAACTTGTGTTCATAACACATCATATGCAAAGCAGGATTAGAGTCAGAAAAAGAAGGCATGACAATTGGAGGAAGGAACATCAGCAATGTATGATATGTAGATGACACCATAGTACTAGCAGACAATAGCAAAGAATGTTTAAAAATTAATGGAGAAAGTCAAGGAAGAAAGGCAGGTTTACAGGTGAACATTAAGAAAGCAAAAATAATGACCTTGGCTTAGTCATTAATCAGAATGGAAACTGCACTCAAGAAATCAAAAGTCTAGGACTTTCAAAGGCCATTATGAAGGATTTAGACAAGATCCCAAAGCATCAAGATATATCACTGAAAACTAAAGTTAGGCTTGTCCATGCCATTTCCAAGTTCTGTGTATGACTGTGAAAGCCAGACAGTGAGGAAAGCTGACAGGAAGAAAATCAACTAATTTGAAATGTGATGCTGGAGAAGAGTTCCGCAGATACTGTGGACTGCTAAAAACACAAATAAATGAATCCTGGAGCAAATCAAACCCCAATTCCCCCTAGAAGCCAAGATGATGAAACGGAAACAGTCATACTTTGGACATATCATGAGAAGACATGACTCATTAGAAAAGACAATAATGCTTAATAAGGTAGAGGGCAGCAAGACAAGAGGAAGGCTGCATTACAGATGGATAGATTCAATCAAAGAAGCCACAGACCTAAGTCTGTAAGACCTGAGCAGGATTGTAGATGATAGGGTGACACAGAAGTCTTTCATTCATAGGGTCACTATAGTTGAAGTAGACTTGATGGCAGTTAACAACACCTGCGTATATAATGAAAGAAAGTGACAGAGATGATCTTAAAAAAAGCATCAGTCAATAAGATACAAGTATCTCCCACTGGCTATAGTAGAATCCATGTGGAATGAAGTCTGGCCAGGACTGTTTTTATCTGACATTTTATTGAAAAACAAAGCTGAAACCTTGTAAGAGTTCCAGAGCTTCAGTGTGTTGGGACTTAATCTGTCTTCAAAGAATGCTAAGTGAAAAAAGGGATTTATAACCAGATCCACTGGATTAAGGAAAAAGAGTCACAAGAACCAAAGAAATGCTTCTGTGATAGATAGCACGGTTCAGATCAAGGTCTTAGGTAACACAAGTCTGTTTTCCAGCATTAAATATCATCTAAAATATGGAGGTTTATAACTTTCACTATTTAAAAACAATGCTTATGCCAGCTAAGGTTTTAGGGTTGACTGGGCCATAAACATAGTAACAGAGCACATATTTTCCTATAAGTCCAATTCTTTGCTTGGTCACCTTCTAAAAAAGAAGTTACAGTACTAGAAACCCTTAAAGAGATGCTGCATGCAGGCATAGATAATACTTGGCCAGGCAGACCAATAGCTTGATGCAAGATAGGGCAGTTTCATGTGTGAGCTAATGCTGTACAACAAAATGGTGAGAACCTGGGGGAAGTTACTTCTTTCAATCATGCTGGCTAGGTGATTCTGTGAGAAATAGCCCCCAAAGGTAACTTTTCCAAGGTTCAAGGAGAATCTCAGGATTATGGCTGTTAGTGGATTTCGTAAGGCCCAGAAGTTGGAGTTCTGATATCCTGTCCTAGGGATCAAACTCCATTGAACAGAACAGAACTTACTCCAAGTGTGGAGAAGAACATGAGTTCCATCTAGACCCTAAAGGCACCATCTGATCTTAGAAGCTAAGCAGGGTCAGCCCTGGCTAGTACTTGGGTGGGAGACTGCTAACAAATACCAGGCGCTGTAGGATATCTTTCAGAGGAAAGAACTGGCAAAACCACCTCAGAGTATTTCTTGCCTAAGAAAACCCTATAGCCTTTTCCACACTAGACTGTTATAGTGCTATTATTCCATTTTCAACATCCTATGGAATCCTGGGGTTTGCAGTTTAGGGAGGGGCTGATGGCCCCTCCCTAAACTGCAAACCCCAGGATTCCATAGGACATTGAAACTGGAATAATAGCACTATAACAGTCTAGTGTGGAAATGGCCTATGAAATTCATGGCTCACTATAAGCTGACAGGTGACTTGAAGGCACATAAACACACACACACAGAATCACATTCACATGCCCATCTCTAAAAGCTGCTTCCTCACTCTCTCCTTTAGCAATGCTAATCCAAAGAAAACACCCACTAGGACTAACAACTGTCATATCAAGTGGCATCTCGCATGTGTGAATGGGACATCACTGAATCTATTACTCCGAACACAATTATTTCCAGTGGAGTACATTTTCCCATTCTGCTAAATGATGTACTGTCAAGAAATCAAGCAATCTACATGTATATTTAAACAGGGTCTTGCAACTTGGAAGCGTGTGTATGTGCGTGTGTGCATGCACTATGACTTCCAGAATCTTCAATCATCATGGTCTGTGGGAAGTTTTAGGAGCTGTAGTCCAATAAGTAATTTCTCCAAGCTCTACAGCATGCATGATGGAAGAAAGTAAAGCAATGGTGCATAGTGTAAACTGTAACATATTTTTAAAAGACCTCAGAATGTCAGAACTGTCAATCAATCAATCATATTATTTATGTCCCACCTTCTCCTCAGGATAGGCACTCAAGGTGGCTCAGCCTACAGATTTTTATAAATCACATAATAACTGCAGCTGTCATATCTCTGTACATCAGACAAAGAAGTCATAAGCTCTCTCTACAACTAAAAACTCATAGATAAAAATGAAGCCACAACAGACCATATTGGCATGGGCCAGCAAAGCACAGCATTGTTTTGTCAAGAAGGCTGGGCTTCCTAGCTAAAAACATTCTGTTCAGGATCCAATGAAGAGTGGAAGGACTGGAGAAAATGGAGCTCAGCTTTAATATTCTGCTTTGTAATCTAAGACTGGTTCCAGCACTCTCAATAAGCCTGTTTGAGTCTTGGCCATGAACGCATTGCGTATCAGAATGCCAACACTTCAGTTCTGACAGCTTGGAAGTGCTACTTTCAAACAAAGATCATGTGACTCATAGAAAATATCTTCATTATGGACTGCTGCAGTTTCCTTGGCCAAAGGTCAGAAAGATGAACCTTAGGAATTAGTAAGCCATTTTGCTCTCTTTGTCTTGCACGTCTGCATTTTGTGAGCAGCTCAAAACAAGAGGAAAAGGGATCAAGCAGGGAATCAGAGAGCAGAAACACAAGATGTTGACTGCATAAAAAACAGAATACAGTACCGATACTACTTTTAATGAAAATAAGGAGATAATTATTTAAAAGGTATGCCCATGATCAGACCATTGTTTCATAGTTTTTGTTGTGTGCCTTCAAGTAATTTCCGCAGGGTTTTCTTGGCAACTTTTGTTCAGAGGTGGCTTGCCTTTGCCATCCTCTGAGGCTGAGAGAGTATGACTTGCCCAAAGCCACCTGGTGGGTTTCCACAACTGAGCTTTCTTCACTATAATATTATGACAGATAAAGTTTAAAGTCACCAAAAATAATAAGCTTACAGATCAGTCTTGGCTATGAATGTCGTACTAACTGAGGAATTTTTCTATATAAAGAAGTATCATGTCACAGAATATTGTATCTTCTACAATGCATTCAACAGATTTCAAAAGAAAAGCAGAGCTGTGTAAGCAACTTCAGCACCAGATTGGAAGATATTTCTTTGGGAACACTTTTGTTATTTGGATGTTTTTGTTGGTAGTGCCTTCAAGTTGTTTCTGACTTATGGCAATCCTAATGTGAACATATCACAGTTTTCTTGCCAAGATTTGTTCAGAGGAGGTTTGCCTTTGCCTTCCTATGAGGTTGAGAGCATGTGACTTGCTCAAAGTGACCCAGAGGGTTTCCATGGCTGAGTAGGGATCTGAACCCTGTTTTAACTCACAGCCCAGTGCTCATACCATTATACCACACTGGCTTTCTGTTTCATAGTACTTCTCCATTATTTTATGCACTATAAATATTATATTGATATATTATTTTTGTACTGTTGTACAGTTATTTTGTACAACTTTTTGAGTGCAACATAAATATTGATGCTGCACTGGGTGACAAGTCACACTGTTAGCCTCAGAAGAAGACAAATACAAACCTCCTCTGAACAACTCTTCCCAAGAAAACTGTGATAGGCTCACCTTAGGGTTACTGTAAGTTGGAAACAACTTGAAGGCACACAAAAATGCAAAGGCAGTGGTATTTCTTGATTTTTCTGTTTCAGGCCCAAAAGCAGCTTGACTGCCCTTGGTTTCTAGCTAACGTGCTTTCTACCATTTGTTGATCAGCCTCAAGTAGGAAAATGTCTTGGGCAGTGACAGTTGATGACTCCCTTATCAATGATGTGGGGAATCTTCTGTGCGCTTTAGTCTGTACTTTAAAGGAACTCCCTACCTGTTTTGAAGATTGGATTCAGTCCCTTGTATAGCTCCTTCACAGTCTGAATTAAAAGCATGGCAGACTCACCTCCCCACTGACACAGAAGCCACCACCAATAGGAAGCTATATCAGGTCAGATATTTGTCCACCATGCCCAGTATCATCTAGTTTCCCTAGAAGTGGCCATCTCAGCTTCCACGCAGAAGATCTTCCCTGTCACCTACTACCTGATGAGTAGCATAGCGATGGGGGGATGATGGGGCAGTTCGCCCCGGGCAGCAATGTTTTTTGGGCTTCCTGGCCCGTAGCTTCCTGGCCCCACATGCCCTCGCCATGCCCCAACGCCCCCTGGCCATGCCCTTATGCACAGTGGCCCCTCCCCCTCCTGCCCCCCCCCACTCCAAGCTCCACCAATGTATCTGATCCTTTTCTGCAGAGACAGAAGGAATTGATTTTGGGATCTAGTGCATTCAAAACATGTGATCAAACACAGAGCTCTGATCCTTTCCCTGCTCTTTTCCCCCCTTGCTAACTCTGTTACCATTAGAAGAGCATGAAAAAGTTACTGTTCAGGACGACTACCTCCATGATCCCTCTATTTGTCATTGTAATTCAGATGGAAGAAGGCAATCCATTAAATACTTCAATCTCAGACTGTTTATAGGTTTAAAGGCCAGAAACCTAGCACTTTGAATTTTTTTTAATGTGAAAGAATTGTTTTTAATGTGAAAGAATGATGTGATCATGGAGATAGTTCCAGTTAATAGTGTGGCCACCATCTTCTACACAGCTGAAGTTTCAGGCTTCTTTTCAGAGACAGTCTATTACACAACAGACAACTGATACCCAGCCTGGATGTTATCAGAGGAAAGATAACTATGACCAGACCATCTCTGTACAAGAAAGGACTCAGCTGGTATATCAACTGAAGTTGTAGAAGGCACTACAAACTACAAAAGTCCTTTGCATATCCTTCAGTGTTGTCACATCTAAAAGCCTCCCCTGCCCCATGCAATCCTAAACTTGGTCCTAAAGAAGATGTGCAACCTCCTACAGAACAGCTTGAACATTACTTCTTTGTTGATAAGTACTTTACTAACCAACAAAGGTGTCAGGTTGTATAGATTGTATCTCTCCTGAAGCCCGTTGCTATTGTCAAGCACCTGTTTAGGATTTTGAAGTCTACATTAAATTTCTGATGAAGAGGAGTGTCCTTCATATCTTGATAGAAACCAGTTCTACAACTCCAGATGTTTCATGTACATTTTAAATTGAATAATAGACAACTTGTTTTTAAAAAAGTCAACACCATAACCCCAGAATCAGGAATTGCCTGCCAAGAATAACTTTTTCTAAAATACTAAACAACAGTGCTTCCAACATCTGTCCAGTACAAATAATCCAGAAGGATACCATGACTGATGTTTAAGACACAGAGAGATCCAGGAATATCAACAGGAAAACACTTCAGCTATCATTCTTTCAGCACAGATACCCTAGGATGAGGTAGGAATTGTATGGCACTCCAGATATTGTTGAAATGCAACTTCTAGCAACACTAGCCAGCATAGTCAGTGGTGAGGACTGCTGGAGTTGCAGTCCAACAATATCTGGTGGCTGCATGGTTACCATTCCTGCCTTAGAGTGGCAAAGTTATTTCTATTCCATAGTCAGCTAGAACTCCTACTGAAATGGGTCCAAAATCAGTATCATTTAGAAACGTTTGGGACTGAAGCTCCAACCATTTGCTTGTCCTCCCGGGGCACTTACAGTTTATGGATTGCACTCAGATAAATTGCAATATGGTCAAGATCTGATTCACACTAACATTTCTCCATAGTACAACATGCCTATTGAATATGTTCTGATAATTTTCTCACTTTGCCTGAGTTCACACCAGTGTTACATCCATGACTCAATCTGTTTTTGTGTATCTTATAGCAATATTCAAATACAAGCAGACTGTTTTCTTATGGTCTCAGCACTTACTTCCTACCCAACAATATACATCCTCCTATATCCAAAAATGAGTATACATGTGGTTTTGTAAATAAGTCCTGAGATGTATATGCAGAAGTAGAAGGTCATCTACTAATACAGATCAGAACTTGGAATAGTTGCTTTTATATGGAATTCAGTTCCCAGAATCCTCTTGGTCTAGTGATCATGCTGACTACGGGATTCTGGGAGTTGTAACCCAAAGTAACATTTCCAAACTCAGCTATGAATGCAAACCACAGAGCTACATCTCCCCTCCCCAAATGTCCTTCATTCTGCAAAACAAGTGGACAGAGCATAAAGAGTGCAGTGTTTTTACCTTATATACATTGATGGGAAGATCTATGATGATATAGATGAGGTCACCCAATGCCAGGCTAGCTATCAGCGCATTGGGCCCATTCCTCATACACTTGTTCTGATAGATAATCCGTAGCAGAGTTACATTTCCAACAATCCCAATGATGAAGACCGCACAGGATATTACTGTATTGATGTATTTGAAAGTGCCATCAATTCTAGCACTATGTGGGCATTTTGTCATGTTGGATGCACTGGTAATGTAGATTCTGCTTGTTCCAGAAGTATCTTTTCCAGGGTCAGTCAAGTTTGAATTGTGTCTGTCAGCAGGATCACTGATGACCGATCCAGTTACTAGCAGTGCCAAGACCATCCTGAAATGAAATGCTTCCATCTTCAATTCCAGAAACCAATGTGATCCGTATATTAATATTATCAAGTCTTACTTATTTTACCTACAAAGAAGAACAAAAATATTTATGTTGTAACATCAGTTCACTAATTGAAGTAGACATTTATTCATTTTGAATTTAAAAGAGATTTTTGGAAATCAGGTAATCAGCACTTTAATTTTAATTTTAGCATCTGAACTGAAAGAAAGCTTTTCATGTTATTTCTTCATTTACAACACATACTCACCATTTCTATGAACTAATCAAGGCAGCTAGCAAGGAACTAGGGCAATAAATATAAGAAATAACAATAAAGGCATTATTGAAATAATTAGAAAAGTCAGATGTAAAAACCAAGAACTAACCTCTAAAGCCCCTGAAGCAGACAGATTCAACCTAAAAGTACTATTCTGAGAAGCCTGCTGATATAGAAGACATTACTACTTGCAAAATACATCTAATGTATGCTTATTTGTAAGTTTCACTTCTGCATACTGCAGGCGTGGAGAATCTACGGCCTACTGGATGTTCCAGACAACTCCCATAATTCCTTACCACTGGCCAGGAAGGATTCATAGGAATTGCAAGCCAAAACATGTGGAGGTCTAACGTTCTTCATCTCTGATGGAACAGGTTCAATCTTGGGTTCTGAAAGCCAAGTTCCACTTGCAGAAGGAGGCACTCCTGGGTCTTTGCCCACTCTTCCCCATGCTGTCTCCTGTACTACCTCAAAAATCTGCTCAGGTTGTTTATACTTCCTCCTTGCAGCTCTTTGTTTGATATATCACCACTAATGTCAAAGAAAATGTATTGACAATCAGAATATAAAACTACGAGGCTAAGATAGCATTTTAGAAATCTAGTGGTTCTAATGGATTGTTATTTGCATCCATCAACATTTGTTCACGGTTAATATCAATGATTTTTGTTGCAAGATTTCTAATCCTCAATTCACTTGATCTGTACTAAACATCTATCCTAACAGTTTTATGTGGAAGCAAACTGCACTGATTTCAATAAAAAAGTAAGTGTAATAAGTGTCACAGATATGAAATACACATGATGCATATTTATTTCTGAAAAAGATTTGATCACTGGAAAGTCCACAAGGCTACTTTCTTTAAAATCCAATGTCTCTCCCTCTCTTTCCAGGAATTTCTGGTTTTTTCCCCCAGGAGTAATAGTTAGTCACCAAAGCAATAAAACGACTACAAGCCAACAAGATAACATTTAATATTCTCATCAGTCACGTAAATGGAAAGATTCTATTTCTTCATGCTGTCCTAATGTCCCTTATTGCTGCAAGAAAATGCCACAATTCCCATGCCAATGGAATTCTTGGCCAATACAGCCCTCAGAGCACAAACCACCTAGCCCTAAGATTGCCAGAGAGAAAATTGTTGTGTGTGTCTTTAAGTTGCCTGTTGACCTATGGGGGCCCCATGAATTTCATTGGGTTTCCTTACGCAAGGAACAGAGGGAGTTTTGGTCGTTCCTTCCTCTGAAAGCTAGCTCACAGCATCTGGTATTCATTGGTGGTCTTCCACGCAACTACTAAAACAGGACTGACTGTGCCTAGCTTCCTAGATGAAATGGATCTGTGCCTTTAGACTCTAAAGTTTAGAGTATTTAGGCCATAACTAAAGGCTGAGCAGAAAACAAAACTTCAGCAAGTGTTGCTTTTTACGGATTACATGACAAGCACCATCTGCTGAAATGACCTCTTCTATGTAATTATTCAGTCTAACCATCAAGCTAATACATATTTTACTCAGCCCTGGAAGGTAAGTATCCTGTTTTCGCATGGGGTATATTTCTAATTGTGCCATGATGGTGATCACCAGAAAGGTATATAAGCAATTGGGCTTAATCCCGTTTGATGAGGACATTGTATATACCAAGGAAAAACAAAATCAATGTAAAATTGCTGATTTTAAGGCTCTAAACTGAAAGACTCTCTTTCCGTGGAGATTCGGGAAATGTTGTTACCTGAATGCAATGGAAATCCTTAGTCTGGTCCCTGAATCATCAGTGTTTAATAAAACCAACTAGTAGAAGTATTCCCTATAACCATGAAAGGTACAGGAGCCCTCTCCAGTTTTCAGTCTGGCAATATATGACTAGACTATTCATCTGAATTTAGCAGAACTTATTTCCAACTAAACATGCCTGGGAACTGGTTACTTGTCTCCTTTATTTCAGAGGGAGAAAGGTAAGTGCTCAGGCTGCAGGCCTCTTGGGTCTAGGAACTGAATCCATTGTTTAATGGTAAGTTAACACATAGATAAATATAACTGATTCACCGGGTGTACTCTAGTTGAGACTAACAATACAATTATGCTTTAGTTTTGTCTGGATTAAGACCTGATCACAATCAGGTGTACTTAAACTCATTACAATCCTGCAGTGTACTGTGGTTTATATGTTACAATGTGTGTACTTAGCACACATACTGTTGTCAATCCACACTTTTCCACTGTTGCATAAATCCTAACAACATTTTCATATCACTTGTCATCAACTATATTAACATTTGTTTGACATCAGGGGTTTAAACAGCAAAACCTTTTATAAACAAACAACACATGTAGATCTACATCGTTTCACCATACTGGACAATAACTAGCTAGATAATTTTTAGTGGAAAAAAGGGCAAGTGGGTAGGAATACTGCAGCATTAACCCCTCTAATCAACTTTGGAGAGTTGGAAAAAGAAAAGATGGAGGAAATATGCACACTGCTGAGTGTAACTTGTGATTTGGCCTTAGCCAAAATAGACAAATATAGCTGGAGTACTTTGTGAAAGTCATTGAGACTGGCACTTCATTTCTACACACAGTGGCCACAATCAAGCATGATAGGTATGCCTAGTTAAGTACTGGGGTTTCTCTGAGCTCAGCACCAAGCTAGACATTATATGGAAGATTAAAATTGGATCGCCTAGTCTTTCCATATTTAATTCGATTAATACCGCTGCATGGAGGCGGTTCCAAATCTGATCAGAGTAGGGGTGTAGACAGTGGGGCTCCAAATTTCATGCCTAGGAGATGTGCAGCTGTTTAACCCACCCCCTAGCTGTTTTACTTATTTCAACTGTCCTCCAGTGTACCTGTTAGTTGAAAGGGAGAAGTATCACAGCTTGGAAGTAACACATTACAAGTAACATTGATATCAAAAAGATTATGAGTTACAAGTAACAAAGTTATAAGGTCAGATTACAACAGTGTGAAAATGAGTCTGTAACATTGTAACTTTTAGGGATACAACAGCAATATTTTCATATTATTTTTCCCATTACTATAAAAGCAGCATTTTTAAACTTTCAAAAAAGTTCTCCCATACTTTTTGCTGTTCCTCCTTTTCTCACCCATACCTTGCTGTGTGCCTACCCGCTATGAAAAGCAATGCTGGATGTCCAGTTCACTTGGCTTCTAAACATACTAGCTCAGATCTTGGTAAATTAGTTAGATTAGTTCTCCCTGAAATAAATGGAACTAACATCATGATTAACATCCCACTAATTCCAATGGGAACTTGGAGCACAATCCTATACATATCTGCTAAGGGGTAAGCTCCATAGAGTCTAATGGGACTTATTCATAAATGGATTTACCGTCAACATTCAACCAGCCTTGTGTGCATGGTCTCCCCAAACTATCCAGTAAAATTCAGCAAGTTAACCAGAAATAGTCCTATGCACATTAATACACAAGTGCTAATGAATTCAGGTAGAAGACTGGAGTGTACATCTCACTGAAACCGAGAATATTTTTTAGTCATGAGGGACAAAAACCTATTCCACTGCTTTCAACTGGAAGTGAATTTTGCTGGATTGTGCTCAAAACACAAATCTGGATTGTGTTTACCTCTAAGCAAATGCATTCAAGAATGCAATCCAAGTTAAATAATTTTAATATTTTTTAAAAAAGAAAAGAGACTGCATTACAGATGGATAGACTCAATCATTGAAGACACATCCCTCAGTCTGCCAGACCAGGGTGGCTGATGACAGAGTGGCTTGGAGCTCTTTCATCCACGGGGTCACCATAAGTCAAGATTGAACTGACAGCAGTTAACAACAACAATATTTTAAAGACCAAATTACCAGCTGATTTCAGTCAAGGCACTCTGGGTTTTCCTTGGTTGTACATTTTGGCATCTTGTATGTGCTTTAAGTTCTCTTACAGCATGCACATGAAACACCAAGCAATGTTTCCATGAATACACCAAACATTAAAACAAAACAAAACCAACTTGTTGGCACAATTCCCAAGAGAACATGGACACTTTGATACATAAACTATATACAATACTTAACACAGCTATCCTCAGCACACTTATTAGGAAGTAGGTTCCACTGAAACTTAAAAGAAATCTGAATAAAGATGCTTAGTTTATTTGTATTTAAACTCATTTGGCCCCTTTAACTACAATGAGATGGAATGCTTTTTTAAAAATCAAAGTATACCAGTGTAAGTTTTGTGGTGTTTTTTCTTTCTTTTTTCTCCATCTTTTCTTTATATATAGTCACAGAGTTCAGGTATTATACTGATATCCCAGTTCCAGCATATATTTTTCTTACAAAAATCCTATTAACAGAATTGAGCGCTTCCCAAAAACGTTTTGTAGGATCTCAGCCTTACCTCTGAGTAACTGCCATTAATTTCAGTAAGATGTAAAATTCATTTTAGACCCATTGGATTGGATCCAACTGTAGTCATACTTTGAGTAGACTCACTGACTAATCTAACTCCCATTGATTTCAGTGGGTCTGCAATAAAGTATGACTAAATCTAGCTCCAATTCATTTTCCATGGAAGCAGAAAAGGCCTTCGATTTTAAAGAAAACTGGTTTTACTCCGCCATCAAGGCACTAACAATTGGATGTCTCCTTGGGGAGCACCTATCAGAGGTTTAGCAAATCTGTGGCAAGCATCTTTATTCATACAGGTGGGTCTTTCCATTTGGAGGCGGGGTGCTGGTTCCCACGTCTTTTGGGCATTGGGTTTTAGTCCGAATCTTAAGGTAGCTGAATAAACCCATCTCCTAAATAGGTTTTGGACTCTGCATAGCTAGTTTAAAGTCTGGACTAAAACTGAGAGCAGATTCACTGCTCCCAATGATAAGGAAGACCCCAACAGCCACTACCTGCTTTCTAAGAGAAGGCTCCTGGGTTCACTCTGGGCTCGAGGCAGTTGCCAGCAGAGCCAAGGCCCTCAGGTGAGAAGACAGCGGCGGAGGGCCTGCGGGAAAGGGTTAATCAGCCCCTCGCGCGCGGCACCCCATCATTCCCAGCCTCCCCGGGGCTGCTTTTTTCATCTCATCCGTGCGCGCGCGCGCCTCCTTTACGCGCGCCTCCCGCCTGGTTTAGCCGGGCGCTCCCATTCTCCCACTGACTTTCAGGACAAAGCAAAGAGAGCGCCCTTGCACGGGGCGGGGGGCTCCTTGCTCTCTCTCTCTCTCTCTTTTTTTGCCTTTCTCCTTTCACCCAACAGCCATACATACATACATACATACGGGAAGGAGCGAGGAGAGGCTCTCGCCGTGACCAAAGGTAGCAGACGCTTCCTTTCTGCCAACTCCCTCACAGAAGAAGCGAAGAAGCAGCATCTCTCCCCGCCAGCCGGCCGTCTTCGCTCCCTCCTCCTCCCGCTCCCGCTCCCGCCGCCGCCGCCACGCACCTTCCCTCGCCTCGCGCCTCTCCTGCCCAGACAAAACAAACCGCAGCAAAGGAGAGAGAGAGACAACACAACTCCCGCCAAGAGTCCCGCGCAGTACCCACCGGCCATTGGAGGGGTTCTCTTGGCAAGAAATACCGGTGGGGGAGGGGGTTGGCTGCCGGGTGGGGGGTTCCTCCAGGCGCCCCTCACGCCCCCAAGCAGAAGGCGCCGCCGCCGCCGCCTCCCGGGCTCTGAGGTCGGCTGGGTGCGCGGGAAGCGCGAGTGGGAAGGAAGTGGCTCCTGGCGGCCTTTCCTCTCGGGCAGTTCGCTCCGACTTCGCCGTCCGGGGCTGAGAGGCTTCTTTCTCCGCGTCTGCTAATCGAGAGCGAGGGAGCAGCCCCCTCGGCCCTCCTCTCCTCCCAGTTTCAAAGGAGCGGCAAAGAAGGGGGAAAACCCTCTCCAGCCAAAACTGAGAGGCTGCCAATGTCCCATCCAAAAAGAGAGAGAGAGAGAAACCCACAGACGGCCTCCCCTCTCCGAACAGGGAAGGCAAAGTTCTTTAACCAGTTCCTCCCTGGGATTAGCAGGAAAGGGCTGCGCTCATTCCCCTCGTGTGAAATGAGGAGGCAGCAGATCCAGGAGTGGACTAAAACCGTATCCAGGATGGTTGCAAGCGAAGGGAATCCCAGGCCATTTCCCCACTAGACTATTATAGTGCTATTATTCCACTTTCAACATCCTATGGAATCCTGGGCCTTTGAGGCCCCTCCCTAAACTGCAAAGCCCAGGATTCCAGAGGATGTGGAAAGTGAAATAATAGTACTCTAACAGTCTAGTGTGGAAATGACCCCAGACTCATTGTCCCGATGAGAAGTCATTAAACAAGGGATCATTAAACAAAGAGAAGTCATTAAACAAGGGATAAACAGGATCATGGCCCACAAGAGCCTGTCAGATAAGATAGGCAGGCTGGCCCTACCAGTAGACAGAGTGGAGTAGGTACCTCAGGCCCCTGGCTTTCGCAGAAGGTGGCAGGGGAATTCTGGGAGACATCTTCCAAGGAAAGGAAATATTCCAAGTTGTAGATTTTGGGGTATCCCAAAAGAGTAGCAAAGACTTAGTTATGTCATGTGTGACTGTTGTATTTCAGGGCTGGCCCAAGACATATTTTGCTGGAGGCCAAGGACAAGATGTCTTTCCCACCTCCCATTCCACCTGCAAGAGTTGACTTGAGTAGCAACTGAAACCTATTTGCATAGTGGGGCAACTGCCTCCATCACACTGGAGGGCAATAGGTTAGTTGTTAAGGGGTGTAGGGCACGTTGAATGATGTACACACCTCCATGCACCCAACACTCTACTGCAGCTCCCAGCAGTTCCTGCCTGAAGCAACCACCTCACTTTCCCTAACAGTAGTGCTCATTCTGTTGTGTTTTGCTGTCAGAGAGGAACAAAGGTGTGTGCAGGATTCTGCTCCCATGCCAAATTTTAGCTTTGGGTATTCAGTTTGCCTTGGGAACAGATGCCATTTGCTGCTTTGCTTTCAGGCTACAAAATGTTTTGAGTGTAGGGCAGCTTCCAGTATTATTTCTTGCATCTTGCGAACAAAAATGTGAGAATAGAGCATGAGAAACACCACAGCATGACCTGGGTATGCATAATCATGGACCCAACAGTAAATACTGAATTGTTGAGAGAAGAACCAGTGTCATGCATTCGTTCAAGCAGTGGACGATGACTCTGGGAGACTGGGGTTTGAATTCTCATTCAGTCATGGAAACCCACTGGGTAACCTTGGGCAAATCATACTCTCAGTTGTAGAGGAAGGAAATGACAAACTTCTAAATAAATCTTGCCAAGAAAACTTTTGGATGAGAGGTAGATTCCCAGGGTGTTAGCCCCTTTTCTGAAAAAGATGAAGTCTGGTTCAATTAAGAGTCAGTCTCCTCCTCCCAAATCTGCTAGGCAAAGTGCTAAATCTCTTGGGTCCCTCCGAGACTAGTTCCAGCAATGTATGGCAAACAGACAGTATGCAAGTTAGATAACTATAACTTTACTAATTACTTTCAGATGTACAGTTAGAGGATTTATACACAGATTGTCTAAGGCTCTAAGCCCTGACTAAGAGAAAGTTTCACTTACAGCAAAAGTTCAGCAGAGACAGCACTCACTATCTTAAGGGTGGGAGGAAGTTGGAAGAGAAGGAAGAATCTCTTTGTGGCTACAGGCCCATGGGAGTTTTTTAGGTCACATGGACTGGTTGCTTAGATTCAGGGATACATTGTTGACCAGATATTACAAGTAGTGATTGAGCAAATGGGAGAAGTTCTAGTGAGACAATATGTATAGGTTAAGCATGTCGGAAACCTTTATACTGCCTAAAGCTCAATTACTGTAATAGCAGATTTTAAAAGGATGTGGAGTAGAGAAGGTGCTTCATTGAGTAGTATTTTCTAACATAAATCAGAAATGACTTGAAGGCACACAGCACGTGGTGACATTAGAAAAACTGTGCTAATTCAAACCAAAGGTCCATTTGCTCTTGCATTCAGTGACCATGGCCAGTGAGACGCTGGTGGGAAGCTCACAACCAGAACATGATCCCCAGCAAGTGGAAGTATTAACAGATAGTGATCATAACTAATAGTAGTTTTCTTTTCCATGATCCCCAACACCTTTATTGTCTATAAAATCCTCCCTCAAAGCTGTCCAAGTCTCCCTCACATAGCAAATTCCACACTTCAGCTATGTGCAGTAAGATGGCATGTGCCCTTTGCTCTGTTCTAAATCTGTGGGTTTGGTTCCTGTAGACAATTACAGTATGTGTAAGCAAAAGCAAACTATCAATTGTGCTGACTGGTATGATAATGTAATAATGATGTTCACTGACTGAATGTGTATGCCATGTAGTTGAATGCTCATGCCATTTTACACATGTGTGCAGAGATGGAAACAGAGATAAACTGGCCACAGAATATATTGTTACGACTACTAGACGTGATCAGGCATGTCTGAATTACTGATTTCTTCTGCAAAAAGGAGATGTTGTATACTAGCTAAATGTTGTATACGAGCTGATAGCTGGACTGCTATCAACCACACATACAACTGAGCCTTCAGAGAAGCACCAACAAATTTTTACTCCTTGCAGATATATAAGTATAGTAGGTGTGCAAACTATGTGGCCTTCAAGATATTATTGGACTCCAACTCCCAGCAGCCAGGCCACAACAGCTGGTGGCGAGGAATGCCAAAGAATGTGAAGATTGCTGGGAGATCCAGAACATCTGGAGAGCATAATGATTCCCATCCCCAAAGTATACTTATGGCTCACATAAGGCGCATACTACAAGACCACAACTAAACTCCATCAAATATTTCAGATCACATAAAATAATGTGCAGTTTACATACAACAGCCCAGAGTACCACCCCAGAAACTCATCTATTCTACTCATACATGTGTACGGTCCACTGCATGCAGAAAAATGTGCAAGTCTTCTTCAGATGAAGCAAGTACACAATAAAATAAACTACCATATTCTTCTATATGTGTGTTCAGCGATAACTTTATTATAGAAATAAATGAACACCAGCCAGTAACTGCAATCAATTCAGCTGGTCTTAACTTGGCTGGTCTTAACTTTTGAGTCTATTAATATGAAGGTAGAAACTGGACAATAAGATGAAAGTTGGCAGAAATTGCATGTGTGTATGTGCCATTGAACTTGTAGCAATCCTCTGAATTACACAGGGTTTTCTTAGGTGAGGAATAATCACAGGTCGTTTAGCCAGCTACTTCTTCTGAAACATAGCCTGCAGCAACTGATACTACTGTCTAAATGTGGTAGGCTGTGGGGCCAGAGAGCAGGATAGGTAGCTAAAAAGATCCATATCCTTACAGAAAACCATTACTAGGCAGAACAGTTCTGTTTAACAATATACATCTGAATACATTACTTTTTTTGTTGGCACTAGGGTAGGGAGTGAGGAATTTATGAGATAGGAAGAATTAAAATAGGAATTGTGAACTGATTCTAAGCACGGCTCATGTGTCATTATATAACACAATTAGGGAGAGTGTGTACCCCTAAGTATTTTGGGTATCCCACTCTCATCCACATTGAATACCAATGTACAACTACTGAATGTTGGCCTATGTTTGGTGAATCACAAGTTTGTTTAAATTTGTTTGCTTATTTTATACACAGGCTCAATAACTAAAGATTCTTTCCAGTTCGTATAACATTTTTTTTCTTATTTGTGTTTGGTGCTTGGGCTATTAGACCAACTCTTCTCACAAAAGGCAATCATCAAGAAGCTTCTGTAGTCACTTCTTAATTTGCAGAGCTCTGAGAACCGTTTTCTGTAAGACAATCTGAGAAAGAACATTCTCAATCATCTCTTTTTATCATTCAGTCCTTTCAGTCTCTTGGTAACACACAGTTGTTTCTGTTTGGATGACAGGTGCTGCTTAATGTCAGCCTCACCTCATTGTGATTGGTAAATCTCCACAGGACTTGATTTAGTTCTCAGAGGTAGTAGTGGACAGGAGCCAATATGGTGTAATGGTCTCAGCACTGAACTGTGACTTTGGAGACCAGCGTTCGAATCCCTGCTCTGCAGTGTAAACCCACTGGGTGAGCTCGGGCAAGTCATCCTCTCTTACCTTCAGAGGAAGGCAAAGGCAAACCTTCTCTGAAGAAATCTTGCCAAGAAAAGTCAGTGATAGGTTTGCCCTAGAGTCACCATAAGTTGGAAATGAGTTGAAGGAACTCAACAACCAATCATGAGACACCTGTTTAACTATGAAACATTTCCCCTTCCACCTTTTTGGGAAGTATTAACTTGTTTGTGTATTGGGGATGGGCAAGAATTTTGTTGCAGTTTGTTTTGATGAGAGGTTACCACAATAAGCTGATTTTCTCATATTAGGAGGAAAAAAATTGAGGTTTGAAAAAAATTGAATGTGGAAGAAATGAAACTGACAGATGCTGTCATCCAGGACACCGAATACTTAACCTTTTGTTTTATTTTATTCAGTTAGTACCCCCTTGTTATCTCTTGAAGGCACCCAGCAGAGCTTACAAATAATTGAAAATAGCAGTTGGCTAAGATGTTAAATTAGGAAAGTTTAAAAATAAACTGCAGTACCACTAAAAACAGTTTGAAGTACTTCTAAAACATAATTAAAAACATATGGGATAAAAATATAGCATGCCACTATCAATACCATTCCAGTATATGATTTTAAAAAAATTATTCAAAGCCTTGCCTAAATAAAACAGTCTTAACATGTCTAGAATTTGCTCTCTGTGTATTCAACCGCATCAGTGCTGAATTAAGGATACCACCTTTTCCTTCCTGAGAGGCTTCTCATATTTTAACACCTATATGCCAAGGAGGCACAGCATAGTCTTCTTGATGCTGGAAATAGTTGTACTTATTATGGCTGGTATAAATGGGGGATAATTTCTTGTTAAAGTTTTTTTTTTAAAGAATGTATTACAATTTGCAAAACCAAAATTATATTTAGAATAGAAAGAACCTCAGATTTTAAAATTCAAATTCAGTCACAGGGCTAAAAACTGGTATGATAATCTGGCAATGGATGTAACTGAAAGAATCTGGCAGTGGATGTAACTGAAAGAAAATGCTCTTTTTTTCCTTAAAAGTGTATCCCTCATTGGTGTCACTGTGTTTTCTGTTTAACATTCTAGTCTGTTCATGGGCGTGCATAGCCATTTTATGCAATTTTTAAAATTCAGTTCATGGATTTCTTAGCTCCCTTTTGAAGATTGCAGTCTGGCCGGGTGCACCAGTTGTGTTGTTCAGTGACTGGACAATTGGCTTTCACTACAGTGCTTTTCAGTGACTTCCAAGTGTGGGTACCTTGGCAGCCCCCCCCCCAAGTTCACCCTCTAGAACAGTGGTTCTTAGCCTTTCCTTTACTGGGGACCCCATGTAAATATAATTTGTTGCTGAGGACCCTGCCTCAACTTAACTCAAGATTTAAATATTCAAATATTTATTTTTTCATTAAAAGCTTTTGGAAACTGGAAATCAAATCCCTTTTGGCCTTGAACAAGCCATATTCTCTCAGCCTAAGAGGAAGGCAAAGGCAGTCTTCCCTGTGAACAAATCTTGCCAAAAAACAAAACAAAAAACAACCAACCCTCTGTGATAGGTTCACCATAGGATTGCTATAAATCATAAGTCACTTGAAGGCACACAACAACAAAGTGCCACTGAAGGGAGGAGGTTTTTTTTCCAGCCATCATGTCTCTCCCTCTTGAAAACTGACTTATGGTGACCCTAGGGAGAAATTATCATGTGGGATTCTTGCCAAGATTTGTTGCCTTTGCCTTTTTCTGAGGTAAGAGAATGTGATTTGCCTGAGGTTACGCAGTGGGTTTCCATGGCTGAATGGGGATTCAGAACCTGGTCTCCAGAGTCGTAGTTTGGGTCTGTTCACACACCTGCCACCATGTCCCTTTTGGCAGGAATGTGGCAGTGGTGGGAGGGTGTGGGGGCTAAAACTGCTCTCTTGTTTGCAAATGAGGGAACAGTGTGGGCATGCACACATGCCTGCTGCCATGTCCCTTGGCACTTGCACCCCTTGCTGCTGTGTTTCTGACAAAAAGGACTTGGGCATCAACAAGGTCTTGGCTTCTCTCTGGTTCTACTTCCTTGACTTCACCCTGTGGAATTCTGGGATTTGTAGTTTGGTGAGCCACTATAGCTCTCTCTCAGAAAATTCTAAATTCTCCTCCCTAAACTATAAATCCAGGATTTCCATCAGTTCTAGCCAACATAGCTAGTGGTGAAGGATTATGGGAACTGCAGTCCCAAACCATCTGGGAGGCCACAGTTGTGCTTTGCATTATTGGTCTGACCCTGTGCTTGTTCAGCTGAAATTTAATCTCCCTGATGAATTTATCTAAAGAAACTGTAGCCATTTCTGCACTAGACAGCTATAGCATTATTATTTCACTTTCAACATCTTATGGAATCCTGGGGTTTGCAGTTTAGGGAGGGGCCTGAAAGGCCCCTCCCTAAACTGCAATCCCAGGATTCCATAGGATGTTGAAGGCAGAATAATAGTGCTATAACAGTCTAGTTTGGAAATGGCCTGTGTATAGAATAAGGATTCTAACTTTGTTCTGTTGCAAGTCTGGCTTATTAAGGTTGGTTTCTAAAGTGGTACATTCTCAGTAAACATCAGTAGAAACATTTGTGGGCTTTAAAGGCTTGAATTTCTGCTTCGGCTCTTAAAGAGAAACATCTGTAAAAATATTTTCAAGTTTTTTTCTACACATGACATAGCTCAAACCATCACTAAATGACAACAAAATTGTTCAGTAACTCACACATAGTATAGAAAATTGGTTCCTGCTTCTACTGGTTTGGCTGTGCATCTTAAGAAATTAAATTACAAGATGCTAACCAACACACATATCCTAATTTTTTACTATGCTAAATTTGCGCTGTTTTCATTTTTTCCCTTTAAACCATTAATTAAAACATCATTTAGTAGCATCTGTACTGTGGCAGTTAGGAAGATAGGGGAGATTACATACCTCTGTCTATAATGCCAGAAGATACACATCTTGTCTTTTTGCCTATTGCTTTTGAATTTTAAAATGTAACCAAATACAAAGCAGAACCCCAAGGCCATAAAATCTCTGTAGATAACATCAAGAACTAGAAGGAGCTTCAAGAAGATGTGTTTTCTCAGATAACACCTAGCTCCCAGGTTATTTAGAGTTTTATTCAATAACAAAACTAACACCTGATCTACTAGCAAAGGTCCAGACAGTAAAATTCCTTCTGTATGCTTGTTACACACTGTGGCCCTTTTCGCAGCGCCGGCGCTCGTGCAACGGAGGAGGGCGGCTCGCGCAAGAAGCCTTATCCGGGAGGCTGCCGCTTCCCCCTCCTTCCTTCCGCAGGCGAAGGAACGAGCGGGGAAGCAGCAGCCTCCAGGAGGCGGTGGCGGCTCGCGCGTCCGTCCATCCCCCCCCGCGCGCGCGAGAAAGGCGCTTGTCCCGTCCATCCCCCCTCTCGCACGCGAGAAAGGCGCTTGTCCCGTCCATCCCCCCCGCGCGAGCGAGAAAGGCGCTTGTCGCGTCCGCCCCCGCGCGCGCGCGAAGCAGGACGTGTCGTGTCCGTCGCGCTAGCGCCCCGCCCCGTCCCTTCCTTCCGCAGGGGCGGAGGGAAGGAAGCGCGACCCGGCTGGCTCCCCGATGCTCCGCACAAGAGGTAAGTGTGCACGGGCGCCGGGAGCGTTGCGCGAGCGCAGGTGATTTTCGCTTCGAAGCGAAATCAAAAAACCCGCGCTCGCGCCACTTCAGCCCCATGAGCCCGGTGGAAGTGGGAGTGCGTCGTGCGGAGCGACGCTCCCACTCCCGTGAGGCTCACGGGGCTGTTGCGCGAGAAAAGGCCCGTGCGAAAAGGGCCTGTGAGTAGACACCCCATTCAGGCCTAGAGAAGCATTCTGCACCATTTTCAGAACAGTTACTAGGTTAGAAGCTTTCCAGGTGATAAGATTTGGTTGGCAGGAGGCTGGTAGACAGATAGATGGAACATGTGGGAGACTCTCATGTAAGGTCCAATGGTTTATGGGAGTGTATCTTTTACTCATTTCTGGTGATAAATTTCACTTATTAAAATTTTATTTCATTCTTTATTACTATTGAAATTTTATTACCTGGTTTTATTGCCCTTTGTTCTTAGTCCCCACATGGCCAAGAAGGGGAGTGGCCTTTACCTGCACTGAGATCCCTCAGACCATCTTAACTGACAACAGAAGTAACATTTGAGACAAAATGTAGGCCAGTGAAGCCTGGAAAGCTTGCATGATATATTTGGTACATTTTAGTGGGCCAATAAAGGTTGCATTTTGTTGCATGGCCAACACAGCTACCTCAAATATGTTTCTTTACTCATGTGATATAAGATCATGACAGAAGCAGTAATCATATTATGTGTTCACAATCAGCCATGAAATATTTCAAATCCTTTTTTAAAGAGCCCCAGTGAGATAGGGTAGTTATTTTATTAATCTCATAATTTTAAAGTTAGCATAACTATCCTATAGATTGGAAACAGCTTGACCCATGACAAGACGACGACCCTTCAGGGAACTAGTCCAAATCTCTGCTAAGCAGGGGGCTGTGTGAATTGTGTAGATCCAGTTTTATGATGTAGTGTGGTCCCTCTGCGTTCTTGTTGTTTAAGACTGCTGTAAAATTTACTATATATCTATGTGGGAAGTGTATGTATATCATCACATATGAAATGCAGCATAGGAACTGACTTTGCCGCAAGTATGCTAGTATGTCCATTTTAGAAAGAGCTGTAAAAATTGTCAAAATTGAATTGCTAGGGCCATCTTCCAATTACAAAATACCGGTAACTGATTAGCTATTTTTAAAATTATGTTTATATTCTGCTTCCCCTGCAAAGATTTCAAGGTGGTTTACACAGCTGTCTACTTCTTCACCTTATCTTTATAACAACCCTGTGAGGTAGGTACATCAAGATGAAAGAGAATAGGTGGCTTAAAGTCAGTGAGTTTTATATCTCAGTGAGGACTTGAACCTGGATCTTTTGAGTCCCAATACAACATTTCAGCCATACTCCTAAACACTTTTCTGCTCAATTTTGGCATGAAATTGCCCCAAACCAATGCATTTGCAAAAAAAAGTCAGGGTTGTGTGAAGAGAAATAGTCTCCACATATTCACACACACAGCCTGCAGAGTAAGGCCATTTTCACACTACACTGTTATAGCACTATTATTCTACTCTCAACATCCTATGGAATCCTGGAGTTTATAGCTTAAGGAAGGGCATTTAGAATTCTAAGCCAGAGAGCTCTTTGGCCTCAGTAAACTGCAAACCCCAGAATTCCACAGGATGTTGAAAGTGGAATAATAGCACTATAACAGTGTAGTGAGGAAATGGCCTCAGACTCAGAATCAAGAAGAGCAAGGAATGGATAATCTGGAGGACCAGGAACTAATGCATACATGCACACACATGCACACTATTCTTTACTAGGAAATCCCTTTTTAATCTCTCCCCACCTCCTCTTTCCAAGCGTCTGGGTTGCTTGATCTCCCAGGTGCAAATATCACAGCAAGAGCAAACACATCAAATACAAAGATTTGGATATTGTAGAAGAGATGATGGGAGAGTTTAAGAAATTTTGAGGCATGGACTTCTCTTTTCTCTGTTTGCTCTATTTGCTTTTAAAAGTATAATGAGCAACAATTATAATTTCCTTCAGCTGTTACAGAGGGAGTAGAAGAGGAAGAGGAGAATTAATGCAGCTGAAAAGGTAAAGTGATTCCCACTCACCCTATCCATTAACACAGATACATACCTTAGCAATACTATGAGATTTGGATCTACAGTCAGCCTTCCACATTTGTGGGTTTGACTTTCACAGATTTGATTATTTGTGAGTTTCTTCAACTCCTGCCCCCCTACTTCAAGTGCTTCTTTTCTGGAGGAACCTTACCTCTCAGCAGCTCTGATCAGACCAAGCAGCCTTTTAAAAATCTCCCTCTGGTCCTCCAGAGCACCACAAACCCTCTCTCAATGTCACCCCACACCCAAGGAAGGAAATGGGTAAGAGATGGGAAGTATAGGGGCACCATGCTGACCTACCTGCTTTCCCTCTCCTCTCCCGGACCTGGTTTGGACCGTGGGTGCCTGCTCTCCCTACTGTGCTTCAGTGCCTTACCACAGACACACACATACATTTTGATATTTGCAATTTTTCCACATTTGTTAGAGTCCTGTTACCCTAACCCTAGTGAATGTGGAGAGCCAACTGTACTTTTAATGCTATATTATGTTTTCTATTAGAAAAACATTGTAATGGTATGAGATAGCTTGATCACCAACCAAATCATTATATGAAGGTGAATGAATCTTCTGTCTTGTAAGCTGTTTGAAAACAAAGTGGTAAAACTGAAATCTGCAAAGTTCTTTTTTTATTTCTTTATTTAAATTATAAATACAATGAATATAACAGCCATAATCTAAAATCTTCCTTTTATCTTATCCACCCTCCTGCATCATCTAATTGTATAAAACTGTTCCCCATCAATGCTCTTATTTATATATTTTCCTCTGTTGAATTGTCTATGTTAATTAATAATAATAATATCTTCCACTAGCCATTTATCCAAAATCTCACTTGATCCAATGTTTAACCAAGGTTTGAATCTGCTGTTGCTTTGATGTATATAGCTGATAAATGGTTTCCATATGGTCTTGAATAAATTCTCTCTTATTTCTCTTCTCTCTAACCTCATTTTGTATGTTATTTTTTCAGATGGAGCTATGGCCTATATTCTATTTAACCAATTCTATATTGAAATATTCTTTAATTTCTCCCCCATACTTTAACTATCTCCATCTTTCTGGTACATATCAGAAATAGTATAAGGTCTTTGTCTAACAAATTCTTATTCCCATTTTCAGAAAGAGAGAGAAGAATTAATGTCCTTCTAAAAAGTTCTTGAACTCTCTTTCTATCCCCAACAGCCTGTTTGACCTCCTAGCCCTGAGAAGGTTGGGAGAAGTCCAGTGAAAGATAGAGAAAGAATCACAAATGGGTGTGGTTGGGTGTGTATGAGAGGGAATGACAGAGTAAGAGAGAGGCTGATTTCCTAGATAAACCCTGCTTTCCTTTTCCCTGCAGATGCTCACAGTCCTCTCTGACTTGTTAATCTGAGGAAGCAGCAATCCAGTCCCAATTGCTGTGTACTCTCTGGATATTGCGCCATGCTGCCAAACTCACAGGCATCCTTAAAGGCATACATTTGCCTTCACCCTTCCAGCTCAGCTTTTCCTGCCTTACGCAAGCATGCAAGGCTAGAACATTTTGCTTGACCTCTGCTGCTGGAATCGGGATGGGAAGGGAAGGGAAGGGAAGGAACAAAGTGCCACTCCAGTCTTTGCAACAAACCAGCCAGGCTGTTCTGCCTACAGGCTCTTATTTCTCCTCAGATTGGTTTTGCAGTTCCAACTTAAAAAGGCACCTTGACACTTGGTCCATTTCCTCACTACATTGTTACAGTGCTATTATTCCGCTTTCAACATCCCGTGAAATTCTGGGGTTTGTAGTTTACTGAGGCCAAAGAGCTCTCTGGCTGAGAATTCTAAATGCCCCTCCCTAAACTGCAAATTTTAGGATTCCATAGGATGTTGAAAGCGGAATAATAGCACTATAACAGTATAGTGCGGAAATGGCCTTATACTCAGCCCTAATTCCACCCTTTAAACCCACCTTTGTGTAAAATGGCTCTTCAGAACCAAATAGTTTATGGTGCTGTGTTGTTCTTTATTATAAGTGACTTTAGACAACTCAAGCTGATTCAGTAGTTATAAAACAAACTGTATCTTTTACTATAGCAACATCAGAAATAAAGGATCTTGTTAGGGTCCATATAGAGTACAGTGTTGTTACATTGACCAGTTTCAGCTTCTGACAGTCTATGCCAATAATTCCCAGCATTTCATATGAGTTCTCCGTGTCTTTTCCTCAGTTGTTTAAACACAATGCAGCCCCCCTCCCTCGCCATGATTTCACTGAAGGCTCTCTTTTAAACAGAATCTCTTCCTTATATATATTTCCTCTTATCCATACGCTCCTCCCATGCACACCACTGTTCTAGGTTTCACTGTTCAGGTACTACTCCTGTAGCCTAGCAGCCCACCATCAAATTGCACTTGTATTCCAAATAGCTTACTCCCAAAGCAACTTCATCACACAAGGAGATAGTTTTTTTTGGGGGGGGGACTTAAAGAGGACATCTCAGAGTTTCCTGACCTCACCTGTGGCCCAGAAGTAGAGCTTAGTTCCTGGACAACTGGGGAGGAAAGCCCAACAGATAGTACGTTCCAACAGTCTGAGATAACTGATGTCTGGGCCACTATCAGCTAGCTTTTCTTCAACAATTTCCCATGCAATTTGGAACCTGGGAAACTGTGCATACCATGAGTTAAACCAAAAGGGTTTTTTAAAAATAGTTTATAGAATGAATAATACATAAAAGTAGTAACATCTTGAGGAAAAAATTGGTTATTTGGTGATCTCATTTAGCTTTGTACTTTAATGGGTTAATGCAGTCAGTTTAAGATAAATACAAAATACTTTCCTTGGTTGTCTCTCTGTGTGGCGGGGAAGTCTATTCTAATGTTGTACTAGTTGAGAGAAAGTTATTCTGGAATTAGTTGCAGCTGTTAAGAAACAATGGAAGCAGTGAGATCTTACCTGTCACTGTGAAAGGCAAGGGGCTTTTCTCTTCTGTCTCTCCCACCCTGCCCAAATCTTTAATTCTTCCAACAACAATAACAAAGAGAGACTGGAGAGAGAAAAATCAAGAAGAGGCAAGGTTACTGTTAAGGACTGTATCTCCCAGAATCTCCAGTCAGTATGGCCAACTTTTAAAGCTGCACTTTCATTAGTAGTTACATAGAAGCCTCATGTGTATTTTCTCTAAGATGCTTCTATGCATAAGGGTTTTGTTGAAACTTGAACGCGTGCTGGTTTGTGGGGAGGCAGTAGGCGAGATTGGCCTGGTACAAGAGCATCTTACAGCCCCTGGGGAAACAGAGAGATGGCAGAGCAGAGAAAAAGAAGAAGAGCAATCTGAGCCAACAGCACTGTTATTTTGTTGCTTCCTTCTCTTTTCCTGCTTCAACTCAGTTTTTGTTGGCAGTTCTTACCTTATATGTTGGCTTGGATTTCCAAGTGAATTCCATGTGCTGAGTAGTTAGCTACACATTGTGTTTACATTTGATGGGAACACAGAGGTTTGATGTCTTTATTTTGTCCACTCCTTTTCTTAAAAGTGTCACCTGCTTACTAAGTTACTTACATAGTCAGCCTAGTACTCTCTAGATGTATTGGACTGCTACACCTATCATCCCTAGGAACCATGGACATGGGCCAGGCTGGCTCCGGATGACAAGGGCAGTAGTCTGGAGAGTACCAGACTAGGGAAGGGTGACTTAGAGTTTAGTGGCCATGTAGCTGGGGGATGCTGAGAATTGTAGTCCAAAAAGTAGCTTCTCTAAACTCTGGGCTTGGATCTGTTACGTGAACAGCAACAGATATCTACATATTGGAACATCTGCTTAGTGAAATATCTTTTCCACTCTTCAAAGGTTTATTTTTCTCAAGAAAACTAGCTTGGTATCAAACCAAGAAGTTTTGACATTTTCCATTTCTTCATGCCAGCAGCTTAGACATATCCTAATAATAGTAATGGTAAGACTTGATCTTTTTTCATACATATTATTCATTTCTGAGAACACCAGTAGGCTATTTTCTTGCCTATAAACATTTTATGTTAATTAAATATATCTGTGCTTTGGGCAAATGTTCTGTGACATATGCAAACTTTTGCCATAAAATATGGAAATCCTTATGAAGTTTAGGGGAGGCCTAAGCTATTACATTATATAAAACCCTTTTTATGGTTTTGGAAATAATTATAACAGAGATTCTTTATATGTATAAAATAAACAAGTGAAATAAAGATACATTTCCTGTTTCCCATTCTTTTAGGGCTGTGCACAGAAAATATTTTTTTGTTTTGGTGCCTGCTTCATTAATTCACATTTGGACAGGAGGCTGGTTCACTTCAGAGCCACAGACTGGCAAGGTGCTCCTCTTCATAACTGAAGCAGCACCTTATTTTATTTTCCAAACCCTCGTATGGTTTCCTCCTTGACTGTAATGAGAATGGCTTCATTCGTTTGGGAAAAAATTGATGAAATTTTCAGGCTTTGTAGCTTATTCTGATGGGATGAACCATGTCAAATTTCAGGGAAATAAGTGATGGGATTTTGATGCAAAGCACATTTCAAGGTTGTAGAGCTTTTCTGAAAGCTGTCTGCATGTTTTTGTGGGTAATTTGCCTGTTATTTGTTGTATGTGTTGCATGCACACAGTGTTACAGTGGCTCTTATTCAGCACTTTTACAGACTGGTCTGAAGAAGGGTGAATTCTTGCAATATAGCTCTTGTGTTTTCTGGGCTGTTCTGCTTGTTGTCACCTCTGCGTCCACCAGTTTTATCCTTTCTGTGACGTGTTTTAACAGTGATTTCATGGATCTGCTTTCAGGGTCTTCTAAACTTTTTTTTTTTTAAATGAGGGTATGGTTAGCTAAGATGGTCTATGGTAAGGCAAATTTTCTTCTTTTCTTCTTATAGTTCTACTGTTATAGTAGGAAATGCCATTTCACTGAGATGCTATAACTCATAGGACAAGGAGGAGGAAGAAGAGGAGGAGGAGATAAGACTTTTTTCTTTTGTTCTGATATGTCTCATTTTTTTTTTTTTATTTCATGCATACTTCATGGTGGGAAGAAAACATTATAGCTGGTGCTGGGAATTGGCAGAAAATAGTCTGGTACAGTGGTTCTCAATCTTTGGTCCTCCAGATTTTTTTGGACTTCAGCTCCCAGAAGTCCCAGTCAGCATGGCCAATGCACAGGAATTCTGGGAATTGAAGTCCAAAATTATCTTGAGGACCAAAGTGTTGAGGACCGCTGACTCAGTACAATAGAAACATAATTTGGACATTAAAAAGAAATCCTACAGCCTCCTGACATATTTCCCCTTCAAGGAAAGCCCAAGTATTATAAACTGAGTAGAGAGGAAGTATGTGTCCTTTCTCATTCTTTGTTCCAAACTCAAGAAACTCAGCTCATCACTGTCTCTTTACTTTAAGAGCAGTAGAGGGAGAGGCAACAGAAGTGGCAAGGTCACTCCTCTCCATCCCTGCATGGAGCTTGTGGCCAAATATTATTAACAAGGATGACCCAACGTTTAAAGGAACTATCTAAGGTGTTGAATCTACATACTGGAGATAAAGTTCAGCACTCTGGATACCTCCTTTAAAATTCAGAATCGAATCACATAGTAGATGGAGGTACCCTCTCTGTATTGGGCAGCCAATGAAATGAGTGAGCTGTAAAGCTTAGAAATATTAGTTGCATCAAGCAGAAGAAGAGAGACTAACAACCAAAAACAAATAAATGTTTGGTAAGAGCTTACCTGGCCTCAGCCCATGAAAACAGTCAATCTGTGCACTGAGAACTTCCAGGTATCATCACTGGTTGCACCTGTCTGTTTTGCTTTCCATACCATTCATAATTTATTGAATGCAATTTCTCTCTGTCATGTTTCTCACTGGATTGTGCACTTGTAAGGATCACACAAAAATTCATGCACATTATTACACATGTTTTCCCCAATATATTCATTTTGCAGCAATTTCCTCTATCTTCCACATCTTTTTATTCACCCTGGGAACAATACTGGCATTGGCTTCAGTGGTGGCTTCCATCCCATGTTAAACAACAACATGAGAGATGGGGATTTTCATTAGGGCCCTAGCATGGGAGGAAAGAGCAATACCTTCCTCCCATCCTGTTGATCTTAATTCTCTCCTGGCAGATATTTTAAAAGAGAAAAACAGACACACAAATGCAAATAATATGTTTAAGATAATATGTAATAGGGACATAGGGCCAAGCCAAATGTTACACTAAACAGAGTGTTAGAAACCATGCCAGGTTTTGGGGGGGGGAACGGAGTGTAATTGTGTATGTGGGGAGAGGGAGAGGTTGATTTTCATTGGGATTGGAGCATAAAATGTAAGGCTTCTTTCTTGCAGCTAGAGTATTGGTGACAATCCCATCCCTGCTTTGCTTCACTACTAGTTCTGCCCATGACTAAAACAAGCATGGCATCATGAAAGGAGGAGTCCTCTAGGTGAGCCAATAATTCAGGCAAACACTGAGCTGTTCTATTCTGGATTTCCCACCTTGACCCCTTCTGCAGGAGGCTCTCATCCCAGGAGAGGACAGGAGAGGAGTAGGACCACAATGACATTTGCACAAGACTTTGTTGTCGCCACACCCTTCTCCCGTCACCAGCCAGAATGATCATAAGTAAATCATTGGTGGGTTTTCCCTGTCAATGACCCCCGATTATGTGACTGTCCTGCACTTATCAGCCCTGTGGAAGGCCTGGAAGTGCGATGGAAGTGCTTCCTGCCCTAGCACAGCACAGCATGGGAAAGTACCTGGCTGTGCTATGGAAAGAAGAGGTGTATCCATCATGCTTCCTTCTGCAGGGACCCAGTCCGGTGTGGAGGAGAGAGTTCCTGTTGCACTCCTTCCTGGCAGAAGTGCTGGTGGGATCGTGACTGGAGGATGATGTGAGAAGGTAAGGTGCGGAAAGAGCCCTCGTTACTGCTGTTGCTGTCCCACTAATCATGCCCTAAATATACTGGGCTATCTTCCAGTATTCTTTTTCCTATCTAGGATGGATTTCCATCTCCCCCCACCATCCCCTCTATGAATTCAGCTCCTGCACACATATTCCTCCCTGAAGTATCCACATTCTCTGTCCAGATTTTTTTTTAAACAATCTTTTTGTTATAGTCATGGTGCTGAGGTGCTACAGCACTTTAGCACTAGAAATGTAAATAAAAGAGGGAAAGAAGGAAAATAAGAACTATTCAGTCTGGTAACTGGAAATGTAATGAGGAAATGAAGGCCAGTGGAACACCTTCTGGCAAAAGCAAACCCCCCAGTATTGTTATTGTTATATTTATTTGTATCCTGCTTTTCTCCTAAAATTGAGACTCAGTGGCTCACAATTTAAGAGAATAATACAATTAAAAACATACAAAAGGTGACTTTTAAAGTAAAATTAAACTATTCACAGTATTAAAACAATTCAAACCTCAAGTTAAAAGAATATAATGTAATTTTAAAAAGATAAAAAGCTATTAAAGACAGCTCAGTTAAAACAACACAACATCTCTTAGACATTCTTTAAAAGTTTTTTTGTTTCAAAAGCCTGTCAGAATTAAAAGGTTTTAGCCTGACAACAGGACAGCAAGGAAGAGACCATTTGACCTCACTGCCAAGAGAGTTCTAGAGTCTAGGGGCAGCCACTGAGGCCCTCTCTTGTGTGTCCCCTGCTGGCTGTGCTTGCAATAACAATGGGACTGAGAGAAAGGCCTCTCCCAATGATTTTAGGGCCCCAACAGGCTCATGCAGGGAGATATGGTCTGCTAGATAGCTTGGAACTGAACCATATAGGGCTTCATAAGTCAAAACTAGCATTTTGTGCTCTGAAACAAACTGACAACCAATGGAGCTGTTTTAACAAAGGGTAATATAGTCTCTGTAACTTGCCCCAGTTTATGGTTTGGCTGCAGCTCTTTGGATCAGCTGAAATTTATGAATACTCTTCAAATGCAGCCTTAAGTCGAGCACATTATGGGCATTCAAACAGAATGTAAACAAGGCATGTATCACTGTGGCCAGATCCAATATCTCAAGGAATGCACACAGTTGGTGTACGAGCTTTAAATGTGCAAAAGGACTCCTTGCCAGCACGGGTCTCCAGGTCCTATGTTGAGTCCAAGAGTACACTCAAACTGGGAACCTGTATCTTCAGGGGGAGTGTAACTCCAGCTAACAGAGAGTGAATCCCATTCTCTCATCTGATTTTCAACTGACCAGAAGCATCTCTGTCTTGTCTGGATTAAGTTCAATTTGTTTGCCTTCATCTAGTTCATCTAGTGGCAGACACTGGTTTAGGACTAAGACAGACTCCTTGGGTTGGGATGGAAAGGAGTAGTAGAGTTAGGTGTCATCTGCATATTGATGGCACCATCCCCCCAAATTCTTGATGACTTCTCCCACCAGTATTAAATAGCATGGAGGACAAAACAGAACCTTGAGCAATCCCACAAGCTATGGCCAGAAGGTTGGACAGGAATCCTCTAGCACCAATTTCTGGGTTCGCCTCTCTAAGAAGGAATGGAGCCACTGTAAAATGGTGCCTCCAGTCCTCATCCTAGCAAGCTGTCCTATAAGGATATCATAGGCCAATGGTATTGAAAGACACTGAGAGGTCTAGCAAAAACAACAGGAACATGCTCCCTCTGTTCAGTTTCCTGAATAGGATGTCTACCAATGTGACCAGAGCTGATTCTGTCCCATAGACGGGATTGAAATCAGTATCCCTACCTCATTAGACATTCCTGGGACAGGGAAAAAAAAAAACTTGCCCTGGATTTAAAAAGTCAAAGCCTGTCTCAGAAATTCACAAAGACAAGGAAATGAAGTATGTTGTATGGATATTTTCAAAAAGTCCCAAAATGTAGAGGTACAACTTCTATCAAATTCCAAGGCTTTTGACTAGTCAGGATGAGACCTTCAGTCCTTCTGCACCACCTAAGCATGCTTATAGTTTTGGAGGGAAAGAATTCAGTCTCAACAGCCTCAGATCTTTTTCTGGCTGAAGGTAAAGACCAAGATGGACACATATGCATGCATTTTGTCTAGAGAAACTGGTGGTACTGCAGATGGGACAGTGTCTTTTACCACATTTGAAGACAACAAGCTGCTTTAGGGTGTGCAGGCCAGTGTGACACACAGAGGCTTATCCTCAAACAGAGGATAATGTTGAGGGAATTCCCACAATCGCCGCCTTAACTTTGCCTATTGGTAAGTCAGCTTTGCTATCTAGCAAATAATGTAAACTAAGGTAAAGATCAATGTTCTCAGTTAATTTTTCATGTAAGGATCCAAGCTAGGAGACATTCATCCTGATTATAAAAAAACGCTTTGTGAACACATCATACAGTACCTTGACTAGTCATCTCACAGTTTAGATACAGATGTAATTCATTCATCTAACCTAAAAGAACTATATAATTTCACTTGACTAGAACTAAAACCAGGTAACATAGCAGTGTGGGGGTTGTGAATTAAGTGGGCTTCCATATTTTGTTGGACTGCATCTTCTAACTGTCCTAATCTGCAGAACCCATGCTGAAGTGTGGTGGGAGTTGAAGTCCAAAAGGATTTTAAGGGTCACATTATTCCCATGCCTCTAAAACAGAAATGACACAGTTTGGGTTAAGGTTTCCAGTGCTAGATTGGAAAGTGCTCATTTGAGCCAATGAAGTCTCATTTCTTACCTATTTAATTCCTCAATCTTGGAAGATTTCTGCCCCATTACTTCACATGTCTGGACTGATAGCTTAGGACAAAATTTCCCAAGAATCTAACAAAAAGGATGACTGCCAAGGTTTCCCCTAGAGATATTTTGCATTTTTACAAACTGCTCATTTCCAGTTGAAGCCTGTGGTTTTGCAAAAGAGCAGTGTCCTGTGGGACCAGCAAAGTTTCAAGGCAATTTCATTTGCTGTCTTAATGGTTATGTAATTTTGCTTATTAACAGAGTGACCTGAAACTCTATCTGCCTTCAGACTCCAACTTTTACAACCTGATCCAAAAAACCATTTAGTTGATGAAAGTTGTCGCAAAACTTAGTTTCTAGTAGATACACTTTGGCCCAAATGAGAGGCAATAGTGGAGATACACAAAAGCATCTTTGGTTTTTGTCTTAGTTTTTTAAAACAAACCATTGGAGGCCAAATTTCATATCAAAATTGTATTATAATGGGAATATCCCCGCTTTATTTCCTTGCTCTCCACCCACCCACATTGTTGTGGTAGGAAAACTATATAGGTGTTTTCTTGTTCCCTCCAGAGCAAATAGAAGCTTTCAGGCAGAATTTGGAAAGGTACTTTTGGACTACAAATCCCAGAATCTTCCAGCCAGCATGTCACTGGACTCCAGGAAATATAATCTAAAAATATAATTTCCCAAATTTATTTACAGGGATGGAAACTCTTACCATGGAAAAGGTTTAATTCAATCTCCCAATGCTATGGTCTCCATCCAGGATGCCCTGTGCCCCTACAGGATAAATAAATGAAGAGACAGGAATGTATTCTTGCTCTCTCCATTGTCAGATGTAGTTTGTCATTTCGGGCTGGGGTGCTAGGGAAACATGAGCAGGGCACAGCTGAGTGGAATGTAATGCAAGAATATTATGTCTACAATAACTATTCCAGGTTCTGGTCTTCCTCATTCATATGTCTTCCCTCTCCCTCACAAAAGCTTGCGGTTGTAAAAATGACATCAATACAAATGTGTTGTGGACAATGTCTTTATTAGCATGGCATGTCTGGAACTACTAACCACAGGATTTAGATTCTTCTCAGGGAAAACCTCTATGTCTTGTGAGCGCATGCATTTCTTCCTTTTTTAAAAAAGATTTTATTAAAAATTTTCAAACAGAAGAAAGAATCAAATTACATGGAAAAAAAAAAAGAAACAACAAAAAGAGCAAAAGAGAAAAAAAAGATAATAAAGAAAAAGCAAAGATAATAAAAAACAATAAGGAAAAATATACACTGACTTCCAGCTTTCCTAATGTAGATTATATATGACTATATAAAATAACTTCTTCATTTGTAAATACCATTCAGATATTTAAACTGCATATGGTTTAAAAAAAATCTAAAAGGCCAACAAAAGTTTTCAGATTTTGAAAAAAAAAATCACTAATGATTTTTCTCTTGTCAGTGTTAATGATTTTATCCATTTCAGCTTAGTCCTATCATTTTATTAGCCAGTCCTCCTTTATTGGAATTGCTGTATTCTTGCATTTCTGTGCATACAATGATTTTGCTGCAGTGGTCATTTGTCACAATATCTTACCATTCTTCTTCTCTAGATGGTCTTCTACAAGTCCCAATAAATATAATTCAGGCAAAAACTGGCCCTGATGCAATTGCATCCATGAGATTTGGAAGGCCGGAGGTGAATGAAGCAGTACGCCCTGTTCCAGGAATTTTGTGGATTATATGCATGTCTTGTAGATGGGGAACATGCCCATGGATTGAGTATAAGAGTATATATAAACTACAGGGCTCCAATCAAAGCTTAGAAGTAAAGAATTATATGTAGCAACATGTACAGTGCTGTTTTAAAGTTTGTATTTAGTCTTCTAATCAATTTTAATGTTTTTAATGCTTAATATTTTAACTTTATAAATTGTTCAATCACTTTTAAAATAATTCTTATACTTATATTAATGACTTCATATAGTTTTTAGTTTGTATTGTTTTTAATTAAATTGTTAGCTACCTTGAGTCTCATTATGGGAGAATGAATAAAATACCAACAGTGACATTATCTGTAAATTATTTTGTGAGAGTAATGAGGGTATATTAATATTCCCTCCCCCTCCTCCTTTTTAAAAAGCAGTGGTTGGTAATGTCTTTAATTTTTTTTTCATGTAACGATTAGCATTCAAACATTTCTCGGTTACTTTTGGGAGGCTAAGAAAAGCTTTCTTTGTGTATTTGAAGGAAAACTTTAGACAATTTTCATACTATTTACATTCTTTTTAAAAAAGAAAGGAACCAGAAACTAGTTGGTAACCTAATAATCATCTGAACAAGTTACTAAAATGATAGCGAAGATGACAGTAATATGTTACTTTGCAATGAATTATGTAACAAAAAGTTACCAAAGAAACCATATCACCAAGTGAAATCATGCGTTCAGGGAATTGTAATGTCAGCAAACCCACTCCCATTGCTAAAATCTCCACCAGTTATGCTCATCACCATCTGTATATTTTGTGGTTGGGTGATGAAGGTACTGTACATGTGCGTATAAGCTATGAGTAAGGCAATACTTTTATGCTGAGGATATTGCTACATTTGCTAAATTATGCTAAGTATTCCATAAAACTAATTAAGTTCCCTTTATACATATGGAGCACTTTGAAACAAAGTGTTTTGTTTTGATTTTGTTTTCTTTAAAGTAGGCCAGAACACTGATGTTTTAAAATAAAACAAAATAATTCCAGTCTACCTGGCTGAACTGCTCAATTTTTTACAACAAAAATCTTTGTTCAAGGGGAGAGCTTAAGCGTAAAAAGGGAAAAACCAAACTTTTGTGTAAAGTATTACATGGAAAACATGTTTAAAGAGTTGTAATCAATGGCTGTGCTTCAAACTGGAAGGAGGTCTCAAGTGGAGTGACTCCCCAATCCTAGGGCCATTACTCTTCAACATTTTTATGAATGACTTAGATGACAGTGGGGGGGGGGATCCTTATCAAGTTTGCAGATGGCTAACACATTGGGCTATAGGAACAAGATTTGAAAAGACGTAGATAAATGAGGAAACTGGGCAGAAATTAATAAAATGAAAGAGCAGAGCTTTCCAAACTTTTCCTGTTGGTGACACAGTTTTTGGACATGCATCATTTCGTGACAGAGTAATTCAGTTTTACTAGCAAACTAAAGGTTTAAAAGTGGGAAAGGCAGCCCCCACACCTGATCCTGGCTTGCTGGTGTTGCCCTCACTGGGGAAAGACCCCATTGAGGGCAGCAGCAGGAAAGGCAGCCTCCCTATGTTACCCCATAATGTAAGTGCCACAAGAACCACCCTGCAATGCCAAATACCTCCTTGAAAAAGTGTGGAATTAATTAGCTCAATTAATTCTGCGAGAGGGGGGCAACTTAGCGACATCTTTCCTACCAGTGTTTAGGGGCACACTCAGGAAACCAATGGCCAGAGATTCAGAAGTAAGCTAAAAATGCGTTTTATTGAGGAGAATTGACTCATGCATGCACACAAGATACACACAATCACACATTCACATTGGGGGGATTTATAATTACCAGTCTAGAAGAGTAGTGAAGAACAGAAATGTATTTTGGCTTAGGGAGGATCTAAGAACAGTTCTTATTCAGGAGCCAGATGGACAGAGTGATGGGTAGACCTTTGAGAGACTGCACTGGGCATCCTGAAATCAGGGGTACATATACTCTGAAAATAGCATATGGTAGTGAAGGTTCCAGATGCAAAACAAAGGGAATCATAGAATCATAGAGTTGGAAGAGACCCCAGGGGCCATCCAGTCCAACCACTTGCTATGCAGGAACACACATCAAAGCATTCCCAACAGATGGCCATCCAGCCTCTGCTTAAAAACCTCCAAAGAAGGAGACTCTACCACACTCTTCCAGACCCTTCACCATTTTGGTTGCTCTCCTCTGGACATGTTCCATCTTTTTGATATCCTTCTTGGACTGAGGTGCCCAGAACTGGACACAGTATTCCAAATGAGGCCTAACAATGCAGAATTGAGTGGTACCATTACCTCCCTTGATCTAGACACTGTACTCCTATTGATGCAATCAAGAATCATGTAGGCTTTCTTGGCTGCCACATCACACCGCTGACTCATGTTCAGCTTGTGATCTACCAAGACTCCTAGATCTCTTTCACACCTACTGGTATCCAACTACGCATCCTGCATCCTATATTTGTGGATTTCATTTTTTCTGCCTAAGTGTAGGACCTTACATTTCTCTCTGTTGAAATTCATTTTGTTAGCTTTGGTCCAGCTCTCCAATCTGTCAAGGTCGTTTTGAAATTTGATCCTGTCCTCTGGGGTATTAGCAACCCCTCCCAATTTGGTGTCATCTGCAGATTTGATCAGCATGCCCTCTACTCCTTCATCCAAGTCATTGATGAAGATGTTGAATAGCACTGGGCCCAGGACAGAACCCTTTGGCATCCCACTAGTCACTTCTCTCCAGGATGAAAAGCAGCCATTGGTGAGCACCCTTTGGGTTTGTTTGGTCAACCAATTACAAATCCACCTAACAGTAGACCTGTCCAGCCTGCATTTTACTAGTTTCTTTGTAAGAATGTCATGGGGAACTTTGTCAAAGACTTTACTGAAGTCAAGATATGCTACATCTACAGCATTCCCTTCATCTATCAAGCTTGTAACCCTACAATAAAAAGAGATAAGATTGGTCTGGCATGACTTATTTCTGAGAAATCTATGTTGACTTTTAGTGATTACAGCATTGCTTTCTAAATAATTACAAACTGACTTTTAATTATCTGCTCTAGGATCTTTCCTGATATTGATGTCAGGCTGACTGGGCAATAATTATTTGGGTCCTCTTTTTTCACCTTCTTGAAGATGGGGATTACATTTGCCCTCCTCCAGTCTTCTGGGACTTCTCCTGTTCTCCAAGAGTTCTCAAAGATTATTGTGATTGGTTCAGAAATGACTTCTGCCAGTTCTTTTAATATCCTTGGATTTAATTCATCTGGCCCTGGAGACTTGAAATCATCTAGTTTAGCCAGATATTCCTGTACTACTTCTCTACTTATTCTGTGCTGCATTTCCCCCACTTCCTCACCTGCTCCTTACCCCCCTCCCCAGGTTGAGTACTTCTATCCTTTTGGGAGAAAACTGAGGCAAAGGAGGTGTTAAGTAGTTCTGACTTCTCTCTTCCCCCCGTTAGTAATTGGCCATCTTCTCTACACAGTGACCCTATCATTTCCTGGTTTTTCCCTTTACTGCAGACATATCTGAAAAAGCCCTTTTTATTGTTTTTGATGTCTTTGGCAAGCCTGACTTCATTCTGCACTTTAGCTTTTCTGGCCTTCTCCCTACATATCCTGGCTATTTGCTTGAATTCCTCTTTGGTGGTTTCACCATCCTTCCATTTTCTGTACATGTTTCTTTTAACACTTAGCTCAGCTGAGAGTTCTTTTGTCAATCATTCCGGTTTCTTTAGACACTTGCCATTTTTTCTCCTTATTGGCACAGTTTTTAATTGTACCTTCAGGATCTCACTTTTAAGAAACTCCCATCCAACCTGAACTCCTTTCTCTTTTAGTATTCTTGACTACAGGATTTCAGCAAGTAACTCCCTAAGCTTACAGAAATCAGCTTTCTTAAAGTTTAGGATGCTTGTCTGGCTACACTCGGCTTCTCCTTCCCACTGAATGACAAACTCCAAAAGAGCATGGTCACTCCCTGCTAAGGATCCCACCACCTCCACTTCATCAACAAGATCATCCCTGTTGGTCAGGATTAGATCTAAAATAGCCGATCCCTTTGTCGCCTCTTTCACCTTCTAGACCATGTAATTGTCTGCAAGGCAAGTGACGAACTTGTTGGACCTTGCAGTCTTGGCAGAGTTTGACTGCCAACAAATATCAGGGTAATTGAAACCTCCCATTACTACTGCATCTCTCCTTTTTGAATGTGTGGTCATCTGCTCCAGGAAGGCCTCATCCAAGTCCTCAGGCTGGCCCAGAGGCCTGTAGCAAACCCCCACAATCACATCCCTATTGTTTCTCACTCCCTTAATTCTTACCCAGGTGCTCTTGACTTGGCTGTCCAGATTTAAGTCATGGATCTCTTCACAATTGAAATCATCCTTGACATATAAGGCTACTCTTCCTCCTTTCTTGTTTGCTCTGTTTCTGCAAAACAGGTTATACCCCCCTATTCCTACATTCTAATCATGAGACTCATCCCACCAGGTTTCAGTGATGCCTATTAAATCATACTTATTTTGTTGTATTAAGAGTTCAAGTTCATCTTGCTTGTTTTGCATGCTCCGTGCATTAGTGTAGAGACATTTGAAACCATGTGTCCTTCCTGGAAGTCCTGTACTAAAGTTACTTTCCCTCCCTCTGTTGGTCTCTAGTACTACTTGGCGTGCCCTATCTATATCATTTGGGCTATTTTTTGCAGCACTCACTGAATCCTTGCCCAGAATAACACTGTCTCCCTCCTGAGTCAAATTCAGTTTAAAGACCTCCTGATCCATTTAGCAAAAACGTTCCAGCCAACAGTTGTGAGGTGCAGGCAATCCCTTGCCAGAAGACCATCTTCGTGGAAATGGAGACTGTGATCCAAAAAAACGAATTGCTCCCTGTGGCACCATCTTTCTAGCCAGTTGTTTATCTCCAGTATTCTTCTTTCCCTTTGTGGGCCATGTCCTTCCACAGGGAGAAGAGACAAAATGACAACTTGCACAGGAAGGTCCTTCAGGTTTCTACCCATAAGCTCATAATCCTTCGTGATGCGGTGAAAGAGAACCAAAGGGAGGAGATTACGGTCAGTGGGTTTGACCAGTCTCGTTAGCCTCTCCATTATGTCATTGATTCTGGCCCCAAGGAGACAGCACACCTTGCGATTGATCCTGTCCGGGTTGCAAATAGTCAGCTCCGTTCCTCTCAGCAAGGAGTCCTCAACCACTAGAACTTGTGTCCTCTGAGGCTTGTCCAGGGTTACTCAACGAGCAGATTCTCTCACAGCCACCTGAACCTTCTGTTCATGCTGAGACTGTTGGTGCTGCTGTTGTTGGATTTCATTCTGCTGGTATCGGGGTTCCTGTTGCTGATGTTGGATTTCCTCTCAGTGACATTCCATTACCTCTTCCTGTTGTTCCACTCCACCATTAATAAGATTGAGAACTTGGAAGCGATTCTGTAGCTCAAGAGTCTCCATTTGGCAGCTTGCCTTTCTATCCTGTGTGTCACATTCATCCAAGTGTCCATCTCCTGGTTTTGTAAACCAACTTCCTTGTCCGCTAGCTCCTCCATGCACTCCATCTTCAAAAAGGTCCTCTCAGCCCTATCCAAAAACTCCTCTCCCTCCCTAATAATGTGAAGATTTGAAATGCGTGCCACCAGTTGTTGAACCTTCTCCTCCAAGAGGGCAACCAGCTCGCATTTGCTGCAGGTGTACCCAACGATGTCTTGCGGCAGGAAAAGAAACATGCCATAGCTGTGGCAGGTGACTGCAGCAGCTCCCTCACCCTCCATATTTGATAGTCTAGATAGTTGAATTGGAAAAGGTAAAACTGCCTTCAAAGTCCCATGGTAAAACCTATGTCAACACCCCCGTTTGCCAAGTTCTTATTGTCAAACTATCAAGAGAGAGGGTGCAATTCTATACCTGTTGTGGACAATGGGTATTTTGCCTGTTGATGGGCTTAGTGCTTGATTGACAAAGACATGATAGATGTTGTAATAGCTGTCTATTATGGATGCTGTGAGGAAGGAATCCAGGTGTACAAGGGATGGATATCTGTCAATCAGTGTCCTGGTGGGCTTCTCACAGTTGAATTCCCTGGAAAAGTCCAGCTTCTATTTAAGCCTATTATCCACAGGAATGGTGTATATTTGCCTGACAAATGACTCAGTCTTACCTGGAGGAAGTTTCAAGTTGACTTATCCTTCTCACGTTTACAGTCAAATGCCTTCCCTCGCTCGGTTTGACCTCTCCGTCACCTTTCAGACCTGATTTTGATATCAGAGCCAATTAATACAGTTGCTGATCCAATATTGTTCCAATTAGGTATGGTGTCCATCCAAACCATACTAATATCAGGGAAACTCAAAGCGGGGCCTTACACCTACCTGATCCTGGCTCACTGCTGTGGTGATGGCAGCAACAGAGGGAGAGGCTCAGATGGGGGGGTCTTTCTCATCTCAGGGAGGCAACACACCTACACACTTCAGGTGACACACTAATATGTTGCGACACACTGTTTGGAAAGCCTTGCAATAGAGACAAATGAAAAGTTTTACATTTAGGCCAAAAAACCCCCAAATGTGCAGGTATAGGATGAGGGATACATGGCTCAGCAGTACTACATGCAAAAAGAACCTTGGGGTTATTTTTTATTTCCTAAACTGAACATGAGCCATCGGTGTGATGCTGCAGCAAAAAGAGTGAATGCTATTTTAGTCTACATTAATAGAAGCATAGTTTCCAAGTCAAGGAAAGTAATAGTCTCATTATATTCTGTGCTGTCAAGCCTCATTTGAGTACTGCATTCAGTTTTGGTGCCTCATTTTGAGAAGCATACAGACAAGTTGGAGTAGGTTTAGAGAAGGGGAAGGAAGATGACAAGAGGTAAGGAGAACAAAACATATGAGGAGAAGTTGAAGGAGCTGGGCATGTTCAGCCTGGTGAAGAGAAGACTGAAGGGTGACATGATTGCCCTCTGATCTTAATTTATCTTAATCTTCTTAATTTCTTTCAGTTTCTCACTTTCTTAATCTTATTAATTTCTTACTTAGACAGAACTGCTATTGCTATGATAGCATCCAGAGCTCATTCTGTACATTCCAGAATCCATATAAGTTATAGTTTGGGTTGCTTCTGTTGAGTATCTATCTATATATACATGCAGTTTTTAGCCTGTGCAGCCCAATTCCAAGTTTACCTTCAGATATGTTATGGCTCAGGATGGTAGTATTTCCTTTTGTGAGACAAAGGCTGTATTTGTTGGCCAAACATCCTTTAATTATATATTTAGCAAACACTTTGTACTAATGTCTAAAAAGAGCAACATTAGAACATACCTTTGACTTAAATACACTTTCAAGATTTCTGATATATTCCCAGAGTACACTTAAATGTTTTTCATTATGTAACACTAACCTCGTAGGGGGGAGGATAAAACTTTTTTTAAAAAAAGTTGTGTATTTATTTGAATCTGGACATGATCCATGTATTTCAGAGCTCGTCAACCAGAACTCAGTATGGAATTTCCCCCCCTAGCCATTTCACAACAAATTTGGAAAGCTTTTAGCTACTGCTAAAAATCAGACATAGTTATTTTATCTGGTATACTTTGAATAGCCTTCATATTTTTATGAACTCTCATCCATATTAATGAATTCAATAGTGTTCTGTGATGAACAGAATACCAGTGTCAGCCTGAACCACAATCCTTTGTTCCTAACTACAAAGTTTTACTTGCTCTCTCCAGCTGTGGGCTGTAGTTCAAACTGATGTCAAATCTAGCTTTCTCTCCTTGACATTTGTAAACTGCATGGATGACAGTCTGGAATGAGAATAAACATGCCTCTTCCCTCTTTGCTGGCCCAAGACCTTTTTACAATTGTCTGCAGTAAAGAATTTCAGATTTTATATTGTGTGTAAATTCTTTTAAGGAAGATAATAACTGGCAACCAAAAATGCCATCATTCAAGATACAGTCAGACTTCTGGGAAGTACTTAAGTACTTAACTTTACTTTATGTTGAAGTATTTCACTTTGAGCAGTCAGATGTTATTAATACTGCTAACTTTGCCATTAAACACTGGCTGCAAGCATCTTGAATTGTGCATGTTAAGGCAATAGCTCAGAGTGACTAACATTCCGAAGTCTGTGGCTGGGCTTTCAAAGTAGCTCAATAGGCTCATGAAATCATTGTAGTCTGCCTGATTTAATAATTTAGTATTTTATTTAATTGTCCTTTTTGTCAGAGTGGTTCATCCAGTTCCATAAGGTGGATCATCCAGTTTTTCAAAGTAGATGCAATTAGTTTACCTTTGATCTTCATATTACCACAGTTTTAGAAGACATCTCAAGAGCTATCTTATCCAGTCCCCTGTCTGTGTAGGAATCTATAGCTAAAATATTCCTGAGAAGTGGCTGTCTTCTCCTTCAGCGAGTTGCGTAGGAATGGTGGGATGGGGGGTGCTTCACCCTGGGCGGCAATGTTTTTGGGGCATCCCAGCTTGTAGCCACGCCCCCACGCACTGTGGCCATGCCCCACGCACCATGGTCACACCCCCACACACTGTGGCCATACCCCCTCGCCCTGTGGCCATGCCCTCAAGCACCATAGCACCATCTCTTCCCACCCCCCTCCACACACTTCAAGCTCTGCGACTGCCTTCAGCAAGGAGATTCCACCATCTTCTGAACCAGTTCATTCCTCTGTCAAGCAGCTCTTATGATTAGAAAGTTCTTCCTAATGTTTAGTTGGCCTTTGGTAGCTACCACTATCTTGTCAGCTGGCATACATGCAAACCTGGTTGGAGTATTAGGAAGTCTATTGTCTATTTATTAACAAGCATATTTACTATATAGAGTACTTATAAATTTAAAAAGGTACCCAAGAATTATTTGACTATTGTCCTGTCTCCATAGGCTCTTTATGCACTGTGACTGTAATGTAATTAAATTTCAGAGTAGCTTCTGGTGGAACTCCTTATATGTATATTTGACTGTCCCATGTGATCCATCTTTACTGCAGTCCTGTTCTATCTAAGAATCACAGCCCCATCACAACTGTTGCTAGTAATGAAATAATCAGCAGCTGATACATTACAAAACTGCTGTTCTGAGACAGCACGTTGGTCCATTTAGCTTAGTATTGTCTGCTCTTACTGGAACTGACTTGCCAAGTTCACAAACAGAGAGGTCATTCCAGGAATCTACTTACTTGATACTTTAACAGGAGATGCCAAGGACTCGAATCAGAGGTCTTCTGCATTCAAAACATGTGCTTCAGCCTCCTCCATTAACAATTGTTCTTCTGGTTCTGCCTTTTTACCAGCCGATTGGATTATTCAAAGAACATTTCCCTGCTCCAGATTAGGGATCATAAATACATTATGGCACTAGTTGTCCTCTAAGATCTAATCTCTCCAGGCTCAGAAGCCTGAAGCTTCCTAAGGATGAACATACTACCATTTGGACAAATGTGAGGTATACATTTTTCCTAACAAGGTATCAGCCTAGACAATTTCAATGTGGCATACTTTCCCATGAGCTCACTATAGCCCAAGCTGAGCTGAAATTCATTTTGGAGAAACATTATCATGCTTTGTGTCTGTATATACGTAGGAATTTGCCAAGGCCAGTGAGTTCGTGTTCCTGTTAGTGGATGATCTAAGCACTTCATGGAAGGATGAATTGCATGCTGATCAATAGTAGAAGGTCAGAGACCATGATCCTGAAGGAGCAAGTCTCTCTATGTAATCGGGGCTTTAGTCATCAATTTCCAAGAAATAGCTCTCAGTATGGCATAACTGTGCAAGCTGTTCCAGGCCGTAAATGGAAAAGTGGAGAAGAGTATGGAGAAAACACATGAAGATCTTGGGATTGTAGCCAGTATCATTTATAAACCACCGATTTAAAAACCTGTCGAAAGATTGACTTGGACAGAAAAGAAACTGTGGGGGCTGAAGAGGAAGATCTCTCTGCTGGAAGCTGCAGTTGTAGCCATTACCCTCCATGCCCTTTGGGAACCAACCAAAGCTTCTCTCCAGACTGTGTGTATTTTTCACTTATGCCCTAGCTGAATCCTTGAGGAAAATGAAAATTCACACAAGAAATAGTGACATATAAAAATAACCCCATGAACGCTGGAGCATGAGACACATTCTGTTGTGCAGAGGCAAAAAGTAACGACTTTCCAAGCAAACTAAAAATGTGAACCTTACTGCATGAATTCTAGAGGATTTTTACTCTTTTTCCAACTGCTGCAAGACCACCCAGTAAGCTGCAGTGAGAGGAAATGACAGTGTAGAAGTGAGGAAACAATTCTTTCCTTCATTCTAATGCTGCTTTGAAAACAGTTGGCAGCAGAGACTGGAAAGCTTACTTCTTTGGACTACTGCTTCCAGTGGCCACTGGTTGAGGATTTCTGATGCTATAGTCCAGAAAGGCAATTTTTCCAAACTGTGGCTTACAAGCAGTGGTATAGGGGTAAATTCTGAAGTGCACACACTTGTCATGACAGTCCCTTGAGTCCAAAAGTACATCTTTCTGATTTCTAGAAGGCCAACTATAATTGATGATTGCAAACACTGATTAACATTGACTGTCTGAAGGACTGTATTCTTCCTTATGAAGCAACCCGGGCTTAGAGATCTGCAGAAGAGGCCCTTCTCTCTTTCCCACCATCTTCACAGGTATGTCTCATGGGAACATGGGAGAGGGCCTTCTCAGTGGCTGTTCCCAGGCTCTGGAACTCCCTTCTCGGAGAAGTCAGACTGGCACACTCCCTACTTTCTTTCCACAGTCAAGCAAAGACATTTTTAGTTTGCTAGGCATTCTATGTGTGATTATAGCCAATCTCATAAAAGGTGCTGGATATTGTTAACTGTGCTGAATTTATGGATATTTAAATTTTAATTATGCATTTTAACTTTGCTTTAATTCTCATTTGATCATTTAATTTGTGTTTTAACTTTTGTAAATTTTATGTGATTTTTAACTATTTTTTTTTAAATATTGTAAGTCACTTTGAGTTCCAACCAGAAATAAGGAGGGTATAAATAAAGATAATAGTGGTAACAATAATAGTAAAAACAACAACAACAACAACAACAACCATAATTGCACTTTGAATTTCAAAATACATATTTAAACAACAATGTGTGCCTTCAGGTCATTTCTAAATTATGGTGACCCGAAGGTGAGCCTATCATGGTTTTTTCTGGGGCTGAAAGTGTGTGATGTGCCTGTGGTCACCCAGTGGCCAAGTGGGGAATTGAAGCCTGGTCTCCAGGATCATAGTGCAATGCTCAAACCGCTATACCACAATGGCAATCTTTAAACAACAAGAAATTATATATTAAATTAGACACATATGGACTATCTTAAAAGTTCTATGCATCCAGTGAGCTATCAGTGCAGGACTTGGTTGCAGGACTCTTCTGCAACTTTTAGTGAAAGCCCTAAGTAAAAATACAGAACAAAAGCAACAGAAACAACATCTGATATAAAAAGTAGGCCTTTGATGCTACCATCATCACTTTTCTTCTGCTATTGATTTTTTAAAACATCTTTTGCCTGATATAGAAGCCACTGGAGCTTTGAAATCTTGCATTATATATTTTGTGCATTTTTGTTGGCCAGTAAATGCACTTTTGTTCCCCCTCTAAATATACAACTGAAGATACCACTGCCTTATTCATAGTGAAGAGGGGCTACTCCTTAGTTCTGTCAATTGCCGCTCCTCTCCAGCTTCAGCAATCCTTCTCCTTCTAAGTCAACCAGCAATTATTGCCTCTGCCACTAGGCCAAAGCAATATACATAGAAGTTACACAAACACGCATGTGAATGTATTGGTCCTTTATTTTAAACATCTATAGGTGCCAGATCAAAAGCATCCAGGCCATGAGATGTCCGAACCCAAATCTAAGACCTAGAGACACCTCCTCTTGATATTACAGGAGGCAGGCCCTGGTGGTGTCATTAAGCATGCTACATTAAGCATCAGCCACAGTGTCTCATAGGATAATAATTCAGATAATAAAAACTAGGTCTATCAAATGAGAATGTATTTTTCTGTTTGGAAATTGTATTTTCCAAACTTCATATTAAAGTGAAAAAGAACACCTAAATATCTGTCTTCAATATATTTGCAAGCACTTTTTTAAGAGCACATGGAGCTGTAGTCCAACCAAATAAAGTTTTACAAGCTCTGCTTTGAACAGAAAACAGACAACAGTAGTCATTCCAAACAGCTGGATGGGGAGATAGGTGTGTGTGTGTGTGTGTAGAATATACAGTATGGCATATATATTTCAAGGCAGTATTCTCATCCTAAGATTACATCCTATTCTGCTGATGACTGGAAAACAGAGGCCAAACCCTATGCATTGGGAACCCTATCTAATACCACTTACCTCCACTAGGACACAGTCTTTGGAAAAGTTTATAGATCTTGCCAATTCAATATCTAGCCATCCCAAATACCGTGAATTACAACAGGGATATCACATTGCTGGGAAAATCCACTACCTCTGCAATGACTGGAGGGATTGCATCTAAATTCAGAAGGGATAGGGGTGGTAGGTAATGTCATAATCCCCCCTAATCAAAAAGTTCTGGGGCTTTGACCCTGCAAGCCCTGGTTCCACTACACCACTGGTCAGCGTGGTGTGAGTTTCTCCCCATCCAACTCCCTCTTGCCACAGAGGATGTAAGGATGGGATAATCTCAATACTTCCTCACTTGGCAAGATAGTATGGAAGGCAAGTAAGAGACAGAGATGTGAAATAGGAACCTTTCCTTCTCCTGTTGACATTTATCTTCTGTCCTAATACTAGGACAGATTTAGCTTGGTTCAATCTTAGAGGGTGTGGTGAGAGAAAGAAAAGTCTTACTGTAATATAAAACATCTCAATGATAACGTCCATACCTGGGCTGCGCTGGCAGCCAGGAGAAGCTGATAATACAGGTCAAGAAGCTCAGGTAGTTAAGCTTTTAGTCAGTTTTACTTTGGGAAGAAAACAACCTTACAAATGAGAAGCAAATAACGATCCCAGCAATGTCCATAAATCAACAGCAGGCAACATAAACACAGGTCAAAATGGCAGAATAACAGGGAAGGGAAGTGAACAGAAGCATGCACGGGGGGAAATGGTCAATTGATTGCTGACAAAAGCTAGAGGGGAAAGGCTCAGTTCTTATAGGTTCCAAGGTCAGCACAACAGGTGCTTGGCATAAATTTGCTGGGAGAGATATAGGAGATCCTTTTGGTGTCTACACTGGCGAAGGTAGGTGTAGATAGATCATTCTCTGTGTCCAAATGAGCAGGGATCCCTGCTGGGGGCTGACACTTCTGTCCATGGGGCAGGTCGTCGTACTGTCTGCTCTGCATGTTCTGCTGTAGCAGTCTCTTCAGGGCTCAGAGCAGGTTCTGCTGCCTCAGACTCTGGCCCTTTTCGCACGGGCTTTCTCTCGCAAAATAGCCCCGTGAGCCTCGCGGGAGTGGGAGCGTCGCTCTGCACGACGCACTCCCACTTCCGCGGTGCTCACGGGGCTGAAGCGGCGCGAGGGCGGATTTTTTTATTTTCAGCTTGAAGCGAAAATAAACGGTGCTCGCACAAGGCTACCGGTGGCGGCCCGCACTTACCGGAGTGCGGAGCGCTGTTGCAGGCGGGCCTGTCGTGCTTCCTCCCCACTTCCGCCCCCTGCGGCGCCTACAGCTCCCAGGGGGCGCTGCGGAAGCTGGGGGTGTGGCTGAAGAGCGCCCGTCGCGCAAGAAGACTCCACATGCGGTAAGGAGGCGGGGGAAGTGGCGGCGTTGTGGGAGAGGGTTCTCGCGTGAGCCGCCCTCCTCCGTCGCACAAGCGCCGGCACTGCGAACAGGGCCTCTGAGTCTGAGTCTAGGCCCTGGAAGCCCATGACAGATAATTTGGGACCAGTCTATCTCCTAAGCACATGATAAGTTGAGCACAGGGTGGGAAGTTGAAATGGTCTTTTAAATACATGGTTTTATTAGGCAGTGCACTAATTAGAGGTCTTTGAAATCATCCACGGAAGAAAAGCAATTAGTTTGGTCTGGGTAATTTTGTCTTTGCTGATTATTTTTTTCCCTGTAGTACTCTAATCAAGATTCAGGACAAGGATCTGTTTTGGACAGGCTTATTTGTTGGCTTCCCTAGCCATCTCCCTAACCCCATACTTTTGACAGCAACAAAAACATTTGCTCACTGCTATTTTTGTTATTCTGGCAGAAAGGCAAGCAAAATAAATCTGTCCTCATCAGTGTGCTGGAGAGGGCCTGTGAAGGGGCACTGGTATGACAGAGACCATTAATGGTGGGGCAGATTGCAGTGTTATGCATCCATGTATTCTTCACTTTTCCACAATTTACTGTGTTCTGGACTCTCAGTACAATTTATCTGTACAGCTTGTATTCAGGCAATAAATCTTTGAGAGAACAGAGTGTGTGTCTGTGCATCTGTCTGTCTAACAGTACTTAAAGAAAAGTACAAATTTTCTAAGACCTGAACCCCTTCAGGACAACAAAGATTTAAAGCTCTTAGATAGTCACTCACGCACAAAAGGCATAGAAATTATGAGTTACAAAAGCTGCCATAATGTTTATGCTGTATTGGCAATTGCTGTACAATTTGACTATTGGTTTTGCACTCTGTTATTTATTATTAATTTTCCTCTCTCTTTCTTCTGTCATTATAGATTTCCCAACCTGGCTTGTAGATGTGTTGGATAATATCTCCCATCATCCCCAACCCGTGTGTCCAGTGCATATACTGAATGGGTATGATAGGACTTGCAGTCCAACAAATCTGAAGACCCAGTTTGGGGGAGGTTAGTTTACAGTCAACTATTGTTAGCTGCTCTGGATCTCTTTACCTTGAAAGAAGGAAGGATATAATTATTTTAAAAAATAATTATAAAGATTTTTGCATCTATCCTGTAAGATACATTTTTTGTTTTATTATAATATCTGTATACTATTCTGATAGAGCCAGCTTAGCGTAGGGGTTTGAGTGTTGGGCCAGGAGACCAGAAAACCAGAGTTTGATTCTTAGGATGATTCCGCATTAGGCTGTTATAGCACTATGATTCCACTTGTGACAGCCTATGGAATCCTGGGATTTGCAGTTTTGGGAGGGACTGGCTGGCCTCTCCTGAAACTGCAAACCCCAGGATTCCATAGGATGTTGCAAATGGAATCATAGCGCTATAACAATCTAGTGTGGAAAAGGCCTTATGTCAGCCATGGAAACTCACTGGGTGATCTTGGGCAAGTCACCCCTCTCAGCTTAAGAAGAAGCAAAGGCAAAAATTATTACTTTATTTTTAAGGTTCCTCCTAGTTCATTCAATGGTTCAATAAGTTTACTAAGTATATAATCCAGGCTGTTGTTGTTTATAGCATATCTATTAGATTGTGACCTTAAAGCCAGAGACTCTTATCTTTTAATGTTTGTCCTTAGACAAATACAATTTCTGTTTAATCATTAAATAATTATAGTCTGAAAGCCAGTGTGGTATAGTGTTTGAGCATTGAACTATGACTATGGAGACCAGGGTTCAAATCCCCTCTTGGCCATGGAAACCCACACTGGGTGACCTTAGGCAAGTTACACTTTCTCAGCCTCAGAGAAAGGCAAAGGCAAACTCCCTGTGAACAAATTCCGCCCAGAAAACTCCATGATAGTTTTGCCTTACGGTTGCCATATGTCAGAAATGACTTGAAGGCACACAACAGCAGCAGCAGCAGCAGCAACAACAACACACAGGCTCCATCTCTCTCCCTCACTCTTCTCCTCTCCTTTGTCTCCATCATAAGCCAGAATTTGGAAAAAATATTTTTCTGTGCCACATCTCCCAGAATCCCTCAACCACCATTATGGTGACTGCCATCAATGTTAGTTGGGGATTCTCAGAGTCCAAAAAACCCTAACTTTTTCTAACTCTGTTACAGGCTCTAACACTTCCTAATAGGCTTGCCAGCTCAGGGCCATCCCAGACCCTAATAAATTCTCTGGGCCAAAATTTGAAACCTAGGGATGGACCTTTGTAATGTCATTAAGCATTAAGCCACCTTGGAGTGTGGTGGAGTCTCCTTCTTTGGAAGTTTTTAAACAGATGTTGGATAGCCATCTGCCGGGAATGCTTTGATGGTGTATTCCTGCGTGGCAAGGGGTTGGACTCAGTAGCCCTTGTGGTCTCTTCCAGCTCTACAATTCTATGATCCAGAGATCAAAGTGAAATGAGGTGATTATTTCTTCTCACTTAATTAGAAAGATGATAAAGAATATTTAATCTAACCTACTTTCTTCTGGACAGAAAGTGGATGCAGAGCAGAGGGTGAGCCCTGACACAACAACTTGGAGGGAAGGAGGATGCTAACTAAAGCAATTTCTGCACTAGACTGTTATAGTGCTATTATTCCACTTTCAACATCCTATGGAATCCTGGGGTTTGCAGTTTATCTCCTACCTGGAGATGACCCACAAAAACTGGAGACTCAGGGCCTGTCCCTGGGATGTGGCAACCCTCCTCTATAGCTGCCATAACTTTAACTTGTATTGCTATCAGATTCCAGCAATAATCTTGATTTATTTAAAAGACACAATCTAAGCTGACAAAAAAACCCCTCAAGAAATAGAGCGGGAGACCTTTGCACCTAAAAGCTAACATAAGAATTAACTTTTGTTCTTCATTGTTTTTAGCCATTCTTAATTAGGTCAATTTATAGCCAGATTTTCTCTCACCAGGCAAATAACCCCTACTAAATTGTGTACTAATAGGACAAATCTCGACTTATGACTAGAATCGCCAGGTTTAATAAAATGAAAGTGCTAATACAAGAAAAGGAAAAATGAAAAGAAATAAAACACCAGTCACTTTAATTATGCAGCCTTTTTTTTTTTTTTTTTGCTATTGTATAATATGTAGTAGCAGCTAATTGGAAGCATATGAGAAACTTGAAATGAGGAACCAATTTCTTCTTTAGATCAGATGATTTGAAGTGTGATTTAAAGAAATGCCTAACAAATGCAAACACACACTCTATCACATGTTGATAGAATTATCCTTGTATTCACAAGAAAATAATTCCTCTCTTTTTACAATAAGAGATCAAAAGCAAATATTTATACTTTGAGTAAATAGCAATCATCTTATTTGTTCCATGTGGTAATGCTTTAACATTTCAAAGGCTTCCTGTATGGACGCAGACAGAATTGTATTCAGGTGGAAGTAAATCCTCCTTTATTGTGCAGCGTTTCCCTTCCTTAAAAAATACAGCTGATCATTACAAAGGCCATTATTGTTACGTTAGAGTCTGTGGAGTTATGATTTCAAACTGAATAATGGTTAAGACATGCTTCCTTAGCAGCAACCTGTCCTTGATGAAGACTTGCTATTTGATTTAGAAGGTTGCAGCCCTTCTATGGCCATTTCTGCACTAGCCTGTTATAGCGTGATGATTCCACTTTCAACATCCTCTGGAATCCTGGGGTTTGCAGTTTAGGGAAGGGCCCCTGCCTAAACTGCAAACCCCAGGATTCTAGAGGATGTTGAAAGTGGAATCATCGCGCTATAACAGACTAGTGCGGAAATGGCCTAAGAGTGAGTATATCATTTTCTGTGCAAAAGTACTCACCAGAATCCTGTATCACCTTTTACTTAATAGAACACTACATATACTTAGCTAAACAGCAAAGGTTCTAAGAAACCTACTACTGAATTGTGAAGATGTGTATTGAGACAATGGCAAGAGTGCCTGCTGCACTTTGGAACCTTTGGGCATTGGTCACTTTTCCAGCTCTGCTTTGTAGTAATGTTACAGCAATCCTCTACTAGATATGGACATTATGGCACTTCACAGTTCTAATTCCTGCACACATAAATCTGCCTACAAAGATGTAACTTCTATATGGGATTCTGGCATCTATTATTTTTCCTGCCCCAAAAATTCTGTTTCCTGCACAAAAACCACAGGTTTTGCACATAATAAATTCCCAACTACAGCATTTTTTGCACAGAAAACAGGATTTTTTGAAATGGACAAAAATATTTCTGTGCAGAAACATTATTTTTTGTGTAAAATACTGTGTCTTGTGGGGGAAAAATCTGTTTTCTGCACACACACAAAAAATGAGCATTTTTGCTCAGAAAAAGTCCTAAACTGAGAATCGTCTACGTAAAATGCAAAGTTTTTGAAGGCATTCTTACAGCAGCAAGAAAACTGCTTCTCTCCATTGAGAAAGAAATGAACAAAGAATTATATCTTGGAAGACACTCACATTTTTGAGGAAAACAGTAAGACCATAGTTAGAAATGATACTGAGTTTCAGAGAACATATTCTACTGGTTCAAGTAACTACCAACTGCATGGTTTTATTGCATTTGTTCCTTTATACTTGACATTTGTACTGTGCAGTGAAAGCAGTTTAATAGCCATGTAGTTCAGTGAGGTACTAAGAATTATAATCCAAGGGAGTTCATTAGAGGTCTCTAACAGAAAATTTAAAGTACCTCGCCAAACTATAAATCTCAGGCATTCTTAGGATAGAGACATGACAGTTAAACTGGTATGAAGTTGTTAAAGCTGTAGTTTGGATACACTTATAAGTGCATTGCATTGTCCTTGCACTCTGTTATTATCCAGATTATCTGGATAAATGACAATGTGATATAAATATTTGGTCATGGATAATACTGCTAGGGAAGTAGGTACAGTTTTGAAGAAACTGGTATCTGGTTGCAAAAGTTTTGCTGCTGCTGCTGGCATCATTGGCCCTTACTGCACTATGTTGTCCCATTGCAATGATTGGGAACTGAATGCTCCCCGCCACATCGGTCAGCTGCCAGTAGATGGGCTGTGTTGGGACACACTGCTCCCTTCCACAGTACAACCTGCCTCTTCCTGGGCTGCAATACAGAAGGAAGAATTTGATAGCACTTCTGGCCCATCTTGCATGACCGCAGCCAATGGGATTGATGTGTAAAGGAAGGCCATTACAGGATTTTTTCCAATAATGGTATATATGGTGCTATCATGATGACTGGAGATGCAACAGTAGCAGGGCCACAACAACGTCATGTGATAGTACGCATCATGGACCAGCAGCACCATGTCACCATATCAGGATGGTGCTGTCATGCAATAAGGGCCATTGTTTGTATAGAAATTATGCTTGGTAATATATAGAAAAATGTTTTGTACTGTTGTGAAATGTTTTCAGGTAGAGCCTCTTTTAATAAATGTTGGTAATTTATGGAAAGTTTACATATTGCAAACAAGTTCATACCTATCCTTAAGGACTTTTTTAAAAAAAAGAGATCACGTTTGACAACTATAGGAATACAGTCAGCCCTCCACATTTGTGGGTTTGACTTTCATGATTTGATTTGTAAGTTTCTTCAACCCCTGCCCCTTACCTCAGGCACTTCTGTTCCAGGTGAACATTCCTTCTTGGTGGCTCCAATCAGACCATGCATCCCTTTAAAACCCCACCTCTCCTCCTTCACCACCAGCCACAGCCTGGCCAGCTAAAGACAGCTTGCAGGCCAATTTCTCAGCACTGCAAATCCTCTCCTGCGGCCCACATACACACTCAAGGAATTGTTATCCCCACAATTCCTCAGCTCCCTTCCCACAGACATACACACACACATTTTGATATTTGCAATTCCTTTTGTGAGGCCCTGTGACCCTAACCCTAGCAAATGTGGAGGGATGACCGTATAGGTTTTTCAATTAAAATAAGAGTAACTTATGAAAGTTATTAAACAACTATTGGGTTTGAGAAGGAGTGTGTATGAAAAATAGGCTGAACAGAATGCCTAAGGCCTATGCTTAAAGCAGAATTTCAGGCAGGCTTCCTTCTTAGAGCTACTTGGACATCTCTGGTGTATCCTGGGAACAGCTGCCTGGACCATTGTTTGTACACTGATTGTTATCTTCAAATAATTATCACACAAATCTACACAGCTTCCAAAATCAGACCAGATCAACTATGTTCAGAATGGCATGATGGTGCCTACTAAAATCTTCTAGTGCTATGCTAAGCACTGGATTTTTACTTTTAAAGCCCTAGTTGACATGGCATATTTATGATGTCTTAATTTAATTTAATTTAATTTAACTTTTCACACGAAGCTATCTTATACTGAGTCAAACCACTAGATCATCTAATCCAGTATTCCTTGCAGCAGGGGTAGGGAAAGTACAGCCACGAAGACCCTCAGACATCTCCAAAAATGTATTTTTTTTTAGAGGCATTTTTTTGTATCCAGTTCACCAAAACCTACTTAAACTGATGCAAAATATAACTGTTTTGTTCTCATGTCCTGATTTGCATTTAGGAAAATTGGCCAAAAATCAACCCAAAACAGAAGTGAAATGATACTACTTCCTGTTTAGGTGCAAAGGCACAGTAAAATCTGCTGGGGATTGGGTGGGGCAAAATATGGCCCTTACCCCTGGTGTTGTTGCTCTGTACTGATTGGCAATGGCTCTCTAAGCTCTCAGATTTTTCCCTGTTACCAGAAAATTCCTATCTGGAGGTATCAGAGACAGAACTTGAACCTTGTACATACAAAGCATGTGCTCTCCCATTGAGCTGTGTCTTCTCCTATGTAGGTTGCCAGATGAACATCACCTCATTCACTGATTTCAGCACCAAAACCTGAGACAAGGGGGTGGGTCCATGTATTTTCTAGGCATCAACTCCATCCATTCCCAGCTGGCACCAAATCACAGGGAATGGATGGTCCTGAGCATTGAATCCTGCACTTTTTTTCACTGATACCTCAACTCCCTTCCCACTTTTCTTTAAAAAAATTTTGGTTGGTTTGATTGGTGATAGCAGGAGTGGTGATATGCAGGCCCTGGATGTGGAAAGAATGAAGATACTTCCCATTTCCCCTATCCCTCTGGTAAGAGTGAATTGCTACTGAAGCAGCCACTACCAATCCAAACAGGTACATGTCGACTAAGGGAAAGAGAAAGGGGTTGGGTAACCAGGGACTAGATGAGTAGCATAAAAGAAGGCTGAAGGCTGTGTGAGTGGATGGGATTATTCTTCAAATGAGAATGAAGTCTGAGCTGGAAAAGAATCCAGCACTCTCATGAGATTCCTTCTGAAGGAACTGAACTTGAATCTAATGATCTGAGAAAATTCTACCCAGCATTTGACTTTCTGTTCTAGAGCAAAGCACTGGAGCTGTTGTGTTTTAGAGAATGCTATTTATGTGAACCTAGTCCAATCTAGTTCCAGGCTGGGATTTGTGAGCAAAGTCATCATCATGATGGAGAAAAAATGGGAGCAACATGACTCTACTAGCTTTTGTGGACTTCATAGTGACAATCAATACCCAACTGAGCCATGGCTAGGCCCCTCCATTAGGGTATTGATGGAAATTTCTTCCTGCTTATAGCCATCTAAATTCCCTAAAGGTTTAGCATATATTTTCTCAGCAGCTTCCCCAGGACAAAGGCATTAATGTTGGGCAAAATGATTAGAATCCATGTAGATTATGATACACTCAGGTTTATTTCACCAATAATAGAGGTATTGATAGATACAAAGCACGCAGCATGACAGTTAAGGAAATAAACATAGGATATGTCGGTTCTAACTTCAGATTTTTGCCTCTCTCACTGTATCACACATTATCACACAGCTGTAGAATGTCTATAGCAATAAATAAATATGTTTTTGCCTGCCCACTTGGCAGAAAACACTGCGTGGGAGCTGGGGAGTATATCTTTGCTAATTTCAGACTGAAGAGTCCTAAGGAGGGGAAAATAGGATATTGGAAACTTGGCTATGAAGCTGAAACAAGAGCACAACTTGATTAGGAAAGATTATCTAATATCAGGCATATGGTGGGACAAGTCTAGGCTTCTCCTGAGAAGACAACTTGTTGTAGGAAAGGAATGGGAATCATGTGGCATGTAGGCTGCTTTTGTAGCTTTGCTGATCCTGACTTTTCCTCCTGCTTTGGTCAAAAATGAGAATTCCTGCAACATTTCTTCTCTGGAGCAAGAAACAGGACTTGCTAACTCTAGACACAATAGCGTGTGTGTGTGTGTGTGTGTGTGTATGCGCGTGCACACGTGCGTGCCACTTCCTGTGTTGCCCCCATGTTGGAAATGGCTAGGAAATGCTCCCCAAAAAAACAAATTTTAACTTTGGAGACAGTGTGGCTCACAATAGGTTTCTAGGAAGAAGAAAAATGCCCCCTGAACCCCTTGCTTATTCATACTATGAGGCAAAGAAAGTCCTAGCTGATCAACATTAGTATCTGGACTGAAATTATAATTCCTGTTAGACAATCTTGCCTTTAGGTAATGCAGGCATATTGGTATGTTCCAATGCAGAAGATGCTTATATACACTTTCTATATTTTTGGACATTATATTCCAAAACTGCATGTAAATAAACTTTAGTCTTCAAAGGTCTCGAGAGGCACAGTCTGTTGCTCTAAATTTATATTGTTCATATTTTTATTTGGGAGTTGTTCCTATGGGTCATTGGCTTTTGGAGACTAAATATTGTTGGAACTAAAGGCTCTTTCTTTGTCTTTGCAAGACTTAATGATACAGTTTCTACAGCTGCAAATTAAAAAGAAAAACCCTTCTAACATATGGGAATTAGTTAGCACACTTGTAGCTATAAACGCATAACAATGCTTGCACAGAGAATTTCCCTACTATAATATCTCACTGAGTGTTACTATTCTTCAAAGTTGTTTTTGATGGGATTGTGGATTTTGCTGTTCTGTGTATATCTTGGCATGAATAGTGACGTTCTTTTCTTTCTTCTGATTCCTCCCCACTCATACAAGTTATTAAGTTCATATCTTGATGGAAGAAGATGGAGATTAATGTGAAAAGTCTTTTATCTATCTGTGGGGTTTAATATTCCACATGCACAGATGCTAATTTCTGTGGTTCATTTCTTTCTTGGGCCTTTTTGTATAATTGCTGTATTTTGCAATGAGAGTTTCTATTATTTTGTACTCAATTCTCCTTTCTTTCTAGAGATGTTGCATCATTGCAAGGATATTGCATTTTCCAAGCATTCGGGGTAGATTTCATTATAGTGGAAGTCTCATACTTGTTCCAGGAAGAGCATTTGTTGTGTTTTATGCGGTTGCACAAAATTTGTGATCACTGATCAGGTGTTTTGTTATGTAACTAGCAATGGGAAGCACCCAGATAATTAATTCCTCAGTTTTTTTGAAAACTTGGACTTGTATACGTTCTGTAGCACAGAAGTGCCTGTCCAAAAATATTAAAAGAAAATACTATAGGAATGAATATATATGAACTGAATCATAGACACAGTGATAACAGGTAAAATTAAAATCCTGTTTCTAGCTTTTGAAAGATTATTATAGCTATAGTCAAAACTCTTTCCTGATCCACTTGTTGGCCCAGAATGCATCCTTTCTAACTTCTCAGAAGGGTAGCTGGCAAAGATGATTCTCAGAGGTTCAACTGATTGATTTTTTTGCTGCTTACTCTAGTCTGGGAGCCCTTTGGTTAATGCCAGAGGTACATACTCCAAAAACTGTGGTACTTAATCTACCTGCATATGAAATGGAGAGAAGAAACATCAATAATCCAGCAGGATAAAACAACTTCCCTTCAGCAACCCCGCCCCCTGCACAATTTTCCAAATAAAAAATTTGTAAACTGGAACAAGCCAAATCCTCCCAAGCAATTCCATACTACTTGGCAATATTTTGTTTAGAGTTTTTATTTGTTTTTTAAAATCACTGGAGACTCCCCATCTTTTGCACTGAACGACACATTTCAATATGTTTAAACAAAGGAAAAAAGTGAAGAACTGAACATGGGGCCTTTCTTTTGGCTCAGCTGCTCAGGTAGATCTTGTTCAGCAAGCCTTTCAACCTGCAACTAGATTGTTTTCCCCAGTCCATAATCTTCTTGTAAATATATGGGTAACCCCTACCCATGTGTGTGTCTATGAATTTTCAATTTCCAGTTTCAAAGTCAGGAATCAGTTAGCTGCACTGAAGTCATCAAGAAATCTTCAACATCAGAAATTGGAATATGGTTAATGATACAATCAACAGGAGGAAGACATCCAAATAGATTCAAGAAGAACAGAAACTGGTTTTGTAAAACATACAGCCAGAGCTACCATTTTTAAATGATTGTGCATGAGATACTGTAGTATTGCCATCAAAAATAAAGTTATGGAAATATTGGATAAAGATGAATATATGATCAGAACATGGTTTGACTCATTGTATGGAAAGTCAAATAAATGCACCCAAGGGCAAATCCAGCCTGACCTCTCCCTAGCAGCCAAATGGCTAAACTGAGGCTATTATACTCTGAACCTTTTCATGAGATGACATGACTCAATACAAAGATATTACTTACCATTGCCACAATTATAAAAGCCCTTGGAACCCACCTTAAAATGCAGGCAGAAGCAAATGGTCCTTTGATCTGGAGTTCTGCAGTGCTAATGAGTGCAGTGCTAAAGAATGCCACATCCAACTGCCTCTCCCCAGCGAGCAGTGGTGCTATGAGCAGAAGCAGGGACTCTTGTAGGATCCTGTTACAGCCTCACATCACACCACAGCTCACTGATGTGATGTGGCTGGTTGCATTATCCTCCAGCACTCCACATGCTGACACTGCAGAACTCTATCTCGCAGTGCATCTGCCTGGATTTTAAGGTGGGTTTGGGTGGTGACATCAGGAGACAGAGCATGACAACAATATTGTGCATATATGTCAGATGCAGTACAAAAAGAGGAAAGTGGCATTACAAGTAGATAGGCTCAGTCAATGAAACCATAGCCTTGAGTTTATTGAGTTAGCAGGGATGCTAATAACATAGTGTCTTGAAGCTCTCTTATTCAAAGGGTCACCATAGGTCGCAATCAACTTGACAGCACCATAGGTCAAAACCATGGAAACATTTATAGGCAGATGGGCATGGAAGGTATGGTACAGAGCTAGATAGCTGCATTTGGAAATGAAGCATAGTTTTTCAAGAGAAGTGAGGTTTTATGCTATAATGGCCATGGTTACATACAGAGATAACATCCTTAGTCTGGCTTATTCAACTACAATGTGAATGAACAGTATAGTTTGTTGTGTTTGGGCCTGAGGGACTGTCACCATATGGCAGAAGCCATTTTTCACAGCATGTCCCCCTGGGGTGACACTGGTGCATCTGCTGCAATGTGACCTGGTTTCATTTTGGCCAGTTCTGAACCAATTTTGTATAGTGGTGGTGGGTCTTGGAGCACTTAGACAGGGTCTTGGGAGATATGGAGGTAAAACTGCTTCTTTTTCTGGTCCAAAGCCTTTTCAGGGCTTTGAGGGCCACAAAATCAGCTCCCTTGGGCTACATGCAGTCTGTGGGCCACATTTTCCTCACCCCTGCCCTAAAGCCTTCAAGAGCATATATATTCATGAAAATGGTTCAGAAGGCCTTGAAGCGAATTGAAACTGACAGGCTTGCTAAGTCAAAGGAAGAACTGGATGGCCAGTTCAGCATTGTGTTCCCAGATCTGAATTTTGGTGTAGTTTATTGTAATTGCCCTTTTCTTGAAAGGGATTCTAGGCACAGTCCAAGAACAAGTAAGGAATCATTATAATGGCATTAGGTCCTCCATTATTGAAGAATGTATTTATTCTATCTTTGTGTGCATCTCCTCACAGTCCCATTAGCCTCCCCATTTACCATTACCATTTTGTTCTGCTCTTCATGATATCTTATCAAGTTTAGTGTCCAAACACAGGTAGGTTTTGAAAGCTGCTAAGAGTTGTGATCCACAACATAGTTATTCTGAGAGCACACAGCACACACAATTACCTTCAGGACTTTCAGAGTTAATCATCACTGTACCCAATTAAAAAGCATATGTTCTATATACAAAATGTTTAGTTTCCACTATAGCATCTTCAAGTAGGTCTGAGAAAGCAAATCTTGGGAGTAACCTATGACATCATTACTTCTTTTTGGGTACCAAATAATGCATACTTGTTCTTGTTACTAGTATGGGTGTTGGTGACGGTGATAAAATGCAGGGGGACACTTTGAGAGTATGTTTTTCAGATTTCAGGTAATTTTCTTACTCTTTTGTTTTTTTAAAAAGGAAACAACAATGTGATGACAAATATCAAATAATGTTAGCAAGTAACTTACATTTTTCAATTATAACAAGTAATGATAATGAGTTACCTTTTTAAAAATGTAACTGGTAGCAGTAACAATTCCTTTTAAAGGTGTCTTTTAAAAGCTCCCGTATGGCACTTGAGAGAACCACTAGCAGTCAATGTGACAATACTGAGTCTGATAGACTAGTAGTCGTATTCAATAAGGCAGCTTCCTATGTAGTTTATGACCTTTAACTGACCATGCAAATTCTTCCTTACATTTTTATTAGATTTTTATTGTTTTTAACAAAATGACTCGCTCTTAAATGATTTCTGGGATTACATTACATGGTTTTAAGATCCAATTATGAATGGGATGAATTAAGTCCTTTTTGCAGCTGGTGGTCATGGTTAAGCTTGGTAAAATCTCTGGCCTTCCAGTGGTGTAACTTGACACACTATTTACTGTAGCAAATGCATATTTAAGACCCCTTTGGGAACTTCTATTGCTATGTGGGAAACTATACATTTCCATTTTCCCCCATTCACTGCCCTTCAGGTTTCCATCTGGCACATTACTCTGAGAACGTCCTGACAGACATGTCTTATACAAATATACTACTTATATTAAGATAAACAAAGGATGTACTAGCTCTTGCAATATTTCTCTCAAAAGGCCAAGAATACTACTTAACAGAGTCCCTCCTCCATTGCATAGGCATCTTCTTGTAACATAGGTCAGTTTTGTTCCTTTTCTTTACAGATGTTGAACTGAGACAGGGAGCTGTTGGCTTGCTTGAAATGTGAGTCCATCGATGAACTGATATTTGAATGGGGGACAGCTCATAGTTTGTGTTTGTAACCAATCTGCCCAAATTATAAGATGGTCCAGCTCTTTTTTTTGATACATTTTGAGATTTTGACTATCTAGCCATCAGTGAATAGATATACTTCACATCTAATGCTTTAGCTACCAGATGACTGGTTTCAAGAACAAAGCAGGTGCATCAGGTTATAATGCACTTAAGGTGGCATTATCACTTCTTCCAATTTTAAATGTAAACAAGAAAAATCACAAATCTTACTTTTGCCATTTTTATGTAGAGTCTACATTGGGAATGGGAATGGGAATTGTATGACCCTCCAGATGTTGAACTTCAACTCCTGGTACTCATCACCATGGGCTATGCTGGGTAGGGCTTCTGGGAGTTACAGGAAAGGTGTACAGTTTCCATCCACGCTGTACACGATATGTTCATTCACTTTAAAACCTATGATGATTGTGTCTTATTAGCAGAACTAATTTACACCTCTATCGTGTAAGTACTTTTACTAAAAAACAAACAAAAAAACAACAAAAAACAAATGGCCAGCTTTAACATGAGACCTTGTCACAGTTCTGATGCATGATTAAGGCCATTTCCGCACTAGCCTGTTATAGCGCTATGATTCCATTTGCAACATCCTATGGAATCCTAGGGTTTGCAGTTGAGGGAGGGGCCGGCCGGCCCCTCAAGAAACTGCAAACCCCAGGATTCCAGAGGATGTTGAAAGTGGAATCATTGCGCTATAACAGGCTAGTGCGGAAATGGCCTAAGATTTGTTTGTTGTTTGATTTCTTGGTTGTGACCCTTCTCAAACTTCTGGCTAGAAATACTTCAGGATTACTGCTTTGGCCTAGTCTGAGATGAGTGGTTGTAAAAAGTTACTTTTAAGTCCCAAAGTAACTTTTTACAAGCTCTACCTACGAGTCAGAGAGAAGCCCTGTTCAGCAGCTGGCCTCCAATGTTATTTGAATCACATGAGAAATGGAGCAAGGATGACCATGCTGTCACATTCTCATCACCTTTTGGGAGCTCATTGTCTGCAGTGTGGAGTTGTTTCTCCATGTTTAAGCTTCCCTTGTAGTTTTGAATCCTTCAGGATCAAGGTCCTCTAAATAACGCAGGGAGCATACACAAACAGAGAATAGAGAAAAACAAATAGAGAAGCTCCTAACTGTAGAAGTCACTCCTCTAAAAGTGGAGGTGAGGTCATGGAGATGGTGATAAGGATAAGTGGAAGATTAACAGGCTCATCTTTGCTTTCCTCACCGTCTGACTGGCAGTAATTCTCCATGTTTTCAGGCAGGATTTTTCCTAGCCCCCCGCCAAGATCCCTGGTATTCTCCCTCAAGTACTACTCAGTCCATACTCTGAAATCAGACACGATTATGTGTGTTAATGGCAGTATGATGGTTAGTGAACTTCTAAATAGGGCTAACACAGGGGTGGTGGGAGTATGGCCTATAGTCCACATGTGGCCCCCCCAGGGCCATTTTGTGGCTGCCAGAGCCCCTGAGGGATCAAAAAATTGCCATAAAATGTGCTCTAAGGGCCATAGGGGGCATTTGTGCTGTCTTTTGTCCCTCCCACCATTTTAGGCCAAGGTAATGCCTTTTTTAAAAACCAGACTTTTAATCATCTCCTATTTTGAAAACTGCCCTGTCCTGCAATTTGCAGTGTGCAGTGCACAGTCGCAGCACGCGGTGCTGCTGTATACACAACTCTGCTTCCACTGCTATCTGCAGAATATTAATTCTTGCACTATGGTGAATAATTTGCCCTGCTTGCATAGTGTGATGTAAGCATGTGTGTGCCACAAACAGGATGCCAGTCTTTTTTCTTTTCTTTTTTTGGTTAGTTTTGTGCATGGCACTCACATGTGTGTCATTGTTGGTTTACATGTACCATTCCATGGTGCCTGGGAAAAGAGAGATGTCCACTGCAGAGGACTCCTCTGACCAGCAGTAGAAAGCTCCACTGCCATGGCTGCTTTGAGGATGCTGTTTTGTGGGCAATAAGGGCATAAAGGCTGCACTCTAGAGGCCTGTTAGTTCAGTTGAGGGGGATTTTGGATTCACTCTAACCAGAGCCTTCATTCCCCTAAGAATAGTTTCCAAACAAGAATGGGAAGGAGGAATTGAATAACTATTTTCAAACCTGTTATGTGGACTGCAGTCTGTACAGAGTGAGAACCACAGTGCAATCAGGGTCCTGGAACAAATTAGAAGACAGGCCTAGGAAACAAGTCAGACAACTGGGATCAAAAAGAGACCAGAAATGCAGAATGCACCACAACTCAGATCTTGATTCTCAAGTTGTTGCTGTTGTTGTCAACCTTTAAGTTGTTTCTGACTTATGGTGACCCTAAGGTGAATGTATCACGGGGTTTTCTGGGGATGAGGGTATGTGATGCATCTAAGGTTACAAAGGGCATTTCCGCACTAGACTGTTATAGCGCTATCATTCCACTTTCAACATCCTATGGAATCCTGGGGCCGGCCCCTCCCTGAACTGCAAACCCCAGGATTCCATAGGATGTTGAAAGTGAAATGATAGCGCTATAACAGTCTAGTGCAGAAATGGCCCCAGTGGTTTTCCATGGCTGAGTGGGGAATTGAACCCTGGTCTTCAGAGTCTGTAGTCCAATACTCATACCACTAATCCATGCTAGCTCTGATTCTTAAGAGTGCAGCTCAATTGGAAGTCTTTTCTAGTCCCTCCTGCCCAGGATGAACCACTGGCCAATGAAGGAAAGTGAAACTAGAACAAATCCGGAGGCTGCAGTTATGCAGCTTGTCATAAGGGACAGCAGGCAACTGTCCCTAACAATTATATTGCCTCCCAATAGAAGCAATGAGAAAACAAATGTCAGACCAAAAGCAAATGGGGGAAAGGGTTCTTCCTTGTCTATTACATGCCTGAAAGGGCTTGAGAAATGTACCATGATAGTACAAATTATTTTTTTCCACTATTGAGCAAATTCCCTACTTCTAGACACGGTTTTTGAAATGTGCAATTATTTTAAGAGTTGCTGACAAATGACCCTAATGAATCATCCACTCATGAAGAATTGCCTATAAACTCCTCTTTATCTACCTTCTGTTCCTGTTTGGTGTATTTCTAAAGGAACTAGACAGATGGAATGTACCTCCATAGAAAAGAAGTTAAGGGAGTACAGAACATTAGCTGATCCAGCAGTGAAATAAGCAGTCTGGAGTTGATATGGAGCTCAGACTATAATAATTTTTTAGTCTACATTCATAAAATAGTGCTTGCTTTAGCTTGAAGATAGCCAGTATATCTTTGCTTTATAATGGCACTTGAATAATCACTTTCTTTTTCTTGCCAAACCAACTCCACTTTGTGTCTGCTGCTCTTATATATATCCACTTAGTTCACATTTAACATCAATATATACAACTTGGCTGTCAGATTTCAGAGTCAGTCTAGGTCCTGGGAACATACCACTCTTATTTTGATCTTCCTCTGTGAGTTTCCTGCCTAATTTCCTTTCTGACATGAGCTTTGGGAGATTTATCCTTCAGCATTAATGATCTTCCCCAATGTAGCTTTGCTAAGGCTGTGTTCACCAAACTAGAGAAAATGTAATGAAATTCACTACTCACGTGAGAAAAGTGGAAGCACAAATATATAACAATCATGAGACTAGGTCAGTGGAAGTGTTTCACATTAATTTGGACTTTTGACCAAAATAGGGGAAAGACTGCATTCTCAAAGAACTCCTAGAACCCATGCTCAAAGGTCAGCCTAGACTAATGAAGGTGTGAGTGCAATTTTCGAAGACAAAACTCCCATCACCTGTATGTTATTTTATATGAAGAATAACCTTGATATGAATCCTTGCTAGTGAGGAACAGAGGAAGGATTAAGAAGGGTTCTCCTCTGATTAGATCAAAAGACTATCTATTCAAGCATTCAGTTGATACAGTGCTCACCCAGATGTATGTAGAAAGCCTACAAGCAGGACCTGAATGCAACCCTGTATTCAGAAGCACACTGCCTCTGTTACTGCAGTGCTTGTTGTGTTTTTTCTCTGTGTTTGACTGTTGGATACTCTCTGAATTTCTCTGGGAATGTTAGATTTTGACTGACAATTTTATGTTTAGAATGCTTTTATTTGTTGTAGACTACCTTAGGAGACTATAAATATATATATGAGCTGAAACAAATAATGAGAACATCCCTTCTTGGGGATTTATGCAAGAATAGGTATGTATGTGCACATTTGTGTATTAAACTCTGAAGCTGCTAGAGGATGTAATAGGTTTGAGTCCAAGAGTTGAATCTATATTGGCTGGAATCCTGTTGGTGACATTCGCAGATAGCAACCCACCTAATACCTGGGTATGTTTTTAGGGTCAGCTTGGATAATGGAATTCAGTTCCTCTGTTGGCACTAACCCCATGCACTCCTGTTGCTGTGGTTTTTCCCCAGCCATTTAATCGCAAGGGAATGATTCGGGGGGGGGGGCAGGTGTAGTGGCTGGCTGTGCTTTAGCAGCTGGCTGCAAGATGACAAAAGTGTTCTCCTGTATATTACAGAACTCCTTTGGAGAACCAGAGAATAGATAGCACCATCTTCCTGTGGCTGGTTGGGTCATATCTTCACCACTAAAGGGCCTCGGGGCAGTATCCCAGCACCAGGAGACTAAGGCTATTTCCATACAACATCACTGTTCCACGATGGGGACGTGTTGCTGGTGGTCCAAGAGTCATGCTTTCTGACAACATCATCATAGTCCTGCTGCCAATGAGTCCCCACCCATCATAAGCAGATATTCCACTACCAGAAAAAAATCTAATAATGGCCCCTGATTGCACAATGCTCCCATTGCTGGCAGCTATGCAGAAATGGCAGAAGTGTGATCTATGCATTTCCTTCCCCAGTGCAGCATGGGAAGTGGCTGGCTGCACTGTGGAAGGAAGGAAGGAAGGAAGGAAGGAAGGAAGGAAGGAAGGAAGGAAGGAAGGAAGGAAGGAAGAGACGGTGTCCCTCATGCTACCTTTCCACAGGCAGTTGGGCAGGGTGTGGAGGGGAGTGTTTCGGTCATATTCTCCTCCCAACAGTGGCCCTGCCAGGATTGCAATGGGATGGCAATGGAAAACAGTAAGGTGCAGAAAGAGCTTAAATTAAGAGCACAGGCTAGGGGGACATAGCTGCATCTTGCAATCCAAGGTCTCAAGTCAATTATTTTGGGCAACCCTAGAATTTATCTAAAACTAGAGGTAGCACATCCTGGATATTGGTTGGTAGGTCATTATATGTTGTAATTACTAATATTGCATGACATAATCTCTTGCTTTGATTGTTTGATTACCACTATAAAAATGAATGAATATTTGGTCAAAGACTACCCTTTTTAAAAGAAAAACAGAGACCATCACAAAAAACTTAGACTTACTGTTCAATATAGCATATAATTCAAAATGCATCAGCATGTCATCAGCACGTTTTTTTTTTTAAAAAAAACAAATCTATGCAAAACTGTGAAACAAGATGTTTGTTAGAACATCAAAATGGAGGAGACATGTGGAAAGCACAGCCTCAAGTAAACAAATGTCTTTAGTAAACATCAGTGGTCACTGGAAAAGAAGTACAGATTGGGCTGTTTATATAGACTACTGTAATGTAGTTTACATGGGGCTGCCCTTAAAGAAGACTGGAAAGCTTCAGTTAATACAAAATATAGCAATCTTGACTGACTGGAATACTATGTAGAATACCATGCCAGTCTTAGAAGAATTGCACTGGCTGCCAATACATTTCCAGTCTGAATTCAAGGTCCTTGTGACTGAATGAGTCCTAAATTAAGGACTAAATTAAGTCCTAAATGATTTAAGACCTTGATATTTGAGGAGCATCCCTCTCTATGTGTGCCTGCCAAAGGATTAAGGTCTGTGTGGAAGGCCCTTCTCATGTCCCACCAGTGAGATTTGTTTACTGTATTGGGATATCGGAGAAGGCCTTCTCAGCTGTAGCACCCCAACTGTGGAGCCTTCTCCTTGGAGGCCTGACTGACAGCCAACACTCATGACTGTTTATCAAAGCCTTTGGGCCTCATTAATTTTTCTGGTTATACGTAATTTGAAAAACTTTTAAATCTGTTTTTAACTTATTATTGTTGTTTAATACGCTTTTAGCTTATTTAAGTATGGCCCTTTCCGCACGAGGCAAGTGAATCGCTCCATGCTGTTACTCACTGGTTCTTCTTGGCTTGAAGCACCGCGGACTCTCCCTTAAGTCCTTCTGCAGGGCTCCTCCGTTTGGTCCAGGGCAAATCAGAGCAGTGCGAGGTCTGTAGATCCGCACTGCTCAGGCTTACAAAATGTCGGCTTCCTGTTCTTCATAGCTCCGGACCAACCGCTGATGCTGACCATGCCCACAGCCCGCCCTCCACTGATTGCAGGCTTGCATTGGTGCGAACCTGCGCCTCTGCACAAGTGAACAGGAATGGAATGGTGCGCTCTAGAAGATTGAAAGACCGATTTTTTTCCTGTCTTCACTTAGCGCCCTGGAGGACCGTTGGGGACATTTTGGATTGGATGTAGGTGCAGAACTAAGGTAAATAGTCCGAACCTAGTCCAATCCAAGGTGTGGACGACCTTTGTGACAGGATGCCTTGGCCCATCTTAACTTCCGCATGAGGAAAGGGCCTATGTTATTGTTCAAACTGTTTAACTTGTTTTAATGCTATTTGTAAGTCACCCTGAGATGATATCATCATCATCATCATCATCATCATCTACAAATTTAAGTAACTAATCTGACTCTTTGAATGGATATCTCAGTATAATAGCACATTTAAATGAATACATATGATGAAGGATCAATTTACCTTTGCATTTTTATCCTAATGATCAGCCCTAGTGTTTTTGACTTCATTGCTGTTTTCATGGTCTTCTAATGCTGGCCAGAGTTATGGTTTCTGACAATGCCCAGAAAACTGCAGTTTCTGGAGGAACTATGGGTACAAAGGAAAGCTTTCCATGCCTTGTAAATATTTGTACACAAATTTCTTTCATTTCTTCCTTCCTCTATAGCAGAAGATGTGTGGAAAAATGAATGATCCTTACTTAATGTTCTGTTGGTGGATGTTTTGGAATTTTCTGTCCCTACTGTAGAATCCCAAGACTGACTGCATTTCCCAGTCCTCCAGAGCCAGTTTAGGCATCCAAAGGGAATTACAATCAGCAGGGGATCACTGCTCCCATGTCCATGATTCTACTGTTCCATTGCTGGAAGTTCACCATAAGATGCTGCCATAAATTTGTAAGCATGGGGATAAAAATATTTCACAGTTGTGGACATTTCATTCAAAATTATTTTCTTCTTAAAGACTAATTTTGATTTTCAGACATTTGCATTGTTTCTAACTCTACCTGTTTGTTACCTTTTGAGCAATAAAATTGTAGCAATGCAGATTTTCTTTGGAAATAGCTTTTATTCATCACCTGATGTTAATATCTCCTTTTGGGTTGTCGGGTTATGTGCATTAGCTTTTATAATACACTTCACATGGAGGGGGGTGAATTATTATTCTGAGAACTATATGATTACATATCATTGTTTTCAGTTAAATCAGGGTGAGTTCCAAGTAAATTAGTTGGTTTCTGCAGGCTTGTAGAAAAGAAAGCCACTCATTAATTACATTTGAAAATGAAAAACAATGGTAGCAGGCAATTCACTGTGTTTCACACATTTCACACACTTCAAGCTAACTTTTAATTACTTAGTTTTTTCTTTAATTCCCCCTTTTACTAGTTGGAAGTAGAAGCATTTAGCTTTAAACACAACTCTAATTTTAAAGGCAGTTAACATTTAACTTTAGTTTTAAAAAATCATTTAAACCTCCCATGGCTTGGGATGATGGGAAAGGGGGAGAGACGTGGTTTGAAGCGTAAACCTAATTAAAATTATCTGTTAAGAAATTCTTCCTGAGGACAAGTGCTGTTTGACAGTGCAATAGATGGCCCTGGAAGATTCTAGACCATCCTTTAATTAAAGTTTTCAAAGGTTAGCTAGCTGCCCCTTAGGTATGCTTTACTGGTGGATTCCTATGCTAGCTTGGGGTTGGATTAGTTAACCCTTGGGGTCCTTTCCAATTTCATGATTCTATGACTTAGTCTGTAGCCACCTGGAATTCTTCGTTCTGCCAGTCTTTCTGTATCATACCTGGTTGCCACATGTGGTAGTCTGGATTGTAAAACTTGATCTGTGGGAATGTTGGTAGCTGACTAGGTGTTTTTTAGTGAGTTTTTTTCTTTTATGTAGATGACTCATGGCCCCTTTCTATCTTACAATACTGTAAGATGTATAAAACCTTTCCTAAGCTGCATGTGCGGCAGAATGCAATCCATGGAAAAATATTTATATATTTTGCAATAAGGGACTTATTTTGAAGACATTTACGTGCTTAACTTTGTGATTTAACCCTTATTTTATTACTGCTATTCAGAGATGTATAGTGAAGCACTGAAATCTTGATGAGATCTGTAAAATCTTCATATTTTACAGATACAGAATAGAACACCAGTACAGTACTGCAAAAGGGCACAGCTCTTACAGTAAACATTTCTCCTTCTTTCTAAGCTTTCAGTATTTATATTGTTTCCCTTTAGTGTTTATGAAACATTAGTGAGACTGAATCATAACCCCTACACATTTGGAACTGATTAACCATCATTCATGTTCTAGGATATATTTTTTTGTAGTTTTTTCAAAAGCAGCATTCTGTGTAAATTGATTCTTGGAGTTTTGCATTGCATTTCAATAGATAGGTATCAGATTTGCAACAGCAAATCAAGATAATTTACTTCTAGGTAGACAGATACAGGATTGCTGTGTTAATTGATTCATTAATTTAATTGTATTATTCAACTAATAACAGTTATGGCAGTTCTAGGAGCTGAGATGTTCCTTGTCTTCTTTTGGTTTTTCCATTCTTGGAGCTCAGTTATTATAATTTTTTTTTTGGAAAACTTTTCAGTATAGAAAAAAATGAGGAAAAATGGGTTTAGGTTATCATGTGCAATGACTACATGTGGACTTATTTCACTATATATACATGTTTGGTTATAATTATTGAAATATATATGAATAGGACCAATACCTGTGATGGTATGCATGTGGCTTTCATGCTTTTTTTCTGTGTGGAAGTGGTTTGTGAGTTAGAAATATGATTAATATCCATCAACATTTATAGTTCAGTGCAGTGAATTCAGTAAGTGAGGATGCAAGAATTTTGCTCTTCTTCAGAGAGCCATTATTCTTCTTTTAGGCACAGAGTCTAGAACAATTTTGATACCCATTCATGAGATTCATGCTAAATGTGCAGTGGGGACAGGGAAGGTCAAAAACGTGATGGGTTGTAAACTCAAAACTTGAGCTATGACAGGCGTGAAAGTATTTGCATGAATTGTTATCATGCCGAAAGAAAGAGAAGAAAGAAAGAAAGAAAGAAAGAAAGAAAGAAAGAAAGAAAGAAAGAAAGGAAGGAATAAGATGATTCATAGTGTATTTCTCCCATCTGGGTTACCACTTCAGCTACTAACCAGAATTGAGCTAGTGTAGCATTTTTCCTTCCTATGTCTAAGTAATGTCAGGAATGCAATGTTTGAGAAGTGGACAGTTGATGTGGCTAATAATGACCAGAGCATTTCTTCTTCCAGGGGCTAAATCGGGGCAGCCCATGGACTATTACTAATTAGGTCTGCTCACAGTTGTAGGGTAAAACATATCAAGTTGACCACCCCTAAGTTACGGTAAGACTGATATAAAGGGGAGCTATATGCTTCATGAAAAGCATAATCCTTTGTAATCTTTGAAAAAAATAAAACCATTAAAATCATAGAGTCAAAGAATCATAGAGTTGGAAGACACAACAAGGACCATTGGTTCAGCCCTCTACCATGCAGGAATGCATCACCAAAGCATTCCTGACAGATGGCCACCCAGCGTCTGTTTAAAAACCTCCAAAGAAGGAAACTCCACTACACTCCAAGGCAGTGCATTCCACTGTTGAACTGCTCTTATCATCGAGAAGTTCTTCCTAATATTTAGATAGGATCTCTTTTCTTGAAGTTTGAAGCCATTGCTGGAAGTCCTGGTCTCTGGAGCAGCAGAAAACAGGCTTGTGCCATCCTCCATTTTTATAGCAAAGTATTGTTTTAATAGATATATAGGTTCAGCTTCTTTTGGATTAGTTTAATAACATACTTCTAAATACCACAGATAATCTTTTCAACAGGAGTCCTTATTTCTGGATTCTGTCTCATGATCTGACTAAGGTCTACTGAAATTAAGAAGAAACTGAAAGCAAAGGCACCCAAAATGTTGCAGTGGACTCTCTTAAGACTTTGGCCTTTTCCGCACTTTGATTTAGCGACGGGGCAGAGCGTCCTCCGGTGAGGACGTCTGCACTTAGGGGCGGACTGGGTCCAGACTACTTTATGTATGTCCGGACTTCAGCCCGCTCCAGAACGATCAGAACTGGTGGTTCGCCATGCTATTGAAAGACCACTTAAAAGAAGTCTTTCAATAGCACAGCGCACCCCAGTCCGTCACTGAGCTAATGTGTAAATTTGCAGGCTCGCACCAGCGCGAGGCTGCAAATCTTCCGGGAGCGGGCTTTAGGCTGGAGAGCCTCCACCAACTGGAAAGCCCCATTTTCATCCCCGGAGAAGTGTGTAGCGCGGGCACGCACTGCTCCGGATCAGCCTGGATCAGTGGAGGGAGCGCGCCAGCCCAGTAAGTATCAGAACGCCCTGTTTTTCCCCAAAGTGCGAAAAAGCCCATTGTCTATGTCTTGTGGACTAGAAAGTGCAATTTAAAGAGGTGGTCACTGGACAGGTTGATCTTCTAGGGAAAAAAATTGAACCCAATGGGCACAAATATGGTACCAGTCCCTGGCACATTAGAAAAAAATAATTGCCAGTTCCCCATATCGGATAACTTGAGAAGCATTGGGCTAAAGTACAGACAAAGGAAGCCTGCAGCATGCATGCTCATTGTGCTTGCCCTGAATACATTTGATATATTTGGCTTGCCAATATTTGCCAAAGATCACAGGATTCTCAAAATAGGAAAGAGATATCACAGATCATCTGCTCTCCCACCCCCATGATGTACATTGGGGGAACAGGGGTGGTGGTGGACAGTGCGAGCATTTCAGCCCAGAATGAAAAGATTGCATATTCCTAGATCTGGTTTTATTAGGAGGGTAGCTGATGCCAGTCTCATTTAGTGTGATTTAAAGGCAGAACAGAAATTGTTCTGTGACCTCTGTACCATAACCATTCCTCAACCAGCCTATTTCAAGTAAGGATTTAAGAAAACAGAACAGACAGTGATTGCAGTCCTGCAAGCAAATATTTCAAGCTTGCCAAGCCACCCCTAAACTGTTGCTTGTATTCCCACACCCACCCTCCTCCTCCTCCTCTCCCCCTCCAGGGTCCCCTCAGGCAGTGCTCAGCAGTGACTTTGTCAAAGGCCTTTGACCAAACTTCTGGCTAACAGTAACTCAGGAAATCACAGATAAAATTACATTCATATACTAGATGTAGGACCAAGAAGGGTTACATGAAACACCAATGATTTATCCCAGATTTGGATAGTAAATAATGCTTGTCCTTTTCCCAAGAACGCAGAGTTCAGGGGAATTATTCTTTTTAGAAAAAAATGTGGGGTTGTATCAATTAAATCCACAGAACGACTACTTTAATGTAACTTCCAAGATTTATTCTCAGAACTGGTTTAGGAACATATTTATCTGTCCCTTATAACAAGGTCATCCTATCTAAGCTTGGATAAATAGTCAACATTTAATCTACACCTGAACAGAAAGAATTCTGGCTAAACTGATCACTGTCCTCCAAAATCCTCTTTTACTCCTTCCTTATGATGCAGTGCTTTTGTCTCCTAAATTTTAAAATCTGTTGAAAATAGGTTTTTATATATGACAACATCAGTTGAATAATATTTAGCAGTCTTTTACTTGGCTACAGACAGCCTTCCAATCTCAAACAGTTACTCACCTACAGGATGACACACAACATGGATGGGGAGACAAGTACAAGACCTTGTCACAAACCAAGATGCCAACTCAGCCCACACATCTACTTAGGAAATGTCATCACAGCACCTAATCACATCACTGACATATTAGAAGTACTTTAATTTGCTCATCCTCTAATGTGATTTGTTCCACCCTCTGTTAACAGCAATAGCAGTAGCATGTGTATTTTTGTACCGCTTATCAGCTAAATGCTTTCTAAGCAGTTTGCAATGTGTTAGCCAATTGCTCCGAACAAGCTGAGTACTCATTTTACCAACCTGCAGAAGGATGGAAGGCTGAGTCAATCTGGAGGCTGGCAGGATCGAACTCACAACTTTGTGGCTGCAGTACCAGCATTCAACCACTGCACCATCAGGGCTCTTAACAATGTCCTTCTGCACTCTTGGGCAAAAAAGGCAGTCTCTGTGACAGAGGATAGATGGGCATAAATCAGACATTAGGGGAATACACAAAAACCAGTCGCAGAATATGTTATTCTTCCTGGGCATTCCATTTTGGACCTCAGAACAGCAGTCCTTGCATATAAAAACTACCAGTGAAGACTGGAAAGAGAAAGAGCAGAACTGGAATATATCCACAAGCTCCAGTCCATTGACAATGGCTTGAACAGAGACAACGGTTTCCTGGAACACTACACATAATATAACATCAGTTAATACTCCAGCCTCATGAGGGCTCTCTTGGCCAGTTTACTAGTTCCCAGCCAGCATCATACTACATTCCAATAACTCCCTCTATGTGGTTATCTACTTACCTTCGTTTTAGGTAACATCTTTCCTCTTACCTTTGGGTCTGAAACTGAACTTCTCACCTCATCACCATACCCACAAGTTTTACGTTTCTATTGCTGTTCACACATACAGGCTGTTCATAAAGATCTGTTCCTAGGCACGTCATTCCACGCCTCTGATGAAGTAGACTTAAGTCTATTAAATCTCACGCCACCAACTTCTTTCGCTCGGTTAGTCTCAAAGGTAACACAAGATCCCTTTGAATATTTAGAGGCTTATTGAAAACTGGATGTAATAGAAGGTAAAGAGAAACTCTTTAATTGGGGGGAAAGTAAATATTTGCATTGTTTTTTGTTCCCATGAGCTTGTTCAAACAATCTATCAAGTCTGTGCAGCTGGTGAGTATGTATGGTTGTACTGAATTTATGAGAACCAGTGTTTGATTCCCCACTCAACCTTGGAAATTCACTGGGTGACCTTGAGTGTGTCACATGCTCTTAGCTCCAGAAAACGCTGCAATAGATTTGCCTTACAGTAGTCCTAAGTCAGAAATGACTTGAAGGCAAACAACAACAACAACTGAGTCTCTATTGGCACTATTGAGTTCGTATGGTTCACTATTTTTGTCATCTGTTCAGGCTAGCATTTACCTTCATTGCCATGGTCTGGTCTATACCAATCATGTGATTGCTGACAGTGCACTTTAGATACCACTGCAGTTGCCTTAAATATAGTGCTTGTGGCTAACAATCAAACTGCTTGGGGCTCAGCTTTTGTATATTTGGGATTTCACTCTTTCTCCATTAGTGAAACACAGGTAAAAATCAGTCCTCTTTTTTAAAATGCACGTCTGCAATGGGGGAAAGAAAGTTATTGAAATCATAGATGAGGACTAAACATGATCTGTCAGTATGGTGAGGTGTTATGCAGTGAGGTGGGAGATTTTGTCCAGAAGTGTGGTGTTATCACAAGCCATATGATACATGGGGGAATTACAATTGAAGTCAAGTTAATTTAGGGAGGTATTGTTATTAATTATACTTCCTTGCAAAATTATTCAGCATTCATCATCCTTTGACTATTCCACATTCTGTTGTGTTACAACCTGGAATAGAAATGAATCATAGAATCACAGAGTTGGAAGAGACCACAATGGCCATCGGGTCCAGTTTAATCAGGAGGTTTAAAAACCTCCAAAGGTGACTCCACCACACTCGGAGGCAGCATATTCCACTATTGAATGGCTCTTACTGTCAGGAAGTTCTTCCTGATGCTTAGGTGAGATCTCTTTTCCTGTAGTTTGAATTCGTTGCTCTGTGTCCTAGTCTCTGGAGCAACGGAAAACAAGCTTGCTCCATCTTCAACTTGATATCCTTTCAAATATTTAAATATGGCTATCATGTCACCTCTAACCTGAACATACCTAGTTCCCTGAGCTGCTCCTCACAGGGCATGGTTTCCAGACCCTTCACCATTTTGACTGCCCTTCTCTGGACATGTTCTAGCTTGTCAATAACCTTCTTGAACTGTGGTGCCCAGAATTGGATGCAGTATTTCAGGTGAGGTCTAACCAAAGCAGAATAGAGTGGTATTATTACTTCCTTTGATCTCGACACCGTACTCCTATTGATGCAGCTTAGAATTGCATTGGCGTTTTTAGCTGCCTCATCACACTGTTGACTCATGTTCAGTTCATGGTCCACTAAGACTCCTAGATCCTTTTCATATGTACTGTTTTCAAGCTAGGTATCACCTATTCTATATCTATGCATTTCACTCTTTCTTCCTATGTGTAGTACCCTACATTTCTCTCTGTTAGAATTCATTTTGTTAGTTTTGGCCCAGCTATCTAATCTGTCAAGATAATTTTGAATTCTGATCCTGTCCTCTGGAGTATTAGCTATCCTTCTTAATTTGATGTCATCTGCAAATTTGATGAGCAGGCCCTCTATTCCATCATCCAAATCATTGATAAAGATATTGAATAGCATTGGGCCAAGGAGAGAACCCTGTGGCATTCCAATGGTCGCTTCTTTCCAGGATGATGAGGAACCATTGGTGAACACCTTTGTTTTCGGCCGGTCAGCCAATTACAAATATACTTAACAGTAGCATTGTCTTGCCCACATTTTACTACCTTGTTTGCAAGACTATCATGGGAGTATGAGGGAGTTTGTCAAAGGCCTTACTGAAATCAAGATACACTACATCCACAGTATCCCCTTCATCCACCAAGCTTGTGACCTGTGACATTGTAACTTGTGACATTGTTTCAGTTTGGTGTACACAAGATATTCAATGCTGTGAAGGTGAAAATTATTGGTACTGTGGCACAAAAGTTAAACAAGCAAAAGCAAACTGCCACTTGGCTATATAAATATTCACTTCCCTCAGTCAACATTTGGTGGAAACACTTTTGGCAGCAATTATAGCTGTTAGTCTTCACGGGTAACTCTCTATAAACTTTGGACATCTTGGGCTCATAATTTCCCCCCATTCTTCTTTGGAAAATTGCTCCAGATCTGTCAGTTAGAGTGTACAGCAACTTTCACGTCTTTCTACAAATTTTCATTCAAAGTGATGTCTGAGCATTGATTGGGCCATTCTAATGCACCAAGGTTATTATTTTTAAACCACTCTGCCATTATTTTGGCTGTGTGTTTAAAGCCATTGTCCCACTGGAAGGTAAACCTCTGCCCCAGTGATAGGTCCTTTGCAGACTGAAATAGAATTGCCCTGTATTTGGCTCCATTCGTCTTGCCCTTAATCCAGACCACTTTTTCAGTCCCTGCTGTTGAAAAGCAGTCCCACAACATGATCCTGCCCCCACTATGCTTCACAGTGGGGATGGCTTTCTCAAGAAAATGACCCCTGATGCATTTGCACCAGAAATAGCATTTTGTGGCAAGGCCAAAAAGTGCAGTTTTGATCTCATTAGACCAGAGTTGTTTTCCACATGTTTGCTGTGCCTCCTGCATGCCATTTTTTAGACTCCAAATGGGCTTTGATATGGGTTTGTTTGACCAGTGAGGTTCTTGTCATTTCATTCAGTCCAGCTTTGTGAAGTGCCCATGTGATCATATCTCATGGATGATTTCTCCCATCTCAGTTGCAGATCTCTGTGTCTCCTTTAGAGTTACCATTGAGCTCTTGGTTACTTTTCTAATACCTCTTGATCATTCAGTTTTGGAGGACAGCTTTCTCTATGCAAAGCTGCAACTGAGCCATGTTGTTTTCATGTTGTAATAAAGTATTTAATAGTGCTTTTGGAGGGGGTTATAGTTCAGGATATTTTTTTAAAAAAAACCAAACCTAAAGTTGATCGGTGCTTCTGCATAATTTTTTTAATAAAATTGTTTTAATAGCTCCTTAGTCTTTATGACATTGTTCTTTTAGATATGCTCTCCAGCAAACTCTTAGGTCTTTCAGAAACAAGTTTCCTTAATGTGAGATCATCTGGCACTGGAATTGCACTTAGGTGGACTCCATTGACTTCTGGAGGTTATGGGTTGCACCAAAACTTATTTAATCATGCTACAGAGAAGAAGGTGAATACTTTTGCAACATATCAGGGTGTTTTTTTCTGTTAACTATTGTGTTACAATACTATTTTGCACCTTCACAGCACTGACTCTGTTATGTACATCAAGTTATAACAATCACTATTTCCACATTACAATGTTCTCCAGCATCATCTTGCTGCAATCCCAGCAGCACCTTTCCTAGGAAGGGAGCATGACAGGAACGCTTCGTTCTGCACTCACCTGGCTCCCTGTGGAAGAAAGTGAGACATGTGCCTGCCTTCTGTAGCACAGCCAGGATCTTTCCCATGCTGCACTGGGGAAGGAAGTGCCTGCATTGTGCTTCCTGCCCTTAACATAGCGGGTAAGGATGGGAGTGTTGGGCAATCAAGGGTGCTTAATGGATTTTTTCCTGTTAAATGAATATCCCACGATTGCAACATATGGAGATGGGATGGCAGTGGGATGGCAACAATGTTGTGCAAAAGCACAACCTATGCACCACTGCCCTCCTGTCCCCATAGCAGGACTGCAATGCCATGTGGAAATGGCCAAAGCCAATTAAATCTGTTTCAGTTCCAGGATGTAAGACAACAAACTCTGGGAAAGTCAAAAAGATCTTTGTAAGTACTTTGTAAGCCTTTGACAAAGTGCCCATGACATTCTTGCAAAGAAGCTAATAAAATGCAGGCTGGACAGGTCTACTGTTAGGTGGATTTGTAATTGGTTGACCGATTGAACTCAAATGGCTGCTTTTCATCTTGGAGAGATGTGACCAGTGGGGTGCCACAGGGTTCTGTCCTGGGCCCAGTGCTATTCAACATCTCCATCAATGACTTGGATGAAGGAGTGGAGGGCATGCTGATCAAATTTGCAGATGGCACCAAATTGGGAGGGGTTGCTAATACTCCAGAGGACAGGATCAAAATTCAAAATGACCTTGACAGATTGGAGAGCTGGGCCAAAGCTAAAAAAAATGAATTTCAACAGAGAGAAATGTAAGGTCCTACACTTAGGCAGAAAAAATAGAATGCACAAATATAGGGGGACACACAGCTAGATAACAGTATGTGTGAAAGGGATCTAGGACTCTTGGTAGATCTCAAGCTGAACATGAGTCAGCGATGTGATGCGGCACCCAAGAAAGCCAACACCATTCTTGGTTGCATCAACTGGAGTATGGTGTCTAGGTCAAGGAAGATAATGGTACTACTCTATTCTGCTTTGGTCAGACCTCATTTGGAATACTGTGTCCAGTTCTGGGCACCTCAATTCAAGGAGGATATCAACAAGCTGGAATATGTCCAGAGGAGAGCAACCAAAATGGTGAAGGGTCTGGAAGCCATGCCCTATGAGGAACAGCTTATGGAGGTGGGTATGTTTAGTCTGCAGAAGAGAAGGTTAAGAGGGAACATGATAGCCATGTTTAAATATCTGAAGGGATGTCATGTCGAGGAGGGAGCAGGTTTGTTTTCTTTTGCTCCAGAGACTAGGGCAAGGAGCAATGGATTCAGGCTGCAGGAAAGGAGATTCCACCTGAACCTCAGGAAGAATTTCCTGACAGTCAGAGCTGTCTGGCAGTGGAATATGCTACCTCGGAGAGTGGCAGAGTCTCCTTCTCAGGAGGTTTTTAAGCAGAGGCTGGATGGCCATCTGTTGGTAGTGCTTTGACGTGTGTTCCTGCATGACAGGGAGTTGGACTGGATGGCCCCTGTGGTCTCTTCCAACTCTTCTATGATTCTATGATCTACAGGGCACTGGATCATTTGCTTATATTATATAGCTTCAGATACCATCATGGTGTCTGCCCCCAACCTTCTCACTTTGCTGCCCAGTACTACCACCACACCAAAAGGCCATTTCATAATGGACAGTGTCATCCCATGTGGTGCCAGGGTTTCCAGCCCTTCGCCACTTTGCAGGGAAGGCATGTTTGTATCTTTGGCAGTGAAGCGATGTTCATATATCTATTCCTGGACATTAGTAGTTTAGCCAAGTAATAAAATTCTTCCTTTTCTTAGCATGTCCAACTCACAGGGGAGGAAAGTGAGTTGCCAATATAGACATTACAGAAGTGAAGTACTTTACTGCAGAAGTTATCCTCAAAAAACATTATTGCTGGACTGGTTCTGAAGGGGAGGGCATAAGGCAATACAGGACACAGAACAAAATAACACATGCTATTCCTCCCTCGACTCCCATCTGCCACTTCAACATGGAGTTTCTTTGTATAATGAACAAAAACATCTTTCAAGGGCTAGGAACTACATATAACAAATACTGAAATTCTGTCCTGAGATGCCACATCTAGTTAGATGAGCACATTGTGACCTGGGTAAAGGAGCAAAGCTTTTCTTCTGTGGTAGCAGTATGTATTTAGAAAAGGAATATTCTAGCTGTGATGTCTTCTAACAAAAGCCAATGTCTATAATGATAAAATTTACTGCAAATAATTGATAGTTTAGGGAAACACAACATCTCTTTTTCATTTTTACTTAATAGAAAATTAAAATGTGTGTATATGTGCACGTGCAAACTCATACAGGAATGTGCACTGCATACACACAGAGAAAGAGAAGGACTTTTGGCTTTACAAAGTTATTGCTGATGTAACAGGATCCTTGTGGGTTAAGTCTGGCTTTAATTTACTGTGGGGCTATTATCTGGTGAGAGACTGTTTCTTGTTTACTTTTACTTTCCCCTCCTCTCCCCTTTTCCTTTGCTTTCATAAAAGAACTTTCCCCACAAATTTAGTTGAAACAAAATGCTGTTGGTAAGTCCAAGTCTCCAACTCATGGTAAGTAGAACAATGGGATATTGTTCTGCAGGGGTAAGTGAGAAGGAAAAGTGGCAGCAAAAGCCAACCACTGACTCAGAAAGCTGAATACAAAATAAATATATCCTCCTGACTAACAGGCAGTTATTGAGGGTGGGGTGGGATTCAATTCTCACTGTATATTGTTGATCACTTTACTATCTGTTGGGAATACTACCAAACCCATAAGCATTGGGGTCATTGGGTTTTCTGACAACCTCAGGGCCATAAACGCTGACAAAAAGGAAATGGAAAGAAACAAAATTAGAAATGAACACATGGTTTTTAAAAATGGACATTTTTGATGTTAAATTGTGAAGGGGACTGCCGTAACTATTTAGAAAGTGAATTATTGTTCCAGGAAATTTCCAAGGGAATCAATTTTCATGCTTATTTCCCAGAAAAAAGGGAGACAGATGAGCCCAAGAACCATAGAAGACTACACTGGGGCTACATGGGGCAGCTCTTTGCTCCCCTCTGTACTAGACCTTCTTCTCCCTGACCTGACACAAAAAACACTTGTACACCTGAAATAAGCTGCGTGTAAGGAGATGTTGACTAACAAATAAATCCAGCAAAGTCTACAGACAATACATTCCAGCTGCTGGAGGTCCCTTGTCAAATGTTAAATGCCTGTATATCCACCATTTCTCAGCCATCTTAGCCGCATCATCAGATCAACTTTGCACTAACCTTTTATTGATCACTGAATTTCTGACCAATCCATTGAGAGGTTTTCTGAGGAGAATCCATAGTTGCTACTGCCCCCTTCCATTTTCTAGTGATAATGGGAGTACATGATTCATCTGACCTAACTTTAACGCAGAGTTGCAGTTGTAGCTCTTTGACCTTTAGTTTTTCTCCATTGCGTTCTCATACATCACTAAATTACTCCTGTTAATGGTAGCAGAGATCACATATACTCTGGTTAGCTTTAGTGGCAACTGGCCTTGTTGGGCAGCTGTCCTTAAACCCTAAATCAGGATGCTCAGACTTTTAAGACTTGAAGAGCACATGTGACATAGGCCCAACAGCTGCATACACACATTTTATTTTATTCATTTTTTGCATTTACATGCTGCCTTTCTCCTGGAGTAAGATCAAAAGTGGCTTGCAAAAGGAATTAATTAAAACCTGACAATAAAATTTTAAAAACAATAATTAAAATCCTCAAAATTTTAAAATCACCCCATTAAAACAGTATAAAATTATTTAAAAGACATACAAAAGAAAAAATATATAAATCACACCCCCCAATAAGAAGCCTCCCTGTCAGTGATTATGTGTTAAAAGCCCGCTTAAACAAAAAAATCTTTGCCTGTTACTGAAAGGAGAGCAGAGAGGGGGCCAGCCTAGTCTCCAGATGAACACACACACAGTGACCCTTTTTCTTACTGGGAATGGAGATTCTTTTGTTTAGCCCTTCTCTCAGCATGGAAAGAATGATTTGATAACTTACCATGGAATAATGCAACCAGACACAGAGGATTGGGTTAAATAAGAGCCACTTCATTTGACCTAATCTATTTAAATTGTGTTGGCCTGGAAATAAAACAAGAGGAAGAAGCCACCTGATGAAGCTCCAGCTAAGACCCAGGTGTCAACATCTTGACAACCTCTATAGTCTTCTCTTAGGTGAAACACATCAGCCTTGAGGGCAATCCAAAATGCTATTGGTTGCTCCCCAGTCAGCAGTAATTGGAAGGTAACCCAGGGGACCTCTACCAGAGCCCAAGAACTCTATAAGTGAGAGGCTGAATCCTTGGTTAACCTAAAGGGTAGCCTCCTTCCCTAACCCTCAGATCCCATATGGGAGATTTCAGAGTCTTACCCTGCACCAAAAGGGTATCAAAGGTGATCACTGAAGTCTTCTATTCTCTCCCTGCAACCTGCCATGGAAAAGGGACTAGTGTCTGTTTATTCCCTTCCCTCCACCAGGCCAACCAACTTGGCCCTCATCTCGTGTTACAACTCCTCTGGAACAGCATATTCACCTCTTCCAACAAATGAATTCCATCAGCCCTGTAGAGCTCTGGCCATGAGAAAACTATGGAGGGATGCAGAAGAAAGAAGCCCAATCTCAAGCCCAGGTGTTATTAAATTCTCTGTTGACCTTTCTCTAAGCAAGGTCATAGTGTCTAGGATTACCCTCTACACCACACCTGGTAGGTAAAAATGGAAGAAAAATCAAGGGAAACTCCAGGTCAATGAGTTTCCATAAGCTGAAAATCCTTTTAAAAACAGGGATTGCCTTCAGCAAGCCATTAACATTCCCACCAAGGTGAATGACTAACATGTCAGAAAGAAGCTCAGTATGCTCCCCAAATGAAAAATGCAACAAACCACTCCACTGGAGACCTCTTTTCCCAAGCCACTCCACATTGGAACCATTGCTCAACCCCAGTTAAACCCCAAAATGGGAGCATCAGGCCTGGTACACTACCGAGAACAGCACACTGTGGCTGCATATCTAGGGGACACAAAGAACCCTTCTCATTTCCTATCTCAGTAACCTCCATACAGATCACTCTTTCCTTTCTGCTGGCTTATGGTGGGATTGGGTGGTGTTTCTGAAGGTCTTAGGACAGGTATAGGTTGTACACTCTTGGCTGAATCATGATCACAGAAAAACTCATCACACTTGATCCAATTCCAAATCATCAAAACCATGGGTTAGAAAACATGACTATTGAGGCCCCTCCCTAAACTGCAAACCCCAGCATTCCATAGGATGTTGAAAGTGGAATAATAGCACTATAACAGTATAGTGCAGAAATGGCCTAAGTCACAGTTCTCCTAACTCTTTTAATATAAAAATGCTTAATTTTCAAATGCAGAAATAGACTTCTAGCTTCTAATAGACTTCCAGTTATGTTTGGTTCCTTTGTCATATGAGCAGTACCACTAGGCCCCCAGGAGCAAAAGTTGACCCCCAAACTCACTCCGGTTGCCCATTGATTGCTTCTGATGGATAATTCAGACTCAGGCCATTTCCGCACAGGGCGAGGGAATAGGCCCGTGCTGCTTTTTACTGGATCTTCTGGCTCCCTGGCCTGGTCCAGGCTGCTCCGGAGCAGTGCATGGTCGTCGATCCACACTGCTCCAGTGTCATGGGTCCTGACCAACCACTGAAGCTTGCCAGCCTAAAGCCTGCCCTTCACAGATCACAGGCTTGCATTGGTGCAAGCTTGCAAATCTGCATCAGAGAGCAGGCATGCAGTAGTGCTTTTGAAAGACTGGAAAAATTAGGTCTTTCAAAAGCATGCTGGAGGACCACTTGGGGTCATTCCGGAGCGGACTGAGGTGCGGATCTACAGTAAGTAGTCCGGACCCAGTCTGCTCCAAGGTACAGATGTCCTCTGTGGAGGACGCACTGCACTGTTTTAAATACCCCATGTGGAAATGGCCTCAGTGTGTGAAGTCCAGAGAGCCACTGTAGTATAATAATTGAGTATTGGATTAGGACTCTGGGAGAGTAGGGTTAAAATCCCCACTCAGGAATGAAAACCCACTGAATGACCATAGGCAAGTCACACTTTATCAACTTCAGAGGAAGGCAATGAAAAACTTCATTTAAATAAATCTTGCCAAGAAAACATCATTACAGAGGCACCATGAGTTAGAGCTGACTTGAATGTAATAACAACAGCAAACATGATGTCTAACAAGCACAGAGCCCACAGGGGGGAAAATAGCACCCAACTTATCTAATATTGAGGGCCATATCTCATATTCCAACGAATGTGTAATATAGTGTCCTCCTCTACTGAAGAGGAAGCATTGATTGCCCAAATAAGCAGTTATTGTTTCACATCTTTCTTCAGTGAAGCTGGAGAGTATCTGATGAGAAGGAGGAAAACACAAGAGGTATTCTTCTGAGAAGGGTTTGCAGTCTTGAGGCACTTTAAAATGGTCTGTGACCCTCAGTTTAGACTACTGTGTTTTTTAATTAGTCATCTCTCTCTCTCTCTCTCTTTTTTTGGTAAGATGCCAGTTTTCCTGACTTACATTTGTTTTTGCCCTTGTGGATCCAACCATCCTCCTCCTGCTATAATGTTACTGTCTTCTGCATCTTACTAGTGTTCCTTTTTGAAAGCTATTGAGGTATTAATTGTTCTTATCAAGTAGGATTGGACAAACCTGTCCATCCAAATTTCTTTGTTTCTCTTATTTTCTCTTTTTCCCCCTAGTCTTTCATTCCATCCATTTTCTGTATTAATTTCTGATTTGAAAAAATCCTTTAAAACATTCAATGCATTTCAGTTGTGTAGGGATGGGGGGCCAGGGGGGTGGTGCACTCTGGGAGGCATTTTTGGGGTTGCCACTGTTCCTTGCCTGCCTTCCCATGCACTGTAGCCTTGCCCCCGTGAGCTGTATCCACGTTCATGCATGCTGTAGCTTCTCTCCCACGCACCGTAGCCATGCCCCATATGCCGTAGCTCCTCCCCTGTGCCCTGTAGCCATGCCCACACGTGCTGCAGCTATGCCCATGCACACCGTTGGCTTGCTTACCACCCCCATCCCCCACCCCTATCCTACTTGCACCAAGTTATGCCACCAATACATTTCCATGCCTATTTCTCTTCATCAATACAACTTTGGATGGAACTTGGCCTAAGATACACATTTGTAGCAAGTATTTCTTTTTAATAAAATGTCTCTGGGTTTTATGCACATTTCTGTGCACACTTGCCCCATAAAAATTTTTGTAGGCATTTTTTAAAATTGATGTTTCATCCATACCTTTTCCCCATTCTTCAAAAACTGTAGTAATGAAGGATTAAAAACCCTTTCATCCATGATCATCCATGACGACCATCTGTTTATAGTTAACTCTGAAACACAAGAAATTTCTCTATAAGCAGGTCTATATCAGATACAAAATTGCTGAATGTTGCAGATTCTTTATTACCAGTTTAATCTTACAGTACTTTCATGTATTAAAAACATATGTGTTTCCTTTTGTATGCCAATTTAAAGCATCCAACTAAGATTTGCCTCAGACTGTTTTGTACCGATGGTCTTTCCAGATGACAGAACCACCAACACACATTTTTGAAAATATTAGCTGAGATCCTGCATCATCAGACACAGCTATGATGACACAATTCCATTGCCACAGCTGCTTGTGCTGATGCCAACCCACCAAAAACCCTACCTCTTAAGCCAGGCAATATCCCAGCTGAAGACTTTCTGAAGTGCTTTAGATCAGGGGGCTATGACTATAGTATATGACTGGAAGATATAGAATATATGACTTCCAGTCATAGACTATAGACTTAGATGGACAGAAACCTTAGGGTCCTGCAACAATTGCTTTTCTCAGTGAGTTCCACAACAAGTAGAACTGGGAGCTGGGTATGTTTAGTCTGCAAAAGAGAAGGTTAAGAGGGAACATGATAGCCATGTTTAAATATTTGAAGGGATGTCATATAGAGGAGGAAGTGGGCTTGTTTTCTGCTGTTCCAGAGACTAAGGCAAGGAGCAATGGATTCAAGCTGCAGGAAAGGAGATTCAACCTGAACATCAGGAAGAACTTCCTGACGGTCAGAGCTGTTTGGCAGTGGAATATGTTGCCTCAGAGTGTGATGGAGTCTCCTTCTTTGGAGGTTTTTAAGTAGAGACGGGATGGCCATCTGTCAGGAGTGCTTTGATGTGGTTCCCTGCATGGCAGGGGGTTGGACTGGATAGCCCCTGTAGTCTCTTCCAACTCTATGATTCTATGAAAGCACAGAAGTAATTGATTCCCAGCAGCCCAATCTACAGCATCTAAAAAAAACCCAACCCTCCAGAGAGGTCACCACATGGCACAAAAGGTAGGTTTGGGGAGGAGGTCACATCTAATCATTAACAACCCTAAATGTGAACATCAAAAGTTACAAGATCATCAGTCCAGCTTATGATTTCACAAATACTGAAGAAGATCCCTAAACATTAGGAAGAACTTGCTGATGGTAAGCACCATTCAACAGTGGAATATGCTGCCTGGGGTGTGGTGGAGTCACCTTCTTTGGAGGTTTTTAAACAGAAGCTGGATGGCTTGGGATGGTTTGAGTGTGTGTTCTTACGTGGCAGGGGGTTGGACTTGATGGCTGTTGTGGCCTCTGCCAACTCTATGATTCTATGGTTCTATGCCAGCCATTCTGGACTTAATAAAATTGTGTCTGATTTTAAACCAAAGATGGATCTTCTACCCCCACTCCTCCTTGCAATCCAGCTCTCCCTACAAAGAGAAATAGAGAGGAAGGGGGAGAAAGAGAGAGAGAGAGAAAGAGAATGCTCTGTCTCTTTCTTCCCCTTCCAGCTTGGCAGAACCTGATGTGTGAATTCTGATGTCCATCATTGTGTGAGGAAAATTCCCAGACCAGCTTTTCACAAAGAAAATAGCAGATGAAAAACAAGAGCCTGCCTGCAGTGGCTGAGACAACAAGGGCTCTGCATTCTATTTGTTTGTTATTTGTTTCCATTTATTTTGCACTGGGAAACTTGCCTTTGAAAAGACCTTGGGTCAAGTCCATATATAAAGACCAATTTGACTCCAGTTTTTCTCAGAATGGACTCCAAGTATTTTCATGGAAGGAGCAATAATGTCTAAGTAGACGGGAAACTTTCTTGTTAACTGAATTGGCCAGGGGTTTTGGCAAAACTGTCCCTGTTGATTTGTAGAAGCAGAAGCCTTTGCAAATGATTAGGGAGGAAATAAAAATATTTTAAAAATTACTACAATTCTTTTTTAAAAAACGGAGCTTTCTTCAGTTGTGACAGAATGGTTATGAGGAGACTTGAATATGCTATACGTAGTTAAGACTGCAATCATGCACACACTTACCTAGACATTAACCCTGTTGAATGGAATGGGTTTTACTTTTGAGTAGACCTTCATAGAATCATACAATGTATTACTTTTATTAGCATAGGAAAATAGATGCCATATATTCATTCAGAAATTAATATTTTTGTAATGTTTTGGAAATGTAAAGTACATAATAATGCTCAGCTTTTGAAAGTTATACAGAAATACAGAAAATGAGAAAAGTGTGGTATGAGGGAGACTGTGCATTTGCAATTGCAATGGTATCAATTGTGCTGGGGGGAAAAACCTGCACTGGAATATCGAAGCTACAGGAAAGATACTGAGTTTCTATATTTCTAAGCATTCATTTAGAAATAAAAACACAAAAGTCATAACCTTCCATATTTCCAAATAGAAAGACTGTGTGCGTAATAATTTCAGGGTAAACAAAAGAATTCAATCACGTTTACATCAGCAGTTATAGCTGCCCTCTGGTTCAAGATATGCCTGCTATAATATTCTAAAAAATAGAGAGTACAGATACAGGAACAGCTTGAGATGATCTGTTTTTCACTTGTTTATGCGTTCCTAGATAGAACTGAGATTCTATTGGTAAAATAGAAAGTAGAACAGTATAGCATGGAGGGCCACAGGAAAAGCAGATATCATAGTATAAAGACAGATGGTATTTCATAAATCACTTCAGGTAACCATATAATGGTAAAATAATGTATTAATTTTCAGCTGAAAATTCTCTGACAATGAAGCAAATTAATTTTGAGAGAACATGAATTGTATTTTTTTTTATTAAACTCATTTAAGAATGCACTCACTTACCCCATCGCTGTATATCAATAACAGGAGTGTATTTCAGTTGATTATTACCTAATTCCTCTAGCTTACACAAAATATTTATTTGATTTGATTTATATCTCACCTTTCTCCTCACATGGGATCCAAAGCAGCTTACACTATAAAAGCCTAGGAGGTCAAGATGACTGAGAAAATAATCACTCACCTCTGGTAGATATAATATAATGATTTAATAACCCTCCAATTCTTGGAGGAAGAATGGGTCTTTTCTGTGGTGGCGTGCCAGTTGTGGAATTCCCTTCCTCTGGAAGCCTGATTAGCATCAACATTAGAATGATTTGGCACTGAATTAAAACCTAGATTTTTATGAATGCCTTTGGGGAAAACTGATTTTATCCAGGTTATATGTGTTTATAATTATATCACCCAAGATTATTTTCACTGGTTTTAAACTGTTTTTAAACAGGAAAACTATTGAGCAGGTTTCAACTGTTCTATGATTTAACGTATTTTTCCTCTTTTAAACTTTTGTAATTATTTATTGTTTTCAGTTGATTTTATTGGGAGCTGCCCTTCAATCTTCAGATAAAGGACAGGATACAAACATTTTAATAAACTAGCATATATACCCGACGTTGCCTGGGATTTTATTTTCTAATAGGTAATACTTGTTGGAAAGATTTGAGATCCTGTGTCTCTAATTCCCCAAATTATCTTGTCCAGTACCTGTAACTTTTCCTCATATTCCCCAATCCAATTCAGGGTTATTAACATATAGAGGTTGGGTTCCTAAGGGAATATAGTGCCCTCCTCCCTGCTGCTAGGCCTCATCTCCATAGCAACCAGCCAGGCCCAAGAGCTCTCTGACTTAGAATTCTAAAGGCCCTTCTCTAAACTGCGAACCCCAGGATTTCATAGAATCTTCTTAGGCAGCCAATCATATGAGGTCTTCACCTGACACAGCCAATCATATGAGGTCTTTGCCTGCCTGACACAGACAAACAAACAAACTTTGATATATATTAGTAGATAAACAAATAATAAATGTAACTGAATTAGTTAGTGTGAGAGAAATCTCTCTGAATGGGTCAGCATGAGAGAAATGCCCTGAATTTAGGGGAAAACTGCACTAAGGATTGTACCAGCATCACTGTGTAATATCAACTGTTATTGTTGCTGTTTGAAAAAAAAAAGTCTTACCAAAGTACTTCACTGAAACATTTTGTGATGTTAATCTTTGAAAAAATATGGTATTATGTGTCACCTGTTTGTATTATCTGGATTTTGTCCAAGAGTAAATAGTTTTATTGGAAAAACAAATATTTTCTAAACTTTGGATTATTTTAACAATATCAGAAGATCTTTAAAGCTGGGTTAGCAAAATTTGTGTTTGAGGCAAAGAGATAGTGAGTGAAAATAATTTTGTAGTGATTTGTGACTTAGAACAGGTGGAAAATACCTTGGAGTACAGCCAATGAAAGACAAAACATGGTGAAAATAAGGCTGCTAGTTAGCTAATACCATTTATTTTCTATCAGACAGAGTATTCAATTTAGCATAAAAATGCCACAAATGTACTGTACCACCTTGTTTCTTTGCATATTATAAGTAAGCAAGACTGGACAAATAAATGTCCACTACCTAGGGATGAGGGAAAAATTTGTTCACATTCACTGCAACAATCTCTAATTTTGCACTTTGAAAGCAACAAAATTCAAACCAAAACTCAGTTATCTACTGAAATCAGTCATTCTCATAGTTCTGCAATGGAATTTTCCCTCAGTGAGATGACTACTTGTGCTATGATCTCAGAATTAATTAACAGTACAAGAAGCATGCTAGATGGGAAGTTCTCTTTTCTGGCAAAGTCCAGGATTCCATAGGATGTTGAAAGTAGAATAAAAACACTAAAACAGTCTAGTGCAGAAATGGCCTTAGAATTGTGTAAGGATGATGATAATATAATAAAAAAAAAGGTACAAATGTCTGGCCCAAAAGTTTGGGCAAAATGTGCAAATGCAGATATGGCAAAAATGTGAACTAAAGATATATAAAGTGGCAGGGTGGTTTGAGTATTGGACTACAATCCTGGAGATCAGAGTTCTATTGCCCACTTGGCCATAGAAACCCACTGGATGATCTTCAGTATGTCACATAGTCTCAGCTCCATGATAGTTTCACCTTAGAGTTGTCATAAGCTGGAAATGATTTGAAGGCATACAAGAAGAACAAAGATATAAAATTTCATTTGTGAAATAAGTTAAAAGAAAATATGTACAAGATGATGTATAGATGGTACTTAACTTCTGAAAAGTCGTAAAAAATGTCTAAGAACGTTTCAAATCAATGTTGGGACTCTCATAATAAGGAAAGATTTTTTTCCATGCATGGTGGACTTGCAAGAAAATGAAGAGTTATTGGTCTAAGATTTATATGTTAATTGAAAAAAAATTCAAAGTAGATTTTGCAATGTCACAATAAATGTTTTTGTTAAGGATTACTGATAAAGAACAGGATAGTAAATATGGACTACTTCTTTGATACACGATGACATCTGCAAGAATTCTGTTTGTCCAAACCTGGAAAACAGGCTAAATCACTGATAACAGAAGAAAAGTTGCAGATCTTGCCCCAGGTGCAGAACTGACATAGATTTAAAAAATAGACCAACTGAAGTTTTTATAGACAGATTGGAAACTATTTATGGATTTTTTCTGCAATAAGAAATCTAATGATGTAACAATATGTAGTTATGATTATTTCTATGAAGCTGAATGTATAGATCTGAATGTATAGATCTGTAACAGGAGAATAAGATAATGGGAAATTTTCTTTTCATTACAGTTTGTATAGGGAGAGTCAGAGTCCTTTTTGTGTTTTAGTTAGTGTAGGTAGGATGTGTTTAGTATAATAGATTAGTCTTTTAGTAATGAGTTTTGTCATTATGTCTTAATTTTCATTTTGTTCAATTTAGTTTAGTCTTAGTCTTCATTTTAGTTATACATGTATATTGTTTTATGTATAGTTTGTTCTCTTTTCTTTTGTTCCTTTTTCCTTTCTCTGTAGTTGTGTGCTAAAATTAATAAATATTAATTAATAAATATTAAATCAATCTTTTATTCCCCTGCCTGTCTCCCACTGAAAGAGCTTTGCCCTCACCTTCTCTGATGCTAGATTTCAAACCTTGGCAGATGAAAGGATCAAGGGTATACTGTGAGAGGATCATGGTTTTGTCTGCAGGATCCAAATCTCTTCCAGTCACTTGTGATTTAAGACTGAGCTGGAGTGTGTATGTGTGTGTGTGTGTGTGTGTATACATGCCTCCTCCACTACTTAAGAATAGGCATCTCTACTGCTTGATCCATGAATTGCCATTGTTTGCAGCCTTTGACTACATTTCCATTATGGAGGAATAGTTTAATCAATTCTGGAAATGGAGCTCTCTGTCTTCTCCTCTTCCCTTCCACTTCTATGGGGATGGGAATCATTGCATTGAAACAGCAGGATGGAGGTTGGCTAGAGCAAATTAGCATTGTGTTGCAATTCCTATATTCTAAGCATGATTCATTAGTCACCATTAAAAAAAGTTGAAAAGAAGAGAGAAGAGGCAGGAAAGCTCACATCAAAAACATTCATTTGGCTAAAAGAGAATCTGTTACAAAATCTAACTTAAAAAGCAACCTCAGATTTATTGAATAAAATACTGATAAATCCTGAGTCACCAACTATGGCTGGTTATAAGAAAATGGGGACGTATATATTATTACACTTGCAAGGAACAAAAAATGATGTTATGTACCTGTTTAGAAGTAAAAACTATTTTTTTAAAAAACAGATTTCTCCTATTATATCTCAATGACCAAAAATCTGTTAGTGTTGTATCACTCATACCTGAGGCTGTATGTTTTGGGGCATTGGACAATTAGTGCACTCAATTTACATTTCATAAGTGGAGTTGGTGAGTATAATCGTTGTATGTGCAGTTGTGTACTCTTGGTTGACGCATGACTGTTTGTCAGTGCTTTCAGTGTACCGTTGAACAGACTGCTGTGGAAACTGGTGAACTTTCCTTAACCCAGGGCTGGATAAGAATCTTTCAGGAGTCATTTAGTTGTGTATTCCTACATGACAGAGGGTTGGGAGAGAGGGCCCTTGTAGTCCCCTCCAGCTCACTCAGAGTTTAAAAACTTACAGAAACAGGGGCTGCTGGTAGCTTTTGCTTTGCTCCCAGATTATGTGAGGTTATATTTTGCTTTTAATTTACAGCATTGATGAGGAACCACATAATTATGAAGAAATCTCCAAAGCTGAAACCCAGTGATATGCTCTCAGAGATAGGAAAATTAATAGAAAAGGGTTACCGAATTTAGTTAACTGTAAAGAAGCTTAAACATCTAGTTCAACTGTGTTTACATTAGAAGGAGGGAAAGTTAATTACTGCATTTACATTAAACTGTCACTTAAATTTAAGTTAAAGGCTGGTATTGAAAGCCTTACCTGAATGAAGCCAAAAAGGGATATTCATGATTTTACTCCCCCTGCCCAGGCCAGGTCCTTGTGTTCAGCCTGGGAGTGAAGAATCCAGCTGCATGAATTTTTGAAACTCCATTTCTCATCCATTCATGGAATACTCTTCTCGGGCTTTCCCTTTTTCCTTCCCTTATAAAACCATCTCTTTAGCCACCCTTTAGATTATTTAGATCTCAGCAAAAGTCCGTGGGGTTAAGAGTTGCAAAATGTCCTGGGATTGATGAGGAGAGTCTCTACACTGTTCTGTGAAGAACGTTGAAGAATGCCTCTATAAGCAGTTTGGATTTTGTCATCTAAACATTTTAATTAATCAACTCTGAGGGAATAACAAAAAGTTAGTTTTGCTAGGCGCTGGGAAAGAACAAGCTGGGAAATGTAACATATTAATTAAAAGAGTGACAATGCTGAAGAGCCAAAATTTTTTATATTTTCCATCTGGGTCTTCATAGAAAGCCCATTTTCTCTCTCTCTCTCTCTCTTTTTTTTGCAAAACTACTTCTTGCTATTTGTTAGTTATTACAATTAATTAATAACTTTATTAATAAGTTGATTCTGCAATTAAGTTAATGCTGGAATTCCAACATGTTGAGCCATAGTTTAAAAAATTTAATTATACTGCCCCTTTTCGTTAGAGAATTTACAGCTTAATAACGTAATTGATTTAAGCCAGTTAGTACTTATTTTTGTGCAATTAATCCAGGGAAAAATAAAAGTTTGATGCAATTAAATGTAATGGTAAAGTGTAGTTTTGCAAAAATTCTGCAAGATGGATTTATGTTATTATGTTGTGCTAAATTATACATATGTATGTTTTTTTTTTCCTGGCTTGGAATTAATTTTTGCCCACAATTCAATGGTGTTCCTTCTCTGGATCTTGCTGCTCCCACCAGAGAAATTGAGAATGTTTTCCTTTCCCCTCTACAGTCTTCCGTGGTGTTCCAGAAGGTGTCCCGGTTTTCTGCAGCAGGTTTTTATGTGTAGAGAGGCTCCAGGAGAGAGTGGTGATTATTCCTGATATTCCTGAAACTGAAAGTATACCTAGAAGTAATTTAAAAGATGAAAGTCTTGGTTTATCCAATAGTAGCCACTGTATAAAATTTTGTCTGACATAAATTGAGAAGACTATCACTATGGTCCTTTTCACAAGACATTTGCCATGCAAAGGGCCCCTGGAGCATCACATGACTGGGAGGAGCGGTCCACACGACACACTCGCAGTTGCATGATGTTCCAGGGGCTGGAAGGTGCCAATCGCACACTATTTCATTTTCGGCTGTGAGCTGAAAATGGTGTGTGATCGCACATTGCTCTGGGCCCCCGTGCACACTTGCCATGCGTGCGGAGCTCCGGAGCCGTGGCGCTCGCACTTCCTACCCCAGCGCAGCCTGGGAAAATCCCAGGCTGCACTGTGGAAGGAAGAAGAGGAGCTCTCGCACGAGCAGGCAGCAGCTGCGGAGCTGAAGGAACCAGGATGCAAAAGCCTCTTGCTAGAGGCTGCTTGCATGATCTCCACACCCCAGCACTGGAAAAAGGTGAGTTGCGGATGATTAACTAGTTCTCTCTTCCAGTGGCTTCCAAAAAAGAAAAGAAAAAGAAGGGAGAAACAATAGAACTAGAGGATGTTTGTTTGTTTGTTTATTTATTTTATTCATTTTCCATACAATGCTACTTTCTAGGTTATTTATCTAACATTTTACCTTTTTTCTTATGTGGATCTGAAGCAGTTTGGTCTAATATTGTATTATATCTTGTAATATCGTAAAACAGGAGATGAAATAGATCTAAGGAATGGATTCATTTATTTAGTGGATCCCAGCAACAATTTGTGTTATAATGATGCTACTTAAGAAGATACTTTTGGGATAGATCAAGTTATTCAGTTTTGCATGGGGGCATGGCCACAGTGCACAGGGTGTGGTCGCAGTGCATGGGGGTGTGGCTATGAATTGGGATGCCCCCAAAACATTGCTGCCAGGGGCAAACTGCCCCCATCGCCCCCCCTGTCACTATGCAACTGTCTGCACTATACTGTTATAGTGCTATTATTCCACTTTCAACTTTCTATGGAATTCTGGAATTTGTAGTTTACTGAGGCCAAAGAGTTCTCTGGCTCAGAATTCTAAATGCCCCTCTCTAAACTGCAAACCCCAGGATTCCATAGGATATTGAAAGTGGAATAATAACACTATAACAGTGTCGTGTGGAAAGGCCCACAGTTACTCCAGCAAACAAGACTGCTGCCTTAATGTCAAACTACCATGCAAACATTGAGTTCACACAGAATGGGAAATTTCACCGATAAAATTGTGATGTTATGGAATAACTCCTAAAGGTCCTAACAGTTAATTTATCTTGTTCATGTTGATTTACAATTTTGATCTTATTTCTGTTGTTGTTGCTACTGTGTGCCTTCAAGTTGTTCCTGATGACTGATGACAACCATAATGTGAACCTATCACAGGTTTTCTGGGGCTGAGAGTATGTGATGTGCCCAACATCACCCAGTAGGTTCCATGGTCAAGCAGGGAATCGAGCTCAGGTTTCCGTAGTCTAATACTCAAATAACTGCACCATACTGGCTCTCCTTACTTCTGTAATAGCTGTTAATATTTTTCAGAGGGTTTAAACTGTGATGAGAGAGTCAAACAATGCCTATTTATTCCCATATTTCAGCCATCTTTCATTCTCTCTCTCTCTGTATATGTTTGAATTGCTCCATCAGCCATCAAGGCTTTCATTGTGTATCCATGTGGTCAAGAGACCTTTGGCTCTTCCAAAGCTCTCCTTGACCTGATACTACTTTGGGTTGCATCTGGTGTGAGCTGTACAAACAAATGTTAATTTCAAGTCAGCATCAATCAAAGAAAAAAAAAATGTATACACAAAACAAGGGAAGTCAAGTGAACCCTGTCTGCCTAACTGGGAAAGGCAGCCTGGATAAGGATAACGGGGAAAAGAAACTATTTTGTCTTTAAGTTCATTCTTTTTCAAAGGCCTGGCCTCATCATTTCAAGGAAATGGAACATTCAGGAAGGTTATGTTGCCTAAGGCTGCAAATACAGCAAGAGAATTTAAAAGTAACCTTTGTGTTCAGAAAGAGGAAGTCCTTTAATTCATTCAATATTTCATTAAAGCTCTCTTAATGCTAGTTCATTCCTAAAGGTAAACATCACAGATGCTTTCTAGAGCTTGTATTTCATTATGTAATAATTTGTTTTCGATAATATGACTCCACAAATTGGAACTTGTAGCCATGCCTACATGCTGGAAGTGTCAGCAGTGTAGAAATTCTTAAATAATTATGCTTGTGTTTGGGCTCAAATTCTTCAACTTCAACAAGAGAAAAAGATACTTTTAAAAGAATACTACTTACTAATAGGGTTGCCAGAGTGCAATCGTGTAGCGACGTGGGAGTGGGGAGGCGATTACCCCAAGTGGCAATGTTTTTGGGGCGTCCTGACCTGTAGCCATGCCCCTGCACACCCTGGCCACACCCCTGCGTGCCCTGGCCATGCCCCCACACACTGCAGCCATGCCCCTGTGCACAGTACCCCCCCACCTCCCCACACACTACAAGCTCTGTGACTGTCAGAGTGCAAAGTGAAGAGAGCTTCTGTACTTTTAATAGTTGTGTAGAAGTGGGAATTCCAGCAGTGTTGCTTGTTACCTGGTTGCATGACAGGAAACACATATTGATATTCCCTCTTCTATACAACCATTAAAGATACAGCAGCCATCTCCAATTTTCAGTTTGGGATCCCAAAAACTCCTATCAAAGTGTTTGTAGAAAGCACTGATTTTCCATCTTTCAGTGCCTAGATGCTGCTCAGATGCCATGCTTAGAGTTATTGTCTTTTCCAAATAGAATGTGGGCTGGTCCTCTGCGTTCCCAGGCCAGACCAAGACTGGCTGGTAATACCTGGGAATTTTCCTTACTTTTCTCATGCTATAATGGCTGATCATTCTTTGGCCACTGTCTCAGTTCTGTGAAATGCATCGAATATTCTACAGAGACCATCTCACCTGCAGAATTGGGAAGGGGAGGAACTAGGCTTATAAGGCCCTTTCCACGCAACTCATCCAACCTGCCATGGGGATGGGAGAAGGAGGGTCCCCAGGATGACATTTTATTATTATTATTATTATTATTATTATTATTATTATTATTATTATTATTAAAAGTATCCCATCTCTCCACATAGATCAAGGTGGCAAACAGCATGAAATACATTATTCATTAAAAATACATTAAAAGACATTAAAACATACCCAGTCCTCCCCACCCACCACCCAATCCTCCCCACCCACCATATTATTTATGTACAATGCCTTCCCAGTCCTGTCCTTCTCTCATCCCCAGGTGGCATAATCACGTTGCAAATCATTCATGCCTTTTCTCTGTCAATGACCAGCAAGCGTGCCATCCTCCTGCCGCATGCCCACACTTACCTTGTCTGCAGAAGCCCTGGAAGTGCAATGGGTGCACTTCCTGCCTCAGTGTAGCCTGGAACAGTAGCCAGCTGTGTTGCAGCAGGCGGAGGCATGGCCAATACACTTCCTGGTTCCAGGAGGCAGCCAATGAGGAGAGGAGAGCTCCATCACACTCGTCTTCTGGGAGAGCCTCTGTCACCATCATCACCAGATGCTGCTGGGACAAAGGTAAGCTGTGGAAAGGGCCTAAGAGAGCTCAAGAGGCTTCACTGTGAAATAATCAGATTTGCATGTTGAATGGAAATGCAATGATATTTAACTATTACAGTATGTTAAGGAACAAGTTGCCCTTGGGGGTCCTTGTAGTTCTTTTCAGGTCTTACCACCCTGGGTGTTGGGACACACAGAGCATGAGCCGTACTGAAAGTGTGGGGTGCATATCTGGTCAAGAAAGGTAGCAGGGACTTACATGTTTTCTTTATGGATTAAAGACTGTGGAGCTGAGTAGCTGTCAGAGCTTGAGAGCAGAGCATTATGAGCAATATTATTTTTAATGTCAGCACCCCCATATCATATTATCTACACTTTAAAAATGTTTAAACTGGGTGGTGGTTGCTTTTATTTTAAAGAAAAAGCAAATGAAGGACCCTGAGAATGTTCTCAACCTGGATAAGAGACCTGTATCAGTTTCTTGCTGATTAAAAATTCTCCTGCTGCTGGGATTTTATCTCTGAGTGATGTTCAGAGCAGGGCATGACGAGAGGAGGGCATGATTTTCTGCAGGAAACTGGCACAGGGAAACCATATCACACATGCAAGCTGTTTCTTCTTCAAAATGAAGACTGCCTTCTTGTGTTTTACAAAACAAGAAGGCAGTCTTCATTTTATTTTTTACAAAACAAGAATAACATAACATGCAGTTGATATTTTCTATACCTAATACCAGTATACATTCGATAAAACTGAGAGCTAGTGTTGCTTTTTTGTAGCTGCATATAGATTGATTGATTATTGATTGAGTGTACACTGTACCTTTGTCCTGGGCTGGGATCCAAGCTGGCTTACATTAATTTAAAACCTTCTGATTGCGTATGAAGGATTGCTCCCACATTTCAAACAGTCCCTCACTGCTCTTTGCTCAGCCTCGTTTCAGATACATTATTATTCTATGTTTCCTGGAAGATGACGTTTACCCTATCTCCAACCTAAAGCTATTCGATCCAGGACAAGTTTTACCACTCAGTTCTGCTAACTGTGTAAACCTCAGGGTACTGAAACATCAACCTCCTTAATATTATAAAAAAAAGAGGAATCATCTGTTGAATGTCCAGCTATCTTTAATGATGTAGCATCATCCTGCTGTGTGAGGTTGTTTAGAAGCCGAGCAAGGATTGATGACCATGCTGGGTAGAAAATTCAGATTTTTGTAGTCTACGAAGTAACCTTTCCAAGGTTTGGTCTGTGCAGTTTACAAAGCTTCCTGATCTTGCCCCAGAGATGTTCCAGTGTATTGAACCTAAGTATTTTATTATGCTGTATCCCACTTGTCTTGTATATGCTGTTCTCGACAGTCCCCATGTTTCAACACATCCAAAGATCAAAGCATTAATGAACAAAGAACACTCCTGCAGAACATTCCATTTTTGGTCAAGTAATGCATCTGATCATTCTGGTTTAGCTCTTTGTTCTCCTTCAAGTAATTCGGGAATTTTCATGGATATTAAAAGGAGACAGTCCCAATAGCCAGAGAAATAAACTAAGAAACATTTAAGTTTGAAATCTTGGTTAGCACCCTGTTATATTTGCCAATGGTGGTTTGGGAGGGAAGAGAATATACACAGACATATCCTCATAAAGGACATTCTTCATGGTGTAGGTAAATTAATTCCTCCTTTCAAAAATGTGTGGTACAGTTGCCTCAAGACATCTTTTAAGTTCCCATGACGGCTCTGTTCATATTCTAACAATTTCAATTCTTTGGAAAACAAGTTTGCGAAAGAAAAAAAAGCTGTTCCAGGTGCCCTATAAGAATCCAGTCAACAGTCCTGTAAATTTTGCTGCAAATCATTAAAAGCAGAAATGAACACAATGTGCCAGTGTCTGAACCATTAAAAATCAATTGGCACCAGCAGGCTTGACATAAAATCCCTTCTCTTCTCTCTGGCTCCAATTGCTAATTATAGTGTAACAATAAAAAAAAAAAATTCCATCATTAACTTTCACTGTTGGAGACTGTTCCAAGAGCAGCAATGAATTTTGTATAGTCTAACAAAGAGTCCATCTAGTATGTGTCAGTTTTTTGAAACGTGAACTTGCAGATCCTTCATGAAGACTGTGTTATCTTGCAGTGGTATAAATAGGCCACTGCTGACTGCCTTTTTAAAAGGCCATTTCTGCACTAGCCTGTTATAGCGCGATGATTCCACTTTCAACCTCCTCTGGAATCCTGGGTGGCCCCTCCCGAAACTGCAAACCCCAGAATTCCAGAGGAGGTTGAAAGTGGAATCATCGCGCTATAACAGGCTAGTGCGGAAATGGCCAGTCCAAAGAAGCATTTTGTGTGTATGTGTCTAAAGCTTCCAGTGATATCTTTGGATGTGTCACCTTTGAATGAGAGCCTTACCTTTCCATGCACTGTTGTCCTGACCCTCCACCTGCTTCCCCTTTTTGGCTGCCATTTTAAATGGGTAAAGGAGGCACACAGAAACACACTGTTATGAATAGCATCATTACATGTGTACTAAAACTAGCTCTTATATGTGAGAACTTAAAGCACAATGGCAACAGTAAGAAACAGCAGTTGCACAATTGTCTTACATCTTTTATCTACTGTATAAATGTCAATGTTTGTCTGTTTGTGAGTTTGTCTGTTTGTCTGCATCAGGCAGGCGAAGACCTCATATGATTGCCTGAGTAAGGTGAGGACCTCGTGTGATTGGTTGGCTGTGAAGATTCTATGGAATCGTGGGGCTGACAATTTAGAGAGGGGTCTTTAGAATTCTCAGCCGAGAGCTCTTGGGCCTCAGGCCAGTTGCTATGGAGATGAGGCCTACCATCAATAAGGATGCCAAAAAACATTTGGGAGGCATATGTGAGAAAAATTAAAGTGACATACCCTATCATAGTGCTATTATTCCACTTTCAACATCTTATGGAATCCCAGGATTTGTTGTTTAAAGAGAGGCACTGAAGAATTCTCAGCCAGAGAGCTCTTTGGCTTCAGTAAACTACAAACCCCAGAATTCGACAGGATGTTGAAAGTGGAATAATAGCACTATAACAGCACAGTGTGGAAATGGCCATAGTTACAAGGTCTCACCTAACACAGTAGATTGTATGGGTTCCATATGTGAGGAATCTTAAAGTTGAAATTGAAAACAAAAAATGCTTCCAGGAAAATGTAAAGCCATTGCATAAATTCAGCAGAACGGAAAAAAAAAAAGCCAGTACATCAACGTCACCAGACAACACAGATTGGATTGGGGACTATGGGGATAAGTTATAGGTACTGGAATAGGCTGGTTGTTATAGAGATGAGTCCTAGCAGCAAGGAGGAGGACAGTGTATTCCCACAGGAGCCCAACCTCTGAATGTTAACAACTCTGAATAAAGATTGGATTGGAGAATATGGGGGAAATTTACAGGTATAGAAATACTCCCTCAGGAACCCAAACTGTGTATATAAATAACTCTAAATACAGATTGCGTTGGGAAATATGGAGCAAAGTTACAGGAAATAGAGAAGACAGTTTAGAGAGTTATTAAGAGGAAAATAAAAATCCTGGGCAACACTGGGTAAATACGCTAGTCTAATATATTAAAGTCAAAGTTTGTGAATTTGTGAGTTTGTCTGTGTCAGACAGGCAAAGACCTCATATAATTGGCTGTATCAGGTGAGAAGACCTCATATGATTGGCTGCCTGTGAAGATTCTATGGAATCCTGGGGTTGGCAGTTTAGGGAGGGGCCTTTAGAATTCTCAGCCAGAGAGTTCTTCGGCCTGGCCGGTTGCTATGGAGACAAGGCCTAGCAGCAAGAAGGAGAAGGCCAGTGTATTCCCTCAGAAACTGTACCTCTGAATACTAACAACTCTGAAGACAAATTGGATTGGGGAATATGGGGAAAAGTTACAGGTACTGCACAAGGCAGTTTGGGGAATTAGAGACACAGAATATCAAACCTGTGTAGTTCAACAGTATCTAATTCCTTAGGTAAGGTATGGTAATTCCTAAGATATTTTTAACAAGTGTTACTTATGAGAAAATAAAATCCCAGGCAACGCTAGTCTTTCATAAAATCAGAAGTAGTTTAGAAATTTCTGGATCAGCTTGCCGGCGTTGTTACCATACCCTACCACTCCTCCTGTGAGGTGTGCAGTTTTCATGGGTTGGATTTATTAAAGACTGGAGAATATGAGCGGGGCCACTCTGGGTTATGTTTAGGGTTATGAAAATTCAGATAGGATTATGCAGAAAACACGATGCTGATGGGTTCGTGCTGATTCTTTTACCACTCTACTCTCTTTGCATTTCCAAATGGAATGAAAGATAAACTGCCCAGACGGGGGAGCAATCAGAGACCATCCCTTGATCTTATTGCAGTGGTTCTCAACCTTCCTAATGCCGCGACCCTTTAATACAGTTCCTCATGTTGTGGTGACCCCCAACCATAAAATTATTTATTTATTATTTACAATGCCTCCCCCTCCCAGGCAAAGGCCGCCTCGCCGGCCAGGAATGGGGGAGCGGCAGGGAGAGAAAGAGGAGCCGTGCGTCTCCCCCGGGAAAAAAACTCCGAGAACCCCCCTGGGCTCTGCTTCTGCTTCGCTCTCATTTCCGCTGGGGGGGCAGTGTGGGAAAAGTTTCCAGAGTGTTGACCCTGGCCAGGGGAGGGAGGAATCCCAGCGCCTTTGTCTTTTGCACCGGGCACAGCTGCCCCCCCGGAAAAGCGCCACCTTGCAGCCCCCCGGCCCTTCCACAGCGCCCCCCTCCATGGCAAATGGGGCAAGGGCTGTGGTGAAGAGGGGGCCTGCCCCCCGTGCTGCCGCCACCCCCAAGCTGGCCCGTCAGATGGGAGGTTCTCCTGGTAGTGGAGAAGGAGAGTGATTTCAGTCCCTTCTGAACATGGGGCAGGAGGACGCAAGCGCGTGGCTCACACTTGTGCACCACCACCGAGCCTAAGACCATCAGAAGCCTAAGACCATCGGAAATACGTATTTTCCGATGGTCTTAGGCGACCCCTGTGAAAGGGTCGTTCGCAACCCACAGGTTGAGAACTGCTGTTCTACAGAGATCTTCCCTATACACCCTACTTGACGAAACATTAAGAGATTACTATGAGTCTCATCAATGTTTCATCACTCCAGAGTTAAGCAATCAGCCCATTCTGGATTCCATCGTCAATCCTGCAAGAAAGCCATTACGGCTTTGTCAAGGCACCCCTTCAGTATGGGAAACAGTATGGGCATAAAAACCTTAACTTTGACCCCATCCATTTGTAGTATATTGGACATAGTACATAGTATATAGTGCCCTCAACTGCCATGCCTCCATGCTGCCCTCAGTTTCTGTCTGAGTCTTTCTTCTGTGACCCCTTCTTCAGGAGTGGTAAATATCATCCTTTCTATTCAATCGCTCTCTCCCCCCATTCTCTCTCTGTCGATCTAGCCAACCTTTCTTGCCTCACTTTCTGATAGCCTTATATGATTCTTAAGAGTGTCTGATTTCATGTGTGTGTCAATTCAAATAAAATACTTGATTTAACTTTAACTGGAGTCCTCTCCACAGTTAGTACTGGTATACATAGGTGAAAAGATCCTACATTACTGTCTTCTCACAAGCCTCCTTTGAACTATAAATCCTCCAAATTCTAAGGAGAAGCTGGCATTGTGAGTGGACCCCAATGTCCCCCACCTCTTGGGGTAACAATATATGTTGTTGTGAATTTTTGAAATGCTGTGAGCCTCCTTGGGAAGTCTATGGTTTTGGACCACAGCTAAGAAACTGATTAAATAAATATATTGGTAACGTAAGTAAGACACTACAAGCAGATTTACCCTTTTTTTTCTTTTTCAGTTGGAATCCTTGCTAATTTTACGTCTTATTGCCTAAGCAGACAGTACAGAAACAACTCAAAAGGTTCTTGAATATGCAGGAAAGTACATGACTATCCTGAGTTCATATGCCAGATATAATTATTTCTGACTGTACATTCTAGTCCATGGACTTCCACAGTGGAAGACTGTCTGGATCAGTGATTAACCTCTGGCAAATCTACATGTGACCTTTTAGATTCAGAACAATGTTCTGGAAATTGATTAAGATGGGGGAATTGCTATAAAAATAAGTTTATGATTCCTTGCTGGAAAACAGCAAATAATGAGGAATGTGAAAACATGATTCTTTAAATAGGGTGCGATATCTGCTGGAAAGGCTGCCAGAAAAGCACCGTAAGCATTTTGCATCATAGGGAATTGTCTGCCTTCATCAGCCAGAAAAGCAGCCACTTTGTCCTCCTCTCATTCCTAACAACAGCAACAATAACAACAGCAATGATAACAGGCATAGATGCCTGAGAAGCAGGACACAGAGCAGAAGGGCGTTCTAATCTGGAACCTCACAAATGGGTCAAAATGACATCTTCTAGCTTCCATGTAAAATATATTTTTTTCTGAAATTGTAAGAAAGCAGATAGTGGCATAGTGGTAAACTTTGAAATGTACAAGCAAATTGTTTATGTTACACTTTAAATTATTCTGACTTCCCTGTTTCCAGTATCCTGGGATATAGGGTTGAAGCACCATTTTGGGAGGACCTGGCTTGCAACATGGGACCGCATTGCCACTCAACAGCCACGAAAAAGGTTATTTAAATTCTGAAAGTAGATATTCTACATTACTGAAAACACCTGCCATTGCAATGTTTGTTTAATGCAGGGGTGGGCAAAGTGTAGCCCTGGGGACATATGTGGCCCTAAGGATGGCTTTTGTGGCCCTCAGAATCCGTGGCTCACCTTTTTCTGTCCTCCACTGAAGAGGGTAGTTAGCTGTTCATGGAAGCCTCCAGATACAACACGACAACCTTTATTGAGGAGATTTCTAAAACTATTTGAGAACCAAAAATGGACTTCTGGATGTACTGGTGTTTTGTTTTTTTTAAATTTTTTAGTAGTTCATGTGCCCCTGGAAGCTCCCAGGGCATAAAAATGGCTCACAGATCAGCTGCTGTTGTCCCCTACTGATTTAAGAAGAACAACTCGCTTGAGAATCTCAAGAAATCTGCTAATTATTTTGATTTTTTTTAATCATTAATGATCATCCCACTAATGTCATAGTTGTTTTACTCTAACAGACTGATATGGCTGCAATCATTTTGGCTTTTTCACTGTGTTCCACCTGAAAGGTGATGCAGTTCCATACTATGAAATCATCTTAATACCACAAGCAGCTTGAAATCTCGTCAGTGCTGCTGACAAGCAACAGGGAGGAAGAATAATGACTATCCACACTTGAAAGATACAACAGCGTCCATTCTTGCCAATGTGTTTTAAAAATAATTTGGCCAGCTGGCTTCCTTTGATGATGAAAATATCAGGCTCATTCCTGTCAACACTCATTTAGCTTCATGTTTATTGAAACACAGTGTGATCTGCTAGAGGTTTTGACTGGGCATACGGAAGGTAAACGAAAATGTAAAAATATAATAAAGCATGCACCACTAGGAGGAAAGGATGTTGCATGCTACAAGCAACTTGTAAAGTATTAAAATAAGTAGCAATGTATTTGTGTATAAATAAGATTATGTTAAATGTGCAAGTCCATTCTATTTCCTCTTTTTTGATTTGGTAAGTAATATTTGCTTGTTTGTTTCCTTCAGAATATTTGTATACCACTTTTCACTTATGAATGCCAGCATGGTAAACAAAAAAAGTCAATACACTCACACACACACACACACACACACAGAGTGTATTTATGGAAGCAAATAACAGGTATACCAGGTGCATGATGAAGTTGCTTGCTGAACTTGGAAATGTTACCCTTTTTGGGTCAGAAGAATTTTAACCTCTCCCACCAGGGTGATGCTGGCTGGGGGATTCTGGACTTTCCAGTCCAAAAAATAAATTTTCTAAGCAATGGGTGGTCATTATAAAGGGAGTTCGCAGATGGAGCTCAATGTGTGCTTTGCATGTAGAGCATCCACAATTCGGTCCAGTAAGTGTCCAGGTAAATATAGCAAAGAAACTGTTTGAAACTGTGACTCTTTTTGCACAGCATTTGCCATGCGAAAGGGCCTCCGAAGCATTGTGCGATTGCGAGGAGCATTTCAGATGACGTCCTCACAATCGCATGACGCTGCCGGGGCCAGCAGGTGCCGCTTGCACACTATTTAATTTTCAGCTTGTAGCTGAAAATGGTGCACGATTGCACATAGCTCCAGGGCCCTGCGTGCACTTACTGTGCATGCAGAGCCTCTGGAGCCATGGCATTCGTGCTTCCTCCCCCAGTGCAGCCTAGGAAAATGCCTGGCTGCGCTGTGGAAGGAAGAGGTGGAGCCCTCATGTTGCCTGCTGGCCAATAGGCAGCAGCTGCGGAGTTGAAACAGCGGGGATGCAAGAGCCTCTTGCAAGAGGCTGCTCACGTGATCCCTGCACCCCAGTGCCAAGAAAAGGCAAGTTGCAGAAAGGGCCTGTGTAGAGCACTGTTGATCAAGAGAGACTGATGATGGGATGCTTGTGGACTTCTAGAGGTTGCTGGCCTATGGTTTCCTCCATCCCTCACCATGGGGCCTGTTGGTGTTGTTGAGGACTGGACTTTAACAACATCTGGAAGACTACAATTTCCCTGTCCCTCACATATGAATATAATTGTTGTTGTTGTTGTTCTTAATGCATTTATATCCTGCCTTTCCCCCAAACTGGCACTCAAGGTGGCTTACAGAAAGTAAAATAAGCACAGATAAAAGCACATACAAAGTTATAAATAAACACACTCAATATGTTATTGTTAAAATACTATCAAACTACCCATTGAATGAAGACTTTCTCAAACAGATCAATTCAAATGACAAAAGGCAATAAAGCAGCACACTATTAAAAGCCCCTGTAGTCAGCTCCTAAAAACACATAGAAGACCATCATATAAACAAAACAAATATAAAACAAATACCAATAGCCAATGTGATATTTATAGCAAATAGGAAAATAGACAAATGAACAATAGACATGATATTTATAGCAAATATGAACAATGGAGAAATGAAAATATGTCAAGAATTCAATAGACTATCATACTGAACATACAATATGAAAAACAATATATGATTATGAAGATAAAATTGAAAAAGAAAATAGAATTTTGTTAAGTCATATGGTCACAGTGGCTAGATTAATATTTGCAGATTACTGGCAGCAAAGAACTATTTCAATGATACAAGAATGGATGGAGAAAATGATGGAATTAGCTAAAAAAGTGTAAATTAAGATGTTGGCTAACAGGTAACTCTGTACAATCCTACGTTTGTAGAATTGGCAACCTTATATACTATATGTAAAAGAAAGATTTAACAATGAAGTAAAATTAAATTTTCTTATATAGTATATATTATTCTCTGAGTTTCAGAGATATGTGATTATGTATAAGAAGAAACTAATTCAGAGGAGATATTTTGGTCTTTGTTAAGCAACTGTTGTCATGAAGTGTGGAAAGTGATGGGAGGGATGGAGTTAGGATGTATGTAGGGTTCATGGAGTGTTTATCTTTCAACTTCCTTTGTTAATTCTTTGTACTTTAGAATCCTTTCTTCTTCTTTTCTTTTGTCTCTTTTTTTGTCTTTCCTTTCTTCATTACTTTATTACTGTAACTGTTTGTTAATAAAGCAAAATAAACTATTAAAAATAACATTTATGGCAAGAAAATAAATGAAATATGTAATAATTTACAAATGTGCAATATAAGGACCAAGACTTATACAAATAAACTCCAGCTGTTGGATCAGGTAGTTGTTGTAAGAGTGGTGAACAACCCAACAATAACAAAGGACTTATTCAAAAGTCCAGTAAACAATTACTGATGAGTGGCAGGCTGTAAACCATACATAAAGTTCTGCAAACAATTACTAATTGCATATTTGTACATTATTATATTTTTCTTTTATTGGCTTGCCATATATGCAATGTGACTTATAGCTGTGTTGTGTGTTATTGTTCATGTTGTATGTTCAGTATGATGCTCTATTTAAGTCTTTATATATTTTCAATTTTCTGTTGTTCGTATTTGCTATAAATATATTTATTGTTCATGTGTCTATTTTCATATTTGCTATAGACATCATATTTCTTGATTGTTGGTATTTGTTATATATTTTCTTTATTTATTGGTGGTCTTGTGTGTTTTTTGGACTTATAGTTGAGACTCTGCCCTTTTTTTGTTTGTTGTCAGTTCCTAATAGCCTACAGGAATAGACACCTTTTTCACTTGTCAGTGGATAGACAGTGAAGAAAGACCCATCCAAACCTGTCACATGAGAGTTTCAAAGCTCAGATGCAACTAGTGAAAATGCCATCTCCCATGTTCCTACTGAATGTGTGTATGAAGATGGCAACATGGAGAGAATGGCCTACCTTGAAGATCTTAGAATGCGGTGTGCTCATATGGGAAGAGGAAAATATACAGATAAAAACAGCCTCAAAAAAGCTATAAGTGAACTGCTCTGCTGGCCCTCAGGACTGGAGCTTGACTTTAATCACAAGTCTCCATAACGCTGGAATAAGGTCCTTTCCGCAGCTTACCAAATCCCGGCTGTATCCCACAGGGATCTCAGTAGAGGGGAGGGGAGCACAACAGGAGCACTCCCCTCCACACCGTCTGGCTCTGTCTTCAAGGAAGTACTTTCCCAGGCTTTGTTGGGGCAGGAAGTGCCTCCATCATGCTTCCAGGGCTCCTGCAGAACAGGTAAGTCCAGGACAGTCCCGTAATTGTGTGTCATTGACAAGAAAAACCTGTCAATGATTTTCTCCATGATCGCGACAATTGGTGATGGGATTGCAACGGAATCATGATGACATCATGCAGAATCATTGTGGTGGTCCCGTCATGATTCCACCACCATTGCAGGATGAGAGCGTGCTGTGGAGGGCCTAAGTCTCAGTGAATTCAAGAAGACTGGAATCGATAAGCATGTACGTATCATTGCTATGTTTTTCTTTGTCTTGCCAACAGAAACAGATCTCTTCGATGTGCTGTTGTTTTTTGCTATGTTGTGTGCACAGAATATAGACTGGTGCTGAGGCCAAGAATGTGCTCGCAATCTATTTTTGAAGCCTAAGAAATGAATCCTATTATAGTTAGTCCCAACCAGAATTGATCCATTTCCCATTGATTCAAGGGTTTCCTCTAGTTGGAACTAAAAATAGAATTTAGGCTTGCTGTTCTTCTATGTCCACTTTAGTTAATGGAGGGGGTCTACCTGCAATGTTCTTTAAGAAATGCTTACTGTACATTACTGTTGTTATTTCTTTGTGCAGAGGGGTTCAATTGCTTTCCTCTGAGGCTGAGAGAACGTGACTTCTCAAAGATCACCCAGTAGGTTTCCATGGCTGAGTGGAAATTTGAACCTTGGTCTCCCAGTCTTAATCCACCACTCAGACGACTACACCACATTGGGTCTCAACCTCAACATTATCTACCAAGCACATATATAGTAATCTACCAACTGAGACTCTGTGCACCTGATGAAGTGAACCAAACAATTACATCAGACAAACTTGTTCAGTTTTAAGGTATTACAAGACCTTTTGTTGGTTTTGGTGCTACAGACTGTTATGAGACGCCTCTTATGCACCCTTTCTTCAAAGATAAACAGTCTCAAATGTTGGTGAACTGTTTCAAATACCTCTTTCCCCCTGCCAGGAAATGTGCCATGCTGTATGGATAGACTTCTCTTTCTCAGGGTGATGAACATAATCTGGTTTGCTTGAATTCCATGATGGGAAAATATTCCAAGTGTCCGGCACCCCAAAGTAATGTATAGTCACTGCTGCTGCTTCCATCGCTGCTTCCCCTTTGGAAACTTCTCTGTTGGTAAAAGCCATTCTGTTCCTTGCTCCAATTATGTCCAAAGATCTGGGAGTGATCTTTGGAGAGTAGCTGTTTGCACTGGAAATGTATTGTAGCCAAAAAAAAGGCACTTTAATAGATGTTTCAAACAAGCAATAAATAGACTTCTGCCTTAAGCTTCTCACTTAGATAACTGACAATTACTAAAAAGTCTACTACTACTACTACTACTACTACTACTACTACTATTATTATTATTATTATTATTATTATTATTATTATTATTATTACAGTGACTAGAAAAAGAAATGGTTAAACAGTGTGGTTAAATATTTGGGAACTGTTTTATTTTACTGCACTTGCAGCCAAATCCTTTGGAGGCTGCTCAGAATCAATCTGTAAAACTTGTAAAAAAAACCCTCCACCTTTAGAAATTATCTCACTTCCCTCTAAGTCTCTTGGAAACATATACAGAGGTAGCTGTACTGGCCATGCAGCAAAATGCTACAAAATCCATGATTAATGGTGCCTTTATTGGCCAACTGAAATTCACAAACTGTATCATACAGGCTTTCTGAGCTTCACTGGCTACTTCATCAGGCAGAAAATGTTAGAAAAATCATGCAGGAGAAAAGAAAAGTGATGATAGTAGAACCATGGCCTACATTTTGTATCAGATGTTGTTTCTATTATTGTTCAGATGTTCTGGAGGAATCTTAATGCAGACAAAAGCCACTCCTCTTCTTGGCCATGTGGGGACCAGGGACAAAGGGCAATAAAAGGTAATAAAATTAGCAACAGGTTGAGATCCAGGTTGTCCTTGTCCTTTGTGAAGCTAACTGGTCTTATGCTAGAAAGGAAATAGCATATGATAGAAAACCTAGGCTTGTGATTCTACTGTCATCACTTTTCTTTTCTTTTCCTGTATCATTTTTTAATATTGTTTGTCTGATGAGGAAGCCAGTAGAGCTTTGAAAGCCTGCATGATGCATTTTGTGCATTTCTGTTGGCCAGTAAAAGTATTGCTCTAAGTTTCTTGTTTCTCCTGATTCTCTCTCTCTCTCTCCCCCTCTCTCTTGCCTTTTGTCTCTCATGCAGAAGAGGTTGTTTCCTGTCCCTAGATCCTGTGTTAGGGTTCTCTGAAATTATCTCAGACCTTTTTGTGCAGTAATCGTCAACATCCCATCCATTTCTCCTCAGTTTTTAATATAGTTATGAACATTCTATTAGATTATAGTAGTTGCAGCTTGTTTCCTTCATGGGACACATTAAAAATTCTTTCTCAAAATATCTCCCTTAGAAGTAGATCCTACTGAATTTAGTGGAATTAACTTAAATTAAGCAGCTTTGATGTTGCAGACAATCTACAGAAGCACAGTTTTCACATCCAGTCACTGAAATGGAAAATCTCTTTCTGCCAGGCTCTGTTAAATAGAGGGATAGCAGCAGTCCTGTTAGATTTGACGACAGTTGTCTCTTAGACAAGCAGACACGACTTGGCATCTTGTGAAATCATTTGTGGCATCTCCTGAATCTGGTAGCCTCTCACATAAGTAAATTATTTCAGACATGTCTGATGCTAATTTCTAGGTACAACGAAATCACTCAATATGTGGAAATCAGTTGAGTATTTTACCTTGTAAATGAGGACAGTATGTGCTTTAAAATGCTCTACTGCAAGGAACTTATTCTTTAGATTATTTCCTCTATATTTTTGGTAACTCTTGAGCATTTTAAAAACATGGTTACAGTTAGAGAAAATGGATTGTGCTTGTGCTGGTTCTTGCTTTGAAAAAGAAATCAAGATCTTTCTGAGCTTCAGCTATCACATGCAAACAGCCATAATTTCTCACTAGAGAATTAATATAGATGCAGTGCTTGCCAATTGAGTCTAACTGTGGAAACATGTACAGTCAAACATCGTTTAAATCTTTGGGACACAGAGGTATTTCCCAAAGCAATGTGCCTAGAGATGTCATAGCATATGTGACATGGGATAAAACTGATAATTCTGTGGTTCAATAAAGACCATTGCATTCATGCACTTTATCTGTTGCTCTAAGGAAGTGGCTGCCAAAGAAGGAGACTCCACCACACTCCAAGGCAGCATATTCCACTGCCAGACAGCTCTGGGCATCAGGAATTTCTTCCTGAGATTTAAGTAGAATCTCTTTTCCTGCAATGTGAATCCATTGCTCTTGTCCTAGTCTCTGGAGCAGTGGAAAACAAGCCTGCTCCCTCCTTGACATGACATCCCTTCAAATATTTAAATATGGCTATCATGTCCCCTCTTAAATTTTTCTTTTGCAGACTAACCATACCTAGCTCCCTAAGCTGCTCCTCATAGGACATGGCTTCCAGATCCTTCACCATTTTGGTCACCTTCCTCTGCACATGCTCCAGCTTGTCAATATCCTTCTTGAAATGAGGTGCCCAGAACTGGACGCAGTATTCCAGATGAGGTCTAACTAAAGCGGAATAGAGTGGTACTATTACTTCCCTTAACCTAGACACCGTACCCCTATTGATGCAACCAAGAATGGTGTTGGCTTTCTTGGCTGCTGCATCACACTACTGACTCATGTTCAGCTTGTGGTCCACCAAGACTCCTAGATCCCTTTCCCACATAATGTTATTCAGTCACATGTCTCTCATCCTATGTTTGTGCCTTCCATTTTTTTTCTGCCTAAGAGTAGGACCTTACATTTCTCTCTGTTGAAATTCATTTTCTTAGCTTTGGCCCAGCTCTCAAATCTGCTAAGATTTTGAACTTTGATCCTGTCCTCTAGCGTATTAGCAACCCCTCCCAATTTGGTTTCATCTGCAAATTTGATCAGCATACCCTCTATTCCTTCATCCAAGTCATTGATGAAGATGTTGAATATCACTGGGCCCATGACAGAACCCTGTGGCACCCCACTAGTCACTTCCCTCCAGGAAAAAGAAGCCATTGGTGAGCATCCTTTGCATTCAGTCAGTCAACCAATTACAAATCCACCTAACAGTAGCACTGTCCAGCCCACATTTTACTAGCTTCTTTGCAAAAATGTCATGGGGAACTTTGTCAAAGACCTTACTGAAATCAAGATATGCTATGTCCACAGCATTCCTTTCATCTATCAAGCTTGTAACTCTATCATAAAAAGAGATAAGATTAGTCTGACATGACTTGTTTTTGAGAAATCCATGTTGATTTTTAGTGATCACAGCATTGGTTTCAAATTAATTACAAACTGACTGTTTAATGATTAATTAATTATTTTGTGGAATTTGGTTTTGTTGTATCTCATGGGTAGTTCTGTCAGTTGAAAGATACTTTACAGCTATTCCATCTTTTCTTCCTTTAGCAGATTTTAATGTGATAAATATAAAGATGGAAAAAGCAGTGGAAAAACCCAGGAAGGGTTACTATTACCTAATGGAGACACTCTTGTGTGAATCCCTTTAAGGATATTTCCAGAAGGACCATTGCTGTACAGATTTTAATATTTTAATGGTTAGGTTGTTTTTTAATGTACATATTATTCCTAACTGTTTTAAATTTAACTTCTTCTAAATGTTTTAAATTGATTTTATCTGTATACTGGCCCTGAGATTTTGTGATATAAGGTAGGATGCAGGTATTGAAACCAGTCGTAAAAGTCCAAACTCCTACTGGTATCATCCAAAAGACAGTGTATTGTATTCCTTCTTTCTCCAATATGTTTTTTCCCACATTTCTGTTAAAAAAATGGAAGAAGTAATGGGAAAAAATGGAAGGCTTACAGATAGAATGTATGGTCTGGTTTAGCTTAGGACAATCGAACAATAAAAGCCTTGTCTGAAAGCACCATGTTTATTCCTTCTTTTATCTCAAACAGAAAGTATGACAGTCTGGGAAGATTCTTGGGATTATCTCATATATGAAGGGAACAGGGATCTGTTTTCTTCTGCTCTGTACAGTACCAAGCTCTATGAACCTATGTAACCTGTGATTCTGCACAGAAACAAACTGCTGGTCTATCCAGCCCAGAACTGTCTACTCTGACTGATAGCAACTGTCTGGTAGAGGTCTGTGTCCTGAACATATTGTATTTGGGAAATTCTCCATGTATGATGGATCTATTCTCTTGCTGCAGTGTGTTCTTCCTGCCACCCTGTATATAAGAATAGAAAATAACTGCACTTCTAAATACCTAAGTTAGAGCAAGCAAACACACGTGTGTTGGTACAGCCATACCAATGTCAATGTGCCTGCAGTAGTTTTAGCAGTCTGTGATTTGTCTTTTAAGAAAAGTTAGATTTCTATTAGCAAAGACTGTGCAAAGAGGGCAGCTGCAAATAAGACTTTCTAGTTCTTAACTTGTGAATAAGATCCCACTCCCACCTCCCTCTGTGTGCCTTCAAGTTGTCTGCCAACTTATGGTGATCCCATGAATTTCACAGAGTTTTCTTAGAAAACGAATACTCAGAGGTGGTTTTGCCAATTCCTTCTTCTGATAGAATCCAGAACCCACTCCACCTGGTATTCATTGCACGTCTCCTTGCAAGTACTAACCAAGTCTGACCCTGCTTAGCTTCCAAGATCAGAAGGGATCTTTGAATCTCTACAGTTCTAAATTTAAATGAGAAGGAAGGAAGGAAGGAAGGAAGGAAAAGAAAGAAAGAAAGAAAGAAAAGAAAGAAAGAAAGAAAGAAAGAAAGAAAGAAAGAAAGAAAGAAAGAAAGAAAGAAAGAAAAAGAAAGAAAGGGAGCAACTGCTATCTGGTGGCACTGCTGATAATGTTATCTTTTATGTAGCTTAAAATAAACATTTGTCTGTATGTTCTACAGAGCATCAAAGGAAGTTGTAGCTATAAAAGCAACTTTATCTTGGGGTTGCCAGGAAATGCAGTAAACACCTCCTTGCTCCTCTCTCCCTCCACCAGATAAATGAGTGCTGCAGTCTTTAGTGGTTTCCTTATCAGTACCAGAAAGGAGCTTACAGTAATATCAAATCCTTTCCCAGTGGGACTATGCATGCTGTTGAATTTTAGATGTCCGAGATGGGGTTGACTGACTGTCATAATCAAAGTTGCCAGGGACAGTTGCTGGAATAAATTGGACTTGCCTTTAAGAAAATGTGTTTAAGTTTATTTACAGGATGTACTGTCCCCCTCCCCACCAGCACTGGTTTCTTGCATTCCATTGCACAAGTTTCTTGCATTCCTCAAAATGCAATGCACATTGCTGGAAAAATGGCCTCTTTTTCAAAAGAAAGCAGAGGCAAACTCTACCTGTTACACATTGTACATAATTTCTAACACCACACTCACAGTGTGGTTAGCAGATTTATTGCTTTCCTGATCAGCATTAACTGACTAGTGTGAAAATCTGAAAAACATGCATCACCTTACACAGCGCTTTGAAAATTTAGAATATGGGTTGTGATTTGCATCTCCCTGGATTCTATTCCATCCCATCCCCTGCTGACTGCCATAGCTATGTAAATATGCTTTATACCTTGAGGCCTGGATTTTACAGTATACTATTTCTGAAGAAGTGGGTTGATATTCACAAAATCTCATGCTAAAATAAAAACCAGTTAGTATTAAAAGTATTGCTATATTCCTTTTTTTTTTTTTGAGCCAGTGTGGTGTAATTTCACTTTTTTGCACTACAGCTCCTAGCATCCCTCAACCAGCATGGCCATAACAGCTATATTACTTGAGTTTGGTCATCAATGAGTTTAATTTGGTTTTCCTCTTGGTAATCTAGAAAGTCTCATATATTATTGTAATTCCTTTGTTGAAACAGCTCTACTAGCTGACAGTCCATTTCTGGACACAATTCAAAGTGCTGGTGATGACTTATAAAGCCCTGTACAGGCTAGGTCCAGGCTGTTTGAAGGACTGTACCTCCCTTTATGAGCCAGCATGGTGTAGAGGTTTGAACATTGGGCTGTGACCCTGAAGATGAGAGTTCAATTCCCTGCTTGGCCATAAAAACCCACTGGGTGACCTCAGTCGCATAGGGACGGGGGGGATGGTGGCAGTTCACTCCCAGCAGCAATGTTTTTGGGGCATCCCAGCTCATGGCCTTGTCCCCACGCACTGTGGCCCTGCCTCCATGCACCATGGACCCGCTCCACCACGTAGCCCTGCCTCCCTCTGTGCACTCCAAGCTCCACCGCTAGGTCACTTTAAGTGCATCACACCTCTCAGCCCCAGAAAACCTCATAATAGTGCTACCATAAATCAAAAACAACTTGAAGGCACACAACAGAACAAATTCCCTTTCACCCCTCTCCTTCTCTTCTTCTTTTTTTATAGAGTTGTCCAAGTTTCTCTGTAATCTAAATGATTATCAAAAGGCTGGAATTATATTTAGTCATGACCACATGTATGGTCTGTCATGGAGGAAATGTGCAGCCATCATAGTCAAATGAAATTGCCATAGTTCCAGTGACTAAAAGAAGCTGCATACATTTCTGCTGACACAAGGAGGCCACTACAAATAACTTCATATGACTGATAGGATAGGCAAAAGTGAATGTCACATACTTCCTGTGGAGAATCTATACCCTATATTGCAATGGCTTGTAAAATGTATAAATGTTGTTTAAGATCATGGCAATTTTAAGTAGTTGACTGTAACAGATGATAAAGTTGCCTCTTGTTGAAGTTTAACAATTACTTTTTATACAAAGCCTATGGCTGACAGCCTGACAAGTCTCAGGATCTTTGGACCCAGGAAGCATTTATGGACTGAGCAGCCATATCTGGTCCACATGTTTTGTTTATATCTCGAATAGGAGAATTAAATAGAGTAGTTTGTGAATGATCATTTGATGAATGTTCTGTTTATTCTTATTGGGTCATAAATATAGGCCAAGTTACTGTATTTTTGACCCAAGGTACTGGAAGTTAATGATGTATGAAAAGATCACTGGTTAGTGTGTCCTTGCTCAGCCATCCTAGCTAAGTTTGCACTGTCAACTAGGCAGTGAAAAGCCTGTGCAAGAAAACCAGCCTAGCTTAGCCCAAAGGAGGGGAGAAGAAGAAAGCAAATTGGAAATCATAAAAGACAGAGGGTCTATGAAGATCTGATATGAAATGAAGAGTTGGGAACAGTTCTGAAGATGAGCTCCTAGCTATGTAACAGAATAAAACATTTTACACTAGCATTGACACTACTGATATAGATGCTTTAAGTACATATATAAAAGTAAATCGTTCCTACCACTGATTGCCAATATGACTCATAATATTTGAAGAACTTCAAACACTGCAAGTCAAATCGACATTCAGCAGTATGAAAGAATCAATTCCACCCTTTTGATGTAGGTCTTGTTTTTATTCTGAAAAGCATTTAGGATTTTATAAATGTAGCACTGGGCACATTTAAGTTTTTGCTTAAATCCGATTACCTCACCTCTACCTCCTCCTGTGTACTCGTGTTTTTCAATAGAGCTATGCTAAAGCCATGTAACATTTTATTCTGTTATAAACAACAAGACTGATTCAATTGTTATGCTCCATGAACTAATACATTCCATCTTACATGAAACTAAATTACTACTTTGAAAAAATATTTAAGAATGAGATGCTTTAATGAACACTAGTACAAATTAAATGCTAAGAATAAAAAAGTTTTCAGCAATATCACTTTCTAAAGTTGTGTTCTACATACTATAGTGCTCCTTATGTGGCAGTCCACCATTTTCTTACAATTGTTGAGAATGTCATCAGAACATCTCTTTGGTACACTGACAGTTTTCGTGTTCTTGAAATTATGGATATCATTGTCTTCATCATCACTTTGAACATCATCAGCAATTTAATTTATTAAGGAAAAATCCCCAACTTGTTAGCAAATGCACAAAAATTAAAAATAACACTTTCACTCCTGCAGGCTTGTAATATAAAGACTCCAATCTAGCAATGTTCATCTTCAATCTCCATTAGAATGAGCCACTAATACCTAAATGTACCAAAAGTTCTGCTTTGGCTGTAGTAACCCTGTTCATCATAAACCTAGGCTGGTGTGGAAACCCGATGCAGAAATAAATATATGCATCTTTTCCTCAAAAAGATATTGTTAGAGAAAAACTATGGGCAAGAAGAAACCAACTTCTACCCCATGGTTGTTTATCACTCTTAGCAATAAGCTCAGTGTTATTATGAAATGAGGAACAGCTGAAATAAATGACAGTAGGCTATTGCTGCTGAGCAGTGTCAAGATATTTGGGAAATGACTTGGGAGGCAAAAAAAACCCCTTAGATACCTGCCTAATGAGACAGGTGGCAGGAAGCCTGGCCAAAGTTATACTTACAGTTCTCATGAAATTTCCAAAGTACATTGAAAAGAAAGTGCTCCAGCTCATCGAGATCATGTGGTTCCATCTGAGAGTTGAAAGGGTACAGAAGAAGAGCCTTCACCTGTTTCAAGGAGGAGAGCCCTAGCTGGCTTCATCTCGCATGCATGGCGCATAGTTGCAGTCTAACTTTATGACTTTTAATGACTCCGGAACACCTCGTCACTTGTGAAGGAATACGCAGGAGTTTGCCTTCACTCAGCTTGACAAGGTGATGGGAGTTATATATTGCCCTCCTCTTTCCCACTCTTACATGAAAACACTTGTCAGTTCCATCAAATTTGGTAAGACAAGCACCCATGACACCTTGGGGAAAATGTAACTCAGCTGACACCCAATGCAGTGCATGCAGCCATACAGCCTAAATTCAAGTGATATATGCAAATGCCCTCTTATTTTGCCTTTCTCCATTTCCCCGCAGTGGTGCATATTAGGTGATTAAAAACAACACAGACGTTTTCTTCAGCAATGAAGGGATCATTCTCTACAGGGTGGGATATACAAAGTTTTAATATAGTTGCCTCATCAAGATAACAAGAGATAATGCTGTGCCATGTGGTTTAGTTTAATTTTAAAGAGGCTCAGACATTAGGGCTTATAGCTTGGCTCTAAGCAACCTTTTTTTTTATTTCTTAAATGTCAGGGATTTGGTTTACACTATGATTCATTTATTTAAATTAAATGGGCATATTTTCCATTGAAGGTAAGGGTAAATAATTGAGATGTGTCCAATATGTGGGAACCAAAAGCTTATAATTTGCCAGTGGAAGATCCAGAATCAAATCCCCTCTTCAGCCATGAAATTCCCAAGGGAGCCTTGAGCAACAAAAAGCAACAGGGCAGACATAATCTGCTCATAAGCTTGCTAGTTGGACATTCAGAAGGAAATGCTTCCCAGCATCTCACTGGGGAAGGTGGAAAAACTGTGACTGCCTTACAATGGATATGCTTGTTCACGAAAAAAATGTTTGGCTCCTTCACAACAGCCAGCATACTTATAGTGAAGTCCCAGAGCAGGAGCTATGCATCTTTCTGGTTTAGATGTTGTCTTTCATTGGATGAAGTTTCAGTGCGATGCTGTAGACACAACACTACATTGGATTATTAACAAGTGGCACAAATTCAGTACTGGACATCAACAAACAGACAAAACAATAGATTGGGATTTTTTCTCTCTCTCTCTGAAAACATCTGCTTCTGATCAATACCTAGTTGTAAAATCTTTTGGATAAATGGCCATCAGTACATTCAAATACCCAGTGGCTGTTTATCAAGTTATTCATGACATCAGCACAGGAAGGTTTATTTTAAAATAGTGAATGACACCATGAACTCTAGCCTTTGCCTTTTGCGAGGGGTGAAGGCCTGAGCCCATTCTATTCATCTAGCAAGCTCAAGGTATACAAATGCCTTCTTCTTCCCACTACATCTTCACAACAAATGTATGAGCTAGATTAGGTTGACAGAAAGTGAATGGCCCAAGACCACTAGTGGGATTGAGGGCTCAGTGGGGACTTGAGCCTTTATCTCCCAAGTCTCAACATCCCCAAATTCCACCAAGGTCTAAAAGTGTTAGCACTATGGCATACTGGCTTTTTTATCCATTTACCAGGCAGCACTTGCAGAGATGCAAGAAAAGGCCCACCATGACTGAGTGAGTGAATAGTAGTAAAAGTTGTCAAATGAGCCTTCCTGTCCCACTTCCTGTGTTATCCTGGCAGCCTGTAGGATGCTATGTACTACTTCAAATATCATGTCCACTTAAGATAAGCTGGGATTTAGAGTTAGAGACAGTGGGAGTCATAACCTTGTATATTATGAAGGAGGAGTTTTCAGGGGCTGGCACTTGCCAGTCAGTCTCAAGTATGATAAACTTATTCAATATATTGTTGAATGGTGAATCAACATTTACGTAAATCCTACTGATTCAATGGACCTCCTTTAGTCAGGACTAACAACAGGATTTAGACCATGTACTGTTAACTCACATAATTCCTGTCTCTTGGTTTAAAAAAAATAACAAAATATAAACAGAAAATCCAAGTGCCTGACAAAGTTTAGCTGTTTCTGATTCCTGGCATGCAATAAGCTTATGTTATTGCTTCTAGATTTGCTCTGTTAAAAAGCCTACCATGTTCTTCTTTAGAGGCCAGCCTTCCAATACACATCAAGAACAATCAGTCTCCACTTTGGCTTCATGAGATTTAGAAAGCTCAGCAAAATTGTCCTGGAAAGCAGCATTTCCAGCAAGTCGTTTCTCCCTCTCCAGTTCTAGCATCACACTGTTTTGATGGCTAATCCTATCATACTAGCAACATTACACAGTTTGGAAACCATCCCATTCCTAGTGAACACCCAAATCAGAGTTTATGTGGACTAATATCCACCTGTTTGGCTCCAGCCTCAAGCCTGAAAACTATTTAAGTTTGTTTTTATGTGATAAGTAAATTGTTTGGATTAAACCACAGAGCCATTGATGTCCTCTAATTTTCTTGGTTGAGTAATTTATCCAAACATAAAGATTTTGAAACTAAATATTTGTGACATCTAGTAAAAACTTAAATATACTGGATAAGGTCAGCAGTCCCCCCCCTTGCTTTTCTGTGACTATGTGCAGGATTTCCCTTTTACGACTCATTCTGCTGCCAGTTTTTAAATGGATAAGTGTTCTCAAAATTCATTAGTCAGAATTTAACCTGTATGAGAAATGAAGGAAGAGCACAGGAATTTGGTGTGCTGTGATTGAAGCAGAACTTTAAAATGTTTCTGTGGAGTAGCTCCACTCTTGGCAATATAAAGTTTATTTTATCTGGGAATGAGAGAACGCAAGGAAAAGAGAAGGAGTGGAGGAACCCAGCTACACTATCTGTAATGAACAGTGAGAATAAACTTAGATATTTTGCTCAATTATCATATTCACCCCATTGACAAAGGGGCATATTTTATATTTGACTGAGACAGTATACTCAAGATCAGCATCTGGAACCTCTGTATGATATGACTGGTGGAAATGACCCTCCCACCCCAATGTTAATGGTTTTTGTTTTGTTTTTACCTCTTGAACTTTTGCTTCAGATATCTAAGGTCAAGTTTAAATTTATGTACCAGTCCCATCCCAGATATTCAGAACTGCATGCAGATTTTCTGGCGAGTGCACAGACATTAATATATTCTACCAAAGATCAGACTAGTGAGTGGTGGACCTTCTTAGCGGTATATCTAGGATGTAGAGAACTGAAGGAATAGCTTGTTCCTGGAACAAGACTGCTTTCAGAAATCACAAGATTGGAGATGGGTAGGAGACTGAAAGGTTACTTTTTAAGGTGGGATTTCATTTAAACTGAGTTCAAAGAAAGAGTAGCAGTAGTGGACTATATCCAGAAATCTTAAAGGGTGAATGATGTTACCAAAATATATGTTAAACAGAATATAGTGATATATTTAAGTGTTTATATGGAAGATGGGATATAAAAAGGGCCCATGAAGGGTCTAGCTGTGTGCTATATGTGGCAGAAAAGTGAATAACACATTTTAGAAATAAAAATTTATTTAGACTTACAGCTGTTGCTAAACTTCATAGCTGCTGTGAATCTGAGCTTGCTTCCCAAGCAGTACCATCCATAAAGGGTCCAACTAGTGTTCTTTATTTTATTTAATTGTGCATTTTAATGCTGCCTTTCTATAAAGTGGTGTACAAAAAAAGAATTGGCATTTTGTTTCATTGCAAATGTATATTCTGCTTTTCTATAAGGATACTCAAGGTGAGGTGCAAGAAAACAAAAGCATAAAACATTAAAACAAAGTAAAATGACTAGGAAAAGTAAAACAATAAGATCATAAAAACAATTTAAAAAGCCCAAGTGGGTAAACATTTTTTTCCAAATATTTGGTGCAGATTCTACACCGATTCAGATACTGAACAGGAATTTGCATCCTGGAATTGGCTTAACTGTGTCTACATTCAACATGTTCAAACACTCCTTTCCATCCTGAAGACAGTCTTGAGATATCTATCATCTTGACACTGTCATCCCTTGGACCTCGAAGGCAAAGTGGGGAAGACATGCAGGGAAGTGAGATATCCTTCCTCGGGACCACAAGAGATAGATTACAAGTTGATCTTCTTCCTGGATGGTAGAAGCACCAAGCAACAAAACAGGATCAGTGAGGACGTGTGGTCATCATACAATGTTGGCAACAGGACATCTTTTTAGAATCACATGTAACTGAGTTCTCTCTAGTTCTTTGGGCATCATCCTAATCATGTGGGTAGGAATTGCTTTATTCATGTCACAGATAAGGGCTGCTAGCCCCACACAATGGGCCCAGGCACCACATAGGCATTAATAAGATTAATGTTAATGAAGCAAAGTGATTGATGTGGCATTCTGTACCTATATACATTTGAACCCAAGCAGCTTTGGTTGAGGGATATAAGGCACATTCAGAAGAAAGTGGGTGCAGCTTATTGAGATTTCACTCTTTTTAAAATCTTATATGCTTTCCCAATGTACCAGAGTTCCTCACTGTTCATCAGTGATGCCAGATTGTTTTGCCGCCCCTAGAAAAGACGAAAAAATTAACTTTCTAATTTGGATATCCAAAATAAATAAATAAAATAAAATAAAAATTGGATATCCAAATTAGAAAGTTTTTTTTTTTTTTGCTTTTCTTCTTTGCACTTGGACTGCCTTAACCATTTTAGAAAATACCTCCTCAGAATATTGTTAACCTTTCAACAATGAGAACAAAAAGAATAAAAAGTACCAGACAACCACAGAGAATAATGTAAACAATGTAAACCCCTTCTCAACAACAACTGCAAAACATAAACCTCTCTCAAAGCACTTCAAGTAAATAGGAGGAGTTGGACTCAAGAGTAATGCTGGGAATACGGAAAAGAAAGGTATGCTTGTTTTGAATTAGCACTTTGCTCCAAGCAATGGCTTTAGCAAGAAGAGGCCCCTTTACCCTAGCATATTGTTTCAATGAGCAATATGGAAAGGATTCTGTTGTTTTCTGAAAAAAACTGATGTCATGCCTTCTGGAATTTGAGATGTGTGTTTATATGGTTCTCTTATATTCTGGGTGCCTGTTTTTCAGTCAAAATGTTGTACTTGGGTTCTTTGGGGTTTTCATTGCATTGTAAAGGGCTGGCATAATTATTAACTCTTTTGGTGCTTCAGTCATTACTTTTCCTTAATGTTTCTAACAGTTGCTTAGAACATCTGTTAATTATCATACCAGGCATTCATTTGCAAAGGCAACCATTTTCCCATTCATGACCACATTCACTCTGTTGTTAAATGAACAAACAAAATGATTTAGCTTTGCCTGCTGAGCCACATCTTTCCATCTCTCTTCAGGCTGTTGCAACCATCTAATCCTCTGGCTCTTCCCTGGCTGTGACATAAAGCCAGAGCTTAAGGGGCTGCTCTGTAGATCAGAGGAGATGGTGTTGTAAAGAACATGGGAGAGGGCATGTGCAGGGAGATAGTGGACCATGGAAGCACCATAGCGTAGGAAAGAGCTTAGATCAGGTTGGTGTTTTCCTCAGCCTCAAGAGGGACTTATAGCAAAAGACTGCAGTTTGGAATATCCCCTTCCATTCCCCCCAGCTGAGATTCATTCAGCTGTGCTGGAGTTGTCCTTACTCACACATTATCTAGGTATATCCCCAAAAGACTTCTTGTACTTCTGCAAACCTTGGTGTTCATTACTGATATCTCCTTTGATGTCAGGGATTACAGAGCCATTTTCTGACACATTGGTGGGCCATAGCAGCACACCTGGAAGTGATATTTTAGATTACTATAATTCACTTCTGGTTTCTAATGCAGTACTTCCTTCCTGTTTGGGGTTTGGGGTACCCGAAACAGCTTTCAGGAGGCAAAATGGACCCAGTGGAGTCAACTAGAGTCAAATTTAAAGTTGAAGAAAACATTTTCTAATCAGTTGGGGGACATGAAGGGCTCTGGGTTCCCTCCAACTACATGGGACCTCCTACAGGCCATAATCACCTGTGGGTCACATGATTCCCACTCCTATTCTTAGACATGGAAGACGCCATTGCATTTATCTACATAAGAGCCCTAGTCAGGAATTTGTCTAGCATGTGTAGTCTACTTGCAAGAAGGAGAACACCCTACGTCCATCCCCTTCCATATATACTTTCCTGACATGAAAGTGTCATGACTAAAAAGAAGAACCTGTTGTATTTGTGGATTTTCCATGCATAATTCAGAGCCATGCTTTTTCTTCCCTCTGGCTTGCATGGGGAATCTCCATGGTAGAACAGTGTCTTTTCTTCAGATATATCCCTTTTGTGGAAAGAAAGAAGCATTGAAGGAGACCAGGTCTAAGGAGTTCTCCTCTCTTTGTGTGTGGACAACACATGCTTACCAAATACTTGAAATAGACCAGTTCTTATTAATTAAACTTTCTATGAACATATGCAAGTGGGACCTGCCAAAAGTGTTGCTGCAACAAATAACTGCAGCGGTCTCACAACAACATACCGGGGCCACTGAGTACTGTTACTCTTCACCATCCTATTTTGAGGGTTCCCTTTTCTTTACGTATTCCCCCCCTAAAAAAAAAATGTCTGTATATACCTGTAAGAAGAAGAGAAAAAGAGAAAAAGCAAAGACTGGTATTACTTCTGTAAACAGAGAGCCAGCATGGTGTAGGGGTTTAAATATTGGACTAGGAATCCAAGAGACCAGGGTCTGAATCTCTGCTCAACCATAGAAACCCACTGGAAGATCTTGGGCAAGTAAAACTCCCTCATTCTAAGAGGAAGGCAATAGCAAATATCCTATGAATTAATTTTTTTCTATCAGAGTCCCCTGGAAGGCACATAACAGGAAGAACAAATTTCTGAAAATATGGTTTCTGCAGATCTGCCGATAACTCTAGTTGTTAGTTAATAATTCCAGTTTGGCTATATAAGGAGCTACAACTATAGTCTCAACAAAGATGGCCAAAGGTGTCAACATTACAGTTATTGCAATACCCAAAATCCCAGTTCAAGTTACAGTTTTGAAGAGAGTATAGTTTTTTGTTTTGTTTTTCTTTTGGCTTACAACTTCTTGAATCTCCCAGCCCAGTATGGCCACTCCAAAAGAGTTTTTTTTTTTTTTTTTGTAAGCTCTGGGTCAGATCAGTTCTGTTGGCAAGTTCCATTAGCAAGTTTTCGATCAGATCTAGTTCAGACCAGTTCCATTTTTCTGCTCCAGACTTCTCTTTACCTCGAGCTAAATCACAGAGATGAACAAAGGATGGCTCTCTGGCTATTGTCAAACTCCAGTTCCTAGTATTCACTACTGGACAAGCTTGCTAGGTTGGATGGGCATTTTAGTCCAACAATATCTGAAGGGACATACTTTTGCTCACCCTGAATGAGATCAAACAATTTAAAAATCTCCTTGCTCTAAAAAACAAAACAAAAATAGAAGGTAAAATTGTTTAGGATCATTATAAATGTTCAGCATCTTCTAAAGAAGAAGTTACAGAAATATAACTATTTTACCTTTCATCTTTCCATTATATTAAGATCCTCAGTCATACCATGCTGTGACTTTTAAAGTAAATCTCTGCTTTAAAAATCTTTGCAATTAAAACTCATATTTCGTCCTCTTTTCAGTGTATCGGGGGATTTAATTATAGCTCTTCAGTTTGAGAGTAGCAGACTCTTCTCTCTTCTTGTGCAGACTCTGTGCACTCTTTTTCTATGATTTATTTTTATTTTAAGTTGGTATTTTCTCCTATGGAGTGATTAATGATAACAACATAGAATAGCCCTGGGCAGAACAGGAGAAAGGCTGTCCTTTTTAGAAACCATTTGGAAACACAAAAGAACCAACAAATAGAACACAGAACTATAAGGTTACTTTAGTGCATTCTTGTTGTCATTGTGTGCCTTCGAGTCATTTCAGTCCTAAGGCAAATCTATCATGGGGTTTTCTTGGCAAGATTTCTTCAGAGAGGGCTTGCCTTTGCCTTCCTCTGAGGCTGAGAGAATGTGACTTGCCCAAGGTTACTCAGTGAGTTTCCATGGGTGAGTGGTGATTCCAACCCTGCTCTCCAGACCAGTACACCATGCTGGCTTTGCTACAGTTTTAAAGGGGTGATATTTTAGAATTAGGGCCATTTCTGCACTAGACTGCTATTATTCCACTTTCAACCCCCTATGGAAACCTGGGGTTTGCAGTTGCAGCCCCTTTCAAAACTGCAAACTCCAAGATTCCATAGGATATTGAAAGTGGAATAATAGCTCTCTAACAGTCTAGTGTGGAAATGGTCTATGTCTCCTTGCTTTGAGTTGAAGTAAGAAGGTCAAACACTAGAAAACAGATTTAATACTCTCATCCCCCCAAATTTTAACTTTTAAACGCAGGTCATAAGTACTTAAGATTGGAGTTTTAAAGTTATCCTTACTCAGTACAGCTAAACTTACCATTAGGGATGGGATTTGAGGTCAGCTTCTGGTCAGGGCATTGGGAGAAAATGGATAGCTGGTAGTAAGGATGTGACTGCTGTACTGGGAAAGGGGAAAACACTTCTCTTCCAATCAACAATTGATTTCAGATAATATCTATTGCTTACAAGAACTGTAGTATTCATTAATGTGGTCAGAGGAATGCAGCTGAGCATTACATAGATGTTGCTCAGAAATGAACCATAGATGCAGCATGTTTATGAAATCCTCTGATTTCCAGTCCTTATTTTTTCCCAGAATTTTGTTTGGAAATTTCCTAACTCTTGCAAAACTAAGTACCATACCTTTCAATTGTCTTGATTTGGCAGGGACATTCCTGATTAATCTCTTGTCTTCTCCCTTTTTCAGCTGATTTTAAAATGCCCCATTTCTCTTTCCTCCTACCATTTTCCCCCTTTGTCCTCAGCTTACTTCAATGGCTGCAGTCTGAATTCAAAGTGCAAAAGTAATCAGTTAAACTCAGATGGGGGTGAGGGGAGAGGAGAGGAAAGCACAGAATTTTGCCCTTCTTTGTAGACTTAGGCTGTAACCTCTTCTAGTTGTATGTCATCCTCATTAATATCTTTTTGCCCTCCTGAGCACACTTTTGATGTTGTTTGGCCACATGTCTCCCCATTTTAATTTGTGACATCTTGGAGGGTATGGAGTACTGGTGTGAAATATTGTTCCCAACAGGGCCATTACTAGTCTCCGGCTCATATACATATCTAGTCTCTGGCCCATATACATAGCTAAGATATGAGACTGGGAAGTTGCACATTGGTCGCAAGGTGGGAGGGAGAAATTTGGAAGCCCTTGTAAAGTCATCAGTCCTTGGCTTCATAGGAAGTAAATATTCAATCACTTTTAAGTGAAGCTTCAGCTATCATAGCACCATGTTCCCCTCATACTAGGGTATTATACTGCTTTTGCTTATCAAAGCCTGAGTCTTCTCATAAGACATTCCCCTTCTGCCTGCTTTCGATGCTCTATTTTATTTCCAAATAAGGAATCTACAGTCTTGGGAAACATCTTCCAAGTGCTTTTGAAACTTTAAATGCAAGCAGAGAACAATCTCAGATTTTTTTTTTTTTTAATGAAGTGGCTATGTCTCTTCAGCGTAACTTGGCCCATTATTTCTATCATTTCAAGCCAGCAATTAGGCCTGCATACAGTCCTTGTTTTATCTCTTTTATAATCATCATTCTTTGGAAAGGAAGCACAGGAATGAATCCACCATAGACTAAGTAAAAAAATTTCCACAATAAAAACAAAATGTAAGTGAACAGAATTTCTGAAGAAAGCACACTATTTTACAGAACAAGGTAAACTGTGTAATTTTACAATGTACCTTAGTATTCTCTTTGTTAACAGTAATTTTCTGGTTATTTAGCATCTTTAATCAGCTCTGAATGAAATTATTTTCTCTTTCTTTTCTCTGTCTCCTCTCTTGAAATGAGAAACTACCTTCATTGAAATCTTCAATTTGGCGATCTCCAGATATATTGGACTACAGATCCCATCATTCCACTGGCCATGCAACTTGTGGGTGAAGTGGTCTGTACAGCAACACATCTGGTGGATATCAAGTTGAGAGAAGATAGACTACACTCTAGCAGCTTCAACATTAACAGAGAAAATAAAGCATTTAAAAAGGCATAAAGTTGTCATTGGCATTCCAGGGATTATTATCTGTGCACATCATTATTCCATATATCATATACACTGTGATCTTGTCTGTATGGCCTTATATGCAGAACTTGGAATGCAGAACTTGGAAAACTTGGAAAAGTTACTTTCTGGATTCTGACTCCCAGACCTACATCCCTAATTAATCTGGTCACAGGCTGAAGATTTGGGGAGTTGTATCCTAAAAAGTAACTTTTCCAAGTTATATAGGTATCCAGACTAAGGCCTTTCCTCACGCGGTGAGGGAAACGCTCCCTGCCGCTACTCACTGGCTTTTTGGTGGGTTTGGGCGAGTCCGTCGGGACGAGGAGCAGTGCGAGCTCGTCACTCCGCACTGCTCCGGCGTCCAAAATGGTGGCTTCCGTTGGTGGAGAGCTCGCCAGCCTAAAGCCTGCCCCCAGCAGATCTGCAGGCATGCACTAGTGTGTGCTTGCAAATCTGCACTGGAGTGCGGCGACGGAGCGACACAGGGTCGTGCACTCTTAAAAGAGGTTTTTAAAAAGCACGCTGCGTGACCAGTTCTCGTCGCTCCAGAGTGGACTGAGGTGCGGAACTACAAAAAGTAGTCCGCCCCAGTCCACTCCACGGTGCAGAATACCTCCGTTGGAGGTTGCTCTGCACCGTTTTAATAGGCCGGTGCGGAAAGGGCCTCAAAATAAACTTAGAGCAAGACAAACAGAATATTTTATGCACATGACTTTAGGAAGATTTTTAAAAAGCACATCATTGTTGCTGCATTTTCTCATGAGAACAAGCACTAAAGAACGTCTTTGGACTACAGTATAAGACTAGTAAGAAAGGCATAGAGGGAGGGACATTTGGTCCAACCATCCACATGTTCACCATTGAATAACATAGACAATCACTCTTTTGTTCAAATTTTTGCAACTGTTTTCCCTTGTAACACCATTCTGATGTCAGCAACTGTTGTTCATATTTTATCAATGAAAAAATAACAACACTACAAGGAGATTATTCAACTTAAATAACAGTGGGATTTGAATCTAGTTGTGATGCAAGTACATTAAATACTGAACCACCATGGGCTCAAAGCTGGTGGCAATGATAGCTTGAGGATGAATGCTGCAACTAATACTTTAACACAGAGAACAGAGAGCCTGTGTCCCTGGCATTCATTGTGTTGTGTTATTTTGGGGTACTAAAAATACTAGAAGCCAGTGTTACAGTCCAAGGGAGCTGGTACGTTTATCATTCCACAGTTAGTAGAGGTGCAAATAATCAAGAGATAATCTTGGTCAGCAGAGTGTGGTGGTTCGAGTGTAGGACTACAGCCCTGGAGATCAGGGTTTGATTCCTGCTTGGCCATGGAAACCCACTGAGTGACCTTGGACATGTCACACACTCTCAGCTCTGGAAAAACCTGTGATAAGTTTGCCTTAGGGTCACCATGATTCGGAAATGACATGAAGGAACACAACAACAAAATCTTTGTCACTTGAGAAGCTTGCATCTGTTCTTGATGCAAGAAAAAAATTGTTCATCAGAGCCATTGATCTGAGGTTGACACTAAAGAAAGAACTTGTGACACGATGGCTACCGTTCTTACCATACATTTCTTACAATATAGGCACTGTTGGACTTGTTTGGAACACTAGAGAAATTATTTTTTTTTCCAATAAACATTTCTTGATATTGGACTAGCTATATCAAACAAATATGTATCTCACTCTCATAACAATATAGCAGAAACTGTTCAAACAGTAATAGCCTGAACAATGTGGTTTGGAGAGACACTCAAGTTAGTGTAAACTTTTCCCTCAGAGCAATGTACGTTTGGAACTGAACAGTGATACAAATGTGTGATACTTTTAAAATAAAATATCCCCCAAAGAATCCTTTTTTCACTGTTTTGTTATGTATTTGCTGTAACAATTTAGCTCTAAAGAAAGAAACTGTCAGAAATAAAGACCCTGCTTCATTTTCTATCATGGAATATTATAGGCTAAATCTGAGAGCTAGTCTACATTTTCAATTTTTCCCAAGTAAATAGAAATGTGTCTCTCTGGCTCAAAACAGTACTGTCCAAATATAGTTTAAAGGCTGTATTTCTCAGCTAGCTTGTCAGTGTCAAGATTCGGTGGGCGTCTGGCAACACACCCATTGTTGTAGTAGAAAAAGACCTGCAAATGATGGCAGAAGTTTTACCCATGTGGCTATAAATTAAATGCAGTAGTAAGTCTGCTGCTTTCAACATCAGTGCCTGATTGTTGGTCTACTGCTTGTTGTTGCTCTGCTAAATACTAAAGGGTGTTTTTTGACTGCTGAAGTAGTTTATTGATGATCATGACTACAGCTAGATTTTATCATTAGCACCAGCTTGGGGCTTGGGATCTGTCACTTGAAATGGTTTTGCTTTTTACACAATAGGTCTTCTCTAGAAGACACGGGAACTGTAATAGGTAACTAATACAGCTCTCTGAATTATATTTTGTGGTCTGTGTGTAATGCAATATTTTACTTCCTCAAGGACTGGTTCTGCATAAAAATAAGAGTACTATCAAAGTAACCCTTGACTTACTATTTCTGGAGGTTGCAAAATCAAAATGGGTTCAGAATAATAATGGTTCTTGGCCACTGAAGGATCCCCCAAAAGAGAAATGCAACAACAAAAGGGAGAAGAAAGAAGCAACAGATTTGCATAAAATTTGCATGTGCCTGTATAAGGGCAGCTTAAACAATATGCAAGAAACACTTGTTCTTATACTAGTAGCATGGAAAATTGTTACCAGATGATTTGTGTGCTTGCCAATTTGCACAACACTGGCAAACAAGAATCCAACTCTTTTTCCTATAGCTGGGCACAAAGCAACAGGCATTCACAGGGACTTTTAGGGGTCCTTAGGAGACCCTCAAAGATGATGCCATTGCTCTGCATGGGTTGATGGATTTTTGGTTGTTTCACAATTGGCAGAGAATTCTGCAACAACCAAAAAAGTGAGTTGTGATGGCATAAGTCTGACTTTGCTGCCAAGATGTTTTTGACCTATGATGACCCTTGCAAGAGCCCCAGCTGCCCACTGCTCTGCTAAGGTCTTGCAAACTCAGGGCTGAGACTTCCTTGATTGAATCCATCAACCTGTTGTGGGATCTCCCTGTATTCCTACCTACCTGCCTACTTACCTACCTTTTCCCAAGCATTTTCCCAAGCATTCCCAAGCTAGCCCTTTTCCAGTGGATCATATCATCTAATGATATGTCCAAAGTACAGCAGCCTCAGTTTAGTCATCTTTCCTTCTGATGAAAGTTCAGACTTGGTTTGCTCTAAGACCCATTCATTTATCTTCTTAGCGATCTATGGTATTCATAGCAGTAGAACAACTATTGGGCAGCAGAGATAGTGGGAGATGACACTGGCAGAGAGGATCTGTCAAAGACAATGGCAGCGGCACCATTGCTAACTCTAAAGCAGCCAGCAAGGCATAGGAAAAGGCAATGATTAACCACTCCTCAAGCTTTTTACCTACAACACCCTATGATGAGACAATCCAAAATTGAACAAGTCTGACTACAGCCATCATAATTCACCAACAGAATGACATGGAATGTCATCTTTCAGTTGATTTGCTGATTATGATTTTACTTTACTTGTTTATTTTAGATTATGTAAAGTTTACAGTTGTATAACGGATGGATCAGTATCAAGCTCCTGAATGAGTCATGTTCCTGGTGATTTAATTTTGAGTCATCTGAGCTAGGCATAATATTCTCAGCATAGTACTGTGCATTCATTTAAGTTACTTAGATTTATGTTTGGTTCAAACACAAGCAGTCTAGGCAAGGCCAATTAACAGCTTCAGCATTTTGTGCTGACAGAACACCCAATGTGTTAAATGGCAGATTTGGTTCTTGTGATAGGCAGCCTGCTGGCAAAAGCCGCTAAGCGTAGTCAGCCATATCACAATGCTAGCAATGGGGAGTGCGGTGTCTCTCTGACAGGAAGTGAGGGCTGAGCGCTGCAGACGCTTCACTTATCAATCTCATTTATCCAGAGACTGAGCTGGAGCTCTTTGTATTTTTCAACCCAGATCAGTTCTCCCCAAAGGCTCTGCAACCCACAGCATGATTTGGCTTGATAGCTGCTGAATTTCATCATGTTCTAATTGCTAGATTATGACACAGTGCAAAGAAAGAGGAAAAACTGGGACAGCAAATGCAGATGTGATTCACAGCCATGATTTCAACTGAGAGGGAGACCTCTATCATTGTGCATTTTCTGGTTATCTGTAGGTGGGAGGGATAGGAAGAGAGGGTTAATAGTGTCCACAGACAGTCTTCTCAGAGATTCTGTATGGATGTATGTGAGTTTGAAGACCATTGTGTCCTGGTAGGCTTTTCTGTTTTTATCTTGATCATTTACATTTTAAAAAATCTAAAATTAGGCAGAATGGACTATAATTATCTGGGACTATAGGTGGGAGAGATACAGGGCTAGCCTGAGACAGTTTGATGATGCTTGGGGTGGAGCAGAAAATGGTGTCCTACCTTCAAGTCAAAGTGCATAGTACTTAAAGTCAACTGGGTAGTTTTAGTACCTGAACTTTGAAATCTCATAAGCATCTCTTCCTATTTTTGTTCTGGAAGTAGAAATGCAATACTAAATCAATAAGTAGCAATTGATTCCTTTAACTGTGCACACACACATATGTGCACATGCGCACACACAAAATCTTGTGCTGGCTGGTTGTGCTAGGGACAGTCTTGAAGACAGATCTATTTTTAAGGTTAAAAAACCCAGTTTCCTAAGATTAGAAAATGAGCACATTAGGTTCTAGCTCAGCTCTTTGTTTGTTAAGCTTATTTTCTATGCATATGGGAGTACAGCTTCAGACAATCCCTGAAATCCAGATCAAATTAGACTTATTAGGACCCATTTGAGTAAGCCTAATGGGGGTCAGAACAGCCTATTTCAGATCCTGGTCAGGAGCACCATTCAAGGGTGGAGAGAGGACAAAGGAGCCCGACAGTGTGTCTCCAATCAGACACTGTTATAAGGAAAATGCCATGGTATGATAATGGGGAGGAGGAGAGTTGGACTTTGGATAGTGACTGTTCTAGATTCTGGGGTCACAATGTCCTTGGGAGGAGGAAGAGCTAGCATGAGGTTAGTGAATGGTATCTATTTAGTTTTCTCCTGAGAATCTGAGCTGCTTTTCTAGATTTAGCTGGTAGCCTACCTACCTCTCTGCCAACCTGCATAGTGCTGATCACACTGCCCTTGGCACTTTAATTTTGACAAGATTCTTCTGATGCTTAGCTGTGCTCTTTCTATAACTGTACTTGTAACTTAGGAGTGTTGAACTGTATCTCCTATACGAGAAGGATTGTACATACGATTTTTTTAAAAAAAATATTTTAAATATCTTTTTTCCCCTTGTATCTGTCAATGCTGTGTGTATATACCACCTACACTTAACACAGACACATAACATCTTCATGCAGTATGAGCAAACATTAGGTTTTCTTGATCTCAGATTTTGGCTGTTCTTCTCCAGTGCTCAGAATGAAGAGGAGGAAGCTCAAGGTGAAAGCAATGTCTTCAGAAGTGTATCTCTATATAGTTTTCTCATTTGTTAGACTTGACATTTTTTATTTGAATGGCATACTCTTTTGCAGCTGTAGTTGATGCCTCATGCATCATGCCTAATGACCTCACCGCAGGCTGCCTCTTGTTACAACACCCTTATAATAAAATCATTAGGACTTCCTCCCCTTTGAGCTCCTAAAAACTGGGTCTCAGGTTTTTGGCACTGAAATCTCCAGAGCTAGGATAGTCCTGACTTTGCTAGTCCAGCAGACATGCAAGCTGGACAGTAGAATGAAGAAAGTAGTGTAAATCAGTGGGACTGATGAACAACTGATTGTGTATGATTTTTAAAAACATATTTTACTTTTTTAAAAAGCAACTATATGACTCCAAATTTTGCACACTTGTATTAAAAAAAAGTCTGACAAGTCATAATTATTTTGGTTTCCCAAGGCAAGCCAACAGGAGACATAATAATTAAGATTTCTGAGTCTATATGTGGGTTTTGGATCCAAAGTAGGTTGCATTGGGCCCAGGTTGATCTTATCCAAAATTGAACAATCAGGTTCTAAACTGAATCAGAGGTACCCTAAGGTACGCATTGGGAGATTTCAAAAATACGAGTTTCTGCTTTCATCTAAAGCAGTACAATCCACTCTGACATCTCAGCATGCTGCATTCGGACTGGGCTTTCAGACAGAAATGCTAATAATTTCTTGTTACCAGGGCCAGTTCTAGGTTTGAGGAAGCTTAGCTGCGGACAGGCAGTAGCACTCTGTTCATCAGACTTCTGTTCCGCATCATGATATAGTGTTTCTGTGGGGCATTGTGGGAAATTTAAATAACAGCTAGATTCAACTAACTGTTGCTAACAGGAGGACTTGAAAGTATTGGGGGCATTAGAAGAATTTGTGATGGCCCCTGGCAGTGTGCTGAATCATTTGAAGGGGGCGGGGGGACGGGGAGTAAGGAGATTTGAGTTGACTAAGGTATACATCCATTGTTCTAAACTGAGCAGTGGAGAATGAAAGATGTCCCATGAAGTTGTTATTGTTATTATGTGCCTTCAGGTTGTTTCCAACTTATGGTGACCCTAAGGTAAAGCTATCATATTGTCTTCTTGGCAAGATTTGTTTAGAGAGGGTTTGTCATGGCCTTCCTCTGATGCTGAGAGAGTGCGACTTTCCCACAGTCACCTAGTGAGTTTCCATGGGTGAGTGGAGGTTCTTGGAGTCTTATTCCAACACTCAATGCACTACGTCATGCTTGCTCTTAAAAGACTCTATGCTATAGGCCATGGAGAGGACAGACTTTCAAATCATGCTGTCACAGTGTTATAATTGAATTGTTCCTCATTGGTGGTATAATTGTGATAAAAGAAGAGTTTTCATGCACTTGTAGTTTAATGCTGATCAAGTGTGGAAGTTCTAGGAGGAAATATTTAAAGAAGTAGAAGTTATTACTAATCGGAATATAAAGCTTAGTGGAGAACTATTGCTGTTCAACTTTTTTCAAGTTGAAAATGCCAACATCTACCATAGAGGTCTAATCTCAGTGTTGTTAGTAAATGCATGGAAGAAACTTGCACAACACTGGAAAATACTTAGAGGGCTCGCCTTTGAAAAAATGGATCCCAGAGTCTGGACAATTCCCACCCCTCCTTGAGAATTTTGTACATAATCTAAAGAGAGCAGCAAACTCCAAAATGACAAGCAATTTGCACAAGATGTAGTAACCTTTTCTTTCTCACTGTGGAAATGAGCATTTTCTTTTCAGAAACTCCAATTCAGATAGAGAAATTTTGGGAGTGCACTTTTGACTGAGCACTCTTGAAACTAATGATGACTGTTCTATGTGGTACATATATTTGTTTGCACTATTTCCCCCTTTTGTTCTGTATTCTTAATAAGGAAAGCTGTATTATGACATGAAGAACCGATTACCACCACTCACAACTGAACCAAATTTTTTTAGCCATGACTTGTCTCTTTCAACAAGAGGAGTGGCCATACTCACAAAGACAGCAAAGAAATATCTTAGTTCAGATTGAGTTCTATGATGTGAAGCAGGTTTATGTAAATTATGTTATTAAACATAATTGTGGATTTTGTTGGCAGTGGCAACTACCTTTCTACTTTATATTCTCCATTATCAAATCATGGACCTGTATTCTGCATTGCTTAGTTATGTATTAGTTACCTGTGTATAACTAAACAGTGTCTCTTGGCTCAAGCCCTACCATCTACTTTACCAGGAAGAAGCTGCATCAAGAGATGGAGGTCTGTCCAGCTGGCATTTGGGGCACAGGGTGATGACATTTTCATTGATCTCCTTCCAATGATCTAGACTGTGACAAAGAATTGTGATAGGGGCCCTGCTTCTGATTGCCACAGCCTCACTCACTGGTGGAAGTAGGGGTGGAAACATCATTCCTTGTGCTCTGATTGGCAGATGAACAGACTTCTATCTCTCAGTGCAGCTGCTCCTTGGTAAAGTAGGTTTAGGCGGACATCTATAATTACAGCAATAGTGCCATTATCATGACTACATAGTGTTAGGCTATTTCCACACTACACTGTTATAGTGCTATTATCAGTGGCGGAGCTTGGAGTGTGTGTAAGGTCATGGGAGGGGCGTGGCCTCTGTGCATGGGGGGCATGGCCATGGTCTGTGGGGGCATGGCTGCAGTGCGTAGGGGTGTGGCAAGATCATGCGGGGCAATGCCAAGGGCATGTGGAGGTGTGGATACGGGCTGGGATGCTCCAGAAACATTGCCACCTGAGGCAAACCGCCTCCATCACCCCTCTCCCATCCCTATGTGACTGGCTACTATTCCACTTTCAACATCCTATGGAATCTGGGGTTTGCATTCAGAATTCTCAGCCAGAGAGCTCTTCGGCCTCAGTAAACTATAACCCCAGAATTCCAAGGTGTGTTGAAAGTGGAATAATAGCACTGTAACAGTGTAGTGAGGAAATGGCCTTAGTGAATAGGGAGCAGATACAGATCTGTAACTGTATAGAATGCCAGCCGTCATCTTTGGTTTAGGTTAAACTCAACTGGTCACAACATAGAAATGCTTTTCCTAAAAGGATCACTCTAAAAAATTCACCAGAGATCTAAGTCTGCCCCCTTCCCATCTCCATTATATTGCTCTTGTTATATGTTGCCAATTCTACTTCTTGGCAATAAGATAAATAAAGATCCCCCCGTTTTTTCAAAATTGGTAATGAGCTTGTCAAGAGGGAATAGATTTCTATGCTTAATACGGTGACTTTCCCAACTGAAATATGCATGTGGAGACAGACAGACAGATATGGAAAACTAGCATTTTCATATGATTTAAGTTCATTTATTCAGCAAGAAACTATGATCAAAGAGAAGTGTACATACCTATTTCTTACTAAGACATCTCAACAGGTTTCCTTAGGTCATCCGTATATATATCTTCCCCTCTGGCATATTTTAGACTACCTGGGGCTATTTCAGTATTAGCTAGGAGGCAGGGGACTTCAGCATCCCAGGTGGTTTGCCTTTCACATACCTGATCCATATTAATTGGGAAGTGTGATGTAGTGTATCCAATGTTCTTCACAGGATTGCTCCTTAAGGCTACAATATGAAATTTTAAAGAACATGATAAATACTTGGGCATCTTAGTAAGTGCTTGTGTCAGATCTGTGAAGCTTTCTGAAGCTTTCACATCACATCCAGTACAGGAATAATGAACATTTCTATAATGTGTACAGGATCAAGTTATGTATTGGGTGTAAGGTTTAAGTGAAATTGGAGGTACAGATTGTATATGTATCTTATATAATACACTATGATAATGTTCTTGTATTTTATAATTGTATTTTAACTGTTCTTCTAGGTGTGATAAATAGCTTGCCTCATCAGCCACTGACCAAAAGTCCCTTAACCCTTGTCAATGTCTTATTCACAAAACCTGTGTCTGGAAGCCTATTTTAGGGTTCAAATAGATGCTGCTCTAATGATATATTGGAATCTTGCTGGGGGGGTTCCCCATTTTTTTTCCCGTTACAAAAATCACCCATGTCTTCCACCTGTTCAGATATGGGTGTGAAGGAGGAGAGTGTAATCCTTTTCCCTATGCAATTCTCACACTGAAACACTACCCCCAAGAAGGAAAGTTGAAGAAAAAAAAAGTTAAATAAATATTCACTACAGCTGGCCCTTCACATTCACAGGCTTAATACACTTTGAATTGATTATTTGCAAGTTTCTCCACCCCTGCCCCTCATCTCAAGTACCTCTTTTCCAAAGAAAACTTCCCTCTCTGTGGCTCCAACTGGCTGTGCAGTGCTTTAAAACCCACCTCTGATCCTCCACTTCCTCCACCAGCCACTGCCTGGCCAGCTAAGCATACCTCACACTTCAATTTATCAGCACCACAATCTCCTCAATGGCCCTCCCACCCAAGGAAGGAGATGGGCAAGAGAGACAGAGTGCAGGGGCATCATATCAGCCCACTCCCTTTCCCTCTCCTTTCCCTGACCTGCTTCGGACCTTGAGTGTCTGCTCTCCCCACCACACGTTGGCCCCCTTCCCATAGACAGACAAACACATTTTGATATTTTCATTTTCTCCACTTTTGCTGGAGTCCTGAGCCTCTAACCCTAGCAAATGTGGAGGTCCAACTTTATGTCAGGTAACTATCTCAAGATTATCATTATCATTATTATCTATTGTGTGCATTCCCAACAATGCACCAAAATTTAACTGAGCCAAGAGGAAAAACCTTTCCCTGGTTTATGAGTTAATAGTGTTAGGACTTTGTAGCTTTTCTATAAAACTTGTTTACTGCTGCTGCCCAATAAGAAAAGTTAGGCCATTGCCATTGGTTGATCTAGAAATCTTGCTCAATATCTGACATTGAAAATTTATTGGATGAGGTACATAAGGATTCCACAGTTTTCTTTATTGGGCATCTGGACAGCAAAACATTAAATGCAGTTCAACAAAAATGGTTTAATATCCACCTTTGTAAAAGAAATGCTTTCCAAATGATATCCCACCAGGAGAACAACAGAAAAAGAAAGAGGTGATATGTTAAGTCCCAGCCAAAGATGCCATTATTCTGCTGTGAGATTTATCTGCCTCATGTGATAAAGCTTTAAGTCCAAAGGAGAGGTGGTTTGTCTTTGAAGAGGGAAGAACCTGTATAATGACTTTAAAAAATATATCCGCAGCTGAAGGGCAGAACTATGTTCACATCAGCCAGCGTGAATATCCTAAAAGCACTGGATCCTGTCTGATTTTGGAAGCTAAGCTGGATCAGCTCTGGTCAGTACTTGGATGGGAAACCCACCAATGAGTACCAGGTACTGCAGGATGTATTTCAGAGTTTTGAGTATTTCTTGCCTAAGAAAACCCTAGGTAATTCATGGCATCATCATGTGTTGGCATGTGACTTGATGGCACATACACAAACATCACTAACAGAATGCCAGCCTTTAACTGCCGTAAAAAAAATTCCTGGTATGCAAGTTAGGAACAACTACATTTGAATGGTTTTAAAAGATGGATAAATAGTCATGGCGGCCTATGCAGTCTGGGACCTTGGCTTGCCAGGGGTGGGAGTGGGGAAGAGATTTTAACCTTTTGCCCCTCTTTGCAGTCCTAGTATGGATTAGGTCTCTTGCTGTGGCTATTGGAAAGAAGGCTTCCATACTTGAGCTTGTAAAAGCTAGTTTTTCAGAATAAAACTTCCAGAATTCCACAGACTGCTTATTATAGAATTCTGGAACTTGAAATTCAGAAAATAAGCTTTTCTCTTATTAATTTCCATTTTCTATAGTTTTTTTTTAAAAAATCACATACTTGCTAATAATTGCAATTGCTACTTTATTCCTTAGATTGCTTGTTTTTAATTGGGGTGTTATTGATGAAATATAGAAAAGCATATATCAGTTTCTGCCAAAATTGCATTTGCACATTTGCTAGCAATGTGCATAAACCTAACTCTTCCATATGAGCAGTTTTTTTAAAAAAAAAATGGAATAAAATTAAGCAAACTCATAAACATAAATACAGATGTATAATTTACAATACATTTATGTGGTGTACTGCTTGTTAACTCAACACATTCCATTAATTCAGCACATTCATGTTTGTTAATTCAACACTTTCAGCAGCCATTTTTTAAAATGATAATGAACAATTAGTGATGATAGAACACCGACTTGAACCATTGCTGATTTTTCATTCAAATGTACACGATCAATCCAAGCTGTTTTGTGGATTTCCACATAGATGATTTTGTACATGTTGGAAATGAACTCTGACATGAAAAACTTTCATCTAGAGCTGCAAATCAGAGATATGCAGGTCTTTATTAAGTCTATTTCTGCATGCAAATAATTTATTCATTTTTATCACTACTGTGAGAATGTCTTTGAAAACTGCAACCTCTCTCCCTGCCAAGACTCACATTTTCCTGTCCTGCTTCCATCCTCTCCAACACAGCTGGGGAGGCCAGAAGGAAGAGGAGAATTGTCCAGCTGTATTCTCATAGCCAAGGCATGACAATGCGGGCATCTTTTGGGATCTCCTGAGAATCCTCCCTAAGTTCCAGAGGATGACATTGTCATCATGTGCTGGTTATCTGAACATAATCGGATAATATTTGGCAGCCCCCCATTTCCCTAATGTGACCATATAGTTACAGCTTTTCCACAAATAAAAGAGACAAAGAGTCCCAATATCCATTGAAGTAGCAAATCTATGTCTGGAATCTATGGCTGTTTATGGTATCTTGTAGGTCACATGTGTGTCCTTTTCCATATATTATGTATACCTCTTTGTACAGTTCTCTCCCCCATCTATGGGGGAAGCTATCAAGTGTCTGGACATACTGCCACAGTCATTTCATGGCTGGGGGAAGAATGGGAGGCAATCAGACAGCTGGGACGAGAGAGTTGACATCACTCAAGATCTAGACAGATATAATGTTTCTCTTTCTGGGCACCTGGATGTCTGCCAACTTCTCCCAGCCATGACATGGTCACAACAGTGCACTCTCATGCTTGGAAGCTGTCTTCCATGTGTGGTGGTATGCAAGGCCCTTTCTGCACCTTACTTTCTTCCGGTGCTGGAGTGCAAGGATCGCGTGAACAGCCTCCAGTGAGAGGCTTTCACGTCCGGGGTCCTTCAGCTCCACACAAGCTGCCTGCTTGCACAAGAACCCCACCTCTTCCTTCTGCAGCGCAGCCTGGGACTTTCCCAGGCTGCACTGGGGCAGGAAGTGCAACTGGCGCAGCTCCGGAGGCTCCGCACACAGGTAAGTGCGCACGGGGCCCAGGAACAATGTGCGATTATGCACCATTTTCAGCTTGTATCAAAAAATGAAAAGGTGCACAATCGGCTCCTGCCGGCTCCTGGAACATCGTGCGATTGTGAGTGCGTCATGCAGATTGCTCCTCACAATTGTACAATGCTCCAGGCCCTCTTTTGCATGGAAAATGCCATGTGAAAAGGGCCCTAATGTGGGGGGGGAAATGGATGTGGAACTGCACTTGTGAACCATTGTGCTTTGCAAGTACCATGTAGGATCCCAGTTTCTAACTGGGAAGAACTGCTTCAAATTGAAGGTGTGGGTCCATATGGCTGGCATTTTCAGTAGCAACATTTCAGTACAATTGGACTTTATATATTGAGTTCTGGGCTAGTACCAATATAAGTTTTGATACTGTGGTGTAAGAAATAAAAAATGATAAACTAGTTTAGTGTTCTGCTTGGACTAATGTGCAAACAGTAGGGGTAGACTAGAAGAAGTATTTCTGGAATCTAATTTACTATGTGAATGTAAGTTTGTCTGTGGAGTTCCACCATGTGAGTTCAACCTGCATTCCAAAATACAAAATTACCATCTCATTGGTAAACTTGGCAATGAAAGGGTTGACGGCTCCTCATGGCTGCCTAGAAATTAGGCTACAGTGTTTTCTAGAAGTGATATAAGATTGTTTTTCTTCCTTTAAGCAGGTGTTTAGTTGCTCAGAAAGGTCTGGAAAATAAAGTACTTACTTGTGTCTGTGTCTCTGTGTAGAAAGTTTAGTTCAGAGTTGTATGCATTTCTACTATCCTGAGCTTGCTAATGAAGGGTGAGTACAGAAATTTAAAACAAAATTTAAACAGGAATGCAATTTGTTCCAACAGAGGATAGAAGAACCTATCTTATATCTATAACCAAATCTCATAACCATATTCAAGCAGACATTAATTAAACTATTTCACTTTAAATTTAACTCTTGATTTCTTCTTCTTTCATTGTAATTGTGCCGTTCTCCCTTCCAATATCCTCTTCTAATCTTGAACATCTGGAGGGTACAGAATTGGAGAAGGCTAGTTTGAGCCAGAGTTGGGGAAGTTTACTTTTGCACTACAATTCCCACTGCTTAGGCTAGATGGGGATTTTTGGGAGAGAGATTTTCTGAGATAGAACTAACTGTAATTCTACATCTCCCCAAGACTTTGTTTAGTACCAAAACTGACACACCTATTTGGCATAAGATGAATTTTACTGGTGGTCTAGAGTAGAACAAGTAGCACAGTCTTTTAGCTGATAGGTTCCAGTGTCTCCTTGGAATGAATGGTAGATAGAATTAGATTTATGAAAGGTTTAGTAAAAGGGAATGATTTTGAAGAAATTTAGAAAATATTTTTGGAAAAAGCTTTGATAAGAGATGGTAAAGCTACCCTTTCACAAGAAGAATGGCAATTTTGGAAAGTGGATTAAATAAAAAGTTGGCTCTGGGGGGTGGGTAATTATTTTGTGTGTGTGTGTGTGTGTAAATTATGTGGTATATTGTTTAAATTGGATATGTGTTGTTTAATTGTCTAAAACAAAAACAAAAAAGAAAGTTAAAATATAATCGGCTTTGGGGAGTGGTTACCTTTAGAGATAGTTTGATATGTTAAGTAATAAGATTATATTTAGTAATAGCAATAGATTAAATTTAAGGGAAAAATATAGAATTAAGAATGAAACTATTAAAATGAGTATAATGAGAATAAGAATTAAAGATAGGTAACAAAAATATATAAGTAGTATGATATAGAATAAGCTGAATAAGTTTATGATTTTAATGGTAATAGAGAGAAATAATAATGTAAGTTTGCGTTGGTTGAAATTTTTTTGTTCCACTATTATGTATATCACATGGTGTTTTAATTTTTTGTTTTTGTTTTTTGTTCTTTGTTGTATAATCAATAAAAATTATTAAAAAAATAAAAATAAATAAAAAGCATCAAGCCAAAAAAAAAGAAAAAAGGAATGAATGGTAGAATTGGGCCTCTGAACAATGAATTCTACCCGGATCATCCAACCACTGGTACTTGTGGCTGGATAACAAGTCCACTGGAGTTGGGTGCAACCCTCTCCAGGGTGAGGCCAATAGAAGAAAAATACTCAGGGTTAAATAAGGCAGATCCAGACAAAGGAAATTGAATTGTGGAGCATGATCTCCTGTACTAATACCTTTGAGAACTGTATAAATGGTTTGGAAAGTTTATTCTCCTGCTATGTTCCTTCTGGTGTGCTCCCAGCCATGAGCCACCACATTAAAGTGAAACTATGCCTGACGTCCTGTTAGTAAATTACAATGTTATACATCTGCCTTATGACATTGCAACTTTTTCTGTCATTGCTCAGGTCTAAATTCTGTTCTGACCGGACAAAAACTAAAAGCTCTTTGAACCCTCCTTTCAATCCATGCAGCCGCCCTCCCCCAATATAGCAATTTCTGAATCGTTGGAGAGTGAGGGGACCAGGGAGGATGCATCCAGCTCTTTTCCTTTAGCTGAATGTACGAGGTCATTATCTTCAGGGACATCCCAGAGACTCCATGAGGTCCCTGTCAGTGTCTATCACAATGTATCGGGCTAAAGAAAAATAGCTGGGCATGTCACTTCTGATCCCCTTGCTCTCCAACAAGATAGAAATGGCTGTATTTGGGAGGTTACATGGCTCACAAGGTGAGTTTTGGGAGGAAAGCATCAAGAGATAACTCTTGAAGATATAAGGAGGCATATAAGAGACATAACATAAGACACGTAGAGACTTAACTCTTGAAATGTAGTTACAGGAGACAACGTATGTCTCCAAATGTAAGATCTTGGCCTACATGGACATAAAGAATTACTAAACACAAATTAATGCTTTTTATGTCATTGGGCAGCATTTAATATTTGGGCGTGATACCAATAAGGACTGAAACCCATCTGCCTGGTGATATATTCCAAAACAATCTTTTCCCCAAGTTCTGCATGCAGACACCGGGTTAGACTCATAGCTTAATTTACAGAATCCATTTCTACTAAGCTAAACCCACAGTTCAATGAATGAAGCAATGCACTCCTGTATTTTAGTTTCCTCTTTGCTATACAACATTAACTTGTGACCCATTCCAGGAGATTTTAGAGCCAAAGGTTCTCAGGGGTCAGTATAGATGATGACTGTTCAGGAGTTTTAGAACAAAGGGGGAAATCAGCAAAAAAACCACACACCCCGTTCTGTTTGTAGAAGGCCTTTAATCAACGCACACCATACTGTGTGATATGAAGCTTGATTACTAATAAATAAATACAAATAAATTGTAATAAAAGATTCTGAGGTTTCCTCATGTTCATTAAGACACACAATGTGACCTGATTTTGCTATTGTTGTTTCTCTGTTTTTCTTTAATGATCTGCTTAAGGATAGTTGATAGTATGTAATTTCTTTCTTAAGTCTAAACATGTCCTTTAAAGATTTAATTAGAGATTCAGTGCCCTGAGAAGGAAAAACAAACAAACATTGATTACAAGTAGTATCATGGGATTCAGAGTTTCAGAGTTTCTTAACAGCATTCATGAACTTGACAGTGTGGAATGTAATAGCAAGGGATAACACTTGGAAACTAACACTCTGAAAACCCAATATGCAAGGCCATTTCTGCAGTACACTGTTATGGCATTATTATTCCACATTCAACATCCTAGGGAATTCTGGGGTTTATACTTTAGGGAGTAGCATTTAGAATTCTCAGCTAGAAAGCATTTTGGCCTCAGTAAACTATAAACCCCAGAATTCCCTAGGATGTTGAATGTGGAATAATAATGCCATAACAGTGTACTGCCGAAATGGCCTAAGATTCTTTGATGGCTTTATGAGAAGAAGGCTTATCTTTGTCTAGATAGAAACCAAGGAATCCTATGTAAATGCCCACAAAATAAGATGCCAGATTGATCCATTCATGGAGACAGCTGTATATGAGTGAAACTATATTCAGTTGCTTTTGAGTTATAGAGTTATCTATCTCACAGCTATAGCAGTTTGATTTCATTTTAACCATCGTGGCTGCATGTTATGGAATTTGTATCATTGGAAAGTGTGGGATATTTGAGGGGGAACCAGTGGGGACGTATCCAATTATTTTCCTGTAGTTGGATGCACTGCCATAGCCATCCACAAAAAACTCAGAAAGCCTTCAGGAGGTCATTGCAGATGATGTTCTTGTAGTATATCCGACTAAAGGAAAATAGGTGAGTGCATTTCTGCTCATTCCCATTTCTTCAGTGATATAGAAATGGCTATGTGGGGTGAGGGGCATAGTTTAAAAGGTGAGTTTAGGGGGATTTTGATCAGTGTGCAGTCAGTGAAGAATTCCAACCTCTACCAAAACAGTTATGATGACATAAACTGGACTTAAGTTATCATAACTCACTAACAGGATACCATCCAGACTTAGGCAGCATGATATTTATCTATGTATGTGAATGAAATATATATATATATATATATATATATATATATATATATAGTATGAAATGTGAAGGAGCATTGAACAAAGTCAATATTTACATTTCCTTTCTTTTTCTTTTTGGAGAAAAGAGTTTTTCTAATCCCAGATTTCCAGGAATCTTATTTATCACTAACATGTTCCATCCCGTATATTTATTAGTTCATTATTTGGCAGAATAATGTGTTGCTCAAGGAAAAGATGAGGAAGCAAGAATCAAAACTGTGTGAATCATTTAACCTTTCAGCATAGTTCAAAGTTGAAATTGTCTTGCTAGATGTGTGTAGATTTTCTTGTGTGTTTTTTCATTTTTTTGTTTGTTTGTTTTTATAATATGAATCTGGACCCATGCTGTACATACTGCTGTGAGGGAGAGGCCACTTTTGCTGCCTCCCAATGGAGGAGAGTCCAGTATCAATGACATTAGGTGCAATGCACAAAGAAACTGGACATTTGGGATAGAGCTAGGGGATTTATCATCTCCGTCACCCCTCTTTGCTTCCTTTTGGGTGACTCTTCATGACAGAACAGAGGGCAGAGGAAAGAGTAGAGTGGCAGGGAAAAGACAGTGGTGAAGGATGTCTTCAGAGGGAACTAGCCAGGAGAAAGTTGGGTTGGTGGCTGGTTACCAAACTGTATGGCCAAAGAGTTCTATGGTGGATTGTGCTTGGGGGGAGATTCAGCAGTTGTTGTGGCAGTTTGGGAAGTGCACATGAATGAAAATGGTGCTGAGTTGGTGAAATATGACATTAAGTCTGCATTTCATCTCTTGCCAGTTCATTCTGAGGATTCAAGTTACCGGGTTTTTCTTTCGATTGAATGTTTCACATGGACTGAACTTTGCCCTGTGCCATGTTTGAAAAGTTCAGTATTTTTCTGAATGGGCCCTTAAAACTCAGATCTGGACAAAATGGGGTTATTCATTGTTTGGATGATTTTTTAAAAAAATCAGCATAGCCAGGACAGTGTGCTTTTTTGACGAGGAAGTTTTACTCCTTGACGTCTGAGCTGGATGTGCCACTAGCCCACAAGACAGAGTCATTGTTTGGTTTTCCTTAGGACTGATACTGATACTGTGGAACAGCACTATAGACATACAGGGGAAAAACTTAGGGAAGTGAGGGAGAGGGTTTCTGAATTTATGGGACATAGCAAGGCTATGCTTAGAGAATTTCAGGAATTCATTGGTCATTTAAATTTTGTATGTAGGGTTGTAGCACCTGGCAAGGCTTTTCTGAGGCAACTCTGTGATGCTATATGTGAAATTCTTCAGCCCCATCACAGGATTAGAATTACATAGGAGATTAGGGAGGACTGGATGGTTTGACAAGATTTTCTTGCCACCCTCAGTGGAATTTCTTTTTGGCAAGACGAGCTTAGAGTCAGGGATGCTTTAAAGGTGTCTATAGATGCAGCACTTTCTATTGATTTGGGGGTGTAATTTCATGGACATTGGTGTGCCCAGGTGTGGCCTGAGGACTGGGCAGAAACAGGTTTCTTGTTTGATTTAACATTCCTGAAGTGTTTTCCAATTGTGGTGGCTGTGCAAATCTGGGCTGGGGAGATGGCTAACTCATCTCTTTCTTTTTGGTTTGATAATTCAACCATATTGCAGATCATTAATTCCTTGTTCTCTCAGTCCTCATGAGTCATGCACTTTACACTGCAGTGTCTTTGGTATAATATGCTTTTTATAGCACTGCATGTGGCTAGATTGGACAATGGGATTGCTGATCCTTTTCCTAACAACAGATGGAGAACTTCAGACAACTGGCTCCAGAGGCAGATACCTGTCCGCATCCCATGCCTATAGTGGCTTGGAGGAGTGATGTTGTCAGGGAAATCTGCTTCTCAGTAGCTGTCAGTACTAGGAAAAATTATAAGCAGGCTGGGTTGGAGTTTAAGCATCTTAGGCCACGTGAGCAGCTTCAAGCTATTTGGCCAATCCTCATTGCCCACATTTGGTAAATCTGCATACACCTGAGGAGCAGGGGTTTAGCTCTGCATTCTATTTGGCTAAGCTGTCAGAATAAGCATTTGCTGCCCAGGTGCAAGGGTATCAGCATAACACAGCTGGAAGAATGGTTTCAGGAGCAGGGCGTGTCTGTTAGGCATAGACCACTGTCACCTGATCTCCTTAAGGGAAAGGCATTATTTGGTCAACCTTTTGCTCTTCTGATTATTAAACCATTTTGTTTCATACAGTATCTTTGACTGCCTTTTTGACACTTTGTGAGTTAGTGAACTGGTTATGTTGTCTACAGGGGATGCATCGGGTAGGGCATTGCAGCTGAGAGATTTAATACTTTCTGGGCAACAGCCTATAAAAGGTATTAGAGGGGAACAGGGCCAAAGGTAACATTGGGACTTTGCCATGATGTGCCCTTATGCCCAAGTTATGCATTACAGAATTATGTGAGGGTTAGGGGACCTAAGCCAGGTCCCACATTTCCAGGAATCCTATTTGTCAGTGACATTGTTCCATCCAGAACATTTATTAGTTCACTATTTGGCAAAATAATGTGTAGCTCAAGGAAAAGATGGGGAAGGGAGAAATCAAAACTGTGTGAACCACTTACCCTTTTAGCATAGTTCAAAGTTTAAATGGTCTGGCTAAGTGCCTAGTGTTGTTGGTGGGTTTTTTTTTTTCCAGTATGGCTTTTCATTGTTTTTGTTTTGTTTTTATAAACCCCTATACAGTATATCTGGAAAGAAGCTGAAATGGCAGGGAGATGAAGTGGGAAAGAGTGGGAAACTAGTACATTGCAAACTAAACAAACCATTTTTAAAAAGAGATAGCATCAGGAAGGTAAACTCAGGGTGAAATATGTAATTAAAATGAAGTCAATAGTGCTCTTTCCATTTCCCAAAGAAACCTACAGAAGCTTGGAAATTCACTTTTGTGCACTACTTCTCCTGGTATCCCCCATTCAGCATGGCCACAGTAGCTATAATAATTTAGTTTGGTCGTCAGTGAGTTTAATCTGATTTTCCTGATAGTAATCTAGAAAGTCTCATATATTATTTCAACAAAGGAGTTGCCCTGGCTGCCAATCCATTTCTGGACACAATTCAAGGTTTTGGTGATGACTTATAAAGCCCTATAAAGATTGGGTCCAGGCTATTTGAAGGACCATATCTCTCTTTATAAGCTTGCGTGGTGTAGTGGTTTGAGCTTTGGACTGTCACTCTGGAGACCAGAGTTCGATTCCAAGCTTGGCCATGGAAACCCAGTGGGTGACCTTGGGTGTGTTGCATACATTCGGCCCCAGAAAAACCTGTGATAGAGCTGCCTTGGGGTTGCCATAAGTGAGAAATGACTTGAAGACACATAACAACAACAACAACAAAAACAATCTCCCTTTATGTAAGCCTAAATACCCTAAAGGCACCAGATCCTGTTTGTTTGTGGAAGCTAAACAGGGTTAGCCCTGGTTAACACTTGGATGTGAGATTGCCAGCAAATATCATGTGGTCTTGACTATATTTCAGAAGAATGAACTGGTAAAACCACCTCTGAGTATTCTTGCCTAAGAAGGTATATCATTTTGCTGCATTTTGTATATTTTGTATACTCTGGTTTTTTTATAGATTTGTCATGGCGTTGGCTATTACAATAAACTCATTGATAATGATTTATTTGTGATGTTTTGGATGACATTTCCTCGGATCAGTTCCCAGAGACACTTGAAGTTCCAATTCAAAAGCACATAACAGCTGGGCTGCTCTTATGGCTTGCCTTGTAAATTGTTAGAGAAAGAAGAAAATTATTTTAAAAGCCCTCATTACCAAAGGCAACATAAACAACTGGGAGCAGAGTTATTTAATAGGGTAACATATAGCATTTCAGTTCTTTTTAAAGCTTAAAGGGCATTTTAAAGCATCTTAGAGGCAATTGACAGAATTCCTTCTCTTTTGTTTTATACTATTCTCTTACCAAACCTAAGATGCTTGGAGTTTTCCCTCCAGAAAAGTAGTGAAAAGTAATAAGCAATGCAACAAATATTTCTTAATCTTGTAACATACAATGAAATACTTTTTTTTTAAAAAAAACCCTATAATGAGTAATAAGAACAAATTGCATTTATAGAATAATGTTCCCAGATCTAGACATCCCATTGTTCCCATTGTCTCGTGGAAATGATATTATTTCCCAGTGGCATTAGAAGATCCAGTTTCAAAGTATGTTTCAGCCAAGATCATGGTCTAAGAAGGGGGGTGGCAAAATGAGGGCATTGTCCCCTCCCCACCAGAACTTTGCCTCCCATGACATTTTCCTTCAGTTGTCAGATATCTAGCATTGTGGAGAGTGAAAATCATTCACTTTTCCTATGTTCGCATTCCCTTCGTAACTTTGCCTGTATCTTTTCTTTTGATATCTAAATTGTATTTCTAAATGCCCAACTGATGTTTTGAGTTACTGCAGTGTTAGAAATTTGGAGAATGGAAGAATGATGATGATGATGATGATAAATGTATATTTTTTCCCTAAAATTGGGACTCAAAGCATCTCATAATTTAAAACAAAAATAAACATACAAAAAGTGAGTATTAAAATAGAATTAAACTATTTAAGTATTAAAATAATTTACTCTTCAGTAAAAGAATAAAACACAATTTTAAAAAAAGCTCTTGAAAACAACAGTTAGAACAATACAGTACTCTCTAGCTCATTCTTTAAAAACTTTCTCATCTAAAACCAATCTGAATAAAAACGTTTTAGCCTGCTGATGAAAAGACAATGAGACGGGGGCCATTCTGGGCTCCTTGGGAAGAGAATTCCAGATTCTAGGGGCAGCCACTGAGAAGGCCCTCTCTTGTTCCCACCAACCATGGTGGTAGGACTGAGGCCCTTTCCGCACCTTACCTTTTTCTGGCGCTGGTGTCGGAGATCACGCGAGCAGCCTCTGGTGAGAGGCTCTCGCATCCCTGCTGCTTCAGCTCCACACAAGCTGCTGCTCGTGCAAAAGCCCTGCCTCTTCCTTCCACAGTGCAGCCTGGGAGTGCCCAGGCTGCACTGGGGCAGGAAGCGTGACTGGCGCGTGGCTCCGGAGGCTCTGCACGCCAGGTAAGTGCACGTGGGGCCTGGGAGCAATGCATGATCATGCACCATTTTCGGCTTCCAACCAAAATGAAAAGGTGCGCGATCGATGCCTGCTGGCCCCTGGAGCATCGCACAATTGTGAGTGCATCATGCAGATCGCTCCTCACAATTGCACCCTTTCGCATGGAGATTGCTCCAGGTGCCCTTTCGCATGGAAAATGCCATGTGAAAAGGGCCTATGAGAAGGACCTCTCTTAAGGATCTCAGAACAAATTTCATTTATAGAAGCATCATTTGTATTTGGAAAGGGAGCATTCTTATTTTGCCCCCTTTCCCTATAGCTACATTCTGTACTGCTATAGGTACAAGCAAAGGGGGCACTTGTCTTATACACTAGTAAAAGAAAGATAAAGTTATTTAAAAAGCCCTTGGACAACCCTGTCAAATTTTGTGTATTTATTTATTTATTCAATTTATACTCCACCTTTCCCTATCAAGGGATCCAGTGCAGCATTGAAGTTGTATATTTTTCAAAAATCCACGGATGCAGAAGTCTAGTATTTCTCTTTTCTACTGCTTCCAGTTTGCAGAAAAGTATACAGGGGGGGGGAATATGGATTAGACTGTGATATAGGTAATATGACAGACATTAATGAAGATAGATGGTTAATAAGATCAGAGAAGGAAGTAGAAGGGTGTAAATAAAAGAAGAAAGTATGTGAAAGTGGATGATAGGAGTATGATGGGTGGTAACCAGATGGAAGAATGAAGGAACGACGGAAGATTTTAGATGGGGTTTGGAAGGAGTATGAAAAGATGGTTTTGGAAAATAATGTCTGTGATTTAAATGTTAATCTGTTTTTGTAATTTAAGGTGTAATAATACAATAAAAAAAAAGAATAAAAAAGGGGGGGGAAAGAGAGAGGGAGAGAGAGAGACAGAAAGAGAAGGAGAATCCTTTTCCAAGTGCTGAGGAAAGACTTTCCACTTCACAACCAGTTTTAAAAGACACACAACATAATTATGTTCAGAAAATATCATTTATTTTTCATTCAGGGTCCCAGACACCACTTGCAGCTTATAGAGAGCAAAAGTGAAGGGCTTTTTAAGGCTTTAGAAGACAGTGAACAAAGCCAGAGATATTCCTGAAACCTGGAATAAAAAAGCTATACAGCCCCAGAGTTATCTTATAGCCAAGCTCTAGGGAAGCTCCTTAACCCGGTCTAAGATAAAATCAAAGACTATGATAGATCCTGCTGGCATAGCTACAGCCCAGCCTATGTTTTCCTGACCTCTTTAGTATGTGGCAAGATCTCCAAGACTAAAAGAAAGGGGAGAAAAAGAGACTTCATCCCAGGAGCCTCAGGATTTCAGTGCAAATGTTATAATTCTTATTGAACACCTGAAGCATCTCAGAAGACCTGGTTTTGTTTTTTAACCTTTTTGTATCTGGCTAAAGAGGTTAAAGAAAGGATGGTACTGATATTTTTCTTCCTTCTTGCTTTTAAATATCCTTTTTCAAAATAAGATTAAAGAACAACTTACAGGGCAAATTGATGTTAATGATACTGGTGAGGACTTCATGACTTAAAGCTCATTAAAGTGGTCATATTAGAAGACACACCTAAAATTACTTTTAGAATAGACACATTGAAATCAATGGGACTGGACTGAGCTGTGACAGACAAATCTCATTCATTTCTACAAGTTTAGGCTAATGTTGGATTTACACCATAGTTTGGTTCTCCAATCCTACCTCATCAGGTGTTTTATAAATATACATTAGTTCTTTATCATTTGTACCATTTATCATTTGTATTTCTGTTGTGATCATAACATTTCTCATAAATCCTGATCCCTTTGGCATAGCATCAGTTATTCATTAGCAGGTAGCAGGCTAAGGCCACAGTATACAAGACAAGAAGATTCAATCGGAAGTTAAAACAAATACGCTTAAATAATACTATCATATAATGAGGTATAACAATATATAAAACTAAATATTAATAATCTTCTCAATTTGTTATTTACTTCCAAACTTACATGGGTCCTTTTATAATCATGTCCAGATAATATTGTCCAGATTCACATCACTACGTAAAGCCTAGTTCCAATTACAGTAGAGTCCCAGTTATCCGACCTGCGCTTCTCCGATGCTCCGGATTAACCGGCATCATGGCTGCCTGGGGGCGTGGCTGCAGGCATTTCCGCACCCCCAGACATGCCCCAACACGCCCCCAGGCTCACCCTGACACGCCCCCGACACGCCCCCAAATGGCGGCCGCCACCATTTGTCATCCGACATTTCAGTTATCCGACCCTGCGCCTGCCAGTTTAGGTTGGATAACCAGGACTCTACTGTATCCTTACTTCACTCCAGTTAGCTTTCCAAACTGATGCATTGTAGAAGACCTGACATTTTCCTTCTTGTCCAATCCTTATTGGATGATATAGAGTTAAGCAAAGTAAATATGTAAATCTTTGCTTATTTCACTGTTGCACACAAAGGAAAAGAACTTCTAGAGTTGTCCCAGTAGGCAAGATTACAGGAATTTCTGTGTACTTCTCAATAATATTTTTTCATGTTGGGGAGTTTTTAATGAAAAAAATTGTAAAAAATATTCTGCACAAATGAATTTTTCACGAAGAAGTCCTGAAATGTGAAAAAGCTCATTTGTATGTTTAATGAGGCATCTCAATTTGTTATAGAGGGTTAAAAAAATGCAAGGACACCTTAGAAGAGGGGTGGGCAAAATGTAGCCCACAGACTGCATGTAGTCCCTAGGATTGTTTTCTTGGTTACCAGGGCCACTCAGGGGTCAGAAAAAAAATTGCTCCAAAATGCCCCAAAATGATCCCTAGGGGATATGGGTGGTATTTCCACCATATTTGGAGCCGCACTGGACCCTGGGAGGTCAAAGTGAAATTTTGCAATTTTTTTCAAAAAGCCTTTCCCCACCCTTCAAAACACCTGTAGGGCTCCAAGGAAGCCCAGAGCATGCCTCTCATATCTCCTACAGGATTTTGGAGGCATAGGGGGGTATTTTATTTTATTTTATTTGCAGGAGCAGGTCTGATGAAGATGGATGCAGCTCTGGAAAGTTTTCTGCAGAGTCTCCCATGGTTGTCCATAGAACAAAGTCATTTAGCATTTTCTCATGTTGAAATTCTAGAGATGAGCAATTATTGGCTTCCACCAGTGGTAACTGGTGGCTTCCATGTCAACTGGCTGCTGAATATGCTGCAGGTTCTAGTATGACCTACCTCCTATGCTGAACCTATTTTTGTAGATGTGATTCAGCACCTTGGAGGGCTCCTGTACATTTAGACTTTAAAAGGGCCACTCGTTCTGTTGGATCTATTTTTGGGGGGGGTGTGTGGAGAAGAGGAGACCTTGAATTGCTCCTATAGGTGCAGACTAACCACAGAGTAGATTGGCTGCTAAGATGGGAGCCACCGTCTTCCACTTAATTGTTCTGGTCAGGCCTGAGATGAGCAGGCCACAGCAACAGAGATGTCATTCGGTTTTCTCATCCAAAGCTGTCGTATTTCTTGAGGCAACTGCCATCTGGTGTCAGTTTGGATTTCCTGGAGAATTGTCTCTGAAACTTTCCTTGTTTTCCCTAGTATTTCAGAGGTTTGGCCTCTAGTGATTTCATCCACTCTTCTACTTCAGCCTCCTATCTAGGGTCTGTTGTGGCTTCCCTTTTCCTAGGGCTTTTGCCTCTCTGAACTGTCTGTGTTGCTTCACTTTTATACTCTCTCTCTCTCAGGACTCTCTGGCCTGTCATTTTCTATCACTTGCAGGTTTGCCAGCCCAATTGTCTATGTTTATAACTCACCAAAATGTATGCCAAATCGTCCATCAGAACCTGACTTTTTAACATTCAATTTTCCAGTAATCTGCAAGGATTATATGTCAAATATTAAAGTCATAGCAACTTTCTATCTGTATCAACTCTCCTAGCATCACAACTGTAAATATGAAGACTCCTATCAGTAATCAGTAATACTGATGATTTGGTTCCAGATAATTAAGCCTTCACTGCTAAATATTTGCATTCACATTAATACTACATTCCAAAAATCTTTCTGGGTTTGTTTTTTTTTTTAAATTGCCCAATATTTAAGCCAAATTTTACCCAAGAATTTGATTCTCCACAAAGGTTCAGAGTGCCAATAAGACCTTCCAAAGGCACTTTGGCTGCTAATGCATATTTAATATTGTGATTGAAGAAATGTGGTGGATGTCATGAACTATCTCACCTGAGACCCACACTAGTTAAGCACATTTAACTAAGTAGCATCTCTTGTCTTGATTCTCCTGTCCTCCAGTACTTATCCTACTTTACTGAGGTACAGAAGGCTGACATGTCCACCCCTTCCTCCTGTAATCTCTGGTGTGACATTCAGAAGCAGGATCCCTGTTGCAATCCCTCCTTGCATCAGAGATTGCTGAAGGGAGGGGTGTGAGGATACTTCAGTCTGCTGCAGCCCAGTCAACAGAACAGACCTCTGTTGCTCCCAATGGCTGCTGCTCAATAAATCAGGACTCAGGGACTTTTACAATCATGGCAATAGTGCTATGATCATGAATAAGTGGTCTTTGTGAATACAAATCAATTACAGATGCATAACTCTAAGTTATGTATTTGCAATTGTGAGAGTGAATTCCAACAATAATGATTAGCATAAAATATGAAAACATTTTGTAATGTAAAGTAATAACATCTAAAATGTTAAGTCTTCTACAATTTTGTAGTGTAGTAATTTTGTAGCCTCTTTTTGGGGCCCTCGACACCTCCAGATTTCTCAGACTGCTCTGGGCCCAGTGCTATTCAACATCTTCATCAATGACTTGAATGAAGGAGTGGAGAGCATGCTGATCAAATTTGCAGATGACACCAAATTGTCCAGAGGACAGGATTACATTTCAAAATGACCTTGACAGATTGGAGAGCTGGGCCAAAGCTAACAAAATGAACCTCAACAGAGAGAAATGTAAAGTCCTGCACTTAGGCAGAAAAAATGGAATGCACAAATATAGGATGAGGGACACGTGGCTGGATAGCAGTACATGTGAAAGGGATCTAGGAGTCTTGGTAGATCACAGGCTGAACATGAGGCAGCAGTGTGATGAGGCAGCCAAGAAAGTCAACAGGATTCTTGGTTGCATCAATAGGAGTATGGTGTCCAGATCGAGGGAGGTAATGGTACCACTCTATTCTTCATTGGTTAGGCCTCATTTGGAATACTGTGTACAGTTCTGGGCACCTCAGTTCAAGAAGGATATTGACAAGCTGGAACATGTCCAGAGGAGGGCGACCAAAATGGTAAAGGGTCTGGAAGCCATGCCCTATGATGAATGGCTTAGGGAGCTGAGTATGTTTAGTCTACAGAAGAGAAGGTTAAGAGGGGACATGATAGCCATACTTAAATATTTGAATGGATATCATGTCTAGGAGGAAGCAGGCTTGTTTTCTGCTGCTCCAGAGACTAGAACAAGGAGCAACGGATTCAAGCTGCAGGAAAGAAGATTCCACTTGAACCTCTGGAAGAACTTCCTGACGGTCAGAGCTGTCTGGCAGTAGAATATGCTGCCTCGTAGTGTGGTGGAGTCTCCTTCTTTGGAGTTTTTAAGCAGAGGCTGGATGGCCATCTGTTGGGAATGCTTTGATGGGTGTTCCTGCATGGCAGGGGGCTGAACTCGATGGTCCCTGGGGTCTCTTCCAACTCTATGATTCTATGATTCTTCTATTCTCTCCTGGAAGCTTCATTTGGAAGCCTCCAGGTGCGTTGATTCACTTTATAAAGAGGCTGAAGGTGGGTCTGCATTATTTTAACATTTTTTTAAAAAAATTCAATAGAATTCAAATAGAATTTTTGAAAAACCTTCCAGATACTTTCTTTTTTGTTGTTATTGCTTTGTAGAGATTGGGGGCAGTTGAGGCAATCTGTGTGGTCCCTATAGAGGGTCCCAGGGGGTTAAGGTGGCTCCAGGCCAAGGACAGTTACCCACTCCTGCCATAAATATAAAAAATCCTTTTGTTATTTGAGCAGGGGTTGGTCTCAGTTTTAACAAATATTTCATATTTTGCCTGCAAATTGAAACCACAGATAATGCCAGAAACTTTTCTATTTTCGTTGTCACACCTCTATTTGAACCATGATGAATATTTTTTATTTTTAAAAGAAAATGGGAGATCACATGAAAAAGGAAAAATGTAATTATTTCTGAAAATTGCAAAATAATTCCATTATATGAACAACTAGGTCATACGAGGTGTTTTTTGGACTTCATTTCCCAGAATTTTCTAGCCACCATGGTTTGTGGCCATGTGAGAAAGATACTTCTAGGAGGTCTAGTCCAGAAATGTGACACCCGTCCCAATTTGGCAAGAGCAGTCTTGATTAATCCTCTCTCATTTCACTTTTTCAACTATTTCTTAAATATCCCAATTTCCCTCTTCTCTTCCCACTTTCTCCCTTGTCCACAGTTCAGTCCATACAAACTGAGTTCAAGGGCAAAAGTAGTTTGCTCTCAATTAACTGAGAGGGCGAAGAAGGGAGGAGGGGCAGAATACTACCCTTCCCTGTAGGCTCAGGCAGAAGCAAACTGCTGCACACTCTCCCAGCTTGTACATTCTTCCTAATTAATCATTTTTGCCATCTTGACCACACTCTGATGTTGCTTAGCCATACATGTGCCCTGTCTTTCATCTGCAAAATGTTGGAGGGTATGTTCTTTTAAGTTCTGGGCAGGGCTGAGACCCTGCAGTCCACATGGCCCCGCAAAACTGTTGCCCCAGTGTCTGCTTTTTCCCACTCATAAAAGATGGGGCATACTCTAGAGCAATGTTGCAGGGCAGCCCAATCATTTGCCTCTGAACACCACTGGGCCTAGAGACACCCTTTGGCATCAAGATGTTAAGGATCTTCTTTCCTTTCTTTTCTTTTCTTTAGTTTGTTTTCTGCTTTTCGTGGTCTTACAAAAGAGAGCCACAAGGCAACTAAAATTCAAATCAAATAAAACAGATTAAAATATAAAGTATTTTTTTTTAAAAAAACAAACCACATCAATAAGGGGAAGACAATGGCCACCTGGATTAAAAGCCCCTTTCATAGCAACTCAGTTTCAGTTGTCAAGTGAAGACCTGCCTAAATACAAAAAGGCTTACCAGTTATAGGGAGGAGGATTGTTCAAGAAAGTAATATCACTGCTTTTGTATGGTTCTCAGCTGTGCCTGACCCCTGGAGGCAGTACAAGTCAAATTTCTGCACATTATCCTTGGTGTCCCAAGTTGGCTTCCAAGTCCCTTGCTTTGTGTAGAATCTGGAATGGTTCCACTCAAAGTGGTTCTACATAATCAGTTACTGGCTGAAATTGAATCTTAGTCTTTTTGGCTTAGCCTCTCTGATCTTGAGTGACAATTTTTCATTTGCCTGGTTGAGGGCTTTTAAGCAGAGATTAAAACAATATGGATTTTCCCCTTCAGCTCTTCTGTGCTTGGGATTCCCTAGGGTGAAAGAAGCAATCAAGCGATGGATCAGGGACATAGCTTTGCAAGAAGACAGAGCAAGAAGCTAAAACTATCCCACAGCAGGCAACCATAGTATAAACTTTGCTCTGACTGATTGCTTTCACACTCCAGAAATTCCCACATATACTTTGGCCTGTTTCAGCATTTTGTCACCAGCTCTGCTGGAAGTGAGATACTTAACAAATTCCTTATGCGTAGCGTATCTAACCCTATCAGTTAGATGTGGTTGAAACAGATGATCATATTGTGCTATATTACCTGTATTATAAGGATGTTGTTGTTGTTGTTGTTGTTAGGATATAATTATGTCACAGTTTATAGATCTGATTCAGAAAATATATATACTTTCCTTCTTTCAGATTCTTCTAATACTTTATACTTTCCCTCTTCTTTCTAAAGAATTTTAGAATCTTCTAAAGAACTCTCTTCTAAAGAATTTGTTTTGAAGATTGCAACGTTTTGTATATTAGCATGTTCCAGTATGAACAAATTGATTAAATCCCATCAAGGTTCCACCTAATTCTATTTGGTATTGATTTAGAAGCTAATACTACTTATGTGAAATTCTTGCCTCTAGGGGCTGTTTTTTTAATCCTTATCTTCTGTTCTGCTTTTGTCCCTTTTGTGGCTGATCCATGATCATAATAAAGTTGATTGATTGGACAACAAGAAAGGAATCAGCCTAGGCGCTCTTGATAGGGATCTTCATAGCTTAGAAGCAGCCAATGAAGAAACCCTGTAAGTTTGAAGAAAAGGAAATGGTTTGGCAGGCAGAAGAGGGAACTAAGATTCCCAGGCCTCAGAGCCTGGTCTTGAGTCCCTGTTCTTCAAATCTCAGAGTAGGAGAGAGGAATCTCAGAGTGAGAGCGCTGCCTTGAAAGATATATGTATACATATTTTCCTCATTTGTTAGGCTTTGTGTTATTTGAGTGGCATCCTTTGTGCAACTGTGGTTGGGGCTTAATATATCATGTTTAATAACATCACTTGGTACCTCCCTTTATCACATCACAAGGGGCTATCCCTACATCTCATGTTTTGGCCCTGAAATGTCAGAATTTGGGATAATCTTGGTTAGAGGACAGTGGGACTGGAGAAAAAATAAGGAAAGCACCAGGTATCAGACAGACTGGTGAGGCAGAGCACTTGTGAATATGAAAGGAAAGGATGGAGGATGCTTTGCCCAGTGCTTCATCAGTCCTGGAAGCACTATTCTGAGTTTTGCTTAGGTAAGGACATGGATCTGATTTTATTTTGTTATTAACATCTTCTTAAGGTTTTCAGTCATATATAGATGAATAAAATGTAACATGCTGAGAAAATCATTGTTAAGTATAACATAAACGCAAGTGTCCTATTCTTTTTGTTTCCTTCTCTTTTCATTTGGTCCAGACTGTAAATACATGGCAGCAGTGATGGCTGATAGCTTCCATATCAGTGGGGCAGTGAATCCTCTCCAGAATTTAACCTAAATTTAACAGAGCAATCAAATATAGACTCATAGAGCTGAAAGAGACCACAAGGGCCACTGAGTCCACCTATGCTGAACACTATTCCCCAGTTTTACTGATAGAGAAACCACCAGCCTACATAAATGAGTTGACCGTAGCGCCTCTGGAAATGAAAGTACTGATCTTAAAAAAAAAAAAAAGGCAACAAAATTAGAGTGGAAAAAATGGGAATGGAGAGAATTAATACTTTCTCCCTTGTTTCTGTATAAAGCCAGTTAATTGTTCCTTAGTTCTATAGATCTGTCTTCCTTCTCTCATTTCATCCATGGCATTTATTTTTGGACTACCCGAACTGTTGAGTATTGTACCAAATGATGCACCTATATGAGCTTCTTTAAATTCCAGCTTTTTAAAGACTCATCGCCTAGCTACCCAAGTAACTCTGTAGGTACACATTGTATGTGCCTTGTTGTTCTGTACCTTTTAGGAACCCATATTGCCTGAATTGACTAGATATTCCTGAACATATTTAGAATCTAGATTATGCAAAATGCAATGAACGCATGAATTCAACTTTGTTTTTTTACAGTGCTTTGTCTTTCTTATTTACTACTCCTAAACTCTTGTATTTGTGCTGTTGGGAGCTCTATATAGCAACTGCATACTAAACAGAGATGTGCTAATAAAGGCCACTAGATGTCAGTATTGGTCTTCACTATAACTTTTTTTTAAAAAAAGATCTTGTATGGTAAAAGAAATAAGTTTATTCCTTGATTGTACTGGGAACATCATTATCATATTCCTGAACATGACCATGCTGATAACTGAACAAACACAGAATACCATATAAAATTACATTTAATTGTAATAATCAAAAGGTTAAAAAAAAATCTCTTAATGTTTTAATGCCACTATGTAGCTAATGATGCTTCTTGAAACTGTGTCTTCTGATATTTCTTTTTTGGAATTATATTGCCACCAATTATGTCTCAGACTCATCAAAAACACACGAGTAATTCTGCATACAGCACAAAACCACTAGACCCTTTTGTCTTAATAGCCCTTATATAGAACAGTTTCAGATGTCTAATGAAAAAATCGGAAGAATGATTTTTTAAAAAAATCCTCACATTTTTCTTGATTCAAAACTGGAGAGTAATTTTGGATCCTTTCTGAGAATACGTCCATTGGTGACAGCTTGTGGTAACAATGGCAAAATGATAGATTATTCTGTCTATTATTCTGTCTCTGTCTGTACTGTTCTACTGGGCATAACTGACAGAAACACATCAGACGAATTCAGCTGAATGAGATAAGTCTGCTAATAGCTTCAAGTTAAGGTTGTAAGCATATCCAATTTCCCCAGTTATGCAAATCAGAATGAAAAAAATCCAAACAGGATTAGAAATTTTAGTGCTTTAAAACCTGATTGGCATATCTTGATTTTTTGATAAGATTCATTATGGAAAATATTCTGTTGAAAATATGCCAATGTACTTATTAAGATATCATTGCATTCCAGCTGCCAAGTAATGCAAAATATAAACTGCTATATATCAACTAATGATAAATATCACCTTGAATCCAAATACTGGTACACCTCAGTTAATGAAGAAGATGAGGTTGTGGGTATTGCTTCTTTTAATACTCATTTGAGAACACTGAGTATCCACAGGAGAATATTCAAAAACAAAATGTGCAAATGAGGATTCTGAGGAGAATTTTTAAGGAAAAATTCCGGTTTGCTCAAAGCAAAGAACAAGAAATTATATAATGCTGCATAATTTTTTAAAAATGAAATCAGTCAGAAACAAATAGCCATAGAAATAAAGAAACTATCTGATTGTCCACTGAAAATAAAGACGTTAGATTGTTTCATAATCCTAAAATGTGGACTTCTTGACTTTCTCTGAGTTATGCCTTCATTGGACATTTCAGAGTTTAAGAACTGCTGCAATAAAGACCCTGAGCCAAATTCACTACGGCAGATACAAATATGTAACCTAGAGTTACGCATTTGTGACTGGCTTGTACTCACAGTCCCCATGTAGTCCTTAGTTTAGGAGCTATGTGTAAAATGTGAAAGCCTCCAAGTCCTCACATAATGGGCAGCAGCCACTGCAATCAACAGAGGCTTATTCCCCTATGAATCGAGAAGCAACTCATTGATATTCCCACCCGCATTTGCATGAACCATCTCTGGTGCAATGGAGATTTGCAACAGGGATTCTGTTGCATCAGAGATCTCTCACAGGAATGGATGTCAGCTGCTTCCCAATCAACAGGAGAACAGATCCCTGTCAATTGCACTGGCTGCTGTCTGTTAAGTGGACATGTGGAATAGTCAGGGCAGATGACCCGATGTAGCTATGGAACTATGGCAGTTACGCATTCATAACTTCCTTACTGAATTCTGACTCCTGTTCTTTATTGCCATAATTTGATATAAGGAAGGCATAGTGAGCACCACCTGGGTGCTCTTCTTTTACAGACGTTTGCTTTCAATCAATAGTTTCTTTAGGGAGGAAGAAAAAGTCTGAAAAGATTGTGAACAAGAATAGTAAGGAGGAAAAAAAGATGGTAACAAGGAGAACTTTGACACAGATAGCTCAGTGACTCAGGAGGCATATATCAATGTGACCATGGGTTACTGTGGGTATTTGTGAGGCATAACTTCTTAGTTCCCACACTCCCTTATCAATTATTTAAACTTGTCATGTGCCTTCAGTTCTGCTCCAACTGACAACCCTATCATAGGTTTTTCTTGGCAGGATTTATCAGAAGATTTGCCATTGCCTTCCTTTAAGTCTGACAGAGTATAACATCCCAAAACCACCTGGTTTCCATGGCTGACCAGGAATTTGAATCTTGGTCTCCCAGAGTACTAGTCTAACATTCAAACACTGAAATAGATGGGTATTCTTGCTCTGTTGATCTCTGGCCATTTCCGCACGTGGCGATGGAATTGCCCCAGTATGGTACTTACCGGACTTCTTGGCTCGACGCTCACGTTCAGGCTGCTCTGGAGCAGTGTGTGGCCGCCGCTCCGCACTGCTCTGGGGACAAAAATGGCAGCTTCCAGTTGGTGGAGGCTCTCCACCAACTGCTGGAGCTTGCCAGCCTAAAGCCCACCCCCAGCAGATCTGCAGGCTTGCACAGGTGCAAGCCTGCAAATCTGCACCAGAGCGTGGGAATGGAGTGGCACGGAGTGGTGCGCGCCATGCTTTTTAAAAACCTAAAGAAACAGGTTTTTAAAAAGCACGCTGCACGACTACTTCGGGTCATTCCGGAGCAGACTGAGGTGCGGAACTACGTAAAGTAGTCTGACCCAGTCTGCTCCCAGGTGCAGACGTCCTCTCTGGAGGACGCTCTGCACCGGTTTTTTAAGCCCCTGTGGAAATGGCCTCTGTTTCCATATGTCTCCTCTTTAGCAGAATTCTACACAGGGGCAGGAACCTGTCCCCCTCTGCTTTGTCAACTGCAATTAATATATTGAAAGTACTAAATAAAAATGATGATAATTGCAACAATCATCTTAGATTCCACCTTTTTCCTTAATTTAAAATAGCCCCACTGAAAAGAACAATAAAAAATAACATCACTTGTTTGCAAATTTTATTTTCTTCCTTTCAGTTAGCATTATTCTTTGTTAATGCTTCTTTAGTACTCATTTGGCACATATACAGCCCAGTGGATCCTTTCCATCCTTGACATGGGTAATTTGGTTTGCCCATGCTCTGAATGATGATGAAAAGATATTTCACTGGGTCTGACCATCTTGACAAATGTAACATTTTTGCACCTCCCAAGACTAGGAAATGGTTGCCTTGCCTTGAGTGGTCACTGATTTGTAAGGTTTACAGGGTGTTTCTAAGAAATAAAGGGAGCACAACTGTAATGCAAATGAATCAATGCTTTGAGGGATATATATCCAATTTAGGTGAAGTGTGCAAATGAATGTGCACATATGGAAAAATGCATTAAAATATGCACAAATACTAGTGCAGGAAGAAAACACAGTTTTGCAACACTACAAAACAAGGGCACAGAGAACTTTTCCATGAGATTCAGACAAACTCAACAAAATTGAAACTGAAAAATTTCCATATTCAAAGCTCCAAAGCATTTAAGAACAATTTAGAGACTTTGGATTCAAAATTTGGGTGCTACTCTTTTCTTGTCTCCTGCACACTGGACCAATGTATTTGTCCAAACTGAACAGCATTTCTTGCACACAAGATTCCTGTTACATGAAAGAATGTAAAAGAATACCTTTTTATGGAATTAACTTCCCTCATTTTAATATGTAATGAATAGTCCATCTTAAAACAAGTTATTATCCGAGTCATCCTCCACCTCTTTTTGTCTATATTTATACTCTTTTGATTCTACAATGGATCTGATGTTCATATCTTACTAAATCAAACTGTTAAAATATGTTAAAGCTGCTGTATTTGTAAAGTCAAATAGCAGATAACTCAGCCTATGATCAACTACAAATTACAGCACCTTGTTTCCTCACGTGTAAAACAAAAATAACATGCCAGAATCCTGGACTGGCTACTAATTAGTTATATCTGTGAAACTACTTAATATCTCCTGGCCCAATGGCCTTCCAGTAGCCCACCTTAAGAGCCAGCCACTGCATTGGACAAAGGACATCTGTTCAACTTCCAATGAGGTTGAAAGGAGGACAATGTTTCTACCTCCTTCCTGCCAGCAAGTTAGGCTGCAACAAGGACTTGTGACATGTGTTCTGCTTCTAATTATCACACTTTCACCTGCTAGGAGCCCTGGTGGTGCAGTGGTTAAATGCCAGTACTGCAAGCCACAAGGTTGTGAGTTCGATCCTGCCGGGCTCCAAGGTTGACTCAGCCTTCCATCCCTTCGCAGGTCAGTAAAATGAGTACCCAGCTTGTTGGGGGCATGTATAGAAATGTTTCGAAATACTTGCTATTTGTAAGTTGTTCGCCGCCTCGATCCATATGGAGAGGCGGGATCAAATAAATAATAATAAAATAAAATAAAAAAATAATAGTTGGAAGAAGGGTGGAAACATTTTCCCCCTTGCAGCCTGATTGAAAGCTGAATGGACCTCCTTCACCCAATCCAGTGGCTGACTCTTTAGATGGACTGGGGTGGCATTTATGTAGTTTAACAGTAAGGGCCTTTCTGCACACCCCTGTTATAGTGCTATTATTCTACTTTCAACTGCCTGTGGAATTCTGCGGTTTGTACTTTACTGAGGCTAAAGAGATCTCTGGCTGAGAATTCTAAATGCCCCTCCCTAAACTGTAAACACCATAGGACAGGGCTTTCCAAACACTGTGCTGCAACACATTAGTGTGTTATCTGAAGTATGTAGGTGTATTGCCTACAATCTTGGAAAAGTATGTTATTATTTATAAATCGTATATTTTTAAAAATATATGAAATGTTTTCAAGAGATATGTTGTGTCCCCATATATTTTCTTATTACAATTTATATATGTATCTATATCTCTTATAAAGGGTTAGTTTAACCTCCCTATAAAGGGTTAGTTTGCTAGGGAGGTTTGTTATAAGGAGTTAGTTTAACTTCCGGTTTGCTAGTAAAACTGAATTACTGTGTCGCGAAATGATGCATGTCTAAAAAGTGTGTCACTAACATGAAAAGTTTGGAAAGCTCTGCCATAGGATAGTGAAAGTGGAATAATAGCACTATAACAGTGTAGTACAGAAAGGCCCTAAGACTAATACACGCTAATTATGGATTCATAACTCTAGGTTACAGATCCTTAACTGTACCGCTGAATATCAGTCATAAACTGCAAATACCAGTCTTAAACTGAAAATAAAAAGCAATGAGGTACTTTGCATGTATGTGTTTCACTGTTTTTTATCTGCATTTTGTGGGCTAAATCCAGCATTAGTATCCTAATTGAAATGGGACTTATATATGGAGTAACTAAGAACCCCATTCATTTCAGTGGGACTCCTCTAATTGAGATAAACATTGCATTTTATCCTTAAGTTTGAATATTTCAAATAGGCTTTGCATCAATCAGTTTTAAATAATGATGCCAGGAATTTGAGATGTAGTTGTCTTTTTGTGCTGTTATCTCATAATTATGTTGAAACAGAACATTTTTTTAAACAGTGTGATTCTTAATCATTAATGCATATAAATTGTAATAGATAGGGTGAGATATCCGTCAGCTTAGATATAAATACATCAGGATAATTACTTTATAGATTGAGGTGTTAATTTTTGGAAAGTATTCCATACAGATAATTTTTGTTACCTATCCCTGTACCTTTTAACTGTTCTAATAGATCCTTTCTGGAAAAGGATACCCAGAACTATTAACTCAATATTAATATTTCATACTGAAATAATGCTGGAACATTTTGGCTTCCTTGTCACATCAAACAGATTTTTAGGCCACATATTCCCCAAATGGGCTTTAAATAAAACCAATTTTTACCAAACAAACATTACATTTTCCTCTCTCTTTTATCAGAAGATACTATTCATGTCTTTACTCATGTTTTTTGTAGCTTATTCTTTGCTGTACAACAATAAACACATTAAAAAAAAAGTTAAAAAAGGATTAAAAAAAAAACCAGCAATAAAATGTGTGCAGGCCCAGGCTAACAGAAAGTAGAATCCATATGAAAACTCTGAGGAAATAATACTTAATGTTTGATATTGTATTTAAAAAACAAATTAAAAATTAATATCCTGGACTGAGTGAGCAGATGCTTTCTCAGGATGACTCACAATTTAACAAGAACTCAGTAAGGTAGAGAACAGTGGCTGGAATCCTCTATCACAGTGTATCTTATGTAACTTTATATATACTTAGCTATGTACAAGAGGAGCTAAGAATCCTTTTTTGTGAATTGTCAAGATGTGTAACAGGACACTGGCAAGAGTGTCCACTGTGTATCAGCACTCACTAGCTGGTCCTGACTTTCCTATGTAATAATGTAATAGCAGCCTTTGACTGGATTCAGGCACTGTGGAACTGCCAGATTCTTACTCCTGCATATCTAAGTCCACTTACAAAGGCAAAAGAACTTGGTCCACCAGATTTCCAGATAATATAAGATGGAGGATTCTCCTCCTTCTCCACCACCACCACCACCACCGCCACCACTTTTGGGTTTGGGGTTTCATGCCCTCCATAGCTTGGCCATGCTATGAACAATTCTGTATACAGGAGATTAAATTGTAGAATTTGCATGTTTTGCATCTGCTTTCTCCATTTTGTACCTCCATTCCTGAGGTGCAAAAATCACATATTGCTCTGATTGGTCAAGCTTTCTTTCACCAGAACTTAACCTGGTGTTCTTAAGGGACAAATGTGCATCTTCCTGAGACTGATTTACAAATATTTCACTCCAACATACTGTGGTAGGCTGCGCTATCACATCAGTTTTACAGATCATTTCCTCCTTTCCTTCCACAAGTCCAAGCAGTAGTATGGGATCTGGGAAAATGCCCCAGATGCCATATGAGCCATACAAGACCAAGTAAGATGAGATCCCTAGTGGAAAAGGTGGCAAATACTTCTGCTACTGGGTGTATTTTGCTGCCTGCCTGTCAGAAATAATGCTTTGGCCTTAACCCAGTTGTTACTCTTGACTGGATTTGCCCACTGAATCAATTAGGTTTATCTTGATTCACCATTCAACAGTTAATTCAACGGATCAACCCTAATTAGGATTCTAGCATTTTTTATTTTTACTTTTTTGTCCCTGGCTCTGGGTTGTTGTATTACCTGGTTAGCCAGAGTTTGCCCAAATTCTGAACTCAAGCCAGTTCAGCCTCCTGCCCATTTCTATAGTTGGCTGATCTAGAACTGTTCAGACTTTTCTCTTTGCTATCCTGCCTTTCTTATTTCCTCTAAGGACCCACCTGTGACTTTGCAAAGGCCTGCCCCTGGTCTCAGATTTTGTCCCTAAAATTCCAAGCACTGGGATGATGATGATGATGAACATAGTTATACCCAACCCTGTATCAAGGATCTCAGGATGGCTATTTAATGTATGTATGTAATATATGCAGCGTTAAAATAAGTTAAACATTTTAAAACAATAAAATAATTAAGTAAGTTAAAATCATATGAAACAACAATAAAAACAGATTTAAAAGGTTTACAAGTTTTAAAACTATATGCAACTGTATTTGGGATGAGTTAATGAGGTCCAAAGGCCTTAATGAACAGCCTGTTTTTAACTTGGTGCTTTAATGACATAAATGCTGGCATCAGTCAGGCCTCCAAAGGGAGGTCATTCCACAATTGGAGTGCCATAGCTGAGAAGACCCTCTACCACAGAGCTTTCCAAACTTTGCATGTTGGTGACACACTTTTTGCATCATTTTGCTACACAGCAATTTTAGTTTTACTAGCAAACCAGAGGTTAAACTAACCTCTTATAATATAGGCACATACATAAATTGTAATAACAAAATGTATGGACACAACATATCTCATGAAAACCTTTCATATATTTTTAAAATATACGATTTATAAATAATAACATACATTTCCAAGATTGTAGGAGACACACCTACACACTTCAGGCGACACACTAAAATGTTGCGGCACACCATTTGGAAAGCCCTGCTCTATCATGTCTCAACACAGTGTATTGATCTCACAGTTGGGACACAGAGGAGAATCCTGCCAGCAGACCTTAATCCTCAGGCAGGCACATATGCAGAAAGGTGCTCCCCCAAGTACTGATTTCTCGAGCCATTTATGCCACTGATCTGATAATCCTAAATACACCACTCCGCAAAAACAAGAGAAAGAACAAAAATCCTCCAAAGTACTATGCAAATGATGCAAACAATGTCTGAGAGAGAGAAAAAATCCAGAAGAATGAAAAAAGATCCAGAAGAAGGTAACATGAAGAAATGTGTTTAATTAGTACATGGATTTTCCTGGGACAGCACTGAGTACCCTTGATGCAGAATTTCGATTTTCTGTAGCAGAGCATATGGAATTTTTTTTGCTTATATGGTGTGCACTTAAATAACAAAATGATCTGGAAAAATCACCACTTAATTAACTGAAATGATTCTGGAAAACGACTTTGTCCTGTTTGAGGCAACTTTTTTCTTTAAGGTTCTTTCCAACCATAACCGTAGTACCAGGCAGTGACAGAGAAAAAAAACTAGTCAAAACTACTTTGCTGTTCAGAAACTTCTATAAAACAACAATAACCAGGGAAAAAAAAGATTGAGAACAGGATCCGTTTTCTGCAATGGGAAGAAGGCAGGGATCTATTATTTAAGAAAGCAATACGGCCAATATGATCAAAGTATCTTTCCACATCTTTTGGTCAGGTGCTATGTGCATATAAATGTTTCAAGTTAAGCTTTAAAATCAAGGGAAATCTGTAGGGAACCCTGGTTCCTGGAGACCCAGTTTCTAGAGCAACTCTGAAGCGCTGACTACTCCGTTTTTTATTTCATTATTAAGAAGGAGAGGATGAAGCATTTTCTGTTACACATTAGTTCTTTGCTTGCTATTAATTTCTGCCCGTGACTCTAAAGAACTGGATGCTGTTGGAGAACTTGCATACCTTTTCAGTCAAAAGATGAGCTGAACTGCTTGACATAATTAAATTAATCACTCAAATTAGTTTTTCCTTGGCTAATGAAAAAAAAAATCCAGTTATGCACAATGCATAAGCAGACACCTGCCTCCAGTCTCACACAAACAAAACTGTATTCAGCACACACTTACACAAATATCCCTCATTTTAATAGGGAATTGGATAGGGGGTAAGAGAAGAAAAGTGCAATGCCTGGGGAGGGGGATTTATATTCATTCATTCATTAAATTTTCATCCCGTTTTTCTTTTATAGAACTCAAGGCAACAGAAACAGTTCTCCACATACCTAGTTTACCTTCAGAGCAACCCTGTAAGGTAGATTAAACTGAAAAGAGGAAAAAGGGAGCCAAAAGATGCACATTGGATCTGAATGTGGGCAAGCCATATACATTAACATAAGTTCATCATATGTTCAAAGAAATATTTATTCAGATTCTACAAAGCACATATTTGTGCATGCCTAAAGCAATAAGATCTTCTGACCACGTCTTTCCAATGCCAAAATATGAGTCTCAAGCCATAGGAATGTAGTTTAAAAGTGCATGCACACTTAACAGATATCAAAGATATTTTTCCCTCGTACAAAATTAATATAATGGAATAAATTTATTCAGAAAGGACTGAGCACTGGGTATACCCTTATAATATACCACTGGGGAACAGATGGTATCTATATAACATTGCCAACACTCTGTTGATTTGGCCAATTTGTTTTTCTAAAAAGACATAGCAGTGTCCTGTTACAGGGTTTATAAACAATTTATTTTCATTGATTGAGAAAGTGTTTTAAAATAGTTTCCCATTCTATTTGACACTGTCTTGCTTTTTACGTTTTATTCATTTTCTGGGGGGGAAATGATAGGATTGATAAGAAACTGGCATAAGACAAGAAGAAATTGTGTCAAAATGCCTCTAAAATGCCTGAAAATGATCTTTATAAGCAACTTTAAAAAGAAACTTGAAAACTTTGCTCTTTGATCAGTGAAGTACAGTCAGCCCTCCACATTTGTGGGTTTCACTTTTACGGATTTGATTATTCACAGATTATATGCTGTCATTTCTGCTGCCTCCCTATGCCATTTTTAATAGGGACTGCAAGCCTTGTAAGACCAAAAAACTATGAATGAGGCTTGTAAGTCCCTGTTAAAAATGGTGTGGGGCAGCAGTGGAGGTGGCAGTAAGCCCCACCAGCCACCCACTTTGTCTTGTGAAGGAACTCTGATGTGTCAAAGGAAGCCATGGTGGCTTGAATATGGTGATCATATTTTTGTGTGTGTGTTAAATATGGTTTGGGAGGGCATAGAGTTAGTTATCCATGGTTTTTCTACTTTCAGGGGTCCTGTGCCCCTAACCTTAGAAAATACGGAGGGACGATTGTACCTTCATTCCCACTCATTACATTACTTCTGAAATTTAACTACCCTGCAGCCTTGATACCCTTCCTCCCTTAATTTACTCCTACAGGTCAGTAGACAACTTATTACTTCCAATGGGAAGAGTTGGAAAAAAACATAAATTTTTGCAGAAGAGAAGCATAAATTTTGTGTCAAATGACAAATAACGTGTGTGTTCTCCAGCATGGCTGATCTGCTTTGTGGATAACCATTTCCCTGAACTCACTGGGTAATCTTGAAAATATTAGTGGTACTTGTTGGAAAGTTTATGGCAGCTACTGATTCACTGTCAAATGTGAAAAAAAGGCCATGAAGCTGTATGTTAAAATGGTAGTGGTGTCATGCTGTGTCATTTGGAGAGTGTGCACACACTCCATTTTTCTCTTACATGACACTCCTGTCAAATAGAAAGTTAACACAGACTCATCCAATGAACAACAGATCTTGCACTTGAATCTTTCTCCTGCTGACTCTGGAGAAGATAAATTACACTGTGGCTTGATTCTACTACCCACATGACATATCTTTGAGAATTTCCAAACTCTTTCGACTTGTTGTCCCTATTTTCCATTAGGTTTGTGCATAGCATCTAGCTTTTTTCATCTATTTAACATCCCAGTTTTCCATGCCCCAAGATTTATTGCAGCAAAGTTGCCTACAGTGCTGGTACAATTCTGTTGAATTTACCAACAAATATATTTTGTGTCATTGTTATGATGCAATTTTTGGTAAGCATACTTCAGGGCGATCATTTGGTAAGGGTTTGGGGCCCTACATATGACCTCAGAGGGTCACTTCCAAGGATTCCTATCCATCATTTATTTATTTATTTTTAATTCAGAAAATTAATTCAAAATAGCTGCCACAATCTTGGAGTGCAGAGTTGGAAAGCAATTTTGTTGTTGTTTTAGGCCTATGACATCAACTTCTTGGCTTAAAAGGGTTTTCTCTAGGATCTAAAAGAATATTGGAGAGGGAAGGGAAAGCATAGAAAGGTACCAAGAGGAAGGTGGGGGACTTTTTGGCCTTTGAGGTGTCAAAAAGTCTTACATTCTTTTACAAGTAGTTAAATGCAGAGGATGGGAAATATTGGACTACCACACCCAGAATTCTCCAGCCATGGAGAGTCCGTAGCCTTGGAACTTTCCTCTTCTGATGCACAGCAAATGATTTTAAAAAAGAAAAGTTCTGTCCAAGGCCATTTCCACACTAGACTTTATAGTGCTATTATTCCTCTTTCAACGTCTTATGGAATCCTTGCGTTTGCACTTTAGGGAGGGGCCCCAAAGGCTTCTCTCTAAACTGCAAACCCCAGGATTCCATAGGATGTTGAAAGTGGAATAATAGCACTGTAACAGTCTAGGGCAGAAATGGCCTCTGTCTGAACAAATCTTGCCATGATAGTTGCCTTACACTCACCATAAATCAGAAATGACTTGAAGGCATACAACAACAACAACAACAACAACAACAACAACAACAACAACAGCTGTTCTCCTCTTCCTGTTTGATTTCACAATCAGGGCTCCATCTTTGGGTTAAATAGTCCTTTTTTCTCACACATCCATTGTAAATCAGGCCATCCATGAGTGGAAAACTTCTTCCATAAATTAAAAGTCACCTTTAGATCTACCTTATGGTAATACATATCATAGGCCCTTTCCGCACGTTACCTGCTCGCGGAGGTGGGGGGGTGCCGTTCGCGCAAGCAGCCTCTTGCGCGAGGCACTCACATCACTCCTCCATTCTCCCGCAGCTGGGTTGCCGGTCGCGTGGCCATCGCGTGAACGCCCTACCCCTTCCTTTCACAGTGCAGCCTGGGAGCTATAGGCTGCACTGGGGGAGGAAGCATGAGCAGCCCGGCTCGCCCGATGCATCGCAGGGCAGGTAAGTGCGCGAGGGCCCCGGAGCATTGTGTGACCACGCAGCATTTTCAGATTAGAGCCAAAAATTAAAAAATCCATGCGCAGCCTGCTTTAGGCTTGTGAGCATCGTATAGACCACCGCTCCCATTTACTCAAGGGGCCCTCTCGCAAAAGAAACTGCGTGCGAAAAGTGCCATAAGCAGGCTGAGAAACACAAGTAAGAATGCTGGGACTGCCACTCAGTTATCAGGAGTGGGCAAAATGCATGTGGTCCCCGGGAAGAATTTGCTCACGCCAACACCCACTCATGGGCCTCCCTTTTCCTGGACCCCAAAATGGAGAATTGCCTCTCCTGGAAAATGCCAGCAGTGACAATCCATCTTTTCAATAGTCTAAAGTTCCATTCAACAACTATTCAAAGTCAAAGGATATTCTTTTTCAAAGCCAGAAGTGGACATCTGGTCACTTCCAGTTTTGTTTTGATTTTTCATTTTTAGGCATTTGGGGCAGTCTGTGAAACCTCTGGGACAGAAATTTGACCTCTGGACAAAAGCTGCCTATCCCCATTCATGCTCAAGTGAATGACATTAAATAGTTTTGGATGAAGATTTCATTGAAGTTTTGATTCATAAGCATTTAAGACTGACATCAACTCACTGCAGCCACGATTGCTTGTCAAAAACTATGGCCATTTCTGCACTACACTGTTACAATGCTATTATTCCACTTTCAACATCATGTGGAATTCCAAGGTTTGTATTTTACTGAGGCCAAAAGGTTTCTGGCTGAGAATTCTAAATGCCCTTCCCCAAACTGCAAACTCCAGAATTCCATACGATCTTGAAAGTGGATAATAGCTCTTTAACAGTATAGTGCGGAAAGGATCTATATGAAAGATCAGCCCACTGACCCAGAGCACTTCATGAAAGGAAACAATTTCCTTTAAAAGACCCTAGCAAAGTGAGTCTTTTAGCCCAGCAGTTTAATCTCACAGTTATATCAGCTGTTACAATCATTCATATTCAGGGAATGGTTTATATCTGTTTTGTTGACCCGTCTTCCATGTCTCTTTCTACAATACATTGTTTATGGTGTATAAATCTCTTTTAAAATGACCATTTGGGCAGATTGGCTGTAAGTGTAGAGTGCAGTAGTGGTGCAAAGTGATGAGACGATATTGTCAGTGATTTCTGAAAACAAAGATTCATTTTAATTCTTAACTGCTTGTGCTGGGAAATCTATGCCTTTCCCAGCTCTGGCGTATTAGGCATCGCCCACATTACTTGAAGTGTTACATTTTTGCCCATCTGCAATTATTGATGACACTCCTGTTGAAAAGAAAATGGGCCTCTCTAGGAAGTCGTATGGGATGGAAGCAGTATTAAGGAAGTCTAAATACTAAGAAGTAAAGATATAATTTAAGGGCATTTGGTTTGCAAGACAAACATAGATAAAAGCACAGTAAACAGGAGACTAATATCCTTGGCAAAGGAAGGAGACAGACAATTTTCTTGGCCCTGTGCCGTGGTAGCTCTTTAGTTTGGCTTGGTTTTTTTTTTTTTTGAACTAAACTCATGAGTGCATGCAATATATCTTAGAGTATTGAAAGATGAAATAAAGCAATTTTGTATTCTTAAGAGATACAAGAGGAAGAAAATGTTTTCCAAAGAAGGTTAATCACATATCAAGTACTAAGGCAAGGGGGTTAGAATTTTATGACTTTATATTAAAACAGTACATGGGGCAAAGGCTATGACTGGGACCCTGATCATAAATCTCATGTGGTGCTATTGTGGTACACTGCATAGGAAAAGAGGCACAGCTGGCTCCAAAGCCATTAGGTGGGTGATGCATAAGCACATTGGAAGTTCTCTCATACTGAATCAAATCATGGCTTCATCTAGGTCAATATTGTCTACACTGACTGACAATATTGTTTTCATCTCTACCTGGAGATGCCATGAATTATACATTTTCGAAGCAAAGCTGTGAGCTATGGCCCTCCCTTACATGAGTTATTTCTGGGTGTGTCATGCCTTCCTAACTCCACCACCTTTGCAAAACTGCTACAACTCTTCTATTTTATTATACTGCATACTCAGGAACTCTTTGCAAACCCAGTACAAATATTGGAACACATGTATCAGGGATGAAACAGTCTGACTGACTTTCCCTTTGGAGTCTGTATGTGTTCCATGGAAGGCCCAGTTTCAAAGAATGACCCTTAAAAATATTTAACTTCATTGTCTCATTGACTAGTTTGATTTTGAGGATGAAAAGTAGATTCATCCCCAGGGTTCAGATTTAGTGATTCAGGGCCACCTATTGAGATGAAAAAACAAATCAACAAGGAAAAGCTGGTACCTAGGAACAATCCACTACCAGACGGATCAAAACCAAAACATGACAGAACATCACTAGTTGTCACCTAAGTCCTAGCAGAGACCACTCAAAGGCATCATAAGTGAGCTACAATCAGTTCTGGAAAATAATATTCCCCTCTCATAGGCTCTGGGTGGCAGGCCTCTACTTGACTACACATAGCCCCACCCCCGGTGTTAAACAACTACACAGCTACAATAGAACAATTTCTGGGGGAAAAAATAGATTGTACTTTCTGATTTCCCGCTAACTCAAAGTATTACTTTTTTTTTGCAAAAAAAAAATGAGCTAAGATCCTGCATCATGGTCTGTGGGGCATAACTGCACTGTAATGGAGTAATGGCATTGACACAATACATGACTGTGTTAGAGAATTGTGACAATACACAACAGAACACTGTGCAAGATATTTTGTTGCACAATGGGACCACCAACAGCACAATGGGATGCAAAAAAAAAAAAAAGATGGGAACATTTTTCCAGGTGGGTGCAGGACACCCATGACTTTCCACTGCCCTCTGTTCTGGATTTCCTATGCCCCATGCCTCTGTTGGGGGCAATTTTACCCTCTCCCTTGTGCTATCATTATCCTGCAAAATGCTGCACTGTTGCACATAGCAACTGTTTCACTATGGTCACACTGCTTAGTCTACCTATGCAATGACCCCAATGATGCCGCTACAGCAATGTTCCCCTCCTGGGAACACTAGCATTGTGCAACACTGTAATTCTAAAGGATGTGATCATATGTTGATTTATAACATTGTAAGTTCCCAGCAGGATGCCAGCCAAGATCCTGCTTCTATTAATATCAAAATTGGCTTATTTCGTTGCTTTCCTCTTGGCAAAATTTGTTGTGTTCTTGGTTCTCATTCCACAAGCATCAAATTTTTCAAAGATCATCAGTAGAGGTCTGATACTTCATCCTTGCGCCTTCCCAGATTCTGCAATCTCTGACAGATTTTTTTAAATGAATTCTTACAATGGCTAATTTTTATTTCATTATTTATTACTTGATAATTGCCAACAACTTTTGCATGGAACAGTGCTCCATGCAGACAGGAGAGACCCTCCATTCTGCCTTATTCCTAAGAGATTAAAATTGCCACAATAAACTACAGCCATTAATAGTGTGCTATAAATTATGTCTCCTCCCCACCCCCACCAAACCAGTGGTGCACATTATTGGAAGCATATTTCTATGCGTGATATCTGTAGCTTCAGGAAATGGGTACACTTTACCACAGCCCAAAGATCCAAATGGACCAGCTCAGAGTGCAGCCCCCATTACTATGAGGGAGAAAACATTGAGGATAAATTCTTACACCATGCCTGAGGATATTTGTTGTTGCCGTGTGCCTTCAATTTGGATTCTGTTATTGCAGTTGCAATGTCACAGTTTCTCTTTCCTCCTCCCACTTTCCCCAGTTATTCTTGGTTTACTTCCATTAAATGTTTGCATTCAATAAACTCAACAGGAGAGAGGAGAGGAGGTAGCAGATCTTGTCCTTCCCTGTAGACACAGGCAAAAACAACTGCAGCCTCTCCTAGTTTGTTTGTTCTTCCCCATCAATAACTGTTGATATCTTGACTGAACTCTGATTTTGCATGTGTCCTGGTTTTGATCTGTGAAATGTTGGAGGGTAGTTGGATCAGGGTATATCTAATATATAAGTCAAAGCTTGTGAGTTTGTCTGTGGCCCTTTTCGCACGGTGTTTTGGAAGAGAGAGGCCCCTTTGAGCATCGTGTAAATGTGAGGAGTAGTCTGCATGATGCACTCACATTTACGCGATGCTCAAGGGCCGGACACAGAGTGAGCACACATCTTTTCATTTTCGGCTTAAAGCCAAAAATATTGCGCCGTTGCGCAATGCTCCCGGGCCCCGCGTGCACTTACCTGGCATGCGGTGCCTCAGGAGCTGGGCCGGTCGCGCGTCCTCTCCTCAGTGCAGCCTGCAAGGTCCCAGGCTGCACTGTGAATGGAAGAGGCGGGGCACTTGCACGAAGAGGAAGGAGCTGCGGAGCTGAAGCAGCAGGGAAACGGCAGCATTCCTTCCAAGCCTTCTCGTGCGAGGACCCCAACCCAGCAGTGCGAACAGGTAAGATGCGAAAAGGGCCTGTGTCAGGCAGGCGAAGACCTCCTATAATTGGTTTTGTGAGGTGAGAAGACTTCCTATGATTGGCTTCTTGTGAAGATTCTATGGAATCCTGGGGCTGGCAGTTTAGGGAGGGGCCTTTAGAATTCTCAGCCAGAGAGCAGCCAGAGAGCTCTTGGGCCTCAAGCCAGCTGCTAAGGAGACGAGGCCTAGCAGCATGAAGGAGGAGTACAGTGTATTCCCTGAGGAAACCAACCTCTGTATGTTAATAACTCTGAATACAGATTGGATTGGAGAATATGGGGGAAAGTTACACATACTGGACAACACAGTTTAGGGAATTAGAAACACAGGAACTCAAAAATCTATGTATTTCAACTGCATGTAATTCCTGTGGTAAGGTAAAGTAATTCCTAAGGTATTTCTAACAAGGTTTACCTATGAGAAAACAAAATCCCTGGCAACACCAGGTAAATATGCTAGTTTTTTAAAAAAAATATGAATAGTCTAATAGTCTTTGTTGAATAGTTCTTTTGAACTCATACCCCCCTCCCAAACAATTATAAACATAATAAACCTAAGCCATGCTTTGCAATAAAACCAACAGAGGGCTAAATCCCATTGCTAACCTCCAACTAGAGCAGATCCACTGAAAGAACAGGATTTACAAAAGTGTTGAATTCCCATTCAGCAATCGGTTTGATGAGCGTACTCTAGCTGGAACTAACAATTGGATTTAGGCCAGAGTGAGCTTGTCATAACATGCTGTACCTCACTTCATTTAGTGCTGTGTCTTTTTTTCCCCTCCTTTTTTTAAATAGGCAGTCATTAACCAGATAACTTGCAGTAGAAAGTGATGACCTCAGCTGGCATTTATAGCAAAGCTGAACATCTAGCCTTGGATCCCTCTCCTACAGGTCACTTGTCCTGCCAGTAAACAGAGTGCTTGCTCCCAAGGGAAAGGAAATTGGCCCATTATGTCAGCTCACACTCCTGAGAAAGGCTACCAATTTCATAGTTTTATTTGTACAACATCTTCAGCTCTGCCCTTTTAGAGGGGTCAGTGTTCTAGCAGCTGGGAGAGAAGTTTCAGCTATGAATGAGTGCGTGTAGGAGGTTGTACTCTACTGTCAAGAGTGAATATAAATTATAGACTGGCCTAGTTGGTACTGGAACATTTGATAATGCCTATATGACTCTCTCTCTCTCTCTCTCTCTCTCTCTCTCTCTCTCTCTCTCTCTCTCTCTGTGTGTGTGTGTGTGTGTGTGTGTGTCTGCTATGTGGATCATTGATTTAAATGTCAGGCAGATTAAAAAGCATCTATCCCACCATGCCTTTATCATTATTCTGACAAGGATTGCTTTCATGATAAAGAGCGCTAAAGAATGCCAACTTTTGACATTACCAGAACAGCCACGTCAGTTTTCTTCTTCTTTTGTTTTGCTGTCAAGGAAAGGACAACATAAACTGTGATGTCAAGTTGCTTAATACAACATTGCTTCGTTTTCCTCCCCGTGATGGCATTATTCAACAGAATGGGATTGCCATCTGCAAGGAAAATCTACATTCTAAAATTCCCCTGCGGCATTCTGTATGTTCCGCTTCAAAGTTCCAAAAAAAGGACTAAGAACTTTAGAAATCTTACTTTGATGGAAGAGCTTTATTTATTACAGATTGGATTGCAAGCCTGAGTATAATTCAATAGTTTGTGCAGCTCTGGTGCCTCAGGGGACTTTGGCCAAAATACGAGCAAGGTATAATTTGGACAACCTAGAAACACATACAAATATGCATAAAGTACACCTCTCTGTGTGAGAGACAATGTGATGTAGTGGTTTGAACATTGACTATGACCCTAGAGAAAAGGGTTCAGATACCTGTTCAGCCATGGAAACCCACTAGAAACCCATTAGGAAACCTTGGGCAACTCATCCTCTCTCAGCCTCACCCTCTCTTAGCCCCTGTGAACAAATCTTGCCAAGAAAACCCTGCGATACCATTGGGCCACCGTAAATCAGAAAAGACTTGAAAGCACACAACAACAAATATTTTACTGATATTATAAGCATTGATTACAGAAAGGCCTTCATCAAGGTTCATTGAATATATCACTCCTTACCAATTGAGAAGGGTACTAAAATGTGATTCATACTGAAAGAATCTGTGGGTGCTGGATATCAATATATATATATTTTATTATTTATTTGTATTCTGCCTCTCCATATGGATCAAGGCGGCGAACAACTTACAAATAGCATGTATTTCGAAACATTTCTATACATGCCCCCAACAAGCTGGGTACTCATTTTGCCAACCTGAGAAAGGATGGAAGGCTGAGTCAACCTTGGAGCCAGGCAGGATCGAACTCACAACCTTGTGGCTTGCAGTACTGGCATTTAACCACTGCGCCACCAGGATCCTGATGCTTTTTGTGAAGGACATCACTATGCGCCCCTGGAGACATCAATGGCTTGGTGAGGCTGCAACTTCAGTATCATAGAACTTGGGCTGGGGGATGTGTGGTCGTCCAGATGGTAGACTGGAACTCTACATGGCAGCCAGTGCTAAGAGCTGATAGGAACTGCAGTCTAAGAATATTTTGAGGTCCTGTTGTTGTCCATCCCAGATGTAGGCACACAATTGCTGAGTACATTGTAACACTATTGTAGGAGGAGACAATCTTATCAGTGGTGTGCATATCATGGGATATTGCTATCCTTTCAGTAGCCATTTGCCCTAGTGCTGCAGAATTCACTATCCCCATACCTCTGCTGCAAATTCATATTGGAAAATCAACAGGAATGATTAACCTGGGTAAAATTTATTCAAAAATGCTTTGTCTATTTAGGAAGATTATACAATATATAAAAGCCTGGTTGAATATAACATGTGATGATGTCTCTTTAGAGTGAATGAATATAACCAATTTATGCAACCCACACAGCTGGAGAGAATTTACATTATACTGTTAACCAAGATTCAAATCAATTAACACTAAGCTATTTGAATAATGGATTCCATGAGAAAATATAGGATTATGGAGGGGTAAGCTAACATAATTACTACTGAAGTAGTGTGTGGAACACTGCCCCTCTCTCGCTCCCTCCCTTAAAATAAAGCTTTCAGTTCTAAAAGTTACTGTGGATGTTTTCAAACATTCCAAATCATGTTCACTATCAGATCCATTGCTGTGGCTTTATAGACCTCAATTGCTATTATTGTTTTCAACAGAAATTTGATATATATTTTTTAAAGAACCATAGAGTAAGCTCTGTTCCTCTAATAGACTTTATGTACTAGACAGTATATAAATATAGAATCTGACAGTTCATGTTCCTTGAAATCTACATTGTGATTCACCAGGTGTATTTTTCTCTCTGTCCTGGGGCTCTCACAACTGATTCAGTTTCATCTCATGCTCCTGTGATTAAATCAATTTACTCTCTTGGCTTTTAATGCTTTGCCAAGAGAGGTTTCTTCTGTCCACCATGGCCTATGCAATGAACAATGATTAAGGGACGTCACATTGCCAAAGATATAGATTCTGATTCCCTGTATGATTTTTACTTTGCCTAAATCCCAATAGGTTCCCCTAGCTTACAGACAGGATTGCAGATAAAATTGGGTTTGTAGGTGAAGTATGGAGCTTGAAAAGAGGAAAGGTAGAAGCAGGCAATAAGCAGAATTTCAATTTTTGTCTAGATTACTCAGGCAATATTACACAGTTGCAACATTTGCATCGTTACTGCCTGGAGACCATGTTACATTTTCTGCATGTTTAAGATAATGTTCCCATACTGCAAACCCCAGGATTCCACAGGATATAACAGTCTAGTGCAGAAATAGCCAAGGACCATATGAAGCCACCATTAAGACTGGAGCTTCATGTGCCTTGAAGAGATTCACATCTACAGCTTCTCCATGCAAGTGTAGGGCTCCCCTTCATATGTGTGTGTGGGATTTGAAGGGGTTATTTCCAGACACTTTCAGATATATAGGTGAAGATGATTTCAACCTTTAAAGGTGGCCTTAAAATAAATTTTAAATAAAGCTGAATTGAAAGAACTTCTCTTTGGTGATGAGTTGTCTTTATGTACCTGGCTGGGATTGTGTGGTTTGGAAGACTGAATAACTAAGGCCATTTCTGCACTACAGTGTTATAGTGCTATTATTTTACTTTCAAAATTTTGTGGAATTCTGGGGTTTGTAGTTTACTGAGGCCAAAGAGCTCTCTGGTTGACAATTCTGAATGCCTCTCCCTAAACTGCTAACCCCAGGATTCCATAGGATTGAAAGTGGAATAATAGCACTATTAACAGTGCAGTGCGGAAATGGATTGAAGTCAAAGCAAATTTGAAGTTTATTATGCTTCCATTTTATATGGTGGAATCTCACATGCATAGCTCACTTCTTACCCTGGGCATCTCATCTGTTTTTTACTTGGCACCTGCCTTTTCCAAATTACCCATTTCTAAAAGGCTTTGGTCTAAGCATTTCTGAAGGAAGAATGATCCTACTTGGTTCTCTAGTTTTTGAAAATAATAATTTGATAAGAATTGTGCATTAGTGCATTGCAATGATGTAAGTTACATAAGCATTTCTCAAACAGACACAAGCCTCTTTGTGTATGTTTGTTAACAGTTTAAAATCACATCTTCCATAATACACGGGAGGTCAATGCTTGCATGCTTAACTAGTTAAGGGGCCAAAGCTCAATAATGAAATCCACTTGCTTCAGAAATCATAGGTCCTTTCTGCATGTTACCGGATCCCAGAGGCATCCCACAGGGATCCCAATAGAACCTCTCCTGGCTGCTCCCCTCCACACCAGCTGCCTGCAGGAATGGAGGAGGTGCAATGGCCATGCCTCTTCCTTACTTCCACAGCGCAGCCGGGCAGTAGCCCAGGCTGCACTGGGTCAGCAAGCATGGCCATCATGCTTCCTCACCCTCTGCAGCTCAGGTAAGTGTGGGAGGGTGTCAAGAGGGCTGTGCAATTGCCAGTCGTTGACAGGAAGAATCCATCAATGATTTGCAGCACAATCGCACCACCTGGGGATGGAGAAGGACAGGACACAGACGACATCGTGCATAAGCATCACCTGGGTCCTGTCCTTCTCTCATCCCCAGTGTGGAATAACAATGTCCTGCAGAAAGGGCCATAGACTGGAAAGCTGAAGTGTACTGCAATCTCTACCTTTGTTGCCAAAGCAATCATTTCAACCTGTAGCATTGTCCTAGATATCAGAATTTTAAAATGTTAATTTTTAAGATTGCAGTTCCCAGAATCTCCTGTGCTAGCTAAGGGATTCTGAGTGTCAAGTCCAAAAAAATTAACGTGTCCAAGTTCTGAAGTAAACACACAAAGGTTGCCAGCAAACTGCTCTATAGATTATTTTTAAATCAATTCATACTGCCTTTATATATGTCAATGTGATTGTCCTGCTGGCCTTTGTGTCTGCTTCTGCTTTACTTTCAGAACCTGGTCCCCCAAGAAAACAGACAATTTTGCAAAAAAATAAGTTTTTCTGAAAAATTAACAAGCCATCTGAATCAAACCATTGGACTCTGTATTACTCAGCAATGACTGGAAGTAGCTTCAGGTTTTCAGATCAGAGTGTGCCCATCTTCCCCCCAAGACAATTTAACCCACCTTTACCCCACATTGTTGTTGTTTTTTTAGTGTTTCTTTTTATTGAAATTTCTTGGCTTGGAGAAATTTCTGAATTTTGGAAAGTGCTTATCAAAAATCATCTAAATTTCATAGCCCTGTATGCCAGTCACATTGTTGACAATTGCCAGCATGAAGAGGATTATGTTGCCCCTGCCTGATCTATAGTTGTAAGGGAGGGGGAGAGTGAGTGTGTCAGGAGAGTTTGGGGGGCAGGGAAGAGCCACAATCCTAACTGGATACCACAAACATGGCTCCATACACAGGAACTCAAAGGCTAGACTTTGGGACTTTCTGCACTACACTGTTATAGTGTTATTAACGTATTTACTCAGCATTGCCTGGGGTTTTTATTTTCCTCTTAAGAACTCACCAAACTGTCATCTCCATTTCCTGTAACTTTGTTCCACATTTCCCAATACAATCTGTATTCAGAGTTATTTACATACACAGTTTGGGTTCCTGAGGGAATACACCATTGGACTCTGTATTACTCAGCAATGACTGGAAGTAGCTTCAGGTTTTCAGATCAGAGTGTGCCCATCTTCCCCCCAAGACAATTTAACCCACCTTTACCCCACATTGTTGTTGTTTTTTTAGTGTTTCTTTTTATTGAAATTTCTTGGCTTGGAGAAATTTCTGAATTTTGGAAAGTGCTTATCAAAAATCATCTAAATTTCATAGCCCTGTGTAAAGTCTTCTCCATCTGGTGAAACTGTCTGTTTTTCCTGTATTGCCCTTAGCTTAATTTCATCTTCTTTCCATGGAATTTATGTAGAAATTTGTGAATTCTATAAAGTTCCTATCAGAGCAAATTCACACCCAGGTCTATTCATACATTTCCCAACAAAAATGAGAAACCTTGATGTTTCCATCTCTTATGTTAGAGGTGTGGGATGTTTGATTCTCCAGATTTGCTTCACAGCATCTCCCATCATCCCTCACCATTGAGTATACTGCCCATAGTTGATGGCAGTTGCAGTCTAACAACGTCTGGAGAGCCTGACATTTCCCACCCTTGCTTTGTAGAAAGAGATGTTAGCTGTGAACGGCCTCCATTCGTAAAGAGAATGCAAAGCTAGTTACGTGTACTTTGTCAACAATATTCTCAATCTGACTGTTGTAAAGGATGCTTGATCTGGGACAATGGTCTTGCCACTAGCACTGCCTGCTACAGACTCTGATTATGTAGGATGGAAGGATATTATGGGTTTGCAAAGACTCACCATTTCTATAATAATTTTGTGTATTACTATAGAATTGCTTTACAGGCTCTTCCAACAGCATTCCATTGTCTAATCTGACAGGTGGAAATGGGAGCCTTAGGACTATTAAAATGGATTTTCTATTATGTCTGGTATATGTAGCAAGGCCCTTGGTGAATGGAAGTTCTAATACAATCTGAAAGCTTACAATTTCCAATAGCTTTCAGCATTTCCCATGGCTGCCCCTTGGTGAGGAGGTCTGTTGATTATACATATAGGCTGTGGTAGTAGACATCTGCGTCTGAGACTTTTATCTGCCTGGCTGCAAGATACATGCTGCATTTCTTTATTTATCTTGGAGTGGTTTCTCTCCCTATCATCTAGAAGGCTGCTGAGCAGCAATAAATTGGATAAATCATTGCATTATATCGTCATGTAAGATGGAAGGCACTATTACGAACCCTTAATTCTGTGCATTTTCAGCGTCTGCATGTGGACATCGTACTGACCTATATTATTCTCTGTGTTAAAATGTTAACATTCTAACCCACCATTTATTCATTTTTAATGTGAGAAAAGATCTATCTCCAAAAGAGGAGGATGGGTGTCATGCTTTCAGACAATAGAAGGGAGTATAGAAACAGGAAAACGTGCATCCATCAGATAAAATATTTTACTACATTTCTGTGGATTATCTCTCAAATTAAAAAATGATTTTTTCCATGTTTATACAGTAAATTAATCCTACCGATGTTGTTTTTAATGCTTTAAGGGAAAGAAGAACACAAGGCAGTGTGAATCTGTGGTACTATTCTGGAACCCAGTAGAGTTTTTGAACCCTTTGGACTACTTTGTAGAGAAGAAAAAACCTCAAGGGGAAAAAAATTAATTTGGGTAGGGTTTTCAGGCTTCAGACATCTCCCAGGGGGCTTTGGGGCAAGCAAAACAGGACCTCAGGTGCCAGATGTTGCCCTTTGCTGCACCTTGACCACTACTCATTAGACCTGCACAAACTAGGGGAAAATGTTAAACAGTTGGCCCTCCACAATTTCTAGGGTTAGAGGCATAGGACCCCCACAAAAGTGGAAAAACCACAACTAGTAAAATCTGTATGTGTATCTGTGAGAAGGGGGCTGAGGCATGGTGGGCAAAGTGGGCACCCAGGGACTAAATCAGGTCAGAGAAAGGAGAAGGAGAGGGGGTGGGTAGGTCAACATGGTGGCCCTGTGCTTCCTCTGTCTTGCCCATTTCCTTCCTTCTGTGTGCGGAGGACATCAGGAAACAGTTTATGCTGCTGAGAAATCAGAGTGAACTGTACTTAGCTGGTCAGACAACAGCTGACAGAGGAGAAGGAGGACCAGAGTCAGGTATTTACAGGGCTGCATGGCCTGATCAGAGCAGCTGAGATGGAAAGTTCCAGTGGAAAAGAAGCACTTGAGGTACAGGGAAGAATTGGTTGGAAAAACTTGCAAATAATCAAATCTGTGAAAGTGAAACCCACAAATATGGAGAACCAACTGTATAGCAGAGGTATGGAACAAATGCCCCCCCAAATATTGCTGGACTGCAGTTCCCACTGGGTATAACAAGCTTATTCTAGGATGAGACATTAGGCATTAAGGTAATCATGGTCTGAAAAAGGAACTTCTCCAGGCACTGCTTTCTGCCTCATGTTTCCCTCATACTCTCTTGCTACTTGTTCTTCTAATGGATACACTGATATCATGACCTGCTTTCTGAATGAAAACCTTGAAATTGTGGATGCCTAGATACTTTTCTATTCTGATTGAACTCCTATCCAGAGACTGAAATTAACTCTTCACAAACACTGGCTAGCTTTCTGTTAGTCACTTACCAGTGCATAAGTGCAGCTTATGCATGTACAAAATCCCTTATCTCAGCCAATGAGTTACATTGAATTAGTTCTTTCCCCCAGTAAAACAGGTGTAGCTACATTCTGGTACCACTGTGCTTCAGTGGGACATAACTTCCCTCCTTTTGCAGTGAGACTGTAACTCTCACTGCAAATTAGTCTCAAAATATTTATTGATATTTTGCTCCTCTAAATGTGAAACTGAAGCAGAAGACTATGGCCCTTTCCAGATGTGGTGGGGAAAACACCCGAACACACTACTCACCAGATTTTTCCTGCGTCTGGGTGAGTCCGTTGCAACCAGGAGCAACACGAGTTCGCTGCTCCACAGTTTTTCGGCGTCCTAAATGGCGGCTTCCAGTTGGTGGAGGCTCTCCACTAACCGGAAAAGCTTGCCAGCCGAAAGCCCGCCCCTGGAAGATCTGCAAGCACGCACTTGCGCACACCTGCAAATCTGCTCCGGAGCTGGGCGACGGAGCGGCATGGGGTTGTGCGCTCTGTGCTTTTTAAAAACCTCTAAAAAGAGGTTTTTAAAAAACACGCCATGCGACCAGTTCCGGTCGCTCCTGCATGGACTGAGGTATGGAACTATGAAAAGTAGTCCGACCCAGTCCACTACAGGGTGCAGAAGACCTCCGTCAGAGGTCGCTCTGCACCGTTTCAATAGCCCGGTGCGGAAAGGGCCTTTGCCAGCAAAGCGGGTTTTTTCCCCCTACAAAAGGAATCATAATCATCACTGCTACTGTTGCTATAGGCAAATGGGTAGATTTTGGATACTTTCAGAATTTGTTGCACTTACATTCTTTGGAATAATCTAGTCCTTTTTTTACTTATAAGTAGATATGTACAAACTGGATTTTTCTACAATTGTGCTTTCCACAGTTTCTCCTGAGTACATGAGACATGAAAAATGTTGCTTCAGGAAGGCTCTGCTTATACATTTTTTTCTACGCGATTAGTTATTTAATGAGTAAAATTGCAAACAATTTCCTATTCTTCCAGGAACAACATGTAACTTTGGAGGGGGTAATTAAAGTATAACTATGCCTCCCTGTGTTGTGTGCCTGCAAGTCATTTCCAACTTATAGTGACCCTAAAGGGAACTTATCATGGGGTTTTCTTGACAGTTTGTTCAGAGGGAATTTGCCCATGCCTTCCTCTGAGGCTGAGAGACTATGACCTGTCCAAGCTCACCCAGTAGGTTTCCATGGCCAAACAGGGATTTGAAGTCTGGTCTCCTAGTGTCCTAAGTCCAACACTGGATCTCTCTACTCTTCACAGTGGATACCACAGAGGATCTCCCTACCCTTCACGCCAAATTAAAATGACTGGGAACATTGTTATACTTCTCAAATAACATATTTCCTTTTTTCTCAGTTTCTCATTATTTCTTTTCAGTATACCCTGGATGCTCTGGAAGGACCAGGGGCTAAAAAAAAACAAAAAAAACTGATAGGGTGCTTCATGGAGCTCTCAGGCCCACTCCTGCCTTAAAGGTGTTCCCTTGTTTTGCTGATCTTTCTAAGAATGAGAGCAGTTATTTGGAAGAAATAGTAGAATAATATCTATTGCAGTATTTTCTCTTGTACTGTGCAATTCAAATAAACATGCTGAAATTCTGGTTCCAAGGGTGAATAAAAATCCCCTAAATTTAATCAGTTGCATTGTATAAGAAACATATTTTTTCTGAAGAATAAATTTTCTAAAATATATATATTTCATACATTTTTTAAAACAGAACTATGCTCCTTTCCCCTAACATTACTGCATATGTAAACCTGAAGCACACTAGTATTGTCTTCATAAGAAGTGTCAAGGTCTGAGTGTGAGAAAGTCTTCTCATGATGTGAGACAATGTCTCTTTCACACGTCCTTCCGACTTCAAAGTAGTTTCTGTAGTGGGCTGAAATTCTGACATAAAGAATAGCTGAGAGCAAATTAAAACTGTAAAACATGTACCGCAACCAGTAACATTTCAAGATATCGCCTCAAATATTAAAGCAGATTTTCTTACCCAAATGATGAACTCATGAAATGTTCATGAAAATGTCACGAGTATTTATTCTAGGTAACATGCCCATAGTCCAGGACCCCCTCTAGAGTTCATGTGAAATTCTGTTTTGTTTTATTCCCTATATTTTCTACCTCTAAATATTGTAAATCAAAACAGTCATCAGATCCAAAACCCATCAGATCTTCGAATTCGTCGAGAAGACCCCCTACTGTGCTCTCTGAATTTTTAACCTGTTTGGTGTCTCATATGACAGATATTTTTTTAAAAACCTGGACATCAGCTTGCATGCAGGCAGTCAGCTTTTTGAAATCCCATCATTCCAAAGTAACTTCAGAGCTTTTAACTAATCTTATTTCTATCTGCATCAAATACTCAAGCATGCATAAAGAGCCACACCTTTTGCAGTAGAATAAACATGAAATCTTCTTTCCTATAAAGATAATCTTAAAACAGATTTGTTTGCAGCTATTTTTCTTTCTCTAGGCTTAATTTACTATGAAATCTCTTTCCTTTTTTCTGGGTTGCTATACGCACTCCCTCTAGCGATAACTATGTATAAACATTGTTGCTTTGTGTGAAAGAAATTGAATTTCCCAGGTGGCCTACAAACCATTTAATGAAGTGTATAGCACAAACATTTCATTACAACATATTGCACACTTTTACCTTTAATAACTACATTCCTCATCCAGAAGGTCTCCATAGTTTTCAGAAATGAATTACACTAGTATTATTTCGACTAGAATGTTTTTCCCCATCACTGCCAAGAACTATACTTTACTAAACTGTTATACTGATTATCAAATGTGCTGGCTTCTGACGCCACTACTGTTTTAATCAGACCTGATTATGTGAGCATCCTCTAAATTTATTTGAAATTATGAGTCTAATTTTAATTTCTTGGGAGTGTTTCCATTGTACAAGAAGAAATCATTGTGTCATTGGGAGGATGAAGGCAAAACAAGATATTCCAGAAATACTGAATCCAGACAACATTTCCCCACCACATCAGATGCCCAGATGAATCTTAATCAGTCAGTGGGTCTTTTTCTTTTGGGACTATTTCATCACTTTACTCTGAATTTCTCCCAAAGTCAGTTGCGTCTGTTTCTTTCCTCTTCATCTTTTCTTCCACTTTCGTCTCTTCTGTTGCCAGTTTTCTCTCTGGATGGAGTCTCATATTCATCCATCAAGTACACCATTGTAGTATTTCACCCAATTCCCTCTCCAGAGTGGCACTCCATAAATGTGGCCATGACATTCAGTTAGAGCACACACACACAAAAGGGATTTCATGGCCTGGTGACAGGTTCAGGGTTAGCACCCTGTGAAGCTCCCATGATTCCAATGCCTCTGCGCAACCTATCTGCACAAAATGTCATACATACATATGTACATCTGGAGACATGCATTTGGCTACAAAGCCATATTGACCCATCTCTGAATTAAATGAGGAAATCTGGTTCTTGAAGCTCATCCAGATCATTAAGCAATATATAAAAATGTGACCAGGCTGCCTGATGCACAGTAAAAGACAAGACTGTTAGAAGAAACAGCATTTGGTAAAGGAGCTGCTAGGAGTCCTCTTTTGATACCAAGGGAGGTGAATGATGTAGCATTCCAAGGGTGAAAGACAAATATACATTTGAAAGAGCTTTGATCATACAGATGCTTCAGGATATGTGTGGGATCTAATACTGGCAATACAGTTCTGTGTTCAAAGGGTACATTAGGGTGTACATTTTAAGGGGTATTGCAGGGTAAAAATGTATGCTTATGGCACCAAGTGCATTGTTGTAAAAAAATGTGAAAATAATGCTGGTTTTCATGGGTTTTTTTAATAGAAGTTGTAATTTGATGCATAAATGAAGCAGAATAAACTTTTGGAAGAGTACATGGGCAAATAACATTGAGCAGATAGGAAACGACACCCACTCTCCTTTCTAGTGAGAATTGGCTAAAAAAAAAAGAAAATAGCTGGATTCCAAAGTGTATGTTTTTGAAGCAGAAAACCAGTGTTCAGACCACTTCCAGGAAGTTTAGAATGTCTGTCTGCTTACTCCAAGATATAAAGCTTGCATTTCTTATCTTCTTTTTCTTTTGATTTGACATTACTTTATTTTTAAAAACCAAATAGGGATTAAATAGATGGAAATATCTGGAAGATACTGAGCATCAGCATGAGTAATAGGCAGATGACAGCCAGCTGGGCTGTTAAGTTCCGTATAAGGCACTAGATCTTGTCTAATCTTGGAAGCTAAGCAGGGTGATCCCTGGTTAGTACTTGGATGGAAGACTGCCAATGAATACGAGGTGCTGCAGGCTATATTTCAGATGAAGAGACTTAAAGAAATCTGTCTCTGAGTATTCCTTGCCTAAGAAATCCCTATGAAATACATGGCAGATGCACACAGACACACATAAAGCTAGTACTGAAGCTGTGAGAAGATTCTGACCTCTGCTTTCTACACAGATGAATCTGAGGTCAGAGCCTCTTCCAATTAATTCCTTGTGTGCTTAAAGAAATTTTCTCCTCATGTGTAAAAGGATATAAAATAGAAGATTCAACCATTGTAATGAACAAATCAGTCCGTAAGGAAACAAAGATAAGCATTTCTGGAAAAGATCGTCTTGGAGTTGATTTATGCATATTACAATATTATATGAAAATGTCACTAGACGATAGCTAAATTTGTACATTTATTCCTATGTCTCATTTTTAGAGCACTTATTACTCTAGCATGCCACATGGACAGATCTCTTTATGTCTTTCATGACAGTGATGTTTGGCTATTGTGGTTTCACTTGCAGAGTTCTAGATCAACTTGTAAATCTGCCACAGAGATTATATATCTTACCATTGCTTAGCTTCCTGGGATAATAAGATAAAGCAGAAAGGAACACTGATTGGGAAGAATTACAAATAATCTTTCTTGAATCGGTTCATCGACAAGCTCATGAACTAATGAAGCCATCTCAGTGGCAGATGCTTTTGCTATACAGTTAAGTTGCTATGTCCCTACAGGACAAATGTGTAAGTAGCTTTCTGCCCAGATTAAGATGAAGCCAGTTTCATCTCAGCAGCATTTGGGTTAGCAAAGAATCCACAGGAACATCAATGGTGAAATAATGTTTATTTTCTATTTGGCTGGCAACATGCATAAAGAAATGCCTACTGGATTCTGTATCTTGTTGGCTACCAAGGATGAGGATAATGAAAATTTCTTTTAAAAAAATTAATTCAAGATATAGCATTGTTTCTTTCACTGGTTTTATCAATTCTTTGAACCATAGAATCATAGAATCATAGAATTGGAAGAGACCCCAGGGGCCATTCGAGTCCAACCCCCTGCCACGCAGGAACACTTCTCAAAGCATTCCCAACAGATGGCCATCCAGCCTCTGCTTAAAAACTTCCAAAGAAGAAGACTCCACTACACTCCAAGGCAGCATATTCCATTGCTGGACAGCTCTGACCGTCAGGAAGTTCTTCCTGAGGTGCAAGTGGAATCTCCTTTTCTGCAGCTTGAATCTGTTGCTCCTTGTCCTAGTCTCTAGAGCAGCAGAAAACAAGCCCGCACCCTCCTCGACATGACACCCCTTCAAATATTTAAACATGGCTATCATGTCCTCTCTTAACTTTCTCTTCTGCAGACTAAACATACCCACCTCCATAAGCCGTTCCTCGTAGGGCATGGCTTCCAGACTCTTCACCATTTTGGTTGCCCTTCTCTGGACATGTTCCAGCTTGTTGATATCCTTCTTGAATTAAGGTGCCCAGAACTGGACACAGTATTCCAAATGAGGCCTAACCAATGCAGAATAGAATGGTACCATTACCTCCCTCGATCTAGACACCATACTCCTATTGATGCAACCAAGAATCTGTTGGCTTTCTTGGCTGCCTCATCACACTGCTGACTCATGTTCCGCTTGTGATCTACCAAGACTCCTAGATCCATTTCACATGTACTGCTATCCAGCCATGCATCCTCCATCCAATACTTGTGCATTCCATTTTTTTCTGCCTCAGTGTAGGACTTTACATTTCTCTCTGTTGAAAATCATTTTGTTAGTTTTGGCCCAGCTCTCCAATCTGTCAAGGTCATTTTGAAATTTGATCCTGTCCTCTGGGGTATTAGCAACCCCTCCCAATTTGGTGTCATTGGCAAATTTGATCAGCATGCCCTCCACTCCTTCATCCAAGTCATTGATGAAGATGTTGAATAGCACTGGGCCCAGGACAGAACCCTGTGGCACCCCACTAGCCACTTCTCTCCAGGATGAAAAGCAGCCATTGGTGAGCACCCTTTGGGTTCGGTCGGTCAACCAATTACCAATCCAACTAATAACAGCCCTGCCCAGCCCGCATTTTACTAGCTTCTTTGCAAGAATGTCATGGGGAATTTTGTCAAAGGCCTTACAGAAGTCAAGATATGGCACGTCTACAGCATTCCCTTCATCTATCAAGCCTGTAACCCTATAATAAAAAGAGATAAGATTAGTCTGGCATGACTTATTTCTGAGAAATTCATGTTGACTTTTAGTGATTACGACATTGCTTTCTAAATAAATACAAACTGACTGTTTAATGATCTGCTCTAGGATCTTTCCTGATATTGATGTCAGGTTGACTGGCTGATAATTATTTGGATCCTCTTTTTTCCCCTTCTTGAAGATGGGGATGACATTTGGCCTCCTCTAGTCTGCTGGGATTTCTCCTGTTCTCCAAGAGTTCTGAAAGATTATTGCAAGTGGTTCAGAAATGACTTCTGCCAGTTCTTTCAATATCCTTGGATGTAATTCATCCGGCCCTGGAGACTTGAATTCGTTTAGTTTAGCCAAATATTCCTGTACTACTTCTCTACTTATTCTATGCTGCACTTCTCTCCCTTCCTCACTTGCTCCTGATCTCCCAGGTTGAGTACTTCTATCCTTTTGGGAGAAAACTGAGGCAAAGAAGGTGTTGAGTAGTTCTGCCTTCTCTCTTCCCTCCGCTAAATTCATTCAACACAATTTCATGGTTGCTTAAGTTCATAGTTTCTCTTTCCAAAACCCTTGCAAGGGGATCTCAGTGGGTCTGAGGTATATGAAGGTTCATGTAGCTGTTAAGAATGTAGATTTCTTTTAGTTCCTGTAAACTACAGTGCCTGCTTTCCAGAGGGAGAAGGAATAACATTTGAAGAGTACATAGGTCCTGATAAGAGACATAGAAAGAGCAGGAAGAACATTGTGTGTGTGTTTAAAAAACAACCACAATAGATTGTTAGTGTAGGCTGGGGTTCTAGCTATGAATATGCTGAAGACTGCAGTTCTACTCCATCCTATCCTATCCGTCAGACTCTGATGTCTGGCTCCTGCATCAATAAAATGCTGTGAGTTCTGGGGTGTGTGTTGCACTTGTTTTTATGCCTGTTTGATAAGAAATCAAAGAAGGTCAGTGCTATCAGTCTATACCTTTGTGAAGCTCTTTGTTTATACTGCAGCTTTGATTGCAAGAACAATTCTCTTTTTTTAAAAAAAAAAGTCATAGTTGAAACTATTTCATGCCATTTCCTGCTACATCATATATTTGCATACAACAATTGAGGGAGAATATTTTATCCTTCTTACAAAATCAGAAATAGTAGATGTATTTCCCATGTTAGGATTCTGTCCTTGGGGCATTGCAGTTATTCTGAGTGTAGTGCTTCTGGCAGATACTTGAAAAGAAAAGCTCTGCTGTGTGCACAGCAGCACCAGTCTCCACCTCCAGGTATTTATCAGAAGAGGTTTGAAGACAGTTTTTCATTGCTGCCAAGTTCTGCACAATCCATTGGTAATGAATAACTGGAAGAGTCACCATTTTGTTTGGCCTGTGTTTGGGAATATATTGGGATCTCAGATTTCAGTGTAAGGATGAGAAACTGTCAGCAACTGCTGAAATCAGTTGCACACAAAATAACACAACATATATTTGTTACCTTCTTGTTTTGTCTCTCCTCTTGGTTCAGTATCTTGGATAACTCCTTTAAAAGTTCATGTGGATTCACTGTCCCAATGACATGGAAGCCACCTGCTGCTACTGTGTATTTATATCCCTTTTCTCTTTCAAAGCAGAACTCAAGGTAACTTACAAAGGCTTCCTTGTGGTCTCCCATGCAGGTATTTGCTTAGCTTTACCTAAGGGCTACATGATGTGTCTTCAGACCATACCCTGCAGCTACATTATCGTTGGATGTACCCTGAAATATGACTCACTGTTGGTCATCAATGTTACTGTGCTTACTGTATTCAGAATGTTTTAAAAGATATCTTAGTTCTCCTTACAGCAAATCTGCAGGATATGTCAACCTCGTTTTTAAAACAGTAAGCTAAGAGAAAGGGATAACTGTTTGCCAAGGCCCATTGAATAAATCTTTGACTGAACAGGGATGTAAATCCATGTCTTTTTGGAATAGCTATCTCTGTAGACCTCACAGTATACTTGTATCAGACATTATAAAAATTCAGTTTCCTTAAAGGTATGCTGTACTGGATTGCCAGTGCCTTGAAAGGTGCTCGTGGGTTTTTAATAGATAAATATAAGAAGAAGTTGAATTGGCACAGTCTTAAACATCATGGCAGTACTATGACTTGACTTGCCAGATCCACTTAAAATCTCATTTCTATACCTTTTCAAAAACCTCTTTGGATTGAGGCCAAAGCTTTCCCCTCCAGCTGAAATCTTGCAACAGAAAAACATGAGTGATTCTCATGGGAGGTTTTTTATACTAGGTAAGACCATTGGTCCATCTACATCAGTAGCATCTAAACTGATAGGCAGCGACCTGTTGAGATCTCAGGCAAATGTCTTTTCCAGCTTTGCCTGGAAGAACCAGGGACTGAACCTGCAAACTATTATTTCTTTAACATGAGAACCAGCTCTAACATCAGCAGAATGAGGCAGCTGCCCCTGATAATTGATTTTGAGTATAAAGAAAGTAAAGGAAATTGTTAGTGATTTAATTTATTATTGTTGTATTATTTTTTCTGCCAGGGAAGGAGCAAAGTACTTGTGGGATTTTCTACCTTAGTTCCCAATGTTTCTTGGCTTTACTTGAATACTTTTTACAATTTCACTAATCTTGGATACTTTTGATTTATCTAGGTGTTAAGGGGGATCAATAGGTTGCTCTGACTCAGGTACCAATGCTCCCTGGACAAGCTCTGGCACTGAGCTACAGTCTCTCTCCAAACTATGTTTTTTCCTTGAAGAGCAGCTTCCTTTCAGAAAGCTTCACAGCTAGAACTCGCTCATCTCCTGTGGTCAGGCATGCTATGGGAGAATTTCAGTTTCACAGTGATTAAACTGCTGTGGACAATGGTGGGAACTATTGTCCTTTCCCCAGCAAGAGACTTTGCTTTGCTTTGTTCTGGTGTCACAGCCACCTAACTGTGAGAAAAGAGGCAGTGCTTTCATTGAATGACACAGCTACCACACTAATTGATGGGCTAAATCCACAAACATAGATGGATTTCACTCAGTGAAAACATTCTTCCACAAGTCAAATATTAGGATAACTACATGAAAAAGAAGAGAGAGCTGATGTACCTTTAATAGCTAGGTGGAAGGAGAAAATACAACAGGCAGAGCTTCAATGACAAGCTATGCCTGCTGAAATTCCCTCTTCTGCCCAATTGTTAAAGGTGCACTCTCTGTGTCTCATTTTTTTATGTGGCCGCCTTATCAAAATACCCCTGCTTAGAAAACCACCCATCCATGTACAGTAACTGTTCCCAGACTGGACTCCCTTGTTTTTTTCAAGATATGTGTTCCCCACATTTTTTACTATCTTTGCTGGAACAATAATCACTAAGCTAATGAAAGTAATGGACATATATTTTATTTTATGCCTTCCAAATGTCTCAAGGGTTTGTTGCTGTTGTTGTTCTGTGCCTTCAAGTTGTTTCCAACTTACAGCAACCCTAAGGCAAACCTATCACAGGGTTTTCTGGGGTGAGAGTGTGTGATATACCCAAGGTCACCCAGTGGGTTTGCATGGCTGAACGGGGAATCAAACCCTGGGCCATTTCCGCACTGGCCTGTTATAGCACTATGATTCCACTTTCAACATCCTATGGAATCCTGGGGTTTGCAGTTTGGGGAGGGGTCGGCTGGCAAGCCCCAGGATTCCATAGGATGTTGAAAGTGGAATTATAGCACTCTAACAAGCTAGTGCAGAAATGGCCCTGGTCTCCTCTTACAAAAGAAAAGCTGCTTCTTGTTTCAACTTCATAGCAAAAGAAAAGTCAGTTCCCTCTTTTAAAGTGTAAACAACAACAAAAAAGAGTGAAAAAGACAGAGCTCCTCCACCACCTCTCCAAAAATGAAGAAGAAAAGAAGTGTAACAGAAGGAAGGATCTGAAGAGTTAACATCACTCAGACAGTGCTCCAAAGCAAGGGAGAAGCTCAAACACAATTTCTGCACCTATGGCTTTCAGAACTCAGTTGGATGTAATGTCTACATCAAGGAACTGACAGAATGAAGCTAACTGGTGTGAAAAAACCACTCCTTCTGAAGGAGCTTCTAAATACCAGTTGTCTAAATCTATTGATAAGCATAGATGCATTATTAATGAAGCCTGTAGCTTTGCCTGGTGCTGCTCAGATGGTTCAAGCATTTAGTAGGAACTATTTTCTGTGAAGTGTTGCACGGAATAATGACAGTGCCTGTCTTAAATCGAACAAATGACTGTAGCAAGCTCTTGGGAGGCTGCAAGCAAGCAGATGCTTTCCAAGTGAAAGGCGGCGGGGTACCACCTGCTGTAGTAGGCAGGCAGGCAGGCAGGCCGGCCGGCCAGCCGACCACTAGAATATTGACTTGTTAATAATTCAAGACAACAGGAACCCCTAGCTCTTTGAACATCACCCTGCCCCTTCATCATGGGCTTTTCATCACCCTAATGAGCGTCTTGAAGTATTAGATGCTAAAATAACTCCCAGGATTCCCTAAAGACCAGGAATTCAGACTGGAATACTAGCAAGCATAAAGTCTGTAGCACATACAGGAAGAAATGTCATGGGCTTCTGAAAGAAAGAAACAAGTAGATATCCACGGGTTTAAACCATTCTGACAGAGTGCAAGAGTAATCCAGTTGGATTTCTGGTAGTCTTGTAAGTGGATTTATTGTGGAAGAGTCCAATGCCCCTTTTCAGGTACATATCATACAGCTGCTATGTTGCTGTGCTGGGGGAGGCATGTCTGATGATGTATGTGATGTAATGCTTTCTGGTGGATCCCATGTCACTGAGACAGTGATCTACTCCAGGACTTAAAAAGAGCTATCCAAGGTGCTAAATCTCTTTACACAACAGAGTTCAGCATCTTAGATAGCTCTTTTAAAGTTTAAACTCAAACCTAGACTGGATTTACCACTCCATTGACTCCAGATCCACCAACCACTCCTGGCTGTGGGCCACTCTTTCCTTCTTGGCCCTTCCTATCCTTTTCCATTTTAATGCCCAGTGACCTGATAATTGAGTTTAAAATGGTTCAGAAAGATAGTTCATAGTAATCAAGGCTCAATAGCTGAGTTGCCAGATGTTGTGCTACAGAGGGCTGCCATGCCTTTATTTCTGACTAGCAGATGTATCCACTTTGCATGGGCTTAATACTCTTAGTCATCTTCATCTACCATAGTCTTTTTCCCTTGTATCTACTCACTAACAAACTCAGGAACTCTTTGGCTGGCATTCCTGTTAGTGGTATATGCAGATGTAAGTCAAACTTACATTTGTCTTTTTTGTTGTCCTCATGGGGGTTGGTATTCCCTTCTTCCCCCTGCAATGAACAAAGCTGCCCCCCGGACTTACCACAGAATCACTACAGCCACCACAGCCATTCCATGCCTGTTGTGGTGGGGTCAGAGACCCCTGGAGGACCCTAGCAGATCTCAGCAAATGATATCATCATTTCACATCTGGTTACAAACGGGTCTGAACCTCCCCCACTCTTTGCCAACCAGAGAATGGCTGTTGTTGTGGGGGAGGGGGCTGCAACAGCTCCATAGTAAGACCAGGAGCTGGTGAATGGCCAACTGTAGTAGAATTCTATATGCAAAAATACTATGCTATGCTATATTATGGCTTCTTTCATTCACCCACCTTGGTGCTCTTTCTCTAGAGTGAAGTACTCTTTCTGTCTTTTTGCCAGCAGAAGTGCTTCTTCTCTGCCCCTTTCCTTAGTCTCCATGCCCTTTCTTCATCTCTTTCCCTTTATTCCACATCTTCTTTCCTATATGTCACACCACAACTTTCCTTTTTTTGTTTATCTTGCTCTCCTTCCACCCTGGTGCTTGTTCAACCTTTCCCTCTGCTTACTCTCCTCCCTGCTCTCTTATCAGACAGCAGGACTTTTTCCCCTGTCCCCCCCTCCCCCCTCCCTCCTTTGTAGTTTAAAAGGATTTGTTGGCCTCAGAGAAGGAAGCAGCTGCTGCACATGGCATGTTTTGCCTACCGTGCCTCTAGCCCACGCAAAGCCTTCCAGAAGCACTCTGGAGAACTGAATATGCCACACTTGACCACAGTTTCCATACTAATAATTGTGGAAGTATGCCACCTAGTGAGTGAAGATGGCACTGTGTGCTTCAGATTAGGGGAGTATGCCACCTAGTGATGAAGATGGCACTGTGTGCTACAGATTTAAATGAACTAAAATGAATTAAGTTGTTTAAAAAAAACAGCTAATCCTGAGGTGCACACTCCAAAAGTCACCATAGTATGTATGTCAAGTTTCGGTAACAAGCTTTCTCAATCTGCAATTATGGTGGAGACAAACACACATGTGACATGTACTCCTTTCTTTATAGACATTGACTGGTGATGGCTACTCTAGAACATGATCTTCAAACAGTCTGAACTGGCAGCTTTTCCTCATATGCACATTTCTATCTAGCACAGACATCGTACCAGAGTCTCCCCTTTCCTGCTTCGGAAATAAAACTAAGTCCTAAGCTTCCTTTGCACCTTCTTTTGTAACAAAAAGAGTTCCCCTAATGTCCTCTTTTAGAAAACTATCCCATTTGGTTTCCTTTACAAACCTTGGTGCTTTGAGCTTTTGGGGATTCTTTCCTGAGAACAGAAAACCAGCCAGCCTATTTAGTCACTCTAAGCAGAATTGCAACTAATCCTACATCAATTCCTTCATTCCTTTCAGCCTCAAAAATGCTGAAGCCTTTCAATTTATCTTATTTCATGGTTGGGGAAAGTGTGCCCTATGGGCTGCATGCTATCTCCAACCATTTATGTGCAGCCAAAGTCCATTTGATTTGAGTGGTGCCCCCAGCCCTGAATTTGGGGTAAGTAAAAAAAAAAAAAAAGCCCCCCCATGCTGCTTAGGATGGTGTTGTGAGACAAAATGCCCCAAGTCCAAGAATTAACTAGAAATACCCAAACTCCACTGACAATCAGCTGATAATAATCTATTAGGTGCACAACACAAGTGGCTGTTCCACCACAGGAGACTGGGGTGAATAAAAACTGGACCTTGCTGCCACCACAATGGCCAATATCTTATATGATTACATGCAAATACAGGATATGTGTGCAAATATGAGCGTACAGCCTTGCTCAGTAATATCTTATATCAGAAGATTTATACCTAGTAGTGAGGAAGGGGAGATTTCTAACATTTTAAACAAAATCAATACAATCTTTGTTAGTGTCAGTCTCCATTATATTTCATCTGTACTCAGAGCCCAGCCAATGTTCTCAGCTGATACAGCAACAGAGCACTGCTTTTCTCATCTCCTCCCATGGCTTGCAGCATGAAGTCTCTTTGCAGCCACCCTTGAAAGATGGGAATATAACGCTGTTGATTGGAACTGGCAAGATATTGAAGCAGGATAGCCAATAGTGGGGAGCAGAAGAACCAGTCACAGTTGTCCATTCATGGATAATGTTCCATTAGACTACTGCAATGCACTTTATGTGGGACTGCCCTTGAAGGTGAGCTGGAGACTACAGGTAGTATAAAATTCAGCAGCAAGATAGCTGACCAGAGTATCATATAAACAACATACAACACCACTCTTAAAGGAGCTGCACTGGCTACCAATTCATTTCTGGTCTGAATTCAAGGTGCTGGTAATGATATTTAAAGGCTTAAATGGCTTGTTACCTTGATACTTGAAGGAGCATCTCTCCCTATATATAGGGAGGTATGAAGGACAGCATCTTCTCTATATTCAATATGAAAGGGGAGGACATAGAAGAGGGCTTTCTTAGGTGTGGCACCCCAATTGTGGAATTGCCTTCTCTTAGTGGGGTAACTAGCACTAACAATAGTTTTGTTTGAGCACCAAGCCAAAACATGATTTTTTATGAAAGCCTCCAGGAACCAATTTATTTCAAAGTATACATCCACATGATTTTAAATTGTTGTAACTTTTGAAGGAGTTTTAAGTGTTGCTATATTTAGTATGCTTTTAACTTGTTTAAGTTATTTATGCTTTTGAAACAGACATGTTTCAAATTGTTCATATTGTACACCACCCTGAGTTCCCATGATAAAGGGCAGGAGAGAAGGGTGTTTTTTTTTAACAAATAATGAATACATGTGTACTGTCCCTTGTTCTTCTCTTAATCATGAGCCAGAAGGAGTGAGGAAAGAAGATGACTTCTGTATCTCCAGGGTGATGGGCTTGTAGAGGCAGGGTGAGCAACAGCAAAGGCAGGTTGTGAAGAAAATGGATTCCCTATGACTTTGGGTCATTGGCATGGGAAGCCCTGTCTGAGGAACATTGGCTAGTGGGATGAGTGTGATCCAATAGGAGGAACTCCAATGCGTCTTGCAGACTTTTCAGGGAAACAAGCAGGAGACTGTCAGCAATATGGTGCTTTGAAATACATGGTTAGGCCTTTGGAATCATTCTGTCCTATAGTTGTGTGGATGAAGCAAACAGAACCCAGTAGTAGACAGTAATGATTGCTTGTATGATTGGCAGGAGCAGAGTTTATTACCTCAGCTTCGACCCCCTTCCCCCTGCACACTAACTGGTATTCATCATGGGGAAAGTACCAGAAGGAGAAGAGAGGAGACCTGCACCTCCCACTGTCACATTACTAATGAAAAGGACATGTAGGTAGATGTGTGCATGTGCAACACATGTATGCAACAATGACTCTGGAGACAAGAGTTTGAATCTTCACCTGGCCATGGAAACCCACTGGGTGCTCTTGGGCAAGTCACATTCCCACAGCCTCAGAGAAAGTCAAAGGCAACAGATATTACCAAGGAAACTTCATGATAGGTTTGTCTCAGGATCACTGTAAGTCAGTGTTCAAAAGGGAGAGACATGATGACTAAAAAGAACCTCCTTCTGTCAGTGCACTTTGTTGTTGTGTGCCTTCAAGTCACTTCTGACTCATGGCAACCTTAAAGTGAACTTACCACAGAGGTCTTTTTTGGAAAAATTTGTTCAGAGGGGTTTTGCCTTTGCCTACCTCTGGGGATGAGAGAATGTGACTTACCCAAGGTCACCCAGTATCTGAGTGGGGACTTGAATCATAACCTCCAGAAGCCTTAAATAAATCTTGAGTTAAGTCTTGTGGGTCCCCAGCAACCAATTATATTTACAGGGGGTCCCCGGTAAAGAAAAGGTTGAGAACTACTGCTATAGACTGTCCACAACTGGCTGGAGGCCCTGAGAAACAGCCATTAACTGGCCATGATTTTACAGTACATTCTTCATCATCAACTGTTGAGCATGCTGACACCAGTTTAGAGGCCCCGAAGGGATTCTGGAACTGAAGAAAATCAAACACTATATTCTGTCAGGCATCTGAGATATGTGCAGGAATGTGTGCTTACCTGCTGCAGAAGTGAGGAGCATCTACTCATGCCTTCAACTTGCTCTTTTAGGAAGAAGAGGTTAAGATCAAAGTAATGGTGGAGACCTAAGTACATACAAAAGATTAATCCCAAACGAAGGTGTATCTAGGGTGGGATAGGTGGGGTATGTGCCCCAAGTGCCAATGCCAGGGAAGCACAAAAAAGCTGTGCATGTAAGGATGGGTGGTGGGTGTAGGGGTAAGAAGGTAGGGGTGCAACTTCCGTGTTTGCCCTAAGCACTGTTTAGGCTAGATACACCACTGACCCAAACCAATGGATAGCAAATGGCCCAACCAATTGTCTGCATTCACTGCTTTTGATGACAAGCTCCCTGTCTGAGCAATTAATAGCCAGAACCTAAATTCCCAAGAGTTATACAGTAGTGAGAGTGTTTTTGTAGCAAAGTGAGGTATAACATCTGAGCCTCAAGAATCAGCACTGGAGCTGAAAGTCAAATGGAAAATATGGCTATATGAATACTACATTGTAAATCAGCAAGTCCCAAAATAAGATAATATACAATGAACCCCTGACTGTAACTCAATTTTAGCCCTAGGCTTTCAACCACTCAGATCATCAGTGCAATTTAAAGAAGACTGTGGGACAGGGTCTTTGTCACTGCAAAGTGTTCCCTTTCTCATTGTACTGTAAAGTAAATCTTTAGAAATACAGGATGTGTTGATTGTTCTATAAAGCCTTGGTACTAAATCCATTATCTTTGCTGGCTTCTGGGCTCATTACTACAGAATATCAATTTCTGCCTGAAGACTCAGTGTACCAATAAGTGTAGTTGTCCCTTGTTGCTTGACTCTAAAGCAAGATCCAGGATTTCCCTTGAACCAGACTGAGGTAAAGCATAAAGGGAAATTTTCAGTATGCCTACCTTGCGGAGGTGCTGTTCATCTTGGAGAACATCTTGCTGTGATTTGGAGACGTGAGAGCAAAGGTGACTGCTTTGGTCAGGTTCTCTTTCTTCTTGTCTTTCCTATCCTGGGGAGTCTTTGACACTGAGAGGTCAGCATTGTTGTGTTTGGATTATGACAGGAAGTGGAAACATTCGGCCCTTTCTGCACCATACTCCATTAGCACATTCTTCTGTTACAGTCCCAGGATTGCCATGTGCATGATGATAGCAGGTTAGAAATGCTCTCTTTCACATCCTTTCTTCTTTAGTGGATGAATAACATTATTGCACTAGTGTTCCTTCTGCACTACAGCGTGCTTGGTCACTCCCTTTACCTGCCTTCACCCTGCCCCACTGCCCCTGATTGGTTGGGGTTTTTTTTGGAAGCCATAGTAGTGCAGCAATGTTGCTAATGGCAAGACATGCCAGTACACTATTGCACTTTTGCACTATAATGCTTAAAAATGTATTTTAAAAAAAACTTTAACTCAAAGGAGAAACTTAATATAAACACAGAGAGATGATAGATTTCAAAGTTACCACACCATGGGAGAAGTTGAGAGAGAGAGAGAGAGAGACAAGCTGGATACGCCCACAACCTGCTCACTCTTGGATCCAGGAGGACAGGAAGCGCTGCCAAGCGCTATTATAGTATCGAACTGAACTGGCTCATGGGATTGAAACGCTAAAGGAGAGTCTTAATGGATTTATTCTGGAAATGGTATAAGGCAGTTTTGTAATGCTTGGGAGTGGGATAACAACTGGATAGTGATGACGTCATGAGGTAGCATGACTCCTGGACTGGAAACAACTCGCTGCTGTTGCCGGATAGTGATGTCATGTGGAAATGGCCATTAATCACACCAGAGACCCAAACAGAAACATGTGCTCTAACTAATCTAATTGGCTGTGAGCAAGAATCTAGCAATCTAGCACTCTGTGTCATACATCACACTCCATGCAGTTCCCAAATTTGAGGCAATAAACATCTTTCAAACCACATACCCCTAAAATATTTTTCATACTCATCTTCCAATGTATAGTATTTAACTTCCCATGTATTTTACTATTCAATCAACCCAATTATTCAATGAGGCTCTTGTGGAAATGTTTTAAGCGTGAAGGGGACCGGTCGATAAAACCATTGTCTTAGCTCTGTACAGGTCCTTGTTCCACCAGAGAATGTTTTGGTAAAGAAATCAGAGCCTTTCCCACCTGCTCTTTCTAAAGAAAGAGTAGATGCATTTAAAATATATCTTTTAAAAGTTTGCCATTTTGGCATCTTAAGGTGCAAGAGCCATAAAATGAACCATAAATGAGAAACATCAAAAGTAACTTGGAAAGGTTTTTTTTTTTTAATATTAAAGTGATGAATCACAGGCCAAATTAACAAGTAAAGGAATCTACCTATAATGAAATCTTTTTTCCAACATAACACTTCATTATAAAGGGAGTTTTTCTATAATAGTAGCAAGTGTAATTACATTTTTATATATAATTAGGACATTATTATCATTTCACCATATCAAAGTTCATTATAAGACATCTCCAATGCATTTTTCATAGAGCAAAAATAAAAAGAGAACAGGGGTCCTTCAATTAGACTAGTATAAGGACATCCACAGAGACTGAAGGAAGCTGATCAAACAGCTTAGCCCAAAAGGGACCAGGTAGGCTGCTCATTGCTTTTAAGGCACAGAAAAGTTGCATTTTTACATTTCCTGCTTGGTTATTAATTATATTTTTCACCTCACTCATACTTTAGTCTATTCTTTGGAATAAAAGTATGTTTCAAAAGTTATAGGGAACTAAACATCAGCAGGCCACAACTCATTAGCTTCTAAAAGAGAAAATGTTGATACAGCTCATGTTCTGGGCCATTTTCATCTATTTTGAGATAGATGAACTTCACTTTTGTACAGTTTTACTTAGAAGTAAGTCCTACTGTGTCTAGGGGACTTATTCACAAGTAGGCATGTAGAGGATGACCACTGAGCCTTATTAAAAATTACTTTGGTAGTTTGATCTTGATCAGAATTTTTCCTAAAATATCTATAAGAAAATCTGTGTGGGTTTTTTTTTAAATAGAAGTTAAACATTAAGCCAAATTTGCTTGGAGCAAAATCTTCTATCTCTACAATTAGATGTACATAAATGTTGGTTTATGTTGTTACTTTTTTAAAAGTATCAATATTTCTACCAAGGTGTAAATTAGAACACTTTGGAAAGCAAGTTGTTACTTCATTTATTGTTGTTTTGGTTTTACTTCCATGGAAAAGAATGAATGAATTATTCATTCACTGTCACTGAAGTAGCTCTATGTTAAGACTGTGGTCAGCTTAGTCGCATTCCTTCATTGAAACCCCAAAATTTGAACTGTTTCCAAACAGGAGAATGGGTAGATGTTCCTCTCAGCAGCTTGGCAATGAGGAGAGCTTTCACAGTAAATGTACCAGCGAGAGGAATTTCTGTCAGGAGAGACTTGCTGTGGATTGAAGGGGGGATTGGGAATCACCCACAAGTGTCTGGAATTCCCTTTACTTGTATTTACTCATAAATAAAAATGTAATGAATGAGATGGACCAAGGGAGTTTACATCTTTCACCCTTGTTGTGAAATGCAGCTGCTTTGATCTGAAGATCTGATGGCCCCAAGCTAGCAACCTGCTTTTAAAACAATTCTTAAAACTTTGGAGTGAAGAATTCTTCTTATTAAAACAGATGAACAGAAATCTCATCAGTCACCTTCTCTATGCAACTAAGAGTTGAGAAAGTGTGTTTACCCCATATGATCAGGAGTCAAATAAGATTTTGGGCTGACATGTTTAAAAGGGAACAATTAAGGATTTAAGTCCACATATCTTTATGGATAGAGTGAATTTCATCTTATTTACAAGACTGAATTTGACTTTAGCAAGGAGAAACTACAGCATGCTAAAGTGCAGGCATTATCTCTTTGATGCTGCTAAGATTGATTTGCTGGCTGAAAGCAGTGAAAGAAGAGTTGAACTGCTAACCCTTAATGCTGGAATATTCCCAGGAACCTTCTCAGGACTTTCTACAACAGATGCTGGAGGAGTTACACTTTGTGAGACAAGAAGAACTCCCAAACTTGAAGAGGAGACTGTGAGAAGATTTGATAGACAATCTGAGAAATGAGATTAAGGCAGAACTGTGGGAAGATGTGGGGCAAGGGTGGGGAAGACAAATGTGGGACTAATATGGAAGTGAGTAAGGCTAAAAATCACACGGATAAAATAAATTCAGGTTGAACCAATGGAGAGATTAGCCATTGAAATGGATGAGATGAAGCGCTAGGAAGTTCTGATTTGCAAAATGGAGACTAAAGCCCAAGGGGGAAATACACTGATGGTTGAATGAAACCAAGTTGATTTAATGAAAGGATTATCCTGCAGGACCAAAGGGGGTTAGAGAAAGATGAAAAAGAAAAGTTCTCTGTCTCAGGTCAAATACATTAAAACAGCAAGTGGGAAGGACTTGGAAATATTACCGAAAGGTAAGGAAAGGAATCTGAGAAGACTGGGTGGAGTTCATGAATAGAATGGATGAGATGGGAGAGGCAATCCAAATTTAACATGGGAAAAGTCGGGTTTGGTAGATACAGAACAATGAAAACTGGATTTGATAAAATAATAAATTTACAATATGAAAATAATTTTACAATATGAAATGTCATAGAAATATATGGACTTAGTGATGTTACATAACATGTAAAAATTACAGTTTTAAGTAGTGAAATTAATCCCATGTAATTAAGTCAGTAAATAGCTTTTAATCACAAGATTAGAAAATGCAATATCATTTATCGTATAAGTTTGATATGTAATAGGATGTAAATGAAATAGAGGATCAGAAGAGGAGAATTGCTGGTTATTGCCTTTGAGAGTCCAAAAACAGAGTGTCATACACTGTTTAAAGGACAATGGAAGTCACCTTTTTCTTTCTTTCTTTCTTTCTTTCTTTCTTTCTTTCTTTCTTTCTTTCTCTTTATTCTTTAATATCTACTTCTTATGCTTTAACTCCCTTTTTGTCTTTCTCTCTCCCCCCCATGTATTTGTAGAATTTTAGTGTTTTTGAAAATCATCAATATGGATATTATTGAAACCTAAACTTTGGTGGGGACAATAGAATCTACAGTTTTATCGCTGGAAACCAGCTAAACAGATTGACCTGAAACTTGATAGTAGTGGAGAGATGGATTGGAGAATGGTGTCTGCTGATTTTTTAGGTAGAAAGACTAAGGTCATTTCTGCACTAGCCTGTTATAGCACTATTATTCCACTTTCAACATCCTATGGAATCGTGGGGTTTGCAGTTTAGGGAAGGGCTCCTCCCTAAACTGCAAACCCCAGGATCCATAGGATGTTGAAAGTGGAATAATAGTGCTATAACAGGCTAGTGCAGAAATGGCCTAAGACTTTTTTCTTTTAAATTGGACTTAAACATTTAACAAGTGACCTCCAGTACTTTGAAAAATTTCACCTGGCTATTTTCCTGCCATAGACTCTTTTTCAGTTGGTTTTGCTGGCAGGATTCTCTGGCGGTACAGTGACTTTCAAGAAACAATTTGTGTTAGGTCAGGGAAATATTTCAGTACTATAATTGTTACAAGAATTCTACAAGTACTAGTACTGTGACAGCTATTACAGTCTCATGCCAGAGTGGTATCAGGTGTTTTTAACATTTTTAATTAAAAATGGGATTTTTATTTATAGTGAAACCTATTTTTGGAAGGTGTACAGGGAATAACAAGGAATGCTATCCTTCACTATCCCACCCCCAACAGATAGCCCAGGAAGGACTGTACTAAATATTCTTCAACATTCCTTCCAGTGGTATACATTGAAAGATGGATGCTTTGTAATGTGGTAGCTTCAGTTGCATGATACCTTCTATTGCAAGGACTCCATGTGTCTATTCTAGTGAACAGACCAATCTGGGACTTTCGCTGAAGGTTCTGCTACTGGCAGCCACTCAGGTCTGATGGAAAATCTGCAACTAACCTCAGTATAGGATACCACATCCTATTAAATGCATATTACCTAAATCATGTGTCCGATTTTCCCTAAGTAACACATCTGAAACTGACCTGCTAACTGACCCTTAACAGCTGCAATTTCCTGTCCTTTTGGAGCATGAGTGAATGTGGAAAACCCTTAATAGAGTATATTAACACTATTTTAAAATAAAATTTTGGTAATGGGTCTGCTGCCACAGACCAATAGTAGGGCATGAGTGGAGATGCTCATGGAAGGTTATGTCTCAGGCACAAAAATAACTTGGCTGGTACTATGTTCCTTTACTGAGGAGAAGGAGTGCTGTTTACCTCACACAGCAAAAATGTCATGGGCCAAGACTGCATGCCAGGATTGTGGAAGCACAATGCCTAAGGAGGGAAAAGAAGAAAAAAGGCTGTGATGGAGATTCATAAGATTATAAAGAGAAGGACTAAGGAGAATCCCCTCCATTATAAAAGTTCAGGAGCAATGAATATGTGGGAGGAGGCATTATAGCATGCAGTAAATCTACTTCCCCAGTGCCCTTCTGTTTCCTGGAGCTGTTTGGCTCAGTCTCTCCCATACCCTTCCAAACACAATTAGAATATAATTCCTCAGTTTTTTCCAAGGGGGGGGCAGCAGGAACCTGTGTGGCATAGTGGTTTGGGTGCTGGACAAGGACTCTGGAAATCAAGGTCTGAATCCCACTGAGTGATTCTGGGCCAATCACATTGTCTTAGCCCCAGAGGAAGGCAAAGGCAAATCCCCTGAACAAATCTAGCCAAGGTTCGCCTTAGGGTTGTTGAAAGTTGGAAATAACCTGAGGGCACAGAACAACAACAACAACAACTGCTCATTGTTCAAGATCTCTTTCTCCCTCTCTCCCTCATGCTTTGTAAGAGACCTGTCTCTCAGGCATCATAAGATCTCTTGCTCTCTGCTATTGCTTCAGGTATCCATTATTTGATGATTAGTGAGGGATAGGTGGGAATACTGTGTTTCATGTTCTGGTTGACTGACTTTTCCCTTTCTGAAGTCATTGCAAAGTCTGTGTTGATTTACTGCCCAGTCTCCTTCATCTATTTGATTTGCCAGAGTTTAGTAGGTCCATCTCAGGGAGAAGTACTGTAGGCAAAGTCTAGAGCAAACATTCTGTGATGACCATTTAATAAATGCTGTGGGAAGCTGGAGCACATACTGTATATTTATGGGTAAAAGTCTTTTGACCACGGCACCTTCTCACTCTAAACATTCCAATTTCATCTGCTTTCAGAAGCTGAGCACAGTCAAGTTTGATTAACAGCTGTGGTGGGGGGAATACCATCAGGGAATACCAGTGATCTTCCAACAGAGTGGCTCTTAACCTTTCCTTTACCGGGGACCCCCTGTAAATATAATTTGTTCTAAATATAAGCCTTGGGGACCCCCAGGACTTAACTCAAGATTTAAATATTTAAATTTAGGTTTAAATATTCAAATATTTATTTAAAAAATCAAATATTTAATTAATTAATTAATTAATTAATTAATTATTAAAGGCTTCACGAGAACTAGAATTCAAATCCTAGCATTTGATATAACGTCTGACTTTCTTCAGTCCCAGAACCTCTTGTGGCCTCTAAAAACTGGTGTCAGCAGGCTCAACAGTTGATGATGAAGAATGTATTGTAAAATCATGGCTAGTTAAAAGATGTTTCTTGGCGCCTGCAGCCAATTGTGGACAATCTATAGCAGTGATTCTTAATCTTTACCGGGACCCCCCTGTAAATATAATTTGTTGCCGGTGACCCACAAGACTTAAGATTTATTTAGGGTTTCTAGAGACCATGATTCAAATCCCTACTCAGACACTGGGTGACCTTGGGTAAGTTACATTCTCTCAGCCTCAGAGGAAGGCAAAGGCAAATTCCCTCTGAACAAATCTTGCCAGAAGAACCCCTGTGATATGTTCACCTTAGAGTTGCCATGAATCAGAAGTGATTTGAAGGCACACAACAACAGAGTGCTGCTGACAAGGGGAGATTCTGTTTAGCCATCATGTCTCTCCCCTTTGAAAACTGACTTATAGTGACCCCAAGGTGAACCTAACATGTGGTTTTCCTTGGCAAGATTTGTTGTCTTTGCCTTTCTCTGAGGCTGAGGGAATGTGACTTCCTGAGCTCACTCAGTGGGTTTCCATGGCTGAGTGGGGATTCAGATCCTGGTCTCCAGAGTCATTGCCTGGGCATGTGCACATACCTGCTGCCATTTTCCTTTTGTCAGGGATGCTGGTAGGTTCAGGTGCTGAAACTGCTCCCTTGTTGAAATTGCTCTGTCGGCATCTACACCCCCTGTTCTGTTGGTCTCCAGCAACAGGGCTTCATGAACCCCCTGTAAGGGCTCCACAGACCCCTTGGGATTCCCAGACCTCAAGTTAAGAATCATTGAGATTGAGCAAGGGAAAAATCCTGCCTGATGCCTTGGAAAGCTACTGTCTATCAGAGTGGATAATAGTGGTCAAGATGAATTAATGGTTTGGCTCAGTATAGGTCAGCTTCAGATGGCTGAACCCTGCCAGCTGAAGTCTAATAGCTCATCTTTCTGTAGCAACCATGAGTGATTGATGAAGCTGCAAGCCAAGCAAACGTTTGATGCTGCATGTACTTTCAACTTTTCAAGGAAGATGTTTCCTAGGATACTATGGATATTGATCCTAAACATTTGTTGAAATCAGACCACTCAGATTATGTTACTTCGATAAAACCTTCAACCTGGGTTTTTAAGAATGAACTCCAGTCTTTCCCAAAGAACTTAATTCTATGGTGTTCAGAACTAATTTAGACATTACTCAGCTATGACAAAGGTGCACTTATAACTATTTTAATGAATTTGAAAGAAGGGTGAAAACATTCCTGACAGATGGCTACCCAGCCTGTGTTTATTAAGCTGCAGGAAAAGTGAGTCCATCACTTTCTCAGGTACCCCATTCCACTGTTGAATAGCTCTTAATGTTTAGTTGAAATCTCCTTTCTTGTAATTTCAGTCTCTTGGTCCTACCCTCTATGTCCTCTTTTTGTCTTCTACTGCTGATACCTCTTCTTTTTTTCTGGCAATGTTTGAGAAACCACTCTAATTGCATCTTCTATGAATAGGGGGCCTATGAATGTTTTTAGAAACTAGAGTAAAGCAATATACAAATTCTGGGAGATATGGAAGTGGAGAAACAGGTAACATGTATAAAGACTTTTAGGAATCCTGAACAATAGCTTTCTGGTTTCTAAGCACTGATTAAATATTTTCAACATACCTTCAAGATTTTCCCCCCTGAACAGTCATGAAAATATACTTTGTAGCATGGAAGGAGAACGTTAAATTTGATTTAAAAAAAAACATCAGGACCTACCCACTTTGCTTTGGCTCTGCTCTGAGCTCTTCCCTCTGACTGCTTCAGGAATGCAACCCCTGACACCCTTCTCAAATTGGAGTTCCCACCTTCCCCCAAGATTACTGCATGTCCGTAGTCATGTAGGGATGGTGGGGCAATGGGGCGTTTCGCCCCGCGGCAGCAATGTTTTTTGGGCATCCTGGCTCCTGGCCACACCCCCATGTGCCACGGCCACCCCCCACACACACCGTGGCCACTCAAGCTTAAGCACTGCGACCACACCTCTGTGCACTGTGGCCATGTCCCTGCGCTGTAGCCCCACTCCCCTCCCACCCACCCCTCCACACATTCCAAGCTCCACTGTTGCATGTCTGTGTACATATCCCAAGTTCCCACTGACTTTGATTTCTACAACATGTAGGATAGGAAAGGGAACATGTTTGGATCAGGAACAGGATTGGTATCCACCTCTCAGGCACAAAAATAACATAGCTGCTACTGTGTACCTTGACTGGAGAGAAGGGATGCTATTTGTTGTTTATACAGCAAAAATATCATAGACGAAGCCTGCAAGCCAGAGCTGTGGCAGCACAGATGCTAAAGGAGGGAAAATAAACTTGAATAATTACTCACCACTGAATCTGCATGTGAATTTGTGCTAGAAATTGTGCACAAAATTGGCTGTCTGAAGTACCATAGCTATTTTCTGTTCCAAGATTCCTTTGGTGATACAGTTCATAAGATAGCCAATTTATATACTACATGCTAAGTTTCTTTTAACCAGGACATCTAAGAAAATATTTGCACTCAAGGAAAAGGGTCACCACTTGTAACCATATGGAAAGATGCTACAAATGGAAGATGACTGATTCTATACAATCTTTCCTTATCAAAATGTTATGTCTAATTATTAACAAATATGGAGTTATGCTGCCAGCCATTTCTTTCTCTTTGTTTAATTATCTTTTACTCGGGTTCTCTGAACCACTGTGGTAGTGTTGTTTAGACTAAAGTAATTCATTTATACACAGATGCTTTAGAACAATGTTATGGATACATCTAACAACTTGCTCTCCTGACAAGTATGGAAGTTAAATTATGAAGCCAACTTGAGCTTTGAAGACCTTTCTTTCTTTCTTTCTTTCTTTCTTTCTTTCTTTCTTTCTTTCTTTCGTTCTTTCTCTCTCTCTCTCTTTCTTTCTTAATATGTATTCCCCTGTTTCATCTGCTCATCCATCCAGCACAATCTGCATCATTATTAACCACACTATATTTTTAAAAAAAGTCGGAAAAGTAAGATATCTGCATTACAACATTAATATATTCAAAGGTTTTTTACTTTCATCTTGCAAGCATTAACACTATGTAAGTGCAATGTACCCACAACTTTGCAGCATCAGTGAATTAACCACAGGGGTGTGGTAGGGATGATGGCAAATACTTAGTGGCAAAAAAAAAAAAGAAAAGAAAAAAAAGTAGAAAGAAAAAGAAGAAAAGGTGATCATTGTGCTGGTGGCAGTGGGGAAGATAAAAATAGTCAGAGCATTATGTAAAAAGCTGGCTCTTATTGATAAATCAAGCCTTTTTTGCCTATTGCTGCCATGCACCTTGATTTCTAATTGCTAGCACAATTTCCAAGGCATTCAGGCAAGCCTCCAGCAGTGTGCTGAAGGTGTATTTGCGCTGTTATGCCCTCTGGCTTGGCTGCCAGCCTATTCCCTTAGATCAGAGCCAGAAGGCAGACTGTTTTCGAATACCGATCACCTCACCCGGACCTAATCCTTTGAGTTCTCTTTGGCATCTATTCCTTCTGCCAGTTTCCTCTTCTGTTCCTCTCTTTTCTTCTGAAGTTGACAACAAAGACATCCTCAGGGCCCTCCTTAGATGTAAGACCACTCTTGATGTTGTTACAGTGTGTTTTTTTTGTACCCTAAACTTGTGCTACTTTTCTATTCAGCTAGCACAATATTTGCACACCAGAAGACAAAAAAAAGCGAATAAGTTATAAAGAACAATGTTTCCTTTTTAATTTGCACAATTTGGTTATTGCAATGAGAGCCCTTTGTTTTTCTCCTTTTGGCATCCTCTGACATTCATCTCCATACCTGATCAAGAACCTTCAAGATATCTTTAACACATGCACGCACACATGCACATGGTTTTGTTGCTTATATACCTTAAATTGGCCTGAGCTGCCACTTTTAATTTTAAAATGATGGCTGCATGGGATGTGGATGAATATGGAATTTCTATGAAGCACAAAACTTTTGAACGGTTCCTGTCCTCTGTGATAGTGAGTTTTAAAAGGGAAATCTCCAAAGAGCTAATTAGTAGACAAGTAGAGCTCAGACTGAACAAAGCTGAAAAGATAGCAGATAACTAAAAGGACCTGGCCATAGCTGACAAAAATCAAAGCACTGACAGAGAGCTGGCAGTAACCTTGGGCTGCTAACTGACAGGGACAATAAAAAAAAAAGCCTCTGAGAGTGGCAGAGAGTGACAGCCTCACCACAGGCTCTCTAAAGAACATGAAACCGCCACCAAAAAGGAAGAGATAATCTTCTGACTGACGACATCATAGACCTCCACTGTCCCAGTCTAATTCTGGAAAAGGTGGGCTTTGTTTATCTTACACTTGCTCATACAATGATATGAAACAAGGCAGAAAACATGTGAGAATGTGACTGTAAAGATCATTTGTGCACCATTACAGATGTGAGGGAGAATTTTTGCTCTAGTTTGTGCTTGGTCCCAGTGTAGATATTTGTAAACTTCCCTTCCTGGTATTCCTGACTCTTCCTTAACAAGTAGCATTAATGTTCAGCACTTAGGCAGGAAGGTAATGCAGAGAGGAATTCTTGGTGTCCTCTCCACGTATGATGGAACTGCTGTGCTGGAAATTTGAGTAATAACAAAGTTAAGGCCATTTTGGATATGTGTGTCCATGCCTTCAAGTAACCTGTCAACTTATGGCAACCGTTCATGAATTTCATAGGGGGCAAAGAATAATCTGAGGCAAAGAATAATCAGAGGTGTCATGCTCCAGTCCCAGGACTCAGGTATAAACACAGACAGGATCTTCCTGAATAGTTGCAACATAGAGAAACAAACAGGACAATACTTACTGCAGCCAATGTAGATGAAAAAGGGAGAGCCCACAAGACTCAGAGCATTTATATAGAGAAGACACATTAATTGGGCAAACAGCTGGGAAAGGCTGTTGGTCCATAAATACAGGGGAGGGGATAGGGAGAAATCTGTTGCAGACAATTGGTGTCACCAGTGGAAGCAACGCGGCCTATGTTTGGATCCCTGATTGTGTTCCTGGAAACCCTGACCCTTGCCCTGTGTGCCGACTTCACTGCTGGATACTCCTTTGGATTGTCACTCAGAATTTAATATTGACTTGGACTGCTGAAACAACAAATGTCAATTGGCTAATAAACTGTTGTAAACAGTTGTCCGTGGCTGCTGCTAAAGACTATTGGAGAGCTGTGAAGCTTGGCTGGCTGCCAGCACAGGACAAGAGGTGCTTTTCCCAGTTCCTTCCTCTGAAATATAGCTTACAGCCCCTGGTATTCATTGGTGGTCTCCCATCCAAGTACTAACCAGAGCTGATCCTTCTTAGCTTTGAAGATCAGTCAGGATCTAGCATCTTTAAGGTACTTAGTCCATTTTGGATAGCTTTTAAGTCCAATGTATTTCTCTCCAGGTGGCATTTGGAAGCTGGGGAGAAGCCATGGTTTAGGTTCTGTTTCTCCATTTGATCCAAATGTTCAGTTAGATTTTGAGAGGATTGTGTCATATATCTCTCACTTACAACTAGGTTATGCATTCCAACTTTTAGATTTTTGCAGTTTGCGGAATTCTCTTCACTCCTGCAGCCCATCTTCCCCCAGCAGAAAAAAAATTAGGAAGGTAATGAGATTAGTCTTGTGGCACTTTGAGAACTAACTGATTTTATCTTAGCATGAGTTCTTCATCAATTGCAATGCATTTCCTTAGATGCACTGATGGAGAGTCATTGAATTTTGCCTCCTTTCTCACATATTGACATATATGTCTACATCACGGGGGAGGCTTTCCTGGAACACAGAATTATAGAAATGGGACTGCAAGGGCTGTCTAGTCTAGCCCCCTGCCATACAGGAATACACAGCTAAAGCACTAATGAACAATCACAGCTCAATCCCTGTTTAAGGACCCCCAAGGGAGAGTCCACTTTTCCCTCATGAGGCAGTCCATTCCACTGTTGAACAATTCTTTCCATTAAGAAGTTCATCCTTATATTTAGCTGGAGTCCTTTTCTTGCAACTGAATCCACTGTCAGAGGCCCTTTTCGCATGGGCCTTTTCTCGCGCGACAGCCCCGTGAGCCTCGCGGGAGTGGGAGCGTCGCTCCGCACGACGCACTCCCACTTCCGCCGGGCTCATGGGGCTGAAGCGGCGCGAGCGCGGGTTTTTTTATTTTCGCTTCCAAGCGAAAATCACCCGTGCTCGCGCAACGCTCCCGGCGCCCGCGCGCACTTACCTTTCGTGCGGAGCGTCCGGGAGCCGGCCGGGTCACGCTTCCTTCCCTCCGCCCCTGCGGAAGGAAGGGATGGGGCGGGGCGCTCGCGCGACAGGTCCTGCTTCGCGCGCGCGCTGGGGAGGTGGACAGGAGGAGCGCCTTTCTCTCTGCGCGCGGGGGGGCGGACGGGAGGAGCGCCTTTCTCTCTCGCGCGCGTGGGGGGGATGGAGGGGACAGGCTCCTTTCTCGCGCGTGTGGGGGGGGAATGGACGGATGTGCGAGCCGCCGCCACCTCCGGGAGGCTGCCACTTCACCACTCCTTCCTTCGCCTGCGGAAGGAAGGAGGGGGGAAGTGGCAGCCTCTCGGAGAAGGCTTGTTGCGCGAGCCGCCCTCCCCCGCTCGCGCGAGAAGACTAATGCGAAAAGGGCCATAGTCTCTGGAGCAGCAAAAATCAAGTTTGCTCCATCTTCTACATGTCATCACTTCAAATAATTAAAGATGACTATCATAGCTCAGTCTTACCTTTTCCAAGTTAAATATATCCAATTCCCTAAGCTGTTCCTCATAAGGCTTCATTTCCAGATGTTTTACTGTCTTGGTTGTCCTTCCCTGGACCTATTCCAGCTTCTTGTACTGTGATGCTCAGAACTTGACATAGTATTCCAGGTGAGTCTGACTAAAGTGGAATAAAGTGGTAAAAATTGTATTAGCTGTTTTGACCATCATGTCATACTGTTGTCTTATGTTTAGCATGTGGCCTACTGAGACCTTTAGATACTTTTCACATAACATGATCACTCAATGGTTGTGACTACTCTGTTTGGACATTTATGATCCAGTGGATTCTTTACTTTGGTTATTCTTTTCTACAGCCACATTTTAGTGACATCTTTGTACTCTCTTCTCAGTATCTGGTTTAGTCCAGACAATGCAAGATCTCAACTATTGAACTAAGATCTTGAATTGTTTGGACTAAATCAGATACTGTTATTTTTCCACACTTGGAGTGAATTCAACATGGACATAGAAAATTATGCATGAAATTCCATTTACAATACAATCTACATTAACATTCAAAATCCATGTGAGAGATACTCCTGTGGCACTTTTGTTTGAATTAAATGTACTACGCACCTTGAGGCTTTGAGGTCAAACAGGACATGAAATAAAAAATAAACACTCCAGCTTAGTAATGAGTCATCACATGAAGACCTTTGAAGCTATAATTTTCATTAGGTTAGATACAATACACTCGCTATTTATCATGTATCTTCTCACGGAGCCACAAGAGTGTGGAGTTAGGAAAATACAATGTGTAAGGTATTAATGTTTTGTATATATCTTTTTCTGTAATAAGAAATAGAAACAACTTGTTTAGAATGGTAATAAAGAACAAAAAGTCCTTGCTACTCTTCTGTTTCTTGAAAGTAAAGTGAGGCTACTATCGAAACAAATTATGAAGTTGTTTTCTTATTTCAGTATGTAAAAATGAAGGATGGTATGGGAAAAGTGATAGGAGAATTTTTCCCCTTCTCTTACAATACTGGAACCTGGGATCATTCGATGAATCTGTGTAATGGGAAATTCAGGACAGATAAAAGGAAATTCTTATTCACAGCACACATAGTTACACCATGGAAATCATTAACACAAGAGGTAATGATGGCCATTAACTAGGATGACTTCAAAAGGAGATTGAATAAATTCATGGAGGATAAGGCTATCAATGGCTGCAAGTCATTATGGCTATGTATTATCCCCAGTATCAGAGGAAGTACCAACTGCTGGGGAAACATATGTGGGAAGTTGCTATTGTGGGACTTCCACCAGCATCTGGATGGTTATTATGCAGACAAAATGCTGAACTGGGGAGGCTTTTGATCAGATCCAGTGAAGGCTGGGGGCTGTGACATCAATGGATCAGTGAATCCATTCTGTGTTTTAGTCCAAACTTTAAAAGAACTATCGAGGCTGTTGAATGTATGAGGCAATGGGGTTCAATACCTTGGATTACTTCTTTACAACTTAGAATAAAATTCTGAGGGGATTTGTTGCCTCATTAACAAGGGGGTCACTGGTCTTATCCAGCAGTTCTCATCTTATGTTATTGCGTTTTGTGAATTGACAACTCTGAGAAGACCATATATAGTCACTCAGTCATACTCACTCGTACACACACATGTGGGGGAAGGAGGGAGAGGGAGAGAGATTTCTACATTGGATCATATATATAGAATATATACACGCACACATACATATTCACTGGTGTGTATGTGGGGGTGTATTTTTGCACAAATAAAGGAAAGTCTTGGAAAGCAAACTTTTAGGTCCATCAATGTATTACTGGTTTTTTTAAACATTTTCTTTCACTCATTCATTCATTTATTTTTATTTTTATTTTTATTTTTGTTTTTATTTTTATTTTTATTTTGGAGAGGAGGAGTAATAAGATCTGAAAAGGTCAAGACGGCAAAATAGCCAAAAACAATTGTGTTTTTGCTTTTAAATGCCCGTTGGCAAAACTCATGGAACCCATAAAACCTCAGAATCAAGTTCATGAGAATCTAATAATTGTTGTCAAGGGAGATTTCTCCACTATCAAGGTTTCTTGTCTTGTTTTGTTTTTTGAATGGTGATTCCCTGTCCAGGCTTTGCAACTTGAGAACCATGCCTGATGTCATTGATTTCCTTTGCAGCAAGTGAGTGATCATTAACCAATTGCCAATGATAATTAGTAAGTTTTTACTTCAAGTTTCTATTTTGTTGTTGTTGACAATGACTGACCCAAATTAACACTGTCTGTGCAAGCTAGGATGCCACCATGATGGCTTTCAAGGCAGTACTTGAGGCACTGAAGGAGTTCCTCAGAGGCAGTTCAGTTCAATTTGCCTGTCATCTGATCCTTGGAGAATTATTCCACACCAGAGGTAATGCTGTCTCCTGAGTTAATGAGGCAGCCGTAGCAGCTGCCTTGGGAAGCTCAGCCAAAACAGCCTTTCCCTTCATGAAGGAAAAAAAAATACTGGTCTTGCTGATTCTAAGGAACTAGAAGAGTTTGCCTGCCCACTTGGATCTAATGAGCTGTGGGAAAGGCAAGTAATAGAGGTGGAAAAGCTCCTGTTTGCCTACTGTAGGAAAGTAACAGTTCTGAAAGCTCTCCCTTCTTCTTGGGCTATATGCTCAGACAGATAATGACTTCCAGCACAATCCTATACTTGGCTACTCAGAAGGTAGTCCCCATTTGGAGAATATCCTTCATGGAGCACCTTCTTAGAGCAAGGTGAAGGTGGAAAAATCTGTCAAGATTTATTCTTCTACTTGAGTCCCTGAAGCAGAAAGCAGAACAGGAAAAGGCATGCACCTTAAACCTGTCTTTCCTAAAACTTTTTCATAACTGGCTTTAAGTGACAGCTTTCTCTTGTCCTTCTGTGGGTGAAGGAGGGAGGCAAGGAAATAAGGGGAAGAAGAAAGCTCTGAAGAAAATGTTCTTTTCCCTCTCTGCCTCCTGAGGTTTGAAGGAGAGGAATGTACCATTCAGCAGGCTTGGGAGTTCAGGATTTTCATTCCATCAGAAGGTAGGAGTGTGTATGTACCCAGCTGGCTTGTGTGTGAGAGAAAGAGACTGAGAATGAGAAAGAAAGACGTGGAATGGCCTAACAATAATGTGAATAAATAACAATCAATTAATTCAGATCCACCAACTATTGAGCCAATTCTAGACTAGACTGAAGAGCAGGCTTTGTTCCCTATAACATTTTGGTTACTCCTCTTCTATCATGTTTGTCAGATCTCTGGAACAGGCACTAACAGGCCTTCACAAGAGTCAGACTCCATGTAGTGAAGTTTCAGAAGATTGTCATTCCACCTATACTCGGTGATGACTTTTATTCCAAAGAAGACAGAGGTCAAGTTCCGAAGAGAGAAAAGAGGCCCTGAATGTCTGAGTCCAGAAAAGTAACCAAGAGTAGGAGCTGATAGCTTAGCTAGACAGTGTCCTCAAATAAGAAACATGTTGCTCAGCCTGAGAATCAAGGGGCTAGTTGTTTTCAGATTTTTTATTTTTTTTTCAGTATTAGCTGAGCCTCAGTTTGAGATACACATGCTGGTGCCTTACATGAAGTGAAACATGTCTCATCCTAGCTGTGGTGGAAACAAGAATGGAATACTATGCTAACTGTGAGTCTAAAGTCCTCCAGGCACTGGTAACTAGTGGTTTGAGTGAGGGGGCATTTCGTTTTGACATTTCTGAGTAAAGTGCTCTACTTGCTCAGATTATGGGCTGTCTTGGCATCTAGGGGAGGACTTTGGCTCAGTGGAATTATACATGCTTTGCATGCAAAAATTCATCATTTAAATCCTTATATTACCAGATAGGGATAAGTGAGACCTGTTGGTTAAGAACTTTCTCAAATTTGTATTTTTTTTTTCATAAAGTTGACAGAAAGAATTTGTGAGTAGAAAAGTTTGAAAGTGGGAGAAACTGATGGTTTTTTACATCCAGGTAGTGGACTTTGAGCGTCAAGCTCTGAAAAGTCTGAGTTTGAATTAGTGTATATTGAAAGATGTCTTTGAGGCTGAATTAGTGTTTCCACCTTCTTCTTTTTTTCTCTGACAGGTACCTCATTTTTAACACCTACATGGCAGGTAGGTGCACCATAATTCCCTCTCATACTGGGAACAGGTTTGCATATGATATGGTAACTGCAGATAGTAGGGGGGAAATTCAGTTGATTTCTCATGATAATTTAAAATTCACAAATTTCATCATAAATTCATGACGAAGAACTTAGGACTTAACAAAAAGAAAATGCAGAAGAAAGCAAAACAGGTAGATTAATCCAACCCAGGTAGGGTTGAGGGTGGATTCATTCAGGTTTTGTCTGAAATTGGCTGCTGTCAGCCAATGCTGACTGAGGTGTCTGCTTCAAAAGACTCGGAGGCCAATTTTCTGTGGCTCCTGGAATTGAACTACCCAAGAAGGAAAGGAAAAAGAAAAGGAAAAGGAAAAGGAAAGGAGGTGGCTGGAAGTCTTATGATTTTGTAAAAACCCTTTGGGGTAGGACAGTTGCACAAAAAAAGGAAGGCATTATTTCAAAGGAGAATCACCACTCTTAGAAGCTCCCAAGAGAATCAGTTCTCCTTTTTGGCTGGTCTTTTGTTCTAGCTAGGAGGCAGGAGGATGGCCACAAGTCGGTGGGGTGGTAAATACTGGTTTTAGTCCAGCCTTCAAAGAAACTGTCCAGGGTCCTGAACCATATTCCCACAATATGTTTCAATAGCACCTTACTGTATAGGCTAGACAGCCAGTGTGATGTGGTGGTTTGAGCACTGGACTGCAACCTAGAAGACCAGGATTCAATTCCCCACTCACCATGGAAACCCACTGAGTGGGTTTGTCTTAGGGTTGCCATAAGTTGGAAATGATTTGAAGGCATACAACAAAAACCACAACAACAACTTGGAGAGGATTAACTGCTCTTCTACTAGGTCTAAGTTCTAGTAGCTGCACAAACGGGGTGCATACATGCAACTATGTGCTAGTGTAGACAATATGGAATTAGATGGACCAATGTCCTAACTCATTATAAGGCAACTTCCCCTGTTGCTAGAAAGTTGAGTTGCACAGGTCAACTCTCTGCCGAAACAGAAAAATACCTTGCCTACAAGAAGGAAAGAGAAACCCTACATCCAGTTTTAATAAAGGCTGTTTCTTGTCAGTGTCAAGAAAAAATCTATCAGCAGTAGGTGCTCTGTATCTTGACAAATCCAAAGGGTTAGTTGCATTTAGTTGTTTTTGTATTTCATTTTGTCTTTGCCATATGATGGAAAAAGAATAGTGTTCTACTTTGTTCTTTTTTTGGCTCTTTTGGGAGAGTTCAGCTGAAGACAGATAGCCTCAGCATCTCAGAATCATGTAAGGCTAATGTTAATTAGTACTTCTCTTGTGTGGTTTGTTCACAGTCACAAGTAACAAGATGCAATTTGAAATGCTGGATAACTAGGAAATTTTGAGGTTACTTTTGCAGAGTTACCCTCAGCAATGCTGCCCATGTAAATATTCTATCAAGTCTGGGCATTAGCCAGCACTGTGAATTATTCCTTCCATGCTTGTCAGTGTAACAACTTGTAGCGATGTTGGCCAGAGAAATGCACAGGATATCAGTTGCTTCCAATAATGACTAGCTTGGCTTTTTGTGAGGGAGAGAGTGAGATATTGAATTTAAAGTCAACTCTTGGATAGAAAAAGAAGTGGAATGTGACTTCTGGTATTTCAGAGATCTTTTTGCATAACCACACATTGGTCACAGTAACTGGGTTCATTAGGCATTAAGTCAATTATCCCAAGCAGTTATCCAGGGTTTTTTTCCTCTTAGTTTTCTTCAGTCAACACTGAGAATGAAATGCAAGAGATCAATCTCTGTAGTTTTGTGTAGTTATGCATGCCATTCACTCACTATGTTGATATGTTCCTTTGACATCAGAGGAAGCTGGTGGCTTGCATGTCAGCAGGGGAGTGAACCTGCTCTGGAGTTTAATCTGAACTTTAAATGAGCTACCCAAGTTTCTGAACTTGTGTGGGAAATGGGATCCATCACCTACAACCCAAAACATTTTGATCATCTTACTGGCATTGAGACCCCAGTTGCCCTTGATTGTCATGCAGTACCCTGTGCTTTTGGCCAAGGAGAAAGGGGACTCTGGTTCATTCAGTATCTCTCCCTGAGGTTCCCTCATTGCAGCTTTCTTCATTCTGCAAATGCCTCCAAATACCCTGGACTTCAATTATCCTTCTCCTCCTCCTCCTCCAATACAGCTATTGCACATGCTGGCTGGGGATGACAGGGTTTGTAGTCCAATAAAACTGGGAGAATTTGGATAAAGATGACTGTAATCAAATGACAGAGTACAATACCTGTGCATTCACTCTATTGGCTGTGAAACACTCTGTAGTTTTCAAGCATTGCTTTCCAAACTGGCATCTTCAATCTTCTGCAGTACAGTTGATGTTGGCCCTAATTATTTTGGTGTTTGAAGGAGAAACCAAATGGCTGCATCTTCAACTGAGGCAAGACTAGTTGCCTCATTTAGATACAAATCTCACCCTTCATCTACCCCTCTTCTTATGTATATGGTGCAAAGCAAGCTGCTTCATTCTGTTACAAGCATTCTAATAGACTCTGGAAAAATTACTTTTTGGACTACAGGTCCTAGAACCATCCAGTCAATGTGGGCCCCCCTGGCCATGTTTATTAAGAGATTCTGGCATCTGTCATTCAAAAGAATAATTTCTCCAAGTTTTATCATGCTAGCATCATAACTTTCCAATAATTTTCATTGTGTGGCCTCCTCAGAAGCAAAAGTAAGATTTCTTTTGCTCTCAGTTTTGCACTGATTTACCAGACAATTCAACTTGACTTGGCAGCAATATGAGTTTGTGTTTCCCCATGGCTAAAATATTGTGCAGCTATACTTGGTATTTTATCTGCTCTGTCACATCTGCTCTTGAGAAAGGTGTTTTATCTCATTGAGATTTCAGTCCATGACCTCAAGTCCTTGAAGTCCTTGAGGGACCTAGCACACATTTCAGCTCTGAACTTTGTAGGTATATTTGTATCAGGGGCAAAATAAGAAGACCTTCCTCATGATTAACTGAGTTGCCCATTATATGAGAAAGTTCAGAAGCTAAAACTATATCTTTTATTGGCAAACTGGGAAACCTTGACAACAATTTAGAAAACTAAGTGTCTGCTGGAAGGTTATGTGGACAGTATTACTACAGTATTATATGTGGTACAAGCACCTAAAATAAGGGTGAAATTTTGTTGATAGGTGCTAATTTTGCAATATTTGTGCTCTGATGTTAGCAAACTGGTGGTACATTTATATCAAGTACTGATATCAAGTTAGATTTTTACTTATTTCAAGTTAGGCACATTTGGTAGTAGCAATGAAAGCTAAGGAGCTGTACTGATGTCATGTCCTGTTCTATAACATTCCAGTTTTCATTCTATATTCCTATTCTGTAGCATTTCAGTTTTCTGTTTGCTTGTGCTGGTCTTGTTAAATGAGGATAACACTATCAAAATTAAACAAATATATGTACAAATATTATCCGAAAGAACAATTTACAGAAGTCTGTGAAATGCAAGTTGGGCAAACTCTAAGTATAATGGTTATAGCTACAATATACTAAGTTGGTCCTGAATAGGGAAGATGTATGGGAGACACCATCTAGCACTCATCATACCCTACCCTGTCTCTTCGCAGTCCTGCTCCACTTAACAACTTCGTGCAGTGCAGTTCTGCGTAGCCTAAAGGAACTGATCTAGGGTGCTCACCCCACCATAAGATCTCCAGGTCAGCTTGAAATACCTTAAGGTCAGGGAAACACAATAGTTCACAGACCAGCATGAAGCCTATTCCACTCAGTGCTCAGTATTTATATGTACAGTACAGTTTGTGGGACATGGTCAAAATGGAAGTTCATGTCACATAATTGTGGAGTACTGCATTTACTAGGTCAGGGTATTGATGCTTTTCCAAAGTATCTGTGAGAGTGCCTTAGGGCCCAACTAGACAAGATGCCATATACACAATTAGCTGTTGCATTTTGGAAAGTAAGCTGCAGGGGTAAAAGAGAGGTGATCTGAATCAAGATTGAAACAGGAGGGCAAAGGACCAAAGCCCCATACAAGCACCCCGATCCATTCTCCTGTGCCTACAATTTACTTTTCAAAAACCATACAATTGCTAATTGTGTGAATGGAGACTCATCAGCTTTGGCCCTGAGTCCCAGAAGTGCTCATGTATAACTGAGGTTAGACCTTGTGAGCTCGAGGCTGCATTTCTAATATTGTGCGCTTAGCCTATACAGTGACTTAGAAATGACTTTTTTTTCCCTGAGAACTTGAGTTCTTTTTTTCCTGAGGGAGGAAAAAAAAGACAGCATCTCAGTTTGTGTAATGAATTTTTATTTTGTATGTGCTCATGGAGTCTGATAAGCATATTTTATAAATCAAAAAGTGAGACATACAATTGTGTATAGTGCAGTCAAAGAGAATGTGTTATGAAAGCATACACTTAACGGTATCTAATTCAAAGACCAAAATCCCACAGCTTACCACAGGAAATATGAAATGAAAGGGGTAATGCTAAACCAGACACATTTAAAAGTCCAGCACTTTCCCCCTTGTCCCTGAAAAAGTGTTTATTGCAGCAAAATTTCAAGGTAAAAATAATGGGCTAAATTTATCCTTGGTTTTGCTGCCAATGAGGTGCCACTAGGAAAGAATTTGACCCATATTTGCCTGCAATCAATATTTCTTTGTCACAGCATCTCTGATCTGAAAGCACAATTCTTATATGCCACTGAGTTAAAAACAGGCTAGACTCATGTTTATCAGTCTAGCTCCCCAGTTTTCTAGAAACCTTTGACAATCAGAAACAAAATAAAAATCCTTCCCAGGAGATCTGGCCCTACCATTGAACAAAATGACACCTCAGGGTAATAGCAGTAGTAGAAGTCACTCCAGCTGTTCCTTCAAAACTCTCTCCTCCTTTATAATAAATATATAAAGAAAAAAACCCTCTCTCCTTCTACATGGCTGTAGAAGTCATTCTGCATGCATAAATTTAGCAGAGAGGGCTTTGGAGGCATGTGTGCATAAACTCATAATGTATACAGTATGTATCTATGGCCCTACTTCATATTTTGGAGTTTGGGAAGTCCATATCATCAGTGCTATGGGAAGAGGTGGCAGAATGGTATGGATTATACATGGCTTGGAAATGTTACTCTGAGGGCTATAACTCCCAGAATCCAGTAGCCATGCTGGCTGGGAGATTCTGGAAACTGTAGTCCATAAACTAACTTTACTAAAGTCTTGGATTTTGTTTGCTCCATCTACTGATATGAAATAAAACATCACTTTACAATCCCATGCATGTTCAGGGGCTGTTATTGTTGCTGCTGCTGTTGTGTGCCTTCAAGTCAATTCTGACTTATGGCAAGCCTATCACAGAGTTTCTTGACAGAATTTGTTCAGAGGGAATTTGCCCTTGCCTTCCTCTGCAGCTGAGAGAGTGTGACTTGTCCAAGGTCAGCCAGTCAGTTTCCATGGCTGAGCAGGGTTTCAGACCCTCGCCTCCCAGTGTCTTAGTCCAACATTCAAATTACTACACCATGCTGGCAGGGTTACGATTTGTCTTAAGTGGGTGGAATTTCCCACATTGCTGCAGGTCACAAAACATCTTAGGTCATTTCCGCATGGCGTCACTGTCCCATGAAGGGGATGCCTTGTTAGCAGTCTGTGAGTTGTGCTACCACACGGTGTCATTGCAGTGCCACAGCCAGCACAGCACCACCAATCGCAATAATGGGATATTTGCTTAATGGTGACACTCCCATCACTGCCAGCCATGTGGAAGGGGTAGAAGCATGATGTAGGCATTTTCTTCTCCAGCGCAGCATGGGAAAGAGGCCAGCTGCACTGTGGAAGGAAGGTGCATGTCGTTCATGCTTCCTTCCACAGGCAGCCAGCTGTGTGTGGAGGAGAGGGTTCATGCCGCACTCCCATCTTGGCAAAGGTAGGACCACAATGGGAACCAGTAAGTTGCAGAAATTGCCTTAGACTACACTTTATCTCAAAAACTTTCTGTCTCAAGAAGCTGCAGTCTAATGAAAATGTATAAACATGCATAGAGAAATCAAAATCAGTGGATTTAAATATGTTAACTCTGTTGGATGGCTGTCAATATCCAAATTGCATCAAAATTGCACCAAAAAAAAAAAAAAAAGACTTTAGCCAACAAGCAGATAACTTCACATACACTCTCATAATTGAATGTAAGAGTGGGGGAATTTATGGCATAATGAAAGCTGTATTCAACTCCTTGGAACCCAACAGTGGCTGTATAGCTGTTGATAGCTACTATATAATGCAGTCCTTGTTGTTGTTTGCCATCATATTGGCTTCAGCTTATGGCAACCCTAGAATAAGAGATCTCCAAGAGGCCTAGTCATTGAAAGCCCTGCTCAGGTCTTGCAAACTCTGGGCAGTGGATTCTTTTACTGAATCAATCCATCTAGAATGCAGTCTTTCTCTTTTCTTCCTACCTTTACCAAGTGTTACCATCTTTTCTAGTGAGTCGTATCATCTCATGATATATGTGAAGTATGGCAGTTTTGTTATTTTAGCCTCTAGTGACAGTTCGTGCTTGATTTTTTTTGTTTCCTAACCCCATTGTTGTTGTTGTTGTTGTTTTTGCAATCTATACTATTGAAGAATTCTTCTCCACATTTCATTTTTTATTAAAAAAACTTTAAAAATATTAAAAACTAATAACAAATAATGTCTAGATTACACTATATTGAAAAAACAACAATGTAATTTATATAGTGTAACATGCTACATGTTATTTATGCACTTTCAAATTGCCTGTTGACCTATGGGGACCCCATGAATTTCATAGGGTTTTCTTAGGCAAGGAATACCCAGAGATGGTTTTGGCAGTTCCTTCCCCTGAAATGTAACCCACAGCACCCGGTATTCATTGGTGGTCTCTCATTCCAGTATTAATCAGGACTGACCCTGCTTAGCTCCCAAGCTCAGACAGGATCAGGTGTCTTGGGTAGCGTATAGAAAAATGTAAGTCAGATCTGCTGTGCTGTTGATAAGAGTATTGTTTTTATGACTGGTTGTTTAAGTGTCTAACTTGCAGCGCAGTCTTATGATCCTTGGAAGGGTATTCTAGTGAATGTGGATGAGATTGAAACAATTTCTCTATGGAGAGCCTGTTTTGGGACAAAGGGAAATCTAACATCAGAGCAATCCCTGGGGATGTTTGTGCAGCCTTTACTTGTCTGACATCAGAGATGAGGGAAAACGGGTTGTTCATTTGGCACTCTGGGCATACCAGGTTAGGGAGGAAGAAGATCCAAAGCCCTTTAATCCACTGGCATGTTCCCAACACAGCAGGACCTTTCTCACAGGTTCTGATGTTAAAGCACTCTTAGATGAAGGGTAGGATTGCCCTGCTGGGGAGACACTGTCTTTTATATAATGTTAGTCAAGCCAGGGTTGTGTGGTGGTTTAAACATTGGACTACGACTCGGGAGACCAGGGTTGGAATCCACGCTTGGCCATGGAATCCCAACGTGTCATGGAAATCTACTAAATGACCTTGGAGTGCTTACACTCTCCCACCTTCAGAGGAAGGCAAAGAGAAACCCCCCTCTGAACAAATCTTGCTAAGAAAACTTCATGATAGGGTTATCTTACGGTTGTCATAAGTCAGAAACAACTTGAAAGCACAGAAGTACAACAACAGTGTTCTGATGGTTATGTGAAGCTATGTTTAGCTGAAGTCATATGCTGAAATAAATAAAAGAGGTAAGAGATAAATTCACACAACTAGTTAGAAGCATTACCTCTGTTTTCAGAGTCTGAATACTAGAGCTTAACAAGAATAGATAGGCACCACCATCATGTATCCAGCTTGTTACCAGGATGGGTGAGACCTGGCTTGAAAGCAGTTCCTGTGAAAAGATTCTAGAGGTCTTAACAGACCACAAGCTATACTTGAGTCAACAGTGTGGTGTGGCAGCCAAAAAAGCTAATGTAATTCGGGACTGCATCAACAGGAATATATGGTGTCCAGATTGAAGGAAATAGTGCCATTTTATTTTGCTTTGATCAGATCTTTCCTGGAATACTTTGTACAGTTATGGGCCCCACAGTTCAAGAAGGATGCAGACAAGTTGGAATGTGTCCAGAGAAAGGTGACCAAGATTATCAAAGTGGCATGTCTCTTTTAAGTTACAAGATGGTCAAAAGCCTGGAAACCAAGCCTTATGAGGAATGGATGTGGGAGCGGGATATGATTAAGTTGGAGCAGAGGAGACCAAAACATGACATGATAGCTATCTTTACATATATAAAGGGATGCCATGTAGAAGATGGATCAGGCTCGTTTACTGATGCTTCAGAGACTAGAATACAAACCAATAGATTCATGTGATAAGAAAAGAGATTCCATTTAAAGATTAAGAAGAACATCTGTCCTGTAAGAACTGTTCAGCATTGGAATGGATTGCATCAGGGGGATGGACTCTTCTTTGAAAGTCTTTAAACAGAAGTGGGCATCTTTCAAGACTGCTTTAGTTGTGTATTCCTACGTGGGAGGGATTGACTGGATGACCCTCATGATTCTTTCCATCTTTTGGGCTTCTATTATTGTCTAGTCACTGTCCTGAGTCCTAAGGTAGACTGACCATTTGAATGACCAGGCATGATGGCTCTTATCTGTTGAGTTATTGTTTTTGTCTTGACTCATCCTTCTATGAGGCATATAGATAAACCAAGAAGGAGCTTTGCAGAAACATTTTTATGTATATAGAAAAAGCAAGAGGTGTTGAGGAGCCATCTCTCAATTTTACTGTACCTGTTCCTTGCCTCTTGCCATTGCTACAAATGGTTTATTTAAAAACACATTAGACTGCCAGTGACAGCCACCAACAGCTAAGCCTAGTCGACATGCAGTGCACCCCTATTGCTAATGAGGTGAAATCCAATTTCTATCAATCCTCTGAACACTCGGAAACCTTTCCTTCCCATATTTCTATAAAAATAAAAGCCAGTAAGATGTGTCACACGCTACTTTCCCACAGACGAGTAAACTAAAAATATCAGTGATTCAAGAGATACTTTGAGAAATGTGTGGACTGAGCAATAATAAATGGGTACATTTTCATCTCCTCCTTCCAAAGGAGGAAAGTATTGCTATTTTAACAGCCATCTTGAATTTATTGCAGCTGGAATAGTCAGGTAGTGGTGAATAAGTTATTAAAGTGGGTGCAGGGGAGCTATGTGCAGGGGAGCTATGTACGATGCCTCAACAACAACAAAAAAGTGTTCTAGCTTTTTTTTTTTTGAGCTAAGTCTTTTATTTATTTTTGTCTCTGCTTTCTGTTTTCATTGATAATTAGATGAGGTAAACCTAAGTCTTTGTTGTGCTACATGAGAAATATAACAGTTGTACTATAGTCCAATATAAAACTGAATAGGCTGGCAATCAGCTAGTCTCAACAAATTATCCTACAACAAAAAAGAGTTGGATTGATTAAGATAGGGCTAATAGAAAAGAATTGTTTTCATGCTGAGAATGTGAGGCAAGTTTCACACTCTCCCAAGAATGCATCACACTCCAGTGTGAAAACAGAACCTAAAAAGAGGCCCTATAGGCAAAACCAAGATTTCACAACTTGCAGGAGTGCTCCCTCCTGTGTATACCTGTTTGAACATTGAAATCTGTCAAAGAGGCCCTCTTCTGTGTCAATGATTGGAAAGAATACATTATGTGGAGACATGGAAGATGGTGTTTTTGTTGTTGTTGTGCGGCAACCTGGGTCTAGATTGCCCTTTTCCTGAATCCAATTGATACCAATTGGCATCAATATTGGCCTTCATTTGGTATGAAGTTAAAAGTTGTGCTGTTGCCCTGGGTCTATTGTAAATCCAACAAAGCAAGAAGACATTGGGTTTAGTATGTTGATACAGAGCAGGCAGTAACCACTGGATAGTTGAAATCAACTCTATGAACAATTGCTGTATATTCCTATGGGAAGCATGGCATTTGAAGACAAAGCCCATGGGTAGAACTTCCTACTACTGATTTCAAAATGTTCGTACCAAGACAGAGTGTGGAGGAGATAAGGAAGTAACTCACATAGAGAAGCAGGAGTGAGAAAAATCTTCAAAGTTTCAGTTGTGTTGTTGCTCTGCAATGACAATGAACTCCGATACTGAGGGCTTGGGGAATGAGGAAGAATGGGAGCAGGAGCCATGCCCAGAGAAAGTGCCAGGAAAGCCTGACTCATATGTGGAAGTACTATCAGCATCTACTTCACCAGAGGAATAGCCACCCCTCCACCCCCACAATCTCCAGCTCTTAGGACAACTCCTCCTTAGAACCCTCCATGTTGCAGGAAGGTTCTTCGCTATTAGCACCTGATAGGCAGCTGGAAGTTTCCCAGACCCTCTGGAGCCAATGCCTGAGAAATGAGGCATGTGCCTTTTAAATTACAACTTTTCTTCTTTGACAAAAATGCAAAATTAGAGAGAAATCTTTGGGTGCAGGACTGTTGGCTGCAATTAAAGCCTATGTTTACTAATACAGTGTTCTTAGTTTGCTGCTTTAAGATGCTTAGAGTACATCTTCTGTGAGCTGCCCAACTGGAAGCTGTCTGTATTCATTCATTCATTCATTCATTCATTCATTCATTCATTCATTCATATGCAGGGTCCTATCCTGGACCAAGAAAGCCATCGAAAGTGCAACAATATGGAGGAAGGGGTATACAAACACAACTTAATTGCATGCAACTCTTGGCCTAATCTCATGTACCATTTGGCCAAATTTCAGAAGACCTTTGGAAATGATCACTTCAAACTTCTATCAAGAGTGATTTCCCCTTCCCCCTGGTAGCTTGCTCGGTGGTTAAAAATAAAAATGGTTTTACATGTAGGAGACAAGAAGAATGTGGTCATAGCATTGCTTTTTTTTAGCCCCATCCAATTCTGCACAGATAGTTCATGAGCAGAGCAGAACTTGTTCCATTTCCAAGTTCATTTCCAAGAGTTGCTTCCAAGCTTGAAAACTCTTCATGGCTCAAGATCAGGAAACCTGAAAGATCCATATTTTTCTATACGTGGCCATCCATATTGTAACATTTTCAGATGAGACTCAAATCTGAATTCCATTGCCATTTCAGGTTCATCATTTGTCTTTTCATTGGTGGCACACTATCTTTCAGACATTAATCTCAGGAAGGCCCATCTGTTACTACGGTTATGATATGTCTGGTAAGAGCACTAGATATTGTTTGATATCAAATAATTTGGCTTTTGCTTGACCTTTCTCTGCCACCCTACTCCATGTGTTTGCAGAGGTCCACCGGACAAGCACATATTAGGTGCGGCCATTAATGGTTGTAAATTCCAAACCTCATTTAGGCAGGCAACTTAAGCCTCTTCGATGCTTCAGGGAACAGCTTCTTGCAAACCAGCCTTGCTCAGCGCGAATCTACACAAAGACGCATGGCCGAGTGCCGAGCCATTCCTTTATGTTGGGCCATTTGCATACCGGCCATACTATTGTCATCCAGCGCTAAGCTCATCACGTAAAACCTGACCTTTTCCAACGCTTTTGTCCAGCTACAAATTTCCTTTGTTCTCACCGAGCATGGTATGGCCTGTAGGTAAAATCCACCCTATAAAAGGTCCCCATTTTATAGTCTTCCTCGGATTACTTTGGACTTCCATCCCGCCTTGCTGTCGATTTGTCCAGTGAGCTCCCCTCAGCAAACCGTGCTGAGCTTTCTTCCCTGCAACCCCCTCTTCTCTCCAGGACTACGAGACCAAGTGTCATATTACCCATTCCCCAAAGCTCTCCATTTCTATTTCTCAGTTAGTTAGTGTATGTCATGTCTCTCGTGTTGTTTGTCCTCAATAAATGTTATTTTTGTTACTTTAAAACTTGTCTGGCTATGCTCTCTGACCTGAAGCCATAGACATAGGGTAAAAGATCCTAGCTAAAGTTACCCTGCCTCTCATTAGCTTAAGAGAGTGCTCGAGACTAATTTCCCCATCTTGTGTTGCTGTTTGGTTATTTGGGCGCCCCTCCCGGGACCCCCAACATACAGAGTAACACATCTAGATGGTTTCTGTGGAAGTGTCATTTGAGTCCCAGGAAAAGACCACCTTATATTGCCAGACTTTTAAAATCTGGTTTCTTTTTTAAAAAATTGTTGTTTTATGTTGCTTTTATTTAGAATATCTACTTTGTATATTTTTACATTATTTTGTCTTGGACATTTGTAAGTCACAGTGAAAGGCAGAGTAAATAAAGCACCAATATTAATAATTTTTTAAAAAATTTAAAAAATACTTAAATATGCAAATCCACATGTAACTCTCTACAGCAGATCTGCAGGGGATCAACTGGAATAGTATCACTGATGGGCCAAGAAGTGGTTTTGTTTTGTTTTGATTTGCATTTCCTCCAACATTATTCTAAAGAAAATTAGGTATAAGCAGTGAGGGTTGGCTCAGGAAATTTTGCTGCATGAAACTGAATAGCAAATAGTGGCTTCCTTATTAGTCAAGGTTCATAGCTCTCAAAGCCAATCAACTTACTTTTGCACATGAAGTAGAAAATCCTACAGGCACCTCTCCCTGCTTACCTGGTTTTTGTTGTTGTTGTTGTTGTTGTTGTTGTGTGCCTTCAAGTTTTTTTGACTTATGGAGACCCTAAAGTGACTCAATTGTAGAGTTTTCTGGGGCTGAGGGTGTGTGACATGCCAAGGTCTCTCAATCGGTTTCCATAATTGACTGGGAAATGAATCCTGGTATCCAAAGTTGCAGTCCAGTGCTCAGACCACTATACCACACTGGGTCTCTATCTGGTGGTAAATAAGAACAATTTTCCACCCAGATTGTGACACCAAAATTCTGTTGCCTGAGGCAGCAGCCTCATTCTGCCAAATGATTAAGCTGGCCCAGTGTATGATAGCTGGCATGTAAGAATTTACAGAGCGAGAGCCATTCTATTCTGTTGCAGCAAGAACAACAAAATCCTTTTTTACAACCTTAGAGGATGCCAAGTAAACTTTCAAGGACATCTGTCCATTTCATCAGATGTCAAAATGAAATGAACGGGCAGAAATTCACAGAAGCTCATGCTCATCGTCTTTAAAAACTCATCGTCTTTAAGGTGCCACAAGATTCTTTGTTATTTTGATCTGTTGGTTTATCAAATGACTCAACAACTGACCAGGTGACCTATTGTAGTCTTATATTATCTGTTCAGCTGACCTATGAAAACATTGTGTATGTACCCTTTGTGTATAATTAGGAGATTTGAGGTGTAATGAGGAGGAACTTTTGTAAGACAACTATCTTCAGCCACGAAATAATTTTAACCCTGTTTGCTGGATTTAAGCCTAAGTAAACAAACATGTTGTTGTTCCTGTGTAGATTGTATGTTGGGTATAGCAGCACCTGGATGAGAGAAATCTATATAATACTTATATCCCACTTTTTTCTTGTCTCACTACAAGGGCTAGAAGCAAAACACTGGTACTGTAACTGGGTTCCCATTCTGAAGCCAAATGCTACTGCTACATGCTTGCTGAGGAGGAAGATGAGTACAGAGAAATCCAGAACAAACTTGGATGTTGATGCAGTTTGTGTTATTCATGTAGCATACTTAAGGTGGAAAAAAAAAGCTCATCATGATGATGTGAAGCAGGCAAGTAGCATTGTCAAGCTGCTATAATGGAGGCCATTTCTGCACAAGACTGTTACAGTGCTATTATTCCACTTTCAACATCCTGTGGAATCCTGGGCTTTGCAGTTTAGGGAGGGGCAATTTAGGCCCCAGGATTCCATAGGATGTTGAAAGTGGAATCATAGCACTATAACAATCTAGTGCAGAAATGGCCAGAGTCTGGTGACAATCTATTAAGGAATTCGGCAGGGGGGAGGGGCTTTAAACTTTTTTTATTTTTATTTTTAATTTTGTTTTTAACAACTGTTACAACTCTTTCAATAATATTACAATAGTATTACAATAGAATTACAACGTCAACATATCAACTAATATATTTAAAATGTTCCATAGTATAATTAGTTATTTAATTTAGCTGTGTGTTCTCTTAATAGTAATAATAGAGAGATACCCAAATACTACATAAGGCTAATTTGGAACATTAGGTTCAGAAATTAATTGGATAACATTAGAAACAGGGGGACTAATTCACGATTATCAATACTAATATTGGAAATGGTTTAATTAGTCAAATTACTGATATTTAACTCATGGTTTAAAACATTTGGTTGAGGATACTCTATAACTTTTACAAGAGAATGGCATGGAAGCTATCCTTGTTGAACAACATCATTTCATTATTGGCTCCTATAGATGGACTTATATTTTATCCTTTTGAAGTCGCCTTACTTCAACTTAGATTTTCTTTTTATGCTACACAGACTACAAACAACATGTTATGATTGCTGCCTGGGAATGATGGGAATCCAATACATCTGTCAGGATGTAAAAGGCTGTCCTAAAGCATGGCATCTTATCTTACAAACTCTTCATTTAAGCTGGCCACTTAGCTTTATCTCCCATATCTCACCACTGCCACCAATAGGAACACTTCCTTCTCTTTTCAAACGCCTTGTTTGTCAAAGGTTGACAAGAAACTATGCCTTTTTGCTAGAGGACACTGATTTGCTGCATGCGCAGCAATAAAAGGACAGCTACAAAGACCAGTCAATGAAACAAGGATGGAAAATGCCTTATCAGAATTGGTATGAGAGCCTTTGGGCATATGTAAAACATTTTGCTGCACAACTGAATCATGGCCTCCCTTCTGATTCTCCACCCCCAGTCAAGATGCAAAATCTGCAACATTCAGTGCTGGAGCTGTATAGAGGAGTCAGAGACCCCATCAGGCGACTAACAAGCCCACTATTCTCTACAGACATCTAACCTCAGTTGTATAATCAAAAGGGAATGGATAAAAAGAAGAAGTAGGGGTAAAAAGCAGAATGGCAAGCACAGGGAGAAGAGGGAGAGGGATAAGCCAAGAAAGAAGGACATTGAGATGAGGGAAACTTTTCACTCACTTATCTAAGTATATAGCACTGTGTGAGCAAAATAAGACTTAAAAAGGGATTCACTGAAGTCACCCCAAGTAAATTACACTAGATTATCTAGAATACAATCAACAGAAGGAGAGTTATTGAAAAAAGTGCCAATGTACCTCTCCCCAAGACTCCAAACATTTCCCTTCTATAAAATCCCATGAGACCTGAAATTTTGAAGGAGCCCTGGCTTCTTAAGGTCTTGGTCTCCAAAAAATCCACTCACCCACATTTCAAATTTCACCTTTTCCTCCTCCTTTTCCATTCTTTGACCATTGTTTCTTCTCTTGTTCTCTTCTGGGAACTAGAAAGGTCTCTTTATATTTTTAGCCTGCTTTGCAACAGAGCCATGAGGTTTATTTCTTCCGATCCAACTCTTTCTCCTGATACAACAAGCCTTCCCAGTTAACTAAATCTGAGAGAGACAGAAGCAGTCATTGTAGTAGCCTAATACAATAAACCATATTTTTAATTTCATAGTTAACTGGGGAATCTTGCAAGTTAGATGAAATGGTAAGAAAAATCAAGATAGTTTATACCTGACCAATTTAACTGAAACGTTAATACTTTGCTCTGTCAAAACTACATTACATTACTCTACATGTCTAATTTTCAGTCTAATAAAAAAAATGTCAAATATGATTATTTTTCAGAAGACCATAAAACCATAGAAATAAAATGCATGTACATATTGATGCATATTGTAAAATAATTGTTTTTGCTATTGAAATATCTTTGAGAAGAAGGCACTTATAACAGCAAAATATTAAACCCAAAGGATTCACTAAAAGTAGAAGAAATTGACTTCTCAGCTGCCTTGTAAAGGAACCAATTAACTGTAGTTAAAAATAAAACAACAAATGCCATTAAGACTGCCTTTGATCTAAATTGCACTCTTGAAGTAACAAAAGACATAACTGAAGAAACAGATTAAAAGGTTCTGTCTTTGCAGCTTTTTGTTAAAGAAAAAATTCTGGATGCCAAAAAGGGAAAGATAGTGGCAGTGAAATGAACAAACCATTCAACATACCGGTATCTAGCAGGGTAGTCAAAATAGTTATGAACCAGGGTCAAATGTTGCAAACTAACAATTTATAATGAGTATTTATTAAGTGTCTGCTCTAAATCCCACTGAGGAACAAATTAGCCAAGATGTTTGCCACATAACTTGCCCTTGCAGAATTGCCTTTTCTTTAACAGTAGCTGGCATGAATTGGATTGAAATCATACCATGGTGGGGGAGACTTTAGCCATTTACAATCACTGTGGTCCTGCTTGGAATCCCCCCCCCGACTCCTGTTCACTATAGGAAGAAGGCTTTCATTGGCACCAAAGTTAGGTGACAATTTGGCTTGGATTTTTAAGGGGGCAAAATAATTAAACTCCATTGTGCACCTGAAGTGTCACATTTCATTTGACCCTGAAATTAAGAGTTCTCTTAACAACTATATTATTTCAGTAATATAGCTTATTTAAATAACTTAACGTCAGTTCAAACAGTTAAGAACTGCTAGATCTGCATTTTAGTGCCCCTTTGTATATAACCTTTGTAGAATAGACAGTGCTAGACTTTTCTAAGCAGAGCTAAAATGTGGGCACCACCGCCAGTCTCAATGGATGAAAAAGGATAATCATAGCAAAGATACGGGGGATTTCTGTCTCAAACTGCCCCTCAGCGATAAGGGTGAGTAGTGAGGTTCAGTGGCAGAGTTTGCTTATATCAACTTTTTGTTCAGTTCACCTGCGATTCGCCAGATTCAATCAGAAGCATTGTTGGCACAGAATAAGTAATATTCTGGACTAGTGATCTGCTGTTCTAGCTCTTCCTCGCAACAAAGAAAAAATGCTTATGTGACTGAGTTAGAACTTGTGGTACAGGACACAGAACAATTTGTGCTCTTTCTCAAGAGCCACCACTCATAGACTGCATTATGGAGACTCACAGGAGAGGGGCAGCAGATGTAGGGGGAGTAAGCGCCATAATAATTGGGGACAATGATCCAGTGAGAATCAGCTGTTACGTGTCCAAAATATATGTGAGTAAATGTCAAATCCACTCACTGTGCTGCCAGGACTGCCTATAAATACGAATCAGGTAGGCAGGAGTGTAAAGAGGTTAAATGAAGAAGAACTAAAAGAAGCAAAAATTTGCCAAACTAGCTGAAGCATTTTTTTAAAATCAGGATCAAGCAATACAGTAACTAGAAAACAACAACAATAATACTACAAAAATGGTCAGCAAGTACGAGACACTCCTTCTGGCTGAATGTTATGATGGGGAAGAGAGACAGTAAAAAGGAAGGAGAAACTACAAAGAGATCATTCCCACTTAAAGTCATAGGATTCACCCATCAGTTTTCTGGTAGGCACATAAATCTTTGCTTATTTCATTTTCACACATGAGAAGGAGAAATTCCAAATGTTTTCTGTTTTGTTTTGTTTTTGGAGGGGTTTTTGCATTTCAAAATGTTTTTGCAAAGATGTGGTCTGTGGAAAAAAGTATATTTTTTTGCAAAGTACAGGTCTGGTAGAAAATCATTTTGCTTTGCACAAATACAAATATTTTTTTATGTTGTGAAAGCTGTTTCTGGGAAATAAGAGAGGAAGTAAAAAATAGTTAATCTGGGTCTCTGAAATAACTTCAGTAAGAAGATTCATTCATTCATTCATTCTCTTTTCTAGATGCAACATTATGCTTGCATTGGAATGGGACTAAACTCCAAGCAAATATAGCTCTTGCTTAAAGATGCCTCACTAAGTGCAAGCAACACTTAATTTTTTCCCCCTTGTGCCAGCATTGTACTTCTAGCATAACTGTGACAATTCAGCTAATGTTACATCAATGTAACATGATTCCTATAGCTACATGAAATTATATGCTATTTTTATTTCCATTCAGCAGATTTATGTGACAATTTTGTATCAGTTTATTAATTTTGCCATCAAACTTAAAACAGTTTAAGGACCCTCAAGATGCATTATGAATTTTTGGAAGAAATCTCTTCTAAATATGGACTGATGATTGTGTTTGACAACTATGCTAAAACAAAGTGTTCATAAAAAATGAATGTATAACTGTTGTATTTGTTGTTGTTTTATTTTTATTTTTTTTTAAAAAGACTACTGCACATATCTACGCTCAGTGGTAGCAGACGTTTTCTGTCAGTGGAGCTGTAAATCCAGCCTGTGCTTTAATTTGAACTTTGAAAGAGCTCTTTAAGGTGCTGAACCTATTCTGTGGACAGAATATCCTTGGACAGCTTCTTTGCAGTCTGAACCAAACGCCAGGGCAGATTCACTGTTCCTTTGCTATGGAAGCCTCAGGCAACCCTACAAGTTCTGCAAGCATAAATCATCATGACTATTATTATTTTTGCTATAGTTGTTGTTGATTGTGGTGGTGGTAGTGGTAATAGTTGTAGCAGGAGTAAATTGTACATTTCCCTTTGACTAAACTGGTCCCCAAGGTCGCTTATGTTCATTTCGCATGATAACATAAAGCAATAAACCAACAAATACAACCAGAGACCAGCAGATAAAAGCACAAAGAAACCAAAAATGCTACTAAGAGGTTGATTGACAACGAAGTTTTTAGTCATCACCTAAATGAAAACAAAGATGGTGGTGCTGCAAAGGGAATTCTAGAATCTCAGCACAATCACAAAGAAAACGTTCTCTTATCTATTTACATTCCACTGAAGAGATAGGTAGACAAGCAGCAATGGATTGCTTGAAAATTTTTATATTTACAGAGAAGATCATAGGGGTGGATTTGGTCCTTCATTCAACCTTGGTCTCAGACTACTAAAAGATTTAGCAACAGTGCTCCCTAACTTTGTCCAGTGTGTGTAACCTAATAATACTGAAGCTGTTAATACTACATTTATACCAGATTACATAGGTTATTTTATATTCTGTCCTTTTTTTTTTTTTAGAATAATCAAACATGAGAACTGAACATGTCATAATGCTCAGTACTACAAAATCATAATTACAGCTACAAGGAGAAATTTTAAAATATGCCTATTATTTTACCTATCATACTCTAAGCTATCTGAAGACATCTGGATATCTTACATGTTAAAATAAGTGCTTTTGGTTACTAAAGAAATAATATAGGTCTTGGTATTTCTGGCCACATAGCACAAGCCAGCTAAAACATGCAAATATATTATCTGCTTGTAGCCTAGGCTGATAATTCATATTTTAATTAGATTGTTAGTAAATAGTATTCATATCACAACTTCTATTTCGCCCATTTTTAAAATAAAACCATGGAAAATCTTTATTTCAGCAAGGTTCTGCGTCTACTCCAAAAAGGCTTTGGATTCTGAAGTATTATTTAAATACCTAAGCAGGAGAAAAAAAATAAAGCCTTTCATGCCATGTGGTGCAGTGCGAAACCAAAACGGTAAATAACTTGCAAGTCTCATTTTTTACTGACTAGACTTTGAAACGGATGCAATCTGCGTAAGCAGTTTTGCAGGGTGCAAGGTTTTGAACTGCAGCACTAAATCATTCCATAGGTTAGCCTGCTAATGTCGAAAATGATTATAAACATCTCAGTTCATCATATTAATGAGTTATAGTCAATGGGAAAGGACAAAAATCCATAACTTTTCCATAAACTTAGTTAAACGTCAAGGTTTTTAAAGGCCTAGTTAGCAAGTATATTAGATGAGATATGTCAGTTTCCCAATTTACGACTCTGACTTGTCTCTTGTGATTCCTTATAGCCTCTAGCCATTCTCCTCTTACCTGAGGCATTCTCTGGCAAAAACCTGATGCTTCCAGTCATTCTGCATTCTTGTGTTCCTTCAAAAATAATTGGACAGGCAGGTCTCCATAAACAATCATCATTAGTCATAGAAGATACACAGATAAGGACATACCACAAATAAGTTGCCAGAGAATATATTCAGCTAAATAACAATAATTTGGGCAGCAAGTGGGGGGGAAAACGTGATTGACAGAGATTTAATGCACTTAACACTTTTCTAGGAGGCTGTTAGAATCATGGTTGTTCCTTGATGCTCAGAGAACTCTGCTTCCTGAAAAATGACACTGACATTGACCATTGAGATGGCTGCTGTTCAATAACATGTTCACTCTCCAGACTGTATGATTAAATTCATTATGGAAACTGTCAGCAGGGAAGAAAAAAATGGAAAATGTCATTAAAAAAGAAACTGGCAGAAAGGATTTTTTTGTTGTTGTTGTTATTTCAAAAAAAATTAATGCTGAACTCAATTAAAGCATCTGATTTTCATATCCTTGTGCCAGATTACTATGTAAGTTAACAAAATTAAACAGTTATTACTCTAAACTGACAGCATAGTTGTTCAGAATATGTCTGTGGTTGTATCCAAGTTTCTCAGTAATCCTTGTAATTAAGTAACAATTTCATCTACAGCCAAGTTAAGATGATGTATCTGGGATCTTGGCCATTTTTGTCACAGCAACACACTGTTTTATGTAGGACTTTAGATGTGATTAGGATCGCAAAACATGAAAACTTTCAGTTTAATTAATTACAGGACAGGATTGTTTGTTGTGTAAAAATGTTCATTTGAGAAGAGTTACTGACTTTTAAAAATGATCACAGCTATATTTAAGAATAGCCTGAATTATGCCTGTAATTCAGAAAGCTTATGGAAAAATATAACTGCATGGCATTCAAAAATTTAATACCTCTTTGTTTAAATCAGCAAGCTACCACCATATGTAGCACTTAGCAACATCTATAATTATTCCCAAGCATTCAATTAATATGAAGGTTAAAAGTAAATAGCAAATATGTTTATAATAATTCTGAACAAATACAGCTTCAACAAACATGAATTTCTGTATTCAAAGTAATATTCAAAGAAGTATCCATATTTATCTGTACTAGCACATGCATATTTTTTAAAAAAAGAAGTATGGTAAGTTTTTCTTAATAAGTATAGGGTTTATGAAGTGCATTACTGAGGCAAGTGTATTATATGAAGGGATGTGATATTGAATTTAATTTAATCATCTACTTTGAAATCTGGTGCTAATAAATCACTACAGTCACATTAATGTGCTTGAGTGGGCTTTAATGCAGCCCTCTGTCAACTCATGAATGCTTAACTCATGAATCTACTCAAAGATTTGTTTTTATCTGTGTATGTCAGTGTAACTGCCTGACCCTTTTCTTGATTATGTTTTGAAATCTTTAGTGCCAATCAAGAAGGACCTGGAATTGAGAGCGGTGCCGTTGTTTGATTCGAACTGTACAGTTGCCGCCTATTTATTTTTCTCTCCTCACCTGCTATGCCCAGGTTTTGACATTAGGAACATTGTGTTTGATATTTTCAGCATTAAAAAACACTTTAGGCTTTGGTTCCACTTTACTCCCAGTCAGAAAGATCAGACAAAGCTCAAGTCACACAGTGAGAAACTTTATACACTGAATGAGACATTATTCATTCCACCAGACTACAAATCAAAGAGTATCTCTTAGGCTGCTTAAAAATTCATTTTAAAATCTGATCCAGATTGTACTTTTATGGTAATTTCATACCATCAATCATCCTTTTACCTTTAGTCTCTAGGTCCACTGCTTTCCCCATAGATCTCATTCACTCTACCTCATTATAATTCTTTAGGTGAAAAAACAGAGTAAGAAACCTTAACAGAAAATGAGAGAAAGATGTAAATTTCTTGAGAAAAGTCAGGTTCACTAAGAAGCATGGCTAATGATATGTTCTGATCTAGTTTTTTAAAAAAAAAATTAAAAGAAGAGGAGGGGTAGATGGAAGGACAGAATAGAAGTGGAAAACATGTTTCCCATGCAAATAACTTATTTGTACTTTGCATTCCATCTCAATAACATCATTTATAATACTAAGCTGTCAAAATATGCAGGTATAGGTGGGGGGAAGGACAGTCCAAACCAGAAAAAGAGAGAGAAAAGATTTTTTGACATTTCCCTGAAACTTTCCTTTAATGAAAGTTTGGAACTTCTTAGGATTCCCTGCATTTTCTCCTGCACAGATCTGCTGTACTTTTCTTAATTCCTATAATTAGAAGTAGATGCTATATGAAGGTTTCTGGAAAAATAACACTGATTAAACCTCAGCTTCAGATTTGCATTACATTATGTGCAGTACAAGCTTACCGATGTGAATTCAGAAGTCTACCATCTACTTCTAAGTAAATGTGTACAGGGTTACAGCTTCAGTTGAAATCAGAGCATGGCTTGGCTTCTCTAATACTATATATTAGATACTAATACTTAAGGCTGCATCCTATACACACTTCCTTGGTATAAAGAAACGCTGGACTTAATACGGCTTCCTCCTAAGTAAATATCTGTACAATTACACTTCAAGTATTATAAAGAGCTAATCCAATATTTCCACAGCTCAGCATTTTTTTCAATTAATTTCAGTAAAGGGCATACATTTCAGAGACGCTGATTCAAATTGTAAAACGGTACATGTCTCATAGAAAGCTGTTAAATTTAGTGGCGTTAATACATTTCTTCATGCACACCCAATAGACTGAGAATGAATGAAGAGAATAACTATTAACCCACTGGGAAAAGAATTATTTTTCCCTCAGCTCAGTTGGGTAATCTGTATTTCATTTCCTAATGCCCTTAACAAAATGTAGCCATAAAGCCCTGCATACAAGTAATAGGCATAATCCCTCCAAAATAGGTTGTTACCAGCACTTAGTGACCGGTTTCTTATTTAATAGCCTAAGGGGAAAGGCTTTAAGAAGACTGTGCCAGTGTTTCCTCTCAGGCAATTTAAATGGATGCATTAAGCTGCTTCTCTCCAGTTTCTCAAATATCAGGAACCTTACAAAATTCTATTCTGAGGGTTAGATGAACCAGCCATAATTTAATATACTTATAATTTATAATTAACATATATATCCAATGGGTGGAGAAGGCACAGATGAACAGTTGAAACTCAGAAAATGTTGATTTCATCTCTTCTTCCCATCAAGAAATATTCATTCCAAAATGTCAAATACTCCGAGTTAACTGTTGATGACCAACAATCAGTACATCAGTGTTCTAACAGAGTAAATCAGCTTGATTGTAGACAATTTTAAACAAATCTCAACTCATTACAATGTTTTTAACGCAAAGAAAATGCAAACACAACTTTTTAATAAGATGCTGGAGTTCTGCCTATAATGAAAAAGTAAGTTTCAGTGTGTTGCTGGAACAAAGTAAACAAAGTAACAAAGTAAAAAAAGGAAAATTATTTTTTTCTATAAAACCATTTCCAGTTGGTTTTAGTCTTTACATCCAATGAAAGAAATAGATATTTCTATAAAAAGGAAAAAGTGAGTGGGGAAAATGAATATATCTTTACCTATATCTTTTATTTATGGAAAAGTTAAGAAAATAAAACAGAAGCAAACAAAGGAAGAGTGCTAATGTTCTTCTCTCCTTCTTGTGTGCTTTCAAGCTGTCTCTGTCTTATGGCAAACCTAAAGTGAACCTATCATGGAGTTTTCATGACAAGATTTGTTCAGAGAGGATTCACCTTTGTCTTCTTCTGAGGCTGCGAGAGTATGACTTGCCCAAAATTACCCAGTAGGTTTCAATGGCCAAGCAGCAAATTGAACCCTAATATCCAGAGTCCTAGTTCAATACTCAAATCACTTTAACCTGCTGGCACTAATAGCTTTCATAATACATTTTGCTCAATAAAATGTAACTTGTTCCTGAAGCTTTCTAGATCCACGGGTATAAGTGAGGGGAAAAAATAAGGGCATCCCCCTTTAAATTAGAATTCTGCTCCTCCAAATGAAATTTTCCTTCATTACTCAAATTTCTAACCATTGCAGGGAGACACTGAAAATGATGCACATCTAAAACTCCAATATTTACTGTGGTTGCATTCTCTTGATAACTTTACCTGCTCCTTTTGTTTCGATGTCTAAACAATATATCTCCATTCTCAACTGAAATTTCACATCATGGCAGTGCTAAAAATGTGTGAACTGAAGAAAAGTTTCATGGCGAGGGGGAATAGAATACATATTTGGGAGGCAACACCTACACCTCTCTCTAGATACCTTTCTGATTGTCCTCTAAATCAGTATGATAATCCATGTATGGAAAAGGAAAAGATAATGGATCTTGTTTGTGCAGAAGAGATCATTCCTACAATCCACACCAGACTATGCACACTATGGAACACCACAGACTTCTTTCCACACTACACTGTTCTAGTGCTCTTATTCCACTTTCAACCTCCTGTGAAATTCTGGGATTTGTAGTTTTGTGAGGCCAAAGAGCTCTCTGGCTGAGAATTCTCAAGACCACTCCCTAAACTCCAAATCCCAGGATTCCATAGTAGGTTGAAAGTGGAATAAAAACACTACAACAGTACAGTGAGGAAGTGGCCCTAGTCTGTAAGCTCTGACAAGTCAGTTGCTTTTGAGGTGAGAAGTGAAAGCTGATGCTCAGTCTAGGGAGCATCCCAAATATCTCTCAAAGGATGGTCATCACTTTGGCAATACTGCCCAATCCCTGCCAGAGAAAGAGAGGGTTATTCAAGAAGCAGGAGAGCAAACAGCACTCACCCAGCCTTCTGCTATGCTCTCAGTTTCTTAAAAATATATTTTCCATATGTGCAGCAAACTACTTTTGCTCCAGATTCCTTTAATTATTCAGATCAACTGCATATTCCTAAGATTTAAACCAGTATAGAAACTTGTCATGGTAGATATTCACAGGCTATGAAATCTATTGTTGTATCTAACATGTTGAATAAAAATACTGCATACTAACTTCTCACTGAAAAATGTGTTAATAACAAATGTAAGCCTCACTCTGCTGCAGGAGGTGAAAGGCTTACTATCATAAGTATGATTCAGAGCCTGGAAGTTGGCCTCGCTAAACAGTGGGCAAAAAAATATCCTCCAGTTCAAGTGCTGGCTTATGATGAGCTCAGATTCTACTGCCAGATGAAAAATATTCAGATTTTTTAAAAGTAACTAAAAGTAACTGTTTAGTTCCTTTGGGAAACTGGGAAGTGAAGATCAGTATTTAAAATTTGGACTTGGAGGAGGAGGAAGGAGTATTAACTATTTTGGGTACTTGGAACTGTAATCATAACTAAGTACTTCCAAAGCAACTTCCACATTCTCGTTCCACATTTGAACTTCACATTTGAACTTCATCTTGAAATGCACTCACAATAAAACATCGGACGTGCATAAAATACAAGTTAGGGTTCTAGTTTTTGACACCTCAGGAACAGGCATACAGTACAATTCAGAGTCCTTACTTCTGGCACCTCAGGGACAGGCTTATTTTCTTTGTGCTGGTACTAAGAACAGCTGTACCAAATTAAGACACAAAGGAGGGCACACAGAACTAGACAAGATCCTCAGTTGTCAGGAGATAGCATTGAATACCATGTCCATGGTATTATATTTCCAGTTTCTATGTGTGGTTGTGAAATCTGGACTGTGAAGAAAGCTGATAGGAAGAAAATCAACTCATTTGAAATGTGGTGCTGGAAGAGAATTCTGGGGATATGCTGAACTGCCAAAAGACAAATACATAGGTCCTAGAGCAAATCAAGCCTGAACTCTCCCTAGAAGCCAAGGCCATTTCCGCACTACACTCTTATAGTGCAATTATTCTACTTTCAACATCCTGTGAAATTCTGGGGTTTGTTGTTTACTGAGGACAAAGATGCCCCTCCCTAAAATGCAATTCCCAGGATTTCATAAGATGTTGAAAGTAGAATAATAGCACTATAACAGCGTAGTGTGGAAATGGCCCAAGATAACTAAACTGAAACTGTCACATTTTGGACTTATCAAGATAAAATATAACGCTCTAGAAAAGACAATGATGCTTGGCAAGGTAGAAGGCAGTAATAAAAGAGGAAGACTACGGCCATTTCCGCACTACAGTGTTAAACTGCTGCTATTCCACTTTCAACACCCTGTGGAAATCTGGGGTTTGTAGTTTACTGAGACCAAAGAGCTCTTTGGCTGAGAATTGGAAGTGCCCTTCCCTAAACTACAAACCCCAGAATGCCATAGGAGGTTGATAGTGGAATAACAGCACTTTAAAACTGTAGTGCGGAAATGGTATACATTACAGGTGGATAGACTCAATAAAGGAAACCACAGCCCTGAGTCTGCAAGACCTGAACAGGGCTGTTGCTAACAGAGTGACTTGGAGCTCTCTCATGCAATGGGTCACCATAAGTCAAAGTCAACTTGATGTCACTTAACAGCAGTCTTGCTCAGCTGTTTGCTTTAGCAATTGCAGAGGGTTAATCCTGGAAAGAGATGTGATCATGTATGTATGCCCCATCCCACGAACTTCCCCAGTACCTGGAAGTGAGGTGGATCTTTACAAGTTGAGAATGAAGATCTGAGGAAGGCTTTGTAACTATGTTTGGCTGAATGTGGATACAGAGATCCCGTGAATGGGACCCTGACTGTTTCATAGTTCTTGATCATAAGAACCCTGTACCCGTGGTCACGTCCTTGCTGGAGGCTACTTCCTTAGTTGAGAAAGATGAAGAAGATGAGAACAACCAAGATAATAGGCTACAGACAAAGCCAGAAGAGGCTGACGCTCCTGGCCTGGAACTGGCATAAGTGGAAATTGGACCATCCCATGCTACTCTATTAGTTATGGGGCCATTTCATTTTGTGGAGTGCCATAGGGCATTTCCACACTACACTGATATAGTGCTATTATTCGACTGTCAACATCCTGTGGAATTCTGGGGTTTGTAGTTTACTGAGGCCAAACAGCTCTCTGGCTGAGAATTCTAAATGCCCTCCCTAAACTGCAAACTCCAGGATTCCATAGGATGTAGAAAGTGCAATAATATCACTATAACAGTGTAGTGCGGAAATACCCATAGACTGAAACACCAGTTGCAAAGGAGTAGAAAACGCTCCAGCCTCCCTTAAAAAGGAAAAAAACTAAACCATAGGCCAGCTGTAGCAGATGGTTATAAATAAGTACAGCCAGGCTATTTCTTTGCTGCAAGCAACAGCTCCAACACTCTCAGTGTAGCTTTGGTCATTTCCGCACTAGCCTATTATAGCACGATGATTCCACTTTCAACATCCTCCCAGCTGGCCCTCCCGAAACTGCAAACCCCAGGATTCCAGAGGATGTTGAAAGTGGAATCCTCGCGCTATAACAGGCTAGTGCGGAAATGGCCTTTGTCTGTTCTTATTTGGTAGATTTCTGGACTTCAATGTGTATCTTGGATTACCCTCTCAGGGGACTTCCTGAATGATATTAGAACCTGCTCAGGACTGTCTTTGTGTTTAGACCCCAGATTGCCTCAAGCCGGCTTCTGCTTTTGCAGATGTTCCACGTATGAACCTGGAGTAGCTTGGTTCCTTCACTATCTCCTCCTGAAGACTGCAGGTATATTGACCTGGATACTTGCTAGTCTTAAAAATCCACATGCAACTGAACACAGTTACAAAGCCTTCTCTAGACCTTTGCATTCAGCAGAGGTGGGCAGATGGGATGTCTGGGCTGGAGTTTAGATGTACACCCAGGTCCTCATCGCCTTCCACACCTTCAGTCTGGTGCCTGAACAGGGCTTGTGTTTGTCAAATGTGTACCACAGGTTCAGTGTTTATTTTATCTTTGGCCATTTGACAGAAAAACAAACTGTATACCACTGAGGAAAAAGTAAGTCAAAACTGTGTTTAGTGTTCTCATGCCACATTGTTTTTGTATTCCAGTTGAATGATAGAAATTTATGTTTTTGCTGTGATTCTTTTTTTTCATGATGTTTAGGGTTTGGGGGGCGGTCATAGTATTACATCTGTCTGGTTTTTTTTATTTGCTATATTCTGATGCATCGTAGTTCTGTGTGTCATTTAAACTATAAAGATTATTGAGACAGCCCATGCTACATGTTTTGAGCCCTCAAAAACCTTGTTTTTCTAAATCAAGGACTAGGGGAAGAATTCAACACTAAGGAACTGTATGTTCAGGGATGAGTCTTATGTACATATGTGTGGAGCCACTGTTTAGAGTTGAAGTTACCTAGTAAGGAATGAGACACTTGGCATTATCAATTCTCTGTGAGATCCTTCTGTGTAACAGAGCAGTTGTACGAAAGAGAATAAACAGGAAGACCCACCTGAATTAGTTTATGCTAAGCAGCAGGAGCACAAGCATCGTGTGTCTCAAGGCAAGTGACTTTGGGCACAGAGGTATCCCAGATGAAAACACCAAATACGGGTGAGAGAAAGAATCAGAAAGTATGCTTGAGGCAAAGAGATGGAGAGATCAAGGGTGAGCAAGAAGGGAATAGTTTTTCCTTTGGTGTTGCCTGAGATGGGTTTCTTGCAAGTGGGACTGTCTCTGCTTGTGTACTTTTGGCCACGTGTTAAAATGGTCAGGATGAACTGAGTTGAATAAATAAACTCATTGGAAAAGCAGCTCTTTGGTTCTGATGTACTATTCTCTTTTTCCCAGTACGTATTTAAACATTAGCCACCAATATACAAAATAAAATCTGTGCCTTATTCAGAACGCATAACAGCAAGCCCTGACATTCACATGCTGTTCCATCCAAGGATTTCCTCAACTAAACAGATTCTTAGCCTTGTTGATCTTGATAGCAATTCTGACCAGCTATGGTGGAATCTGTTCGGAATTCTTCTTTTCCCCGGAGATAACTAGCACTGTCAAAAAAAGTGAGGGCAAATACTTGTTTGTGCTAAATGAGCAGTATAAAGACACTGCCTCTGTGCAATTCTAAAGGTCATATTTAGTCCCCTTGTTACCCTGATTTCTGGGGGTCCCAGGAGGGGCGCCCAAATAACCAAACAACAACAACACAACCTTGGGGAAAATTAGCTGGAGCACTCACTAAAGCTAGCGAGAGGCAGAGTAACTTAGCAGGATCTTGCAACCCAGTGTCTACGGGGTCAGGTCAGTCAAGCAGTCAGACGGTTTAAAATAGCAAAAATGATGTTTTATTTAATACAGACAAATATTAAAGACAACACAGTCACACAGCTAACTAAAGAATTGGAAATAGGGGTTTTCAGAGGGAAATGGGTGATACGACACCTGTCTCATAGTCCTATAGTTTGAGAGCGATGTTGGGGTGCAGTGAAGAAGCTCAGCGCGGTTCGCTGAGGGGAGCTCGCCAGACAAAGCGGCAGCAAGACAGGATGGAAGTCTGGAGCGATCTGAGGATGGTCTCGGAATCGGGGGTTTTTATAGGGTGAATTGTACTGCAGGCCATACCTTACTTGGTGAGAACAATGCGATTTAGGAGTGGGACAAAGCTTTGGAAAGGTCAGAGTTTAGCATGATTGGCTTAGGGTCGAATTAACAATAGTGTAGCCAGTATGCAAATGCGGAGCACTTAGAACAGCTTTGTGAGGCTACCTGCTCGGGGCAGGGGAGCCTTTGTTAGTACCACGCATAAGCAAGGAGGTGTTTGCCGGAGAGGTCCCTGAAGCGACGAACTGGCTCTGTCTGGCCTGCCTGGGTGGAGAATGGAATGTCCAGCAACTATCAGCCGTGCCTGTTTACGTGCTTGTCTGGAGGCTTCGCAAACATGTGGAGCGGGGTGGCAGAGGAAAGCCGAATGGTTTGATATCAAAATGATATCAAGTGCTATCTCTGGATAGGCCTGGGCCGCAGGTAACACCCTACTGCCCTTAACCAGCTTTAATTGAACAAAATCCCAGAAGAGCCTAAATACCCTGAAGGCACCAGATCTTATATGATCTTGGAAGCTAAGCAGGGTCAAGTCTACTTAGTTACTTGAAAGGAAGATTGCTAGGGAATATGAGGTGCTGTAGGGTATACTCAGAGGAAAGCAATGGCAAACTTCCTTGGAACAAATCTTACCAAGAAAAACCTATAATAGCGTCAACATAAGTCAGAGCTGATTTGAAAGCACACAATCACCCTGCTCAGAGTATTCCAATTGTTCTGGGAAGTTTCACTCAGAGCTTGGAAGAATTACTTTTTGGACTACAACTCCCAGAATCCCACACCCCAGCATACTATGTTGAGGGTTGTAATCCAAAAAGTGAGAGCTAGCATGGTGTAGTGGTTTGAGTGTTGAACTCAGGAGACAAGGGTTTGATTCCCCGCTCGGCCATGGAAAGCATTTTTGTGACTTTGGATGCATCGTACTCTCTCATCCCCAGAAAACCCTGATAGCCTTAGGGTTGCCTTAAGTCAGAAACAACTCAAAAGTACACAACAACAACAATCCAAAAAGTAGAGAGTAGTAGAAAACCAACATGGTGTAGTAGTTTGATCATTAGACTATAACCCTGGAGACCAGGGTTTGATTCCCTGCTTGACCATGGAAACCCACTCAGCCCCAGAAAACCCTGTGGTAGGTTCACCTTGTCATAAGTCAGAAGCAACTTGAAGACAGTAACTCTTCTAAGCTCTTCCCTTGCTGTGTCAGGATGATAATTTGGATCTCTTTTATACCCAGCAATATTACTTTTTATACATTGATTTACATGAATTAAAGCTTGCTTTCTACATCATACTTGAAAGTACTACACATGAGTCCCCTGCCCAATCACTGCCATGTCAGACATCATATCAGAATGATTTTTTTAAAAAGATACAAACGAGGATAACCACCCAATTATAATCGATGATTAATATGAGAATACTTAGTACACAATTAGTTCTGGGAAAGACAAATGTGTGAGATGGGATTCAAGAAGCAATTTCATAAAGCATGAATCTTTTTCTGAGACAGATAATGTATTAATCATTCCCACATGATATTTTCAGATGCAGGAGCAACTCTCAAGCACTGTCCTGTGTCATTAAATTGTAATGTGCAAAGCGCTCCAGAGCCAGAAAGTTAGTGTAGTATTGCAAGTGTCAAAACATGATGTTTATTAGGATCAGTTTATTTGCTTCTTGTTCTGGGTGATCAGCATGGAGATTGCTTTCTGTGAAACGGAAAGAGGCAGCATCGTAGATCTTGCTCATGTTCTCGCTAAGTCAGCATGGAAACATTTGACAAACAGTATTTACCATTAAGGATATTTCTTGGTTTCACTTCTTGTTGAACATACTTTAACTTATTGGCACGTGTACCTATTTCAGTGATTAACAGCCAATGCAATTTCTATTTTCTATTTTCCTTGTGATCTGTTTGAGTTACATGTTACTTTTTGTTGTTGTTGTTGTTATCCAGTTTCTTCATTATCATCTCCAGAGATCTCTCCACAAGTATTTCTGCTCCCCAATGTTTTATTTACATTGTATCACTGAGCACTGGAAGGGACCTTATGTTTCATGACTAGCCCTCTTTTCAAAGCTCCAGGCTCAAACAGAATAACTTAGTATCAGATGACCTTTTGCACTGATTTTTCCAGTCAAAGCTTAGGCTGTAGACTGCCAAAAGCAGTCTGTATTATAGCAGTTCTTCTCATTATGTATTATGGTTTCTGCTATGGAGAAGGTGATATTCAGAAACAAAACGTCTGGTTTTCATTTAGTGACAATAAAGGGGGAATTACAGAAGTATGTAATTTTATTTCCTTCAAGTGGCTACTTTACCCTTTCAATTTCACTTATAAAACAACGTAGCAAAGTGTACATTGTCTATGCATGAATTTGCACATGGTGGGAAACGGCAGAAAAATCACCCTCTTATTTCACATAATTCAGTCCTACAAAATGGTGCTCACTTCAAGTTCAGGTTTCATCATTATTTCTTTATAAGTTGATTTACATTATCTACCGTAAGTGCAATTTTCTAATAGTGAGTATCATTGAATTCAGGGGGCTTACTCTGAGCAAACATGCTTATGCAATTGCACCACTGATCAGGGAAAAATGACTGTTTATTTGTCTGCTGTGGAACTCAGTCCTAAGAATATGTACACAGAAGTAAGCTTTACTGTCAAGCTTGCAACAAGCACAGTCAGAACTGTCTCCCAAGTAAGTGTGAATAGAACTAAGTACGATAGGAGAGAGGCAAGCTAGAAATAACAACACTAAACAAAACAAAGAGATTTTAAGGTTTGCATAGGTATATGGGGGAAAGGCAATTTCTCAGGTACCCTATTCCCAATGATAGCCCTTAAGTAGGACTTTCGTTTCTGCCTGGAAAGTGGATAGAAGCCCTTGAAGTTGGAAAGCAATATGACATCCTCATACTGCCCAGTCCAAGGCTTGCCCTTGCTGGCTGGTGGAATCTGACAGCTGTAGAAATAAAATTTAAAAAAACCCCAAAAAAACCTTGGGCCAGTCTCAATTAGCAATCTTGCTCCTGTATTCTGAATGCAAGAACAGTGACATATACTTCTGGATCAGACCAATGGCTTATCTATATCAGGCGTGGGTCATGAAGCTTTCCAGATGTTGTTGGGCTTCAGGTTCCACAATTTTTCCTCACTAGCTATGATGGGAGATGCAGCCCAATGACACATGAAGGGCCACATGATGGCCACCCCTGAGCTAGGCCATCTTCTTGCTTCCTATAGTCATGTCAGATGTCAACGAGAATCCCACAAACAGGACATAAGCCCACTTTGTTACTGATCCCAGTGGCAGTTTATAGTCATCGTAACTAGTAGCTATTGATAATATTATTCTTCATGATTTTATCTTATCCCTTTCTGAAGTCACCTGAAGTGGTAGTTATAACCACATCCTGTAGCACTGAATCCCAAGAATACACTATTAACTATTTTCAAAATGCTAGATTAAAAAAAAAAAAAGGATTCTGTTTCTTTCAGTCATACTTCAGGAAAACTTATGGGAGAAATGCACCTTTTCCCTGCCATGCGCCTTTTCCTGCCATGCTCTTCAAACTCACATATACAGGTATCCCCCACTTTTTGACAGTCTGCTTTTTGACAATCCATTCTTTTGTTCCTTTTCAATTATAACCAGAACTCATGTATTCAACATGTGGTCCACTCTTGACCATACATCAAATATATGAGTTCTGGTTGTAATTGAAAAGGGTCAAAAGAGTAGATTGTTGAAAAGCGACCATGCACTGCTTTTTTTTTTTTTTGTCAATTGACTCAGCTGAACAAAAGTAAGCTGAACAAAAGTAAACTGAACAAAAACATGGACCCGAGTCAATTTGTGGTGCATCTCAGAAATTGTGTGCAATGTGTCCCTTATACCATATTTGTGCTTGTAATACAGTAGTCATACTTATATTTGCACTTATAACATTCATAATGGCACCTAAATATACTCATAAAGCTAAAAGATCCCATAAGATCCTCTATTTACAAGAAAAACTAGAACTAATCCAACAGTGAAGGCACATCTATGATGGATACTGGCTGCAAGCTAGGCATACCTTGCTCAACGGTTAGCAAAATTGTTAAGAATAAAGCCAAAGTGTTACACAAAACTAAACATCCTATGCCAGTGCACACTAAAGTTATTAGAAAGTGGGACAGCCTGATTGCTGATATGGAAAAACTTCCAAGACCAAATTGGCTATAATATTCCTGTAAGCAGTGGCATTATCCAGGCTAAAGCTCTAAGTCCGTTTAATACAGTGAAGGCTGAAAGACAAGAGATGTCTGTGGAAGAAACACTTGAGGCTAGTAAAGGCTGGTTTTAATAGATTTAAGACAAGGCCTAATTTACATAATATAAAAGTGTAGGGAGAACAGCTAGCGCAGATTTACAGCTGCAGAAATGTATCCTGCAGAGCTTGAAAAAATTATAGAGGATAGTGGCTATACAAAGCAACAGATTTTCAATGTAGATGGAACAGCCCAATATTGGAAGCAAATGTCAGTTAGAATTTTCATTGCAAAAGAAAAGAAATCTATACCGGGATTCACACGTGCAAAAGATAGGCTAACACTGTTGCTAGGGTCTAATGCGGCTGGCAACTCCAAGTTAAAGTCTATGCTTATTCAGAGAATAGGATTCAGAGAATCCTAGGATCCTTAAAAATTATTTAAAATCTAACTTTATTACAAGAGTTATGCAGAAAAGTGTAGATGACTGCTAATTCATTTGCAACTTGCTTCTCAGATTATTTCAAGTCTATAGTTGAGGCTTATAGCTGGGAACATAAAATTCTTTTTAAGATTCTGCTGCTTGTTGATAATGCTCCAGGCCACTGTAGAGCTCTGACTGAGCCATTCAAAGAAATTCAAGTTGCCTTTATGCTTGCAAGTACAACTTCATTGGTGAAGCCAATGGATCAAGGTATGATTTCAGCAGTCAGATCGTACTATCTAAGGAGGACTTTTTGCAAAAGCCTTTGCAATATAGCTGCATTAGATGGTGATCTTTATAAGAGAGCCAAGCAAAATGAATTAAAAACTTTCTGGAAAAGCTTCACTATTTTGGACAGCATTAAAGCAACTAAAGATGCCTGGGAAGAAGTTTGAAGGGTGTTTGGAAGAAATTTGTTCCCTCATTCATTGACTATTTTGAAGATTTTGAGATCCAGTGGAGGAAATCACTTCAGATGTTGTTGACACAGCAAGGGAATTAGAACTGGAAGTCCAGCCTGGAGATGTTGCAGAATTGCTTTGGTTAAATGATGAAGTCCTAACTCATGAGGATCTGCTGTTGACTGAAGAAGAAAAAAGGCTGTTCAGAGAACAGGAAGCCTTGCTTGATGATATGGCTCAGCCTAGGGTACTGATGACTAAAGAAGAAGGAATCACCAAATTAGAGGATGCAATTGCATTTTGGGAAAGGATTGATCCCAGTTTTCAAAGAAGTTCAAAAGTAAATTGAGGACTACCATACTAAATAGCCTATTACAGAAAACTTAAAAAACAGGTGCAAGACAGCAATGCAGCAAACTTCATGGCTTTCCTATTTTAAGATGCCACCTCCACAACCCTTGCCAGTTACCCCTAACCCCTCAGATTCAGAGCCATCCACTTTGATAATAACATCAACCCCTGTAAGATCTCCATCAGAGTCCCCTTCTGCAAAAAGAATGAGATTATTTGAAGTTTCCAATGATGAGGCTCAACTATTTCTGACTTTTTTTCAATAAATCACCAACATTCAAATATATCTTCATTATCCACTTATGTTCATTTTACTGTACAGTACTTTTGTATATTTAAAGGTATACTTTTCTTCCTTTTATTGTACTTGTGTGTGTGTATATGTGTGTGTGTGTGTACATTTGTTGTGTGCCTTCAAGTCATTCCTAACTTATGCTGACGTTACAGTGAACCTATCACAGAGTTTTCTCGGCTGAGAGTGCGTGATGTGCCCAAGGTCACCCAGAAGGTTTCCAGGGTCGAGCAGGGAATCGAACTCTGGTCTCCAGGGTCATAGTCCAACACTCAAACTACTACATCACACTGGCTCTCTGTAAGTGTATACACACACACACACAGGAATAATATGTTGTTTTGCTTTCACATGCATTTACAAGTGACATGTAGTGCATTTCTGTTTTTCAGCAGCCAAAATGCATTTGCAAACTAAAAGACTGGGTTCTGCATTTCAATAGCTGCTGCTTTTAGACAGTATTCTGGTCCCTCACTTGTTGAATAAGTTGTGGGGAAGAGGGGGAGAGGCCTCTATAAGATATGGATAGCCTGAGATGTAGTTTGATGACTGTGTTTTATTTTCTTTCCTTACTTTAATGCCACTCAGTGAAAGTGGCATTAATTTTACAGATTGTTGTTCTCTAATGAAGTCTGTTTGGAATAATAAAATGTTCTCAATGGAAAAAGCTGCCTTTAAAACATGCTAGGATTACATAAAAAAAACCCCAAATGTTTCATATGGGAAGTACATATGTTATCAAATAATGTGAAAGAAGGCAGACATTCCTATACTGTCTTTCAAGGAATTTCTAAGAATTATTCTTAGGAATCTGAGTTGTCTTGGTTATTGTGACTGTGTAACCAATGTGTGGCCATAAACTTTAATGAAAGAACTATAAACTGCTTGACAGTTAGCTATCTTCCTGTAGAATTTGGGAAGCCAATACTCTCTTGCTAACAGGGAGGGGGATTGAACCAAGTTTTACCATTTGGATTTAGAGCAGGTATGGGAATCATATGGCCCATGGGCCATATGAGGTCCTTTGGGAGCACACATGGCACTTGGGAGGGTCTCTTGCTATCCACACTGAAATCCTGGAGTCCCTCCATTTTTATTTCTTATAAGCTTTATTCCAGGACCAACTCCCCCTTTAAACATTAACAATAAACCTTTTGCAGGGTCTTTATGAGCTGTTTCCATCTCAAAACAACGAATACACACCAAAAATGCAAAAATGGATAAAACAACAAATAATAAATGTTGTAAACGTCAAGAAAAAGAGGAACCTTCTACTACATGTGTCGGCATTATAACCAAGTGAAAAAATGGGAACAGAATCCACATGGTGATGACGAAAATCCTAAATATGAAGTTTCCAATGAAATCATAAATGTACTTATTAAATATGTTGCATGTTATAGATGCCCAAATTGTAAAGCAACACAGCAAAATTCCACTTTATATGATAAGATCTGCAGGAATCATTTATGCCCCAGATTGGAAAGCTAATACATTACTAACAGAAGAAGAGTGACTGTCAAAATTGTCCAATTTATAGAAGATGGATAAATTGAGAACATTGTTAAGTGAAAGAACTGACAAAACATTAAACAATTTGAGGAAAGATTGGGAATATCTGATGAACTATCTGAAAAAAAGGGGAAATATATCTGCAGCAAGCATAGAAGGAATATAAGAACAACTAACAACAGAAAATAGTCTCCTTATGTACAATAAGGGTCAAGTTAACAACTGGAAAATGTGTACAAGGTAAACTTTTTTTGCTGTTCTAAATTGATTTTGAATTCAATATAATGTATTATAACTTTTTTCTTTATGTAATTCCTTTTCTTTATTAAGGTAAAGAAGATTGTACTATTCCTTATTCTGATATACATATAAAAGTTTGATCTTATAATATAATGAAAACCATGAATAACAACAACAACAATCAATATATGCCAAAACAAGTTGCCTAGTTGCCTAAGATGGAGGCTATGACGGTGCCTTGCAGCCCTCCAGGGCTCCAGAAAACCCAAAAAACTGAGCAGAGTGGTCCTCCAGGCTCTGAAGCATGTCTACCCCTTATTCAAAGCGTACATGGAGCTTGCCAGCCATAAAGATCCTGCCAAGCTTCCTGATTCAGCCCCTGAGTTTTCCTTCCAAATTCTGCTCACTCATCTAAACCTTTATTGGCTTCACAGCCTGTATTCCTACTCGTTCTTCTGTGTCCCAATAGGGTGTGCAGTATGGGGCCATGGAGGGAGGAGACAGGAGAGAAAGTCCTCTCCTATCGATATTGTTGCACATCTGATCTGTGGAAAACACCTTGGATGTAAGGAATATAAGAAGTGACAAACAAATCCTCCTACCAAATTTCCCACAGAGGGAAAAAAATCATGTCAGAATGAAGCACAGAAGCCAAGTGAGCTGCTCATGGCAGAAGACAGATGTCTTTTCCTCTGTAGGCAGGCAGCTTCTAAATTTTAGAAAGAGGCAGGGAGAAAAGACAAAGTTTTAGCAGGAGTTAAACTAGGCTGCCTTGGAACTGGCTGAAAGAGTATGTTCTCTGAGTATGCGAGCAGGATCAGTAGCTAAGATACTTGCTCCAAAGCTTCTTTGTGTTTCCTGTTTTCTACTTGTAACTTTGTAAATAAATTAGAGGGTACAAAGACACAAATCTCCAATGCTCCTTTTTTCCTCCAAAGGAAACTAAACCCTGTGGCACTGCCCTGCTCTTATCACTACTGGGGGTGGGGGGAAGTGGGACATATGTACTGTAGTGTTAGCTTGTACAGATGCGGAAACACTGGTTCCTCTTGTGAAGACAAGAGAAAGGTAAGATTAATTGTAATTGGGATGGCAGCTTTGTTCTCAGGGACATGAAACTAAACTGGTAAATCAAAGGGAAAGATACTCTGACAATTGAAACAGAGAGCTCTGGTGATCTCTGTGCAGTGTTGCAGCTTTCAGTTTCATGCTGAAGGCTTTGATACATGCCTCCACTTGCTTTTTAAAAATTTCAGAACAGGTCTGTGAGTGATCGGCAACCAGTCATCGGAGAATCCACATAACAGGAAGTTTAGAAAAGTGTGGACTGCAACAAGAACTAAAGGAGTCTCTTCTTTTTTAAGAAAATGGGGTCCTTTGTGCTTCTGACAGCTTCAGTAAGGGAAGGGGGAGCCTTCCTGAAGTGTTTTCTATTGTTTGGGATGATGTATGGAGCCCAAAAACACAGCTTCACATTTGTTAGACAGTGGTGAAATGATCAAAAACTTGTTTTGACTGGTAAACTGAGCAAGCGTCAAAAGGAAGTTACAAGGCAAACACTTCAGCAACACCAAGGTCTCACTTTTATAATGTCAGAGAGAGAGAAAGAATGAGAGAAAGAGAGAGGGAGAAAGTTTGGCACAGAACAATCTGTGAAAGAATATTTGTTCATCATTTTCAAATAAGTCTTAATTTATGAATTCAGAACCTTGTAAGACCTTTTTTTTTTTCATAGAATGGTAAAATATTGTTCAGGTCTCCAGAAATAATACAGTGGACCAGGTCTGACAGTATGTGTACCCTCAAGAGGACTGTGTTGGAATGATTTCTATGAATCAATACTTTCAATGGGAGTTAGTTTGGAATTCCTTTTTGTATTTACTTAAATAAATAATTTATAAACCATGCTTCCCACTTGTGGATACCTGTATAGTATACAAGAAGTTTGGCTGTAAATTAGGAATGGGAAGCTTGCCTTCTGCCAGATGTTGCTAGACTCCAGCTCCCATCAGCCCTGGACAATATGGCTAACAGCCAGGGACTTGGCTGGCATTATGTTTCCAAGTGCGATTCAGGTGTTCTTTATTATCTATTATCTTAAAGTTGTTAATAGCCAGGTGGCAAGCTGCTTACAAAAGTGTCTCCTCTCAAGTGAATATGCCCATATTTGAGGAACAGCTAATGTTGCTATCTTGCACACATCATTGTCTCCTGAAATGCCTTTGGTGGCAATGCATAAGGAGGCCTTGGAAACTTACTTTGCTGGGATATAACTCCTTGAATCTTCCTGCCAGTAGGAGATTCTTATAATCTGGGAGTCTAGCTGGTGAACTCTTGGACCATTTCCACACAACATCGCTATCTGCAACAGCAGTGGGTTGTTTCAAGTTCTATGTATTGATGTGCAAGCTGACAGAAAGAAAATCAACTCATTGGAAATGTGGTACTAGAAAAGGTTCTACAGATACCAAGGAGTGCTCAAAAGCAAATGAATGGGTTCTAAAGCAAATCAGGTCTAAACCCTCACTAGGAGCCAAGATGACTAGACTGAGACTGAGACTGTTATACTTTTGACTTGTAATGAAATAATGTGAATTATTGGAAAAGTTGATAATGCTTGGTAAAGTGGAAAGCAGTAAGAAAAGAGGAAGACAGCTGGATTGATTCAATCCAAGAAGCCACAACTCCAAGTTTGCAAAATTTGAGCAGGGCTGTCAATGACCAGAATTCTTAGAGGTGGCTTATCATGGAGTTACCATAAGCTGAAGTTGACTTGACAGCAAATTATGAAGCACATAAATGTTGTATAAATAGATTTTAAAAACTAGAATGGATTCACTACCATTGCCAATATATTTGGAAAGCACTAGGTTTGTAGAGGCTGAACTAGTATACAGTGAAGTGCCTGTTATAGCTATTTTGGAAGAATAATCATTGCAGTTAAGACTAGTTCAGTAGCTGGTCTCATTTATTTTAATACAACGTTGAGGTTCTCCAGTACAAAGTACAGGATCCCAAATTGTACTCCAATGAATCCACTGATTGTTTTTTTTTTAAGGATTCTTTTTATTATTAACAATATAGAAACATACAGTAGATAAACAAGAAAAGAAAAAGAAAAGAATGAATAATCTTTACAAAACCTCTAAACAAACACAACAAAAACAGGAAAACAAGAGTTAACAACAAATAAAATGTATGTTACAATACAATAAACTAAATACATTAATATATAAAGAAAAAAAACTTCCTCCCTTAATGAGGTAACAGCCTTATCAATTACCACACAAATGAAAATGAATAACATAATTTTTACCTCCCCAGAAAAATAGTAATAACATTTAGGTAAAATTTGCAATGTTTAATCTTGTAAATAGTAAGAATGATATTACATACAGGAAACCCTCTAAGGGCTATTGTTAATTGTTACCCCTCCTCCTCTTTTTAGTTCTAGCGAATCCACTGATTGTTAGTGTCAAGGGTGGGGAGGATCACGGTGACAGAAGAACCTCCATTTGAGAAAGACCAAGGCCATAGTTGGTTCCATCCATTCAACAAACTGGAGAAAAGTTAAACAATAAGTACAACGTATGTAATTTGAAGCTGCAGCGCTTTGACACTCTGCCTCATAGCTGTACTTTGTACTTACACATCACACAGGGAAATCACTTCTAAATGTGTCCACATAGCATAGGCAGTGTTAAGATCTACCTCTCCATCTAATTTGTTATTTATGAAACATAGAAGCACGGCGAATCCAGGAGCAATAAATAAATGTAATGCTAATACGAGAGAATGCTTACAGGGCAGCTTTGAGTCAGCACGGTACGCCAGAGCTCTGTGAAAAGGGGAACCAGGTTGCTATGGGCCATCTTAGCCTATAATGTAAAGCTGTCATCTGCCATGTTAATACAGTGGGCTAGGATGTGGCTGCAACTTTCACAGCAGCACCAAGTGAAGAAATGCTCTGGCAAACTCCTGACCAAACGAAGGGAAATTTTTAAAAAAGCAGTCATAATTAGTACATGTTGCTACTGCAGCCTTGATGACAAGATTGTACAGAATTAAAAGATCTTTTTACACTTACACACACACACACACACACACACACACACAGAGAGAGATACATACAGACAGGAGATCAGTGGCTTAAGACTGGGAAGGTAGGAAATGTACTGTAGGCTGTAATAATTGCTGGCTGCCCTGGGAAAAGGCATCAAGGCCAGAGTAGTCACGGTTCCATGCAAGCACATCCTCTAATTATTGAAAAACCTGTGTAGAGTCTCAATGTTAATCAGTCTCTGAGAGACTTGAGCCGTGATGTGGTTAGTGCAGATTTATGGCATTTTTCTTTTCAGGTTATTAAAACTGATATTTCACAAGGAAGGATCTTTCGCCAGACAACTGTAAAAATGCAAAGTTTCACTCATAAAAGAAAACTGCAGGATTATTCTGAGATGATTCCACTGAGAAACCAAACAAGGAAGATAAAACACATCAAAGGCAGAAGGTGGGGTGGGGTGAGGAGGTGGGGAGGAAGAATGAAAAGAGAGAAAAAAATTAATGCAAGACTCAACAGTTGGCCTATAGATTTAAGAGGTTACAGCATAATTAATTTCAACACTTGTTGCAATTACAGAAATAAACACAGCATTCATGAACACAGCATGATTTATGCATAATTGTTAACAGAAACAAATTGAAACATTTCTGTGAACTTACAACTGGGGTGAGTTGCACTGTTTAAGAAGTCACATTATTTTCTTTTTAAAGATGGATTTTGAAAGTTATGTTGCACGGCCCTACTTCGCCAGTCTTGCTAATCTTATGCTTATGTGCATGTTAATTCAGTAAACTGGATGGATGCATAATTATAGCCAAAGACTGATTATTTCTTTATTGGATGAATAGCTCAACCTGATTGGTTGATGTTTCATTAAGCGCAAACCATGAGTCTCCTGATAGCTAGGAAACTCTCTTGAGCACTTGGAATGGACCGTCTATCTGAACTTTGAGAAGGTGACAGCTCACTGGGTGAGGGAAAAAGAAGAGAGCAAAGGCAGAAGATTTGGGATCTTAATGTTAGGGGGGAAAAGACAAGGTAGAGAGAACTGAGAATTCCTAGTAGAGGTTAATGTTAATTGGGGCGAGGGGAAACAACCTAAGGGGAAGGAGGATGGCACAGACTTCTTTTTGAAATCCGATGCAGACTATGCTGTTTGCTTAAAGGAATTTCTTTGACTTTGCTCTGCTGGGCTTGTATAATTCAAGCAACTATTACAAAGACTCTAGTCTTCTTTCATTTGCAAGAAACTAAAAGCACAATCTTGTAATGTCTACTGTGAACAAAGATCACTGAGTTTAATGGGAATTACTCACAGGTAAATGGGTATATGATTTCATCAGTAAGTGAGAGCTTCTTTCTGCTCCAGAAATTGGGGGTGGGCACATAGTAATAATCTCTACAAAAACAGAGTGTGATGACTGTTATGTGTATTTGTGTATGGAGGGAGAGGGCACAATAACTTAGTTATGTGCATAAAGAGATATAAAGGAACCCTGTAGCCCCCAACTTGAGACTAAGGAAAAGAATTTTCAAGCATAGGCTTTCATGATCCATCTAGTGAATTGGACTGGAGTCCAAAAGAAGGTTATGCAAGAAAATTCTTTTCTCACAAAGGTGCCATGGGATTCCTTAATATTTGTTTATGCTGAAACAGATTAACACAACAACATGTACTTAGCAATGTGCAAAACTTCCTATAGCATAGAGAGCAAGGACAGTTAACTGGCTGCCATTACAAAGTCAATAGTACATCCAGGAGATTCTAGAACACAGTCATTGCTATATCCCACCCCCTCGTGACTCCTAGGGTCTTTCCACACTATACTGTTATAGTGCTATTATCCCACTTACAACATCCTGTGAAATTCTGGGGTTTGTAGTTTACTGAAGCCAAAGAGTTCTCTGGCTGAGAATTCTAAATGCCCCTCCCTAAACTGCAAACTCCAGGATTCCCTAGGATGTTGAAAGTGGAATAATAGCAATATAACAGTATAGTGCAGAAATGGCCCTAAAGTATCTCATCCTCAGTTATGGGGAATAAGGCTGATGGAACTTTCAGTGCAATAACATAGAGAGGGTCACATTTTACTCATCCCTTGTACAACAAAGGATTAAATAGCCGCTATATGCAATCTGCTTGTGTTACCTTTTTTAGGAGGAACTAGGAACTATTTAATGTGAAGATCCACTTCCTCTGGATTGGGAAAGGGGAGGCCTTACAAACTAATGTAGGCCCTTTCCACATGAGGCTGGTGAATCGGTTCGTGCTGTTTCTTACCAGATTTTCTGGGCTCGAAACAAGGCGGACTTTCCCTCATTTCCTTCTGCACAACTACTGCATATGTTCCATTCTGACTCGGAGGAGTGTTAGTTCATGAATCCACACTGCCTCTGCCATGGCCACTCCCGCTACTCCCCTCACCCTGCCCCATTAGCTGTGATTGGCCCTTCTTTTTTTTTTGCATGATTTAGTACGTCATTGCATACGTGTGTACGTGCGTAAGTCCCTGGCCCCTCCCATGAGCCCTCCCCTGACCACCAATTAGCATTGGTGTGAATGTACGTGTCTGCACCACTGTGAAAGTACAAATCGAATCGGATCGATCTGGAAAACTGGAAAACTGATTTCTTCTGGTTTTCAAATAGCGCACTTTACCACCACATGGGGGGGGGGCATTTCGTTGGAATTACATGTGGAACAAAGGTAAATAAACCAAACCTAATCCGCTCCAACATGCAGAAGACCTCCGTGGCAAGACACATTGGCCCGCCTTAATAACTGCATGCGGAAAGGGCCTGAAACTCCACAAAGTGCTTGAAAAGTACTGATTTTGTGGGCCTTTCTGCTCTACATTGTTATAGTGCTACTATTCCACTTTCAACATCCTATAGAATCCTAGTTTGAAGTTTAGGGAAGTGCCTTTAGAATTCTCAGCCAGAGAGCCCTTTGGCTGCAGTAAAGACAAACCCCAGAATTCCACAGGATGATGAAAGTGGAATAATGGTACTATAACAGTGTAGTGCAGAAAGGCCCCGTGGGACACTGAGATAGTCTAACACAACTGTCCTTTCCTCAACAGGTTTTTCAGTGTAAGGCACCCAAGTCAGCTGTTTGGAGTAAAAATCCATCAACATTCTTTTGTCATAAAAAATAAAGAAAAATAGGCTCTAACTAACATGATTACTGTAGGTGAATTATATTTGTAAACGTATTTAGCACAGAATGACAGATCTGAACAATCCATATTGTTATTGTTGTTGTCAATTTTATACTTCCCAATATTTTCAGAAATTAAAAAGAGAAAGCTGAGCAGAGAATATTCCCCCCACCACAGTTTTGAATCTGAAAGTCTTGCCTCCAAAGGATTGTAGAGGATTATAGGATAAAGGATATATGCTCTGACTCAAGTACACTGTCCTTTTCTGAGCTCAGTCACAGAAGATAAAAGTCAACAGTGCTGTTCTGTGTATGTCTATGGTTTGTCACGATGCTCCTTCACAGTATTACAATGTATATACACAGTTTTGTCAACTCCAGCATTTCAATTATTTTTATTTTGTTTTAGATTTTCATTATGTGATAATTTAGATGTGGTTGTTGATGCTTTTTCAGTTTGTGTTATGAATTCTGAATAATCCCCAGAGTTTTAAATCTCGTTTTAAAGTCTGTCCCTTGTTTTTACCAGTTGTCATCTATTGTGCCTGAGTATTTCACTCTTGGGTATTTCAATTATATATGAATGCAAGAACTTCACAGCAGTGAGTTTTCATTTGCTATCTAAATATCTTTGTACATGAATGGAGCAACCTACATTTAATTTCAGAAGAGCAAGTGTTAAGTCCTTAGTATTCAGGGTGTTCTTAATGTCTATGCCTCTGGTTTGCTTGCTTATATTTGATAATTGTTGTCTTATCGGTCCTTGCTGTGTTCTTCAGAAACAAAATTTAAAAAACATTATGTAAAAGACTTCCTCACACACTCTCACACACCACCACCTCTCTCACCACATGTTTAGCAGCAGTGGTCAATCTGAATTTTTGAGTGATTCTAGGTAGATGATGTAGATACTACACACAGTACTAACCCGTTTATAAAAGCAAGTCCCATATGGATTTCCACATGTATGAGATTGCCCAACAATCACTCTGCAGTAGGAAAATAATGCATTAATTATCTTGATGTTCCAGGGAGTTGAAAAGATAAATGGAGAAGACTATATGCCACTACAAAACTCAGTGCCTGATCTGTAATATGATCCTTGGCTAGAATCCTTCAAACATTTAGCTGAGAATCTGCTACAATGGCATCCTGAGAAAAAAAGGGAAGAAAAGATGGCTATATAAATCAATAATAAACACACAAAAAAAATGCAGTTCTTCTGGACTTAAGAACTGGTGACCAGATTGCCACCACCTCCTCCTCCTCCTCCTTTTTCTCCTTGTATTTGTAAGTGATTTTTCTGCCCACAAAGACTCTCAAAATCATCTATATAAATAAAATTCTGTTTTTATTTGTTTGTATCTTTGTTACCATGTCACACAAAAATAGCAGAAAGGAAGACATGTTTGGGGTGAAGTATATACAAAATTCACTTGGAAGGGTCTGAGGGGCACACAATTTTTTTTTTATTAGATTTTCACAAAGTTTAGAGAGTATTTTTGGGAAGCTCTGACCTAAAATATAGGCTATGTGCTCTAAAATCACTATGGGGAGGGGAATTATTTTTTCATTCATACAGAGAAATGTTGCACATCATTTGAAAGATTCTGATAAAGTAAAAATATTCTTGAAATTATAACTACTGAACAAAAACAAAATTTTATCTTCTTACTACATAATGTGTAAATCAACGGACTAATTTTCACCACATCTTGAAGGGATGGTTTGACTAAATATACAGGCTACATGGAATATATGACATTCACTTTGGAGAGGCCTTGGAGAACATCACAATTTTTTCATTCATACAGAGTTGTGTGTTTGGCAGCTGATCACGAGAGGAATGCTATCTGAAGGGCAACTGAGATGTGCAATATGAGGAATTTGAGCATCCAAAAAATTGGATGCTCATCCTCCAGAATCTGCTAAACAGCACTGGGTATAACAGCTAGTATGCAATAAAATCATAAAATGAAATAGAATAGGAACAAAACATTATTTAAAAACAGACTGCAAGCAGTTTTAAAAGTCCAAGGCAAGACAACAGACGAGTTCTGACTGCTTGTTCAAAGCTCAGTAAGGATGAAGCCAGTCTGACTCCACCTGAGAGGAAGTTCAACAATCAAGAGCCTACTCTGCAGAAAGTTTTATTCTGTGTACCTGATAAACTAGACTTTTGGAGCAGTGGAACATGCAGTCTGTGGAAGAGCTCACATAGGCACATCCTGGTCCTAAGCTTTTTAGTGTCCAAAAGCAGACACCAGACAACAGGCTGGCCACTACATTTTGTACTAGCAATAGCTTCCAAACACACAGAACATATTACAATAGTCTAATTAAAAAGTGCGAGCCAGTGTGATGTAGTGTTTTGAGTGTTGGTCTATGACTCTAAGACCAGGGTTCAATTTCCCCTTCAGCCATGTAAACCCACCAGGTGATCTTTGGTGCATCACATACTTTCAGCTCCCAGAAAACCCTGTGATAGGTTCACCTTAGGATCACCATAAGTTAGAAATGACTTGAAGGCACACAACAACAACAAATTAGGATGTAATTAAAGCATGAACAACTGTGTCCAATTCTATCTTCCACAGGAAGGAGCAAAGCTGATGTCTCAGCCAAAGTTGGCTACAACAGCCACCTTCCCTTCTAGAAGCAATGCTCAGTCCAAAGTCACTCCCAAGTTGCCAACCTTGTCCTTCAATGTGCAACCTCATCTGGGATGACCTTACTAGCAGCTCAGGACTAGACTGTTACAGCACTATTATTCCACTTGCAACTGGACACTCCCGAAACTGCATACCCTGGGATTCCATAGGACGTTGCAAGTGAAATAATAGCGCTATAACAGCCTAGTGCAGAAATGGTCTCAGTCACACCATCATTTCCCTGGACCAGCACCTTTCTTTTAGATCTTTATTAACAATGTGGTGTACCTCTTAGTCATGAATACCAGAGTGCCTACCCTACTGTGAATTTGTAATTATGCACTGGATAACAGATGGTGACTTTGTAGGAACTAAAAGAATAGTGTTATTTGTTGGAACGAACTGTATCTATCTCTGTTTGGACAAAGCACCTGATAATTCTAAACAGATGATAGTAACATAAACAAACACGGAAGCCCAGTGTTTTATAGAAAAGAAAGAAAGAAAGAAAGCCATTGAGGTGCAAATCACCTTGAACATATTTAATTGCAGAGAAGCAAAGTAAAAATTAGTAGAAAAATCAGGGTTTCTTTAAACACAGTAAATTGGTAGGATGTGATAAGATAAATAATACAAGTCCAGTAAATTGATTGGCTGAAGATCAGACAAGGCAACGGCAGGTACAGCTATAAAACTGATCTCAAGCCAGATAGATGCAAGTAATGGCTTTCAGTGGCTTCATGCAGCTGGCTTTTCATAGCTTTTTTCTAGGCTCTGCACCATACCTTAGAACAGTGGTTCTTAACTTGTGGTCCATGGACTCTTGGGAGGCCACGATGTCCTCCAAGGGGCTTCATAGCCAGAGAGGGGTGAATGGATCAGAAGAGTGGCATTGTTGCTTGCCTCTGTTCATAACTGGTAGAAGGTAGGAGTACTGGAGTTGTCAGTTGCACAATGGAGGGAAGGAGTGTGGGAAGTGCTGGAAATGGTGCTGAGCTGAGAGCTTTTCCCTGAGGCAGAGGGGAAAGACTAGGACTCATGCAGCTCCCATGCATTCCTCTGAGAAGAGAGTAGGGTGTCCGCTTTTGTGGAGACAGACCCTGACTGAAGAGGAATGCAAGTCTCTCTCTCACACAGACTCTGTCTCTCTCTCACACACACACAGGAGCAAGTTGGAAGCCATTCAAGTGGCATCTAAATAGTGTGCCCAAGATTGGCCACAGTCCAGGTTTCATGTAATCTGTCATTAGTCAAAGGAGTTGTGAATACCAGCTTCTTCCCCCTGGTATAGTTCATCTCTCCTCCATTTGAAAAAGGATGCTTCCACTGCCCCAGTCACTATCATTCCTGGTTGGTTTCCATGAAACTTAGTCCTAAGTAACTGTACTTGCATCTCAGTTCTGCTCATGATCAATGAGATATTGCCTCTTAAGTACACATATTTGTCTCTGTGTGGATCTGTGTGCAGAGAAGGCATGAGGTGGTGGAGCTCTGCTTTCTGGCAAGATCAAAGGCTTCCACTGAGCCATCCCTGCATAGTCTACACAGCACGTATTACCACTACTACCACTATTTTAAATTTGTACGGAATCATTCCAATAAAAATATTGTAATAGAAGTGTGTGCACTTACTTTTTTTCCTCTCCAGATTTGAAGACCCCTGATGAGCAACTTTAAATAAAAATATAATGCACTTTAGGGTTTTAAATCTTGAGTTAAGTCTTGGTGGTCTATGGCAACAAAAGATATTTAAAGGGAGTCCATGGTAAAGAAAAGGTTAAGAGCTGCTGCCTTAGGATGCTGGTCCACAGGGAATAGTATTCCTTCTTAGAAATTATGTTAATATATAGAATATGTTCCTAATATGATATATTGCTCAACTATGTAAGGCTTATGTGATAAACTGAAATTGTTTGTGGAGCATTTAAAGGGTCTGTAGAGACAACAAAGACAATATTGTGAAATAAGAATTGTCTAGATAGGAATTCGAGGTCTCTATGGGAATTAGTTTAAATGACGAATGTGGTTAGACAGTGCAAAACCTTTGCAGAATATGGCTGGACAATGAGATGTCTATGAGAGGTAATGATCCTCCTCTCAGAGTGTATGAATGTATAATAATGTTTAATAAATAGCTAGAAAAATCATAAAGTCATCTGCTTATTTTCTAATTGTAAAATATCCTGAAACTGCAGAATTTAAGATCGTCTTAAGGGGAGTTTTGATGTCAACCCACCTACAAAACAATACTGCTGTTTACAAGCTTGGGCACTCAGGTGAGTGAAATGGAAAACCAAAAGGAAATCCAGCTAGGTGCAGCTTGGCAGATAAACTGAAAAGGACCTTCTATTCCTTGATAAAGAGAGAAAGCGTGTGGGAACCAAACTTGTTTCATATATATACATACATATATACTAATGGCAGGCTCAGGAAGGTTGTTATTATGGTTAAGTAGAAAAAGTGTGGCTGCTAAGAAACATGCCCAAGAGAACCTCAGAGTTTTCAGAAGAAGGGTATGAAAAAAAACCTCCTTTGGAAAAATTGCCAAAGGAGGTGAAAGAAACTACAAGCAAACTTGTATGCATATGGAGACTGAGCATGCTCATTGGCTACAGAATGCTGTTATGTATGTGGAAATGGAAAATGTGGGGTGGTGGTGGTGGAATGGAGCATGCTAGGAGACAGTTTGGCTTTTAGAACACTGAACAAGAGCATTACACTCTTAACATTTTGATGCAGGTCCTGTTCATCTTTCTTTGTTTACAATTATTCAGTTCCTGTTGCTTTCCAAGAAGTTACAGTATAAAACCACATCTAAAGTCATGTTAAAAATATGTTCCACATTTTAAAGAGCAGTAATTTATAGGACAACAGAAAGGTCATCAATGAATCCAAGACATATCTTTAATTGTTCAGTATCGAATAACGCATGAATTCTACATTATCCCTAGTTATTATATATGACTGAAATTTGGCTATAATTTTGAAGAACTGGAAAAGACTTTTCAAGTCAAATGTTAATCTGTATTTTGAATGACAGATAAGATAATTGGGGAAACAACATGAATAACAGACTAAATAAATACAAGTCAAAAAGCATTTAAAAAATGACTGGCAAACAACAACAACAGAAAATCCATGGGGTTTTTTGCTGTCTTCAATCCTGCTAAAATACAAATTGAGCTTAAGATGTGTAATTATTGGTTAAACTATGTTTAATGAAATGTAAAGACCTTTGTACTTCTGAATGGATAATTTATATGCCACTTTATTGTCTCCCAAGGTTTAATTAAATGTTTGCCTTGTGGCTAATCAGCTACAATTAATAAAAGAAGCTTATCGGCTTACATCACTTTTAGGGAATATTGAAACAGCCTCTGTTAGAATCGCAGCAACTAATTTGTTCACAGCCCAGAACAATACAGACTATTTTCCACTAGTTGTAACCCATAGTAATTGGGCAAATTTATACTGTGCAAATACTTAACTCAATAAATGCTACTTAAAAAGCTTTAAAAATTATATAATATAAAATGAAGGATCTGGATGACTCCCAATGTGCTTTGAATTTTTTTGTAATTGGGGTGATCTTAGTTGCAGCCCATGCTGGGTTGTTGTTTCTGACATAAAGCATACAGGCAGAAGGTGGTCTGCAGCTTATAAATGTTATGTGCATTGAACTTGGATTTTGTTTAGTTCTGTTTTTCTTCTCATTATATTGGGGACTAAGGCCTGCCAGGTTTGGATCACCATACTGCATTGTTTACTGGGTTGAACAACATGCCGTCTGTTCCAGTTTCAGGTCTCATCTTTCTTTGGGCCCACGGTTCTCTGTTTCATGGTTTGATGTTAGGGACATGCACTTGTTAGAACTGATTCTGGTGCTTTGGGCTTTGTCGGTTGGCTTCCAGCATCCTGGTGGCGCAGTGGTTAAATGCCAGTACTGCAAGCCACAAAGTTGTGAGTTCGACCGTGCCCGGCTCCAAGGTTGACTCAGCCTTCCATCCTTTCGCAGGTCGGTAAAATGAGTACCCAGCTTGTTGGGGGCATGTATAGAAATGTTTCGAAATACATGCTATTTGTAAGTTGTTCGCCGCCTCGATCCATATGGAGAGGCGGGATACAAATAAACGATTAAATGATTAATCCACATCTGCTGCATCTTCATTTGGGTGAAAACAACTTGATTCCTTTCACAGATCTGGTCTTAAGTCATGACATCTAGAAAAGAGTTGGCTCAGACTGGACCTGCAATCTCTAAATTCATTCTAGTACGGATTGAAATGCTGAAACGGCAGGTGTGGAGTAGAGCAATGAATCTGGGCAGGATCAACAGAGCTCAGCACAACGTTACAGAAGTGGATTCTTCACATGGGTAGGGCTTTCATTCCTCAACAGGGAATCTCTCATAAAAGGCCACAGCTGGTCCGTGACAATGGTTTCATCTTTCTGCAGACAGTTCTGAAATTTTCCTTCGGAAGCTGCAGGGCAGTTTGCGCTTTCTCCTTCCTTGGTGGGGAGAATGAGGATAAGCTTGCCCATTCTCACTCTAGCTGAGGGGTGCAGGCAGTCTGTTAACTACTTTCTATCTTAGCGGTTCTCTTGAAGGCACCAAAAGGTGAAGAGCCTTGCCTACAACCCACTCAGTGCCATCCAGCTTGAGAGGGAAAGTGAGGTAGTCCCTTTACCCAGGACTGACCCAAACCGCAAGACAACCAGCCCCATTTGAGGAAATCACCTGGGTCTCCATTCTCCCATCACAAGAATTAGCAGAAGAATTATTGCAGAGGAGTTTCTATCCTGGGGAGGCTCAGCTTTACTGGCCTCCCTCACACAAGTGTTTACTTACCGGTACTCCATTTGCTCCTGCATTACAGACTCCTGTTTGATATGAAAGTTGTGGCTAGTTTACCCCAATACTCTCATCAAGTATTGTCATTCCTAGCTGGAGGACAAAATGGATACAGTAATAGATCTAACATACATTTAGGTTTGCAACATGCCTTATCTCACAGGATAAGAATATCTAGCAATATTATACAAATGGTCTCCTATTAGGAAGCATTTCAATTTATAGAGAGAAAATTAGGGAGCAGAAAGTGTAAAAAGACAGGGGAAAATATGAATGCAGTACCTCAGAATATTCTCACCAAATAGTCCTTCCTTCCTCATCCCATGCCTTTTTTCTTCTAATGGTAAATCATAATTTGTTTCCCTTCTGTTCCCCAACTTGCTCTTTCCATATTCTTATTTTATTTCAGCACTCTCAATTCTATTACTTCCTGAGGCTGTCTCTTCCCAGTGCTTGATGCAGAAAACAACCTTCCTCATAAAGTCATTACAGATGAACTGGGTTTTTTAAAAAAGATTATTAAAATGCATTCTGCATACAGCTGCTTTGAAAATAGCCTGAACTGCTGTTGGTTCCAAAGAGGGCTGCATGATAGTTAACAGGACTGGGTGTTATAACTCACCCTCTAAAGCTGGAAGATTCAGACACAGGAGAGTCTGTGTACAACTCCTGATGACATTTGCCTCTCAGAGCCTGAGAAACTGGGGGCTGAGACACTTGAGAGGCCTAGTCCCCTACAGATGGCGGCAGAAGTTGAGGATGTGCTGCCATCTTTGGAAAATCATTGAACACATAAGGAGAGACTACACTGATCCCAGCGGCCTTTAAATACAAGACACTAACTCATTGAGCTACTGATGTCTTGAGACAGCTGCCTATAAATCTCCCAGCAGGTCCCTGGCATCTTTCTTGTTTGGAACTATTCTGTCTCAGTGACTGGCAGTACTCTACTATGTTAGTGCTTTGCTGACCTTGGACTAGCTATGATTGATGACTGTTTTATTCCTTGCTGGCTTTATCTGGACTGGCTTGCTACAATGACTTCTGAACAGCTGATGACCACCCTCTTGTTTCTCCATTCATCTTGCAGGATATCCTGTGATTGACCTGGACTGGATTAACTATCCACCAGCTCTTGCACTCCACCCACCTGACTTCTGGGTCATTTGCTAACTGCAGCATAAGACAATGGGTGATTTGATCACATTTGATCACATCATTCTTTTATCAGGTTCACTAACTCCTAATCTGTTGCCGGCCAAATTCAGAATGTTTGCTCTAACATTTAAAGGCTTTAATGCCTTGGGACAGGAAAAACTGACCTTCCATTATGTGTGTGTGTGTGCATGCACACACACACACACACATATCAATCAGATCTTGAAATTCACATTGCCCATTATAGTCTGGGTATCCCCGAAAAATGATAAGGAAAGTGTGGCTATTAAGGAAACATTCATCTTAGTGGCAACACCATGGTTGTGGAGTGTTTTCCCACACAAACCCACTTGACCACTTATGGTCATTTTGAAATCAGGTGTTTACTTTCATAATTCAATTATCTCCCTTGGGAAAAAAGAAAAAAAACCTTTTGTCACTTTGGTGTTCTGCTACATATTTGATGGTTGTTCACAATCTCTGCAGAAGTTTTTATATTGAAAGTTGTTGTACCACAAATGGTTGGTTCATATGTTTTAATATTGTATTACCATTTTACACTGTAAACCAATGTTCTACTATAGGTTTAAATAAACAATGTTCTACAATAGGTTTAAATAAACACAGAATTAGATAATAACCATGTTTATATTTTCTTTTCTTTGAAAAGACTTATTTGATTCTAAAAATATGTACAACTAATATAGTCCAATTACGTGAAGTGTCTCATAGAGAAACACAGGTGCAAAAAAAAACAAAGCAAAGCAAAACACCTCACCACTATTCTTTGAATCTGTTATGCATTTTGATTCCCCTCGCCAATCTTCTCCCCAAAAAAAACCACAAAGCCACCATCAACTACATAGTATAAATAGTATCTTGGCCTATGTTCTGATCATCTTTCATTCACTCATGAAGGAGACCTTCACATTCACTTGCCTGAGGCAATGAAGAAGTTGAGGTCTTTCATGCTCAGGAAGAGAAGATAACAGCCTGCATTCCAGAGAGACATATCTGGCTATTCAAGTTCAACATCTTGTGCTTTTGTTGTTTGTGGAATTCCCTTTTTTCATTGTTTTTTATAAAAATTTATTAGTTTTTAAAGGATACAGTCTAATTCACAATCAAAGAAATATACATGTTTTAAAAAAAGAGAAAGCAAGAAAACAAAACTAAAACAGAACACTAACCACTAACTAACTAGAAACTAACTTACTAAAACAGAAATGGGCTCTGCACCTCCCCTGGCCAAACTGTAATAAAAGAAAGAAGAATTTTAGAAAGACAAATTATATTATTCTACCATTACAGATCCAACTAAGTAACCCTACCAGGATCACTAGTAACCACAGCCACAAAGGATTATGTTGTTAGAATTCTTATTGCTCACAAAATCCAAAAATGGTTTCCAATCTTTCAAAAATTCTTCAGTTGGCTTATCCTTTAAAACCCATGTTAGTTTGACAATGTAAGCTAACTCATCCTCACTCTCTCATAATCCATTCTTCCATTGTCCATTTCCAGGTTTGAGCAAACAGCATTCTTGCAGCTGTTACCATACAGCAAAGATGTAGTCCAAAAAAAAAAAAAAAAAGTATGAGCAACATCATCCAGACCACCAAGATCAACTGCTCTGCTCTGCTCAGATCTTGACTTTTTCAGGGCTATAACTTCCTTGATTGAATCAATCTAGCTGGTGTGGTCTCGCTGCTTTTCTACGGCCTTCTACTTTCCCCAGCATTGTCATCTTTTTCTTCTAACTTCTAATTTATCACTCGATAGCAAACTCCTTTGAACTTAATGATGTTTTCTTCTGAATACATGATTCTGATATAGGTTGCTTTGACAAATACATCACACTCTAGGTATTTTCAATAACACCTGCCTTCATCTCAGAGATTATAAGAGATAAGTTCTTTCAGATCACGCTCTGAAGTGATATCTAATATCCTGATATTTTTTCAGTAGATGATAATAGGACATGCTAGGAAAGAGGAAATGAGACCACACAGACATAGATTCAGCTAGGACAACCTTTATTTAACTATTTAAATGTTTTTAATACTGAAAATTAGAAGCAATATAATAAAATCAACATTTTTTAAAAAGAGAGAAAAACTTACAACAGTGGCAAATCAAATTACTATACAGAAAGACAAATAGCAAAGCATTACCACAACTTACAATAGTTAGCTGATTATAATACTCATCAGCCTAAAGCTCATCTTAGTCCTGACTAGAATAAACCTGCAGCATAAGACAATGCTGCAAAGAATTTGTTTAGATGTTGGCTCAGTATTCAACAATTGATTGAACAGGTTTATCTAGTTGGGAATACTCAACAGACTATCAGGTATAAAGTGTCAAGATATTTAATCTTATATAGTTTGAGTGCCCCAAAACAAATTATTCCAAGAAACTGAGATGTGAATTCAGAGAAGAATATACTCATTTGTACTTTATTTCTATAACAAATAAATTTATAAAAATGAATACTAACCATATTAAATCATTTGCAGGTAAAGAAATACATTAAGCTATTAAGGACAAATATCTACACTTCTTTTCTTTTTCTCATTAACATCTTTCATCAAGGCCTTATTATCTAGCCCAAGAATTAATGAATAAAAGCTTACTTGGCTTGTGAGTTTACCTCAGTGGTGAGATTTTACATAGGAAGCATAACTGAAATAATATCGTACTGTGTCCACAAATTGCACTTTGCATGATAAGAACTGCTTTTGTTTAAATAAAAGACTTTGAAATGGTATTAAAAATGGTAATAATAGATAAGCACTAGTCTTTGTTTGCTGAATTTTCATCTGACCAATCATAAACTCTGGAGATCATTTTCACAAATTAGTTACTTTCTATGGACTTGCAAACATTCACTGAACACTAGACTATGTATATCCACTTGCTACAATGCACAGAATTCAGTCTTTGACATAGCATAGCTAATCCCAAATGAGAAGAACGGATATCCTGCATTTGACCTGAAATATGACTACTGGGAAATATGTTGTAGGATTACAATCATAGTGCAATTGAGAACAATATATGAAGTAAAAGTTCTGGCTTTTTAAACTATCATGACAAGAAACATGACACTAACCCAGTATACTGGAGCATATTAACGAAAAGCAAGACTAGAGATACCTTCAGTGATTTCTACACAGAAAGTCTGTTTGATCTTAACTGGCACTACTGTTGCCATCACATTCCTCAAACAGAAAGTTAAACAAAGGAACACATGATGCACAGACATTTCTGCATAGGGTACAATACAAAGTATGTCTATCATTGGAAAGAAGAGACAGATTACTTTAGTAAGTACGCTGTTGTTTATACAGATGTAAACAGGCTGTCTTGCTAATCAGTCAGAGGAAAACCATGAAAAGTAGCGTGTTTATTTGAAAAAGAAATGATTGAATTTAATATTCAGTATCCTAACAGCTTTTAATGAAATCATATGGACATAAGTATGTCTATATAGCACTTACTGTAGATAGTATACTGCATTAACCATTTTTCCTTGGTATGCATTTGAAGGAAATAAATCAGAAATATTAGAGAACATGACATTTTGAGAAAAGAGATGGGACAGATAAGAACTTTTTCTCGGCTTTTAAAAGCAATTTTAATTAGAGCTATAATTATATGAAACTGTAATTAGAGCTATAATTAATTAATTAATTAATTAATATAATTTAGAATTAATAGTTATCCATAATTTACCCATGAGGACATAAAAGAAAGTACTAACAAAATCAGGCCACACAATAAAGATACAAACACAAAGCCTTTGCTACAAACCCAGCCGTCAACTCTGTCCTCGTATCTGCTCTGGCAACGCCATTACAGAACTGAATAATGTCACCCTCAATGTCAGGAGTTCATTCAGTGGTTCATCTTCCAATGTTTGTGAAGTCTGAATAAAAAAATTCAAAAATGAGCTGACATGTTCAGAACACTCTGGCCAGGATACTTCATGTCAAATTGCTCACACAATGGACTGTTATATGAGTGATTTGATAGTTTTGCTGCTCATGTTGGGAGACATCCAAGACCTTCCTGTGCAAGCAGAATGGTGGTGGTAATGAGTGGCGCATACCCCTAGGCCCCTGCTGCATACATACACCACTGCCAGGGAAAGAGGCAGCTCCCCAGTGGGCACCTCCCAACAGAGCCAGAACACTGTATGTCTTCATTGTCTTGGTGAAGTGTTCATAGAGCCTAGCGACTATGTGAGCAGTGGACTGGCAACTCCTCACTCAAACAGGCATAGGAAATTTCCCAAGACATCTCTCCTATAGTGCCTCAGCTCCAGTGACTCTTCAGAACTAGATACTGAAGAAATAGTACAGTCTGGATAGATCCAGTGTCTGTTTGGTGGTGTGCGCTGGACAATCCAATCTAACAAAACTGGTATGGCGTTTCCCTCTACCAAATTTGAACATGATCTTAGCTTCTGTAATGCACCTGAAAATAGTTTTGGTGAGTGATGGACAGCAGAGCTAAAGGGTCTGCCCACTCTGTAGATTAACTTATCACAGCTCTTGAAATATTGAGAAGGGGAGCTAGAAGAAGGAATGATTTGACAGTAAAAGTAAGCTGTGGTTACAATTTGAGATGAGAACTGAAAGTGAGGAGTGGCTGGAAGAAGAAGGGAATAGGCTAGAGTTTAGGGACAGTTTGAAATTAATACAAATCTAACACTAACAGAAAGTGGTGAGCCAGCTATGAAGAAGACTTTTATTATTTATTATCATTTATTTATTATTTTATTAAAAAACCTGCTCCTTGTTATTTAACTGCGGTCCAAATTGTTTCATTCTGAGTCTTAGGTACACACTAGTCAACAACCCTGAAGACACATGTGCTCGCCTGTGTTTGGATACTGAAACCTAAAGGAAGGTTTAGAAGATGTGGTGGAGTGGCCTGTGCTTGTACAAGATGGGCATATTATTCTCCCATTTTGCTAACCACTCACACTAATATGATCACTTTACTACTTTAAATCATTAATTTTGCATAAACACTGTCACTTTGACATTATGGTATGAAAAAAACCCCTGTACTGCTTGGATGAGATTTAAAAACACTTTTTTTCTGTTGTGGAGGTACGAGGACGACATGTCTCTTAAGCAGACTAAATTTAAAGATCAGTTTTAAGCAGGGGATTCTACTAGTGCTGAATCTTCACACCAGAGGACACACTATCAGAGGGTCCATTTGTTCTTATAAAAGTCACACTTGCTGGGGGGGAAATCACCTTTGTTTCCTACTGTTCTTGAAGCCAGCATGAAGTCAGCGTTATGATTAACTTTGTTCCTACACTATATTGACCTGCAGAACATCCTACTAGGGGGCAATTCAAATCTAGTCCAAACTGGACCAAACCCCTGCCACAAGGAAGAAAGCACACTTTTTCCAGTTTGCTGAATTCATTGTACAAGCTGGGTCTGGTAGATGTGTGATGCTTTAAACACTCTACATGCCAATAGTACCCATTTGAGGAACTGTACATACTTGCAGACTGACCATTTGCTAATCTCCCATAATGTAACTGAGATGGAAATAGAATCAGTTCTTACTTTTGGCCATGCTCCTCTTCACATGGTTTGAGTTACTCATCCCATCACTCCGTGCAATAGAAATTTATATAATTCTCTTCTAATTAAGGGAGATATTGTAACAACTTCTCACTAACGGAGATATTGTAACATCAAACAGGAAACTGAGTATTTCTACAATGAAAATTCAACATGAGGCATCAGCACTGCTCTTCTCTGCAGCATCATTTTATCACAGAAAGCTCAAAACTCAAGACCAGAAGCCATGCCAGAGATAGACTGGTGAAATACAAACACTGGAACAATGTACAGGCTCAATGATATACAAACTAGTCTGTCAGCCTAAAGAGCAGAGCTTGAATCTTTTGAAACAGGTAAGACACATCAATACCTGATTTATCTAAAAAGAGTCTTCTGTGTATATGGCAGTTACAGTCAGCCCTCCACTTTTATGGATTTAGCATTCGCAGATCATAGAGTCAGGTTGGAGGACCTAAAGATTCCTACAGAACTCTTCTCCAGCTAAAAATAGCATTCATGATTATTATTTTTATGTGTGGTTTTTCCACTGCTCTTGAATCCCTAACCCCTATGAAAGTGGAGGCTGACTGTAAATACTTTTTCCTTCTGGCTTGAGCTGCAAGAAAAGAAAAAAAAAACAGGAAAAAGTGTGATCACAATTATTAAATCTTCCCACAGTGATTTACTCTATTCACCCTATGATATTAATAATGAATTTGCCATTTTTATACAAAATGATACCAAACAGAATTAGATCCCTGAATTCATTGATTCTATCAAAATCCATAAATCATTTTCAGAGCATAGACATTTTTTAAACAGTTCTATGTCACTTAATGAAATTAAAGGCAAACAAATCCTTGAAACATACTAAATCTCACAGCTGTGATTAATTTGGTGCTGCATCTTTAAAGTCTTTAAAAGATTTTTTCCTTCCCAAATTTTGGCTCTTTTCAAAAATATTTTATGTGGTAGTCAGCATCCTAAATCATGGCAGTTATCTAAAATTATTACCACTACCCATCCCACCTTAATGTCTTGACTTAATCAGATTAATGAATGCTAATAAGATCCTCAGCTCTATTACAGACGAACATCTCAACTCTTTTATCACCAAGCACATAAACCTGAACTAAGCATGTTGCATGCTTTAGACATCGAACAGCCAATACCTTGAGGAGGTGAGATTTAAAGCTAATTCCCCATGCTCAAGCTTCCAAAACCCTAAGGAATTGATCTCATGAGATTTCCCTAAGGTTTTTGATAGAATTAAATGGCAGTATCTAATTAAATTGCTTGATAAGCTGAACTTTCATAGTAAATTTACGTCTGTGATTGCACATCCTTGTCCAGAGCAATGCATGTAGCTCAGTGTCATTTCCATTCTCCACAGCACCAAGCAAGGGTACTCTTTGCCTCCTAGTCTTTTTAAAAATGCTGTGGAGGCCCTGGCAGAGATAATCTGTACTGATGCCAAAATTAAAGATTTAAAAATCAATTCACAATATCATGTAGCTACTCTTTTGGCAAATGACAAATTTCTCTTTGTAAAAAAAAAAAGACTAAATTACTTTCAACTAAATATTCCAATTCAACCTCATTATAAACTGAGAAGCATAACAGGTATTACTATTGGCTTTTCTGGCTTCCACTACTGAGGCATCATTCCTACTAAGGATGATGGCCCTGTAGGGAAGGGGATGCACTCCAAATAAAGCAATGAGTCTGCACTGTAAGTATCACTCTTAGGCTGCATTGCAGCAGTCAAACACAGATACTGCCCAGAATTTCACATCTATTCCAAATCTGCAGCCAAACTAACAGATATAAATTTATTGCAGGAGGCCACTCTCACCTCATGTTCTCTAAAAAGGCCAAATATAATCTGAACACCAAGAGAGGCCTTGCAATTCCTAAATCAAAATTCTGTTTTGCAGCTGTCCAAATTCAGCAACATGCACAAATTACCAGAAACAAAGGCACCATGTATTGGGTCAAGATAGAATTGTCTTGTCAGCTTGAATCTGATTATCTCCCTTTTAAGACACTGAGTACTCATGACCTCCAGACAGAGGGTACACTTAGAAATGGATTACTACCTTACCAAACATAGTATAGATTAGCAAACCATTCTTGAAGCGTACCCCTTTTTTTTGTGGAAGATCCCCTTTTCCACTGCACTGACAAGATCTTACAGCTCAAAAGCTGGAAAGCCCAATGCCTTTATAGAATCAAGGACCTTCGTTTTTGTTGTTGTTAGTTACAGACTTGTTTTGATGGATCATTTAAATCATTTGATGGATCATTTTGGCTTAGAGTATGGCTACACAAGCATTAGACCTGCACCTTTGTGTGCTCATTCTATCAGTTTGAAGGGCCACCAGGGGCCATTATGGTATTTGAAGAAGTTTGCATTAAATCTCTGTCCAAAATTGACAACTGGCTAGTGGTTCACCTATTTAAACTAGGTGATGATATGAAGCTGATCTGGGAAACACATCTGTTTCCCTATGCCTGATTTATAATAGAAAATAATTTAATCTATACCACTCTCTAAATCTATTTTTGCCATTGAGAATATGTTCTAAAGGTTGTTTATAGTTGGACCTTAATCCATTTAGTTTATCCAGTATCTCAGGTTACTCCTCTCCTCCAAGATGGTGATGCTGCATGTATGTCAACCAGGTGTGCCAGTTCTAGTCAATGGTATTACATTTCCTGTCTAGTATGACCAACCAACAAATTATCTACTGTGAAGCACTTATATCATCTGTTTTTCATGGGCTAATTTATAGCACAAGACACTCTATTGGGGGCAGTTTGCCAAGATGTTGCCCAACACTGGAGTTCACCTAATGATAGGTTTTCCATTGTAAGTCCAGGAATGTACACTCCATGGGTTGGCAGAATAGAATCCATGGGTTGGCAGAATAGAAGAGGAATTGCCCTTTCCTAGAAGTTAACCTTACAGATAAGGCGATCTGGAAGATGCCAATGATTTTGAAAAGGTTTGGTATCCATTTATTCAGAAGTGTGATAGCTATCAAATGGTAGCACAAGCTCAAATAAAAACAGCTGGGTCATCTCACTTTATTTTCCACTATAATAAATTATTTGCATATGCAACTCGGTCTAACTATGCTTACTCATAACAGAGTCCTGTTAAGTTCAGCAGAATTTATTTCCTTGTACAAATGGAACTAAAACTGAACTAAATCGTAACTAATATCTGTGCTCTATAGTTTTGCCCACTTATGAAAAGCAGTAAAAATAGAAGAAAATGAAAAAAAAAATAATTTTGTCTCTTTTCATCTTCTACAGTGTAAAGCATACATAAAGCACTCATTCCTATAAAAAGAACTGAGAATAAGACACCAAGACCAGGAACTTGTCTTGTCTTCCTGTAACGATCTGAAGCTATACATAAATCTTACATAAACTTCTTCCTGTTATATAGTTTTTAGAAATAATTATGGGGCAGTAAATGTATGAACATCTTCTCTTAACATTTTATTTATGATTCTAAATAAAAATATTCCATAATTCATTTTGGCAGTTTTTCATTTTTTTAAAAAGTGAAATAATTTTTTTTTTCTCTTCAATTTATCCATTTCCCCATCAGGCCTTCCCATCTCACAACTACCTCTCTGCTCACTTTAAAACAGCACAACCTACTTTGTCAGGCCAGGGGCAGACCAAAATTTTAACTACTTTAACTTTCTATTCACACAGAGGTCAAACAGTTGCCTATATAAAAAAAAAGTGGCCTTTTGAAACCGATTTAAATTAATGTTTTTAGTATGATTTTTTTAAAAAACAATGTGTTATTCAGTTTTAATCATATATATATATATTTAATTTTATCACTTCATTTTTTTACATTTTCTCCAACAGTATTACAGCTTTGTCATCCTGCTTTTCATCTTCCAGAACACCAATGCAGCAACAAATCATACCCACCAAGGGTTGCGGCCACCAACAGTGTCGCCTCGGCCATTTCCGCACGAGCCTGTTATAGCGCGATGATTCCACTTTCAACGTCCTCTGGAATCCTGGGGTTTGCAGTTTCGGGAGGGGCCGGCCGGCCCCTCCCGAAACTGCAAACCCCAGGATTCCAGAGGACGTTGAAAGTGGAATCATCGCGCTATAACAGGCTCGTGCGGAAATGGCAGTCGTCAAGTCTTAAGTTTTAATTACATCTTAACTCATACTGTGAGCCGCCTTGGGTACCATATGGGAAGAAAAGTGAGATATAAGTTAAACAAATAACTACACACACACACAGAGGAAGGCTTAGGGGTACATGCAGGCAGCTGCTTAAACAGAGCGAGATGGGGGAGAAGGCTGGGGGCGAAATAAGTGCAGCCAAACGACGCAAGGAAGAGAGAAATGGAGGCGCCTGAGGCAGCCATTAACGCCCCACTCTGAGGTGAAAATAAGCGGTCACCCAACACCGTTCCTAATTCCAAAGACAGCCCTTACGCCACGCCCCCAACACCTCCTATTAGCATTGGAACCCAACCGGTTGCCCTATCCAGCGCAGGAGCAACGTTGAAGGGGCGGTGACTGTCACCGCATGACGTCAAGCTCCCATTGGCGGGAAGCCGCAGCCTTCTCTTCCGCCAGGGTGCGGAGGGCGTGCCTTGGGCCGAGCGTTCGTGCCCGGACGCGGCTCGGGTGTTACCATGGTGACCGTGGGGCGTCTTTCTCCCTCCGGCGGCCTACTATTTGGCGTGTGTAAATGAGGGAAAGAACCTGGGTAGCCTCGCACCCTTTCCTTTACCCGCGGGCTGGGTTGAGTGTCTTTATTTGGGAGCTGGGGACGGAGGCTGAGACCCGGGAGAGATTTAAGCCTAGGGTTAGGACTGTTTTGTGTGTGAGACTCGCTCGAATTTAACCTGAACAGAATCTCTTGGAAGACACGTGTATCGACCCGCTTTGCGGGTCAGCCCTGACATAAAGAGACGAGAAGACAAGCTGGCTAGGGGACAGGTAGGTGGTCCTGATTCTTGGGAAGCTTCCCCCACAGTGGAGTGCCCGGAGACTAAGACCATATCCGCACTGGACTGTTATAGCGGTATTATTCCACTTTCAACACCCTATGGAATCCTGGGGTTTGCAGTTTAGGGAGCGGCCGTCCGGACGTTGAAAGTGGAATAATACCGCTGTAACAGTCCAGTGCGGATGTGCCTCAGTGAGCCGCCGCGGGCCTTCAAGCTTCCACGTACGTGGAGCGGGTTCCGTGAGGGGATTCCTCGCGCGTTGTCGCCGAGTCGGCTTCGTCCGTCAGTCTGTTTTTCTCCTTCGACGTCCCAGGAGTTGGGATGCTGGAAGCTGATTTGGCAAACAAGTTAAAAATGCGGCCGGGAAATGCAAGTTAGGGCGAGAAAGCCGCGGCGCTGAACTTGCTGTTGTCATTTGGCTTTTCCTTTTCCTCACGGACTGCTTGGGAAAGATCCTGCTGGCCGATCCTTGAGAGTCATTGACCATTTCCGCACTAGCCTGTTATAGCGCGACGATTCCACTTTCAACATCCTCTGGAATCCTGGGGTTTGCCGTTTCGGGAGGGGTCGGGTGGCCCCTCCCGAAACGGCAAACCCCAGGATTCCAGAGGATGTTGAAAGTGGAATCGTCGCGCTATAACAGGCTAGTGCGGAAATGGCCATTGCTGGTGCTGATTTGCGGGATGTAGTAGCTGAGCACAAAGACAAGACACGATGCTTTCAGACGGTCCCGCTACAAGAGTTTTAGTTTTGTCGGGTGCGTGTCTGCCTTCAACTCGTCAGCCAGTTTATTGCAACCACTTAAATTTCGAAAGGTTTTTCTAGGCAAAGAATACTCAAAGGCCCTTCCTCTGAAACACAGCCGACAGCACTTGTTATTTGTTGGAGGTCTCCCATCCAAGTACTAACCAGGGCTGACGCTGCTTAGCTTCCAAGATCAGTAGGATGTTTCCTAACAAACATATTTCTGCTGTGGGAATGCTTGTTTGTTTGTTTAGGGTATTTATAGTCCACTCTTCATCCACAAACTCTCTCTAAGTGGCTTTCAAACTGTTAATTTGACAGTTGCCTGCCCTCAGGCTTGCAGTCTAAGATAATTCACCGGTTGTCAATAATGCTTCACTTTAGTAACAATTGACCCACTGAAATGTGTAAACACAGTAGCACAAAATCAGGAATGCCCTGGAAGAAACCCCTGGAAGGAAAAGGGCATGGAACTGAGATGCATTTTCTCCCACTGACTGCACAATATGATCCAAATCAGATTCTTCCAGCTAAGATTTTTTTTAAAAAATGAGCAAAGAAAATGTAGAATCTCTCTCTCTCTATGTGTGTGTGTTTTCAGGCTTGTAGAGGTGTGCTAACAGTTTGCAAATAGGAAAGTATGAAGCCACTTAACATGCAGATAATTGAAAAGAATTTGTCTATAGTAAATCATTAGGTGAGAAACCTTCAAGCTACCCGTATTGAAGGATCTTTTTGCTAGCTGCAAATTAAAATAGTTTTTCTGGTGAGCATTATTAGAAACAAAGATAAATATGAAAAAAAATGCAACATGCTAAATTTTTCCTGAAAGAAATATGAAGTTCATAAATCATGTAAATCCAGAAAACTTGGTACAAAATCACAGTTCTTATAAGTACAATTTTTTTTGTGGGAAAATATAAATAAAAGCCTTGAATTTCTTTTAGGAAGAGTTTAGTGTCTTGCCTTTGGTTGTATTTGTCTTTATTTCAAACAGTGGTTATTTTCTAATTGTATGTAAGGCTGTATCAAATAACAATTAAGAAAAATTCCTGTACTCTGCTGTATAGTACAAGATCTTATGAACCTTCTGCCTTTTCCTGCTCAAGAAGCAGCTCAAAACTTTCCAAGTGTGACTGAGAGAATGGATATGATGGACTCAAAATCATTTCAAAAAGCAAAATTTGTTACATTGAAATTGTTCATGCTTCTGTTTGGTGGTGCACTTTTTTTCTGCACCATAAATGATGGTCAGTCAATCATGTGTACACAAGTAAAGTGCTGCTTTGTGATGAGGACAATCAGGTTAAACCATCAGTAACAGAGATTGTTCAGACAATGTGCATCTGTGTACTGCACATCTTTCAGTTCATGCACTATATGCCTCCTTCCCACAGGAAAGGAATGTAAGGATGGGCCTTTTCATTGTGTTTAACAATTCACGCACTACAAACCTTAAAGTGTATTTCTCATCTTTATATTGTAATCTGTTCCTTTTTAGATATCGTAAAAGAACAAATTTAGGATTACACCTCAAACTGTAAGTGTTTGTTATCTTGAGTTTATTACAGTTAAAACTTTGGAAAAAAGTATATTTGCTTGTCCCTCTGATCCCTCTTCAAATGCTAGTAATGAACACTCTGCTTTCAGTTGAGTTTTATTGTCTAAAGATTGCCTTCTGTACATAGTATTCACAATCATAATAATAAAATCTATGTGACCCTTTAGTTGAAGTTGTTTTTATTTTAAGATGTAAGTGCTTGAAGTGGTTTTCTGAACAATATAATTAAATTGCATTTTAAATTGACCCTGAATTATGTCCTACAGGTTTCTTGTACTGTGATGTACACATTCATGGCAATTATGCTGCCAAATGCCTTTTCAGAAAAGCCTAATTTATATTGATTATCCTGGATCTAGACAAGTGATGGGCAAGCTTCTGTAGATTTAGTTTAGGAGATCAAATCGGATCAGGCCCATATTAACTCATTTTAACCTTGGCTCATTACAAGTTTCTGATCTGCTCACACTCTTAGTTTTGTAATTGGGAAGATTATGAGATTTTCATGCTCCCAGTCTCATGATTATCTTCCTTCTCCAACTCTTCAGCCACTCTTACTAAACCTTTCTGGCTGATGATGACAACAGCAAAGAGATGGATTTGTTGCTGCCTTGATTAGGCCTTAGAACACTACAGAGACCACACTCTAAATTAGGTTCATGGTAATTGTGGTGAAAGTATGCTTCACAAAGGTTTAAAGAAGCTAATGCTATAAAGGACCTAATGACAGCCCTAGCAACAGCCATTTAATCTCTGCCTGCAGGCAAGTTTAGTGAAAGAGGGGAAAGAGTAGTTTGTTTGTTTGTTTAAAGTATTTCTGTACTGCCCCCAACCCACAAGTGTTCCTGAGGCAATGAACCAATAAGCAATTAAAACAATACAAAGATAAAAACATTTTTAAGATTCATTAAAGTTTTCTTTAAAGACCTCTAAAAGCCGTCTAAAAACAATTATAGAATCCAGTTTTTAAACCGTTAAAACAGCAATTTCAAACATTGAATCCTGGAAGGAGCAGCACTGTTTTGGCTGATTGCCAGAAGCTTAAAATAGATAGAGTTGGCCTAACTTCCTCTGGTGGAGAGTTCCACAGTTGAGGTGCTGCTACAGAGAAAGCCTTGTTATGTGTGCCCACCAGCCCAATTTCATGAGGTGTTCAGATAGACAACAGGGCCTTCTCTTAAGATCTCAAATTCTGACGGATTCATGTGGGAGGGGACACTCTTTCAGATATCCTTGCCTCAAGTCATTTAGGGCTTTGTAGGTCAACACCAGCATCTTGAATTGAGCTTGGCAGCAAATTGGATGCCAGGGTAGTTCTTGTAGGACTGGTTTTATAGGCTCTGTAAAATGGATACCTGACACTAAAATGGATACCTGACACCAGTCTAGCTGCTGCATTGTGCACTAGCTGCAGTTCTCAAACACTTTTTCAAGGGCAGCTTTACATAGAATGCATTACAGTGATCTAATTGAGAGTTAACGAAGGCATTAACCACTTTGACCCAATCTGCCTTCCCCAAGAAAGGGTACAGTGGTGCACCAGCCAAAAATGGGCAAAGCTGGCCACTGCTGCAACCTGGCTTTTTAGAAGCAGTGCTGGGTCCAAGAGCACCCCAAGCAATGAACCTTATCTTTCGAAGGGAGAGCAGAACAGGTTGGGATCCCTATTGTGATTCCAGGTTGGCTTTCCTACTGACCATCTTGTCTGGATTAAGCCTGAGTCTACTCATTCACATACAGTCATTTACTGAATCCAAACATCAATTCAGTATTGTCACTGTTTCTTTATGTAGCACCGTCTATGTACATGACACCTTACAAGTAAAACAACAACAAAAAAGTGGGATGTACAATCTAAAATATATGTGTATACACACAAACACAGAGGGAAGGAATAATAAAACTGTATGATACAATTGTAAAACAAATTATCCAGATAAAATACAAAATAATACAATATAATATAAACAAACTGACAAATACACGTAATCAAACTATGCAAGATTATAGAAAATATTGAACTAAAATTCCAAAAGCTTTTGAAAACAAGAAAGTTTTTAATTGAGATTTAAAAATAACAAGGGAAGGAAGAGTCCACAAATTTTAAGGGTGGTAAGTCTAAGAGAATGGAACAGTGATTAAAAAAGTATGAAACTGAGCCAAGGAAAAAGAAACCTTTGGTTGGATGAGAAGCCTAGAGTTCCTAGAAAGCAGATCTTGAGCAGGTTGATAAAAAGAAATAAGGGCCGAAAGATAGTGTGTTGGGGGGGAGTTAGACTGTTTAGGGCTTTTAACATTAAAACAAGAAGTTTGTACTGAATCCTTGAAGAAATGGGTAACCAATGAAGAGATCTCAAAAGTAGGGTAACATAATCAAAACAGTGGGCCAAAAAGATAACCTTAGCAGCAGAATGTTGAACAGAAACCAGAGGACTAAGGTGAGATAATGGAAGACCAGTCAAAAAATTACAATAATCAAAGTGGGAAATGGCCAAGACATGAAGTAAGATCTTAGAAGTAGAAGCAGAAAGAAAGTCTAAATTTTGGCAATGTTATAAAGAATAAAAAAATTAAAGCCAAGACATGTGTTTTTTTCACAGGAGGTATTACCACAGCATCTTTGGCATGCATCAGTTTAAGGAGAGATAGTGTTTGCTATCATCAGCATACTAATGATCAAAGCTCTGGATGACCACTCCCAGCAGCTTCATGTGGATGTTGAAAGGCACAGGGAACAGTATAAGCCCCTGCGGCCCCCACAGGCTAATAAAATAAATAATAATAATAAACCTTAGCACTGCCCTCTGAGAATGGTCAGCCAAAAAAGACCAGAACCACTGCAAAGCAATGCCCCCAAGTTCCACATCAGCCAGACAACCCAGAAGTATACCACCAGCAATGATATCAAGTGTTGCTGAAAGGTCCTGGAGGACCAATAGAGTCTCACAACTCCTGTCCAACCCCTGGTGTAGGTCATCCATCAAGGTGACTAAGGCAATTTCTGTCCTGGGTCCACGTAATCTGTTTCATCAAAGAAAGCTGGGAGTTGTGTTGCCACAACTCACTCTAGAGCCTTACAAAGGGAAGATTAGAGATTGGCTGTTAGTTACCTAGAGAAGTAGGGTCCAATGGAGGTTTGTGATTATAGGAAGGAAACAATTCAGTTCATTATGAGTTGATTTGCATTTGGCTTGTAATTCACTCAAGTTCCAAATGGATGAAGTTTGTATTTTTCTTAATATAACTTTGCATAGTTGCGTATGGTATCTTTCAGTGATTGCTATCATTTCCCTCCCCACATCAGCTATTCTGCACTTTTAAAGCAAAGTAAATTTCCTTGCAATAGCTCCAACAATTAGAGAACTTTCTCTTTTTCCATTGCCTTGTTTCTGCCTCCATTAAAAGTTTGTGCCTTGAGGCCTGCCAGCAGGGCTTACAATACCTACATTAAACCAAATTTAAGAGTAAGGGTGCTCCTGCTGCTAACATTCTTAGATCACAGACGTGCAAAATGAAGGAACTGGCAGCTGTAACTTTAATGGTGGGAAGTGTAAGCTGAGTACGTGGGGAAAAGAACACAGTGCTCTATGTGACAAAAAAGTCCCATTAGCATTTATGAACTTCAAAATGACAAGCCAGACTGCTCTGTCTTAGGGCTTTTTTTGTTCTACTTAAAAGAAATAACACTCCTGCTCATATAACACTAATTATGGCATTAGGTAGTTATCATATTATCATTGCAACATGCTAGCTAATGATATACTATTGATATATTGAGTTATTCATGATATGCAAGTCAATTTCATTATATACTTTGTGTGATTGACAATAATAACTTCTATATGTTTTTAAGTCTTGTTTCTCTTTTCTCTTTGTTTCTCTTTAAAGTATATAGAGAACTGAATTTTTAGTCCACACTGTTTGTAGAAACGTTCACTTATAGAAATATAGTGAAAATTTGAAACAAAATTTAAATACTGGCAAATATTAATTTGGTGGAGGAAATGGTTCCTTACTTTTCATAACTCCTAAAATAAGAAATTATGTTAATACATGCTTTTTGCTGTGTTTGTACTTAGTTTGTTCAATGAGCTTGCTTGTGATATCACAATATTTTGGTTATATAATCAAGTGTATTGATTTTCCAATGTTTCCTTTTTAAACACTGATTTCTTTCATGTCTATGTAATGGTGTCACCAAAGCTCTATACTAAGCATTATTTTTGAGTGCCATGAATATAATGAAATCTAAGATTGATTAACATGCAAATATTTCAATTTTTTTGTGAAAATTCTACTTTAAAAGATTTTCCTGTGTTTTCAATCTTCTAAGAAGTTTACAAGTAGTTACAACATGCTTTTGAAGTAACATTTTAGCACTCCCCCCCTTTTTTTTTGTGCAAGTACAACTTGATTTCAAGTTGGCGTATGCTACCCTGGCTCTCCCTTTCTACAGTGCATACCTAAAGAATTAGTTTAATAGTTTCACACACTTTGTGGTGAATGACTAAGAAAAGTGAAAACTATTTTAATGGATTGCTTAAAGTATTCTGCATTAATTCTTTTAGTTCAAGATGAATATATTTCCTGCTGTGCCAAGGCAAAGCCCCAAAGACCACCCAAGTATGGAAGAAATGAGATGTCCTTCACCAAACCTTGCAAGGTGTGTTTTTTGTTCTTATTTTCTTTCACTTGAGTACTACATTTGATTATGGCTCTTTAAATTTAAAATCATAAAGCACAGATGAAGAAATTGTGGTCTGTGGACCATATTGTGGCTCTTAATATTACCCAGAGGTTTTTTTTAAAGATAAATATCCCCAAATGCACCAGTGCCCCCGTCAATTATATGAGCAGACATTTTTGTCCAAAAATATTTGGTATTTCCCTCCTAAGCTGTTTTAGGTACAAGAAAGGCCTTTTAAAACTCGAAATAACTTAGAAGATGAGTTCAAGGTAATTTTCTACTGAAAGATTGATTGATTGGATTGGATTGGATTGGATTGGACTGGATTTATTTCACACCTTTTTCCCAGCATGTGAGCCAATGAGTCTTCAACAAAGGCAGCTTCTGGCCTAAAACAGCCAGGGCCCCCCAAACCTTGTGATATTACCTTCATGCTCCATTTTAGGATGGCAGTCCTCCAAGCTAGCCAAGGGGAGAGGAGTAAGACAGCTCCCTATCTCCTGACATATGCCTAACCCTACACTGAAATAACAAGTTATAATGTAGTTTCCCAGGCCCCAATTCAACTGTGAATGGATACTTGTTTACTTGGAGTGACCCTTATTCAATGCAGTGGGGCTTGATTTTGAGTAGATCTTTTTGAATTGTGCTGCATGAGTTGAAATTGTTCAGTTTGTAATAAAAACTTGGCATGTATCAAAAATATTCTGTAACACTCAGATTAAATCAAGGCATTCCTAGGTTTCTAACTGATTTCATAAGCAGGTGGGTAATTATTGTAGATAATACGTATCTCTGGTTCAGTAGATCAAGTCTGTATTTATCAGGATGACTTTTCTTGGGGACATATTCTCACTCAACATCCATTACTTCCTTTGTCTTTGCATTGGGGCTTGTTGCAAATTGTGTTCTTTTAAGGTAGATATCTTGTATGTTTAATTTGTGTGAGATTAGTCTGTGTTTTAAAACTGTACAGATAAACTAGCTATTTTTCATATTGTACTATTATATGTTATTTATTATATTATAGTAATGCTACATGTTTAATTACTATCTGGTTAATGGGCTTTTTACAGTGATATAGAGAATATGCGGATCACGCTTATATAGTTCAGGAAATCATGTTGTTTATAACTACAGTAAATTCCAGTGATTCACTGGGTCTAATGTAGTTAGGACTAGCAATTTGATTTGTGTCCAAGTTTTACGTCTTCATTACAAAATATATACTTTTTTTTTTTTACCTAGATGGTGTATTATACCTTTAGTTTTGTCAGATTATTTAAGATAGTAAATATTTAAGTCAAGAATGCCCTTAACAAAGATAACTGTGCCTAATGAATGAAAAGCAGGAAGGAAAGTAGAATGCTTTTGTGATAAAACGGCACTAGCCTTGGAATGAAGAGCGCTTTCATAAATATGGATATATTTAGGTTGAAAACATTTTGCATACCTTTGCATGAATAAGCCCCATTGCATACAAATTTGAGTAGTTTCAAGTAGGTATGTATAGGATTGCACTGTAAATCTCCAATGTTTCTTATTTCTTTGAAAAATAAGATATCTGAGAGGCTTAATGGAAAATCATGTTCAGCTTACTGATTCCTATCCAGAGATAATTTTTTTGTTTCACCAGTCTTCCCTTTTCTTATGATTTCCATTTTTCTGGCCATACTTATAGATCTATGCTATTTTAACATGCTGGAGGTAGCTGGCGGGCAGCCTTATCTGCTCACCTCTTTGCTGTTCACACATGCTTAATAAGGGTTTCTGGAAGCAGATCCCATGTACCTTGCCTGTTGTAGGCAGGCACATGTAACTGCATAGGATCAGCTAGAGTAGGATCATATTCTTTTCCAGCTGAAGCTTTAGTGGACAATTTACTGCACACATACTGTTACAACTGAGCACTATAAGTCTGTGTTTCTCCAGTCCCTCTTCACCATCTTCCCAATTCCAATGCTGCTGAAAATTATCTAGTTAGTCAGAGGACAACAAAGAAAAAGGGAGGCTGAGTGGGCAGGAAAAGATTTTGTTAAAAGAAGTGTCTTTATTAGAGGTTTTGTTAACTGAGATATGCCTGTACTCTTTCATCAGGAAGTTACCTTTGAATAACAGTGGTGACTGGCAAGTGCCATGTCAATGAAGCAGTGAATCCTCTCCAGGTTTTAGTCCAAGTTACTACGCCTATTTGGAAATGGGGTTTAGCAGCTTGGATAGCTCCCTGTAGAGTCTGGACTCAACCAGGAGTAGACTCATTATTCCAATGATATAGGAGTCACCTGCTGCAATCATTTCTAAAAGATCAAAGCATAACCTGCATATGTTGTACTTCTGCAAGTATGTGTCCAGTGACAATTGTATAATATATTGGTAGCACATAATTGATAGAGCAATAGATATGCTACCTGGCATTTCCAAACTTGGATCTGTTTTTTAGGACACAGTGGGAAATGAGCCTCCAGAAAGTAACACATTAAAGAAAAAGTTCATGAAATGGCAGTGGGCTGGAGAAGAACTGTTAATTAATGAGGTGGGCTGGAGAAGAACTGTTAATTAAGATCAAAGTTCTTTTTACATACTGTGGGCTCAGAACTGAAAGTACACGTAACAGAGCCCTAACATATTAGACACTCTGACATGTTGGATGCATGTCATTTATTTCCCTGGGATGCTCATGGAAAGGCTGAGAAAATGCTGTTCCTGAAGCTAGTGTACTTATTTTATGCCACTGGTGTCATTGGGAGGAAAAGGCTGAAGAGGGAAGGCCAAGAAAATCCCTTCCCACCTGCCATGGCTGGCATCAACTGGCAGGGTTTGTGAAGTAGAAGTTCCTTTACCATCAATTCTCCTTCTCTACCCTGCATGTTTTGCCTAAGATGATAATGACACCAGGTCTTGGTCAGTTCCAATAGTGCACAGTTCTGATTATCATACTTAAGAGGAAGAAGGCATGTACTTATTCTCCAAATCCTATCAAACATGGATAAACTAACAAGGTTTTTTTAATGTGCAGGAAAAAGGAAAGTCATGGATAACAGGAACCTTCTGCTACAGCCATGTGTTCTTTTCTGCAAAAAGTAATGTTGGAAATAGCAACAAACCAAAGAGTTAAAATTATACTCGTACATGTTTATAGTATGTGTTTGATAAAATACTTTGTCAATATTTTAATATATATCTGTCTTTGCTCGGCAAAGATTAATACATAATATATGTAGCAGATTTTGACACTGAGTCACCTCACAGTGTTCTTTATTTTTTTAAATTTAAATTTAGGATGCATTTGATCAAAGGCAAAGATGCCATAGATCGTTATTTGGCCGTGCATATCAAAGGATTGTCAAAACAAGAGGCTGCTGCGTAAGTAAGGTCTTTCTGAAGCATTTTTTATACAGCAAGTTTATTGTTTTCTTTGTTTCTGGTGTTATTCATTGAAATCTAAAGTTCCTCAGGCAATTTTCTGAGGAACATGGCATTTAAAAATTAAAACTGATATTAAATAATTATGTTTCACTGCTACTTATCTTGCATATATCAAAGCGTTTAGTTCAATGCCTGTGTTAATTCATGATTCACCAAAGTATTGGCACATTTGCAGCATTTAATTGTTTGTCTGTAATTAAAACTATCTGTTTTTCTTCTTTGTTTTGTGAAAACCTCTCATTTAAGGCTAAAATTGTACTTTTCAAAATACTATTGTGATTTGTTGTGCTGATTCTTTAATGTATGCTCTCTTTGAAAGCCTCTGTCCAAAAACAGCCTAGGGGGAAGTACCATTTCTTGTAAAAGTTATACAGTATCTATAGAATATTTCAAAAGTACTATATAGTAGCATTGGGGTACCAGTCCTTATTGCAACAGTGTTATCTTTCTTGGGTCATTAAAATTAGTGTAATAATTCACAACTTTTTTCAGGACTTGCTACTTCAGGAACTAGCATCTTAGTTGTGCTTACCATTTGTTCTCATTTGTGTGTGAGAGAGCTGTATGCTAGTTATTTATTTATTTATTTATAAATGTGAAACAAATGTTCTCTGAAATTTACCTTTTCTTCCTTTTGATTTTTTTTCATTGTATTTAACAGTGCCTCTTTATTGTGCAGCCTCATTCACTAGATGTACTCCTCAGTTATTTTCTCTTTCAAATAAGAGAAGTTTTAAAAGACTACTGTTGAAAGAAAGTGAACTTTCCAAAAGTGCTGTTTTGAGTACCCAACTTATGACTCCATTTTAAATATCCATTCCTTTCCTGGCTTCATTTGTGTTTGTTATCTGTTTAGGATTTCTGTGAAGTCCAGTGCCAAAGCCTGATTTCTTGCCTCCTTGGTCCCCACAGGACACAGCTTCTTTGGGCCCACCAATAAAGTATGGAAACTTGGCACTTTTTTTCTCTGTTCTGCCTTTTTTCTGGAAAGGAAACCCTTGTGCAGTACCCAGTGTTTCCTTTTCATCATGCTTTAAGTTGGCTAGTAAGAAGGCATAATAATCTTTATAATTTAGGAAAAATAATATAATTAAGGATGGAAATTATATATATATATATATATATATATATATTATATTACTTGAAAATAACTCCCAGTGCAGTAAGATTTACTTCTGAACAGACATTTATAGGAATTTCACTGTAAATTTTACTGAAAGTGCAGGAGTAGGTAAGTGCAAGAGTAAATTCTAGAGTCCACGGTATCATTCCTGCTGTGCCTTTTTATTATTATGAGACTAGCAAATTCAGAATTGAGGCATACATCTGTAGTACACTGTTCTACTACTGCTATTACAAAAGAGCAGTAATTTAAAATGTAGCATTTACTGGTTAAAAAACACAAACACAGGGTCTCCTTGTGCAAAATCATGGTGTCCTTCTGTATTCAATCAAAAAGTACTGGTATTTTTATCACAGAATATAAGCCAGGGATTTGTTTTTAATTAGAACAAAGAAAGGTAAAAATACTAGCTGGAAGAGTTTAGGTCAGACATAAGATCGTTCTTGAAGTATTCCACAGTTTACAGTATCTAGCACAAATGTATAATGTCTGTCTGTCTGTTGTACAATATATGGGAGGTCAATACAGTTTCCTGCTGAGAAAATCCTTATAAAGTGAGAAGTAATATCAGGGTTAAAAATTAACTAGATTGTGTCCCTAAGATGCATAACTTGGATGCAGTGGGAGAGGAATATATGCTGAAGTTGCCTTTATTTAAAATTCTATTGATATTTATTCCACAAATAATATTGCAAGACTATTAATATCCAAATCATTGCTATTCAACATGGATAGAAAATTTATAACAGCCTTCCAGTGAAGTATTTGTGATGTGATGCTTTTATTACAGTATATTCCTATATACTGTCTTAGAAACAAACTCCATCACATTCAGTGGGGCTCTGAGGAAAGTAGCATAGGACTGGAGCCTTATAGCAGCTTCTTAAAATAAAATAAAAGTAAAATAAAGCCATCTTTAAAATGAATGACTAAAGTCAGAGAACTACAACTATCAATATCTGGAAGGAATGGGATGCCAGTCTAGTATTTTCCTCCTTATGAGTGAAGATGCAGTGTTGTTAATCAAGACAGATTTAGTTCTTAATCATTAATGTTCTTTATGTTCACAATTGCTGTATACTTTAAGAATAATTTGTCCCATCCAACAAACCTTCACCAAGAAATGGCGTATACTGTGTGTGTATATAGATATGTAAAACAAAGGTCAAGTTCACATATGCCATTAATGTGTAGATTATAAGACAAGAGAGCAAACATCAAGTTTATGAATCCTCTTGCACCAAATGTAGAATTCCAAGCTGTAGTCCTGTGCTCACTTACCTGGGTGTAAGCCTCATTGAAGTCAATGAATTACAGATCTATGAAGGACTGAGTTGTTAATTTGTGCTCAGGTTTATGCATTCAGTACGCACTCAAACAGGCTCCATGTGCTGCATATGCTGCCCTATGTGAAGTATTTATAGTACAATTCTGTGCATGTCTGCTAAGTCAGTCCCATAGAATTAGGGGGGACTTATTTCCAAATATGTGTTTAAAAGGCTAAGGACTTAATTTACTTCACCAAAATTCTGTTCTGTTGCCTCATTCTGTGTTATCCATCTATTTTACCCAACTTGCCATTATTTCTTGGTGGTGGCATTGTAGGACATTCTGGTTGCAGTTCTAAGTAGACTTAATAGGGAGTAAGCTCTGTTGGAGAGAGTGAGACATCTGAGTAACCATGCAGAACATAATATTACAGTCCTCCCTCCACATTTGCAGGTTTGACTTTCATGAATCAGATTATTCATGAGGCACTTGCTTGCCTTTCCCCCACTCTCCCCCTCCCATTTCCTAACCTTTTGCCTGAGGTCAGAGAGGGAAGGCACACACACTGGACAAAAGGCAAGGGAATGGGAAGGGGAAGCCCTGGAAGGGAATGGGAGAGAGAGCACTCAGGCCGGGGAGAGTTATTCACAGTTTTTGACTTTTGCAAAGATTCTGCACTCTGAACCCTTATGAAAGTGGAGTGACCACTGTATAATTCACCTTCTTTAACACTAGTGACAGGTACCAAACAAACTTAACATTTTAACCTTATTTTAGAAGACCTAAAATCAAATCCAACTGGCATCTTTGTTGACACTCTTGTTGCTGTAAAGGATGTCTTATAAATTAAGGAATATTAATACATACAGCAATGTTTCAAAGATCTAACAGTAATTTTGATGATAGTGAATTCTTTGTGGTTGCGAATAGGCAGCCAGTTCTAGGATTTTATTTGACCTGTACACATATACTTGTCTATTTATAGTGATTCCCCCACCCACCAGTTTGGAAATATAAATTGTGGAAAAAACCAAATGTGATTTAAATATGTTGTAACACAGTATCTTCTTGTTCATATGCAAGTAAGCTATTCATTCTGGGAAAAGACACTGAACTTTCCTTTTCTTCTGATTTTCTGATCTTGGCTCCCCTACAATTAGTCAGCATTCTATAGCCACTCAGCACATGTGATCGTCATTGGATAGTTTTTTGAGCCATGCCTCCTAGTAGTTATTTTTTAAAAACTTTCTGGTACTTTGGCAAATTGTTGAGGGTTTGTGTAATCCTACAGACCCATCCTTCATCTATGTAAACGTTACCATTTTGGCTACATGACAATTCACACAAGATAATCACTTTGCTATTAATTTATAAGATGTTTTTCAGAAGAGAAACATCTACAATTAAAATATCTTTTCTTCTAAACTCCCTGCTAATGTGAAAAAAAGTTATACTAGTTATAGACAGTGTTATAAGACACAGATTTATTTTTTTTTTAGGTACTGCTTCTACAGTTTCAATATTGTTTAAATATGTATTTTTTCAGCCTAAATAATTCTCAATAATCTTCTTTGTTGTGACCAAGATTCTATGTTTTCATTAAGCAACAGTCTCTCAGAGAACCATTCTCTCTGAAAAAGATAAGGAAGAAAGTGTCTTTTTATTCAAATTAATGTGCTCTCCACATTTCCTTTTAGTCTAATATCCATATCAGTGTAATTAGAGAAAGATGAAGAATGGGAATGTATGGTAAATGAATAGTTTACTTTCTGTGAAAAAGCTATTCTAGACATTTGTGTAATATGGAATACTTTTCTTGAAAAGGTTAAAAAGTTCTAATCAACTTCTGTACATTATGTAGAAGTTCCATTTTCTAAACTCTGCAAAAGAAAGTTTCATATTTAATGGGAAATCATGAATAATTCCATTTATTATCTACTTCCTCCTTTCAAAGACATGATCTGGATAAAAGGCGGGGTGAATAATTTCAAAAAATACAATACATTTTTAATGGGAAGGTGCAAACTACAGATTCTCATGACTATTAGCAAGTGTAGGGGAAACAGAATTTTACTTGCAAAAACTCATCACATTCTGGTGAAGATAAAATACAAAGACACACTTTAATACAGAAGAACACTGAACTGAAGTTTTACTTTTTTATGTAACTTGTTGTTTTTGCTAAGTTTAGTGCTATGTTCTCCTAAAGCTTTCATTTCTCAATAGTTCAGTAGTACTTGGTAGGGAATATAGGATACAAGTAAACAACTGTGCCTTATTTGAGGTATGCATAGAATTATTATGGAAATATTCAGTATGCAAAATGATACAAAATGCAAGTGGGAGTTTGACCTAGAATTTAAAGAATAGATATTTTGGATTTTATACAAATTATTCTGCTTTTTAATTATATGTTCAACTCCTTCAGGCTGTTTTTCTCCAATTTAAGAATCCCTGTATTATGAAAAAAAATAAACAGCGTGAAAGCCTAGAATGAATTGTTGTGTTAATGTCCTGACATTTCTTAGAAGTGTCCAATCTTGATCTTGTTTCTAAGTCAGGCCTTGTTTTGACATAATGAAGTGTGTGCTTTCGAGCTCTACCTTTACTTCTCAGTCCTGTGCAAGAAGAATTAGAACAAACCACTCCCTGAGTACAGACATAATAGAAGATTGTCGTTTGCTAGAAATGAAAGCTTTTTGTATCCTCTTGAAGGAGGAATATGGAACACAATGCTGCTGTGGGCTCATTCTTCTTATGACGAAAAGGTGGTTTACCTTTATGTTTGAACCAGGCCAATAAAGTAACAAATTATTTCAGGTATTTTCCCCACTCATACCTTTTAATCTTTTATAATTGGAAAGTAAAATATGGTTTATAAACTGGAGTGTAGTGTTAGTACATTTGCTTTTGTTGAAAGGCAGACTGCAGCATGAAATTGTAGAACCTATTAGAAAATTCTATGTTTGCTGACTTAATTGGAACTGTAGATCTCTTTCACTACAGATGTTAAATTATCATAGTACAAGAAAAAGGTTAATATTAACACTGGCTAATTTTTTAAAAATTATGACACTGTTCTTGTGTATATTTGGGTTGTGCATAGGAGTGTTACGGATACAGACTGCAAATTTATAATCAGTAGGACTTATGTATAAGCATGCAAGAAATGGCACTATAGCTGTTAGCGCTTGTCCAAGATTCAACTACTGGGGAACTTTTGGATCCCACTGCTTCTATCAGAATCAGCCCTTGCCCTTCCCACACATCCTAAAACTTGCTCCAATGGGCTGAAAGATCTCTGGAGAAATTTTTGACACTGTGGAGAGCTGCAGAGAGAGCAAAGGACTGAGAAAAGGTCTCAGTTTCACCAGCACTGAAGTACACTATTGGATCTTGGTTATAACATTCACAATATTTTGTCCTGGTTGTTTACCTGTCTCCCTCCTTCCAAATATATGTGTGGGTTGAGTGGCAGCTAAGTTCCAAAATAAAATGTAGCTTACAGAATCTTACACCACAACTGCTAGTCTCTAAAGTGCCACTGGACTCTTGACAAAAACTGTTCAGTTGTTTTACATTGATGGCATCAGGTACTAGAATAAGATGAATTCCTTTAAGTGAACATATTTAAATTACAGAAAATTGTATTTGTCACATAAGCAAAAAGAAATAGAGAAGTGGATTTTGGAGAACAGCATTTTTTCCAGTGTTGTGAGAGAATAGCACGCTTCACATGGCTGCATGTGTTATCACAGTTTAAGCATACATAGTAAATCTATTATTAGGACTTTCTGTCAAATCATGAATATAACAAGTATATTCTAAAACATTTTTTCTTAGTTGGTAAAGGGATAATTTCATTATATTGCAGTCATTTCATCAGTATTTTCATTAGGGTGGTTACAACTAATTAGACTTCTGTTTTTTGCATTGCTGGATTTGTTGCATGATCTTAAACAAAAAAGGATGCATATATCTATTGATTGAAGAATTTTTTCCAATATGCTGTCAATATACACTTGATTGAACAGTTCTACTAAATATGTCCTTTCTAACAAAGGCAAAGAGTGTCAGGAAAGAAACTGTTTGCTGAACACAGTTACTTTGCTAAAAAGAAAAAAAATGTTTGCAAAACTTCTTCTTTGTTTATTATTTTGTGAAGTAATAAGTCAACTGTAATTACTGGAGTTCAGGATCCCTTTGGCAGTGGAAAAACTGCAAGGATCTGTAGGGATCCCAAACATTCTTACTAGAAACTCTGCTGCTTCAAAAATCTCCTTCAGTATCTTCATCCTTCTTGAGGAGAAGGAAGAGAAGGGTAAGGACACTCGTTTCCTTTCCCACCAACAGCTCCACCCAATCCTACCTTTGGCACTTTGGCACCACAAAGCCTCTGCCTGGCTTGCTCTGAGGCTGCCTCTGCCAGACTTCCATTGCCTCTGAAGCTCTTCAAGCGTTCCCTTAGAAAAGGCCCTAGATCCTCACAGGGCTGGGACACTGGCAGCGGCAGCATGTCCAGATATCTGCACCTCATCTCAAGGCCGTGAGACTGTGCCACTGATATCTAAGTCCTCCCCTAGAAAAGTCCCTTTTTAGACAGTGCTTCATGATCCCCACTTTTGGGGAACAGATTTATTGACTTCCATGTTCACAAGTCCATTTCTGGACAATGCTTATACTGGGCAAGGAGGATGAGCCGCCACCTGGCCCTGCTATTTCTGCTGCAAAGATCTCTTTCAGTGTCTTGGGGAGGAGGTGGGTGGGAAGGGCTTTGAGTGGGGGAAGAGCAGCAGGAGGAAGGGGAGGAAGAGGCAGGAAAGCAGAGCCAGCCTTCCCCCGACCTGAGAGCCACTCTCCATTATTACAATACAGTACTATCACTACATATACCTATAGTCACATTGCTAGTTACGCAGCAGCTATAAATTCACAAATAATCAAGTTCACTAAAGTTAAACTCGTGGAAGCTGAGGGCTAACTGTACTAAAATGTTTGCTTTTAATCTGAAAGTCAACACAGCATCACAAGTCTCCTCTCTTTTTTCAGTAAAAATTTAAAAAGCTATTGCAGTGGCAGTGAAAGTAACATTGGGAAATGCTATATATGTAACATATACGGTATTTATATGTATAATATATATCATAAAAGAGTTTGGAAGACATACTTCTCTGTCTTCATTGTGTATAGATTTCATTCACTCCAGCAGCAGATTATTAGACTTACATCCTCATTTTGACCTGGTGGTGGTAGTATTTGTTTTCATGTAACTTAAGTTGCAGGTAAATACAGTGAATAGATGTACAGCGAATAGATGTAAACAAGACTCTTGTCTCATACATTTAAGCTCTAACATTCTGCATTTGATTTTTTTAAATTAATACTAACAAAAAAAACCCTATAAAACTGGGACATTAAAAAAATTAATCATATTCCTGACATCAGCACTTATTCACAATGAATTTAATGCAAGCATCTTTGTTCTTCAAAGAGCACATAGTAAAATTAGCAAAAATAAACACATTTTAAAGCTAAGCAAATCAACTATTACTATATAAAATATGTGGAATTAAAATTTGAATATTTGAAATCATACTTAAGAATTCTTTAACTTATTTTGAATTCAGTAATATAGAAAGATGGGCAATTTGAACTCTCTAGATATTGGACTGCTACACTCTTCAGCCCTTGTCAGAATAACAAATGGTGATGAATTGTGGGAATTACAGTCCAAAAATATCTGAAGAGCCACAGTTTCCGAGCCCTGTGTATATGGTGTAACACTTTTAGTATAATGTTTGTTGAAATGAGGTGATAGAGCATTATTGCTGAAAGTTTTGTTTTTTGTATTATAATGATTGAAAGAAAAGGGCATAAGATTTATGATGTAAAAATGGAAGCTCATATTCACAATAGTTCCTCCCCCTTTTGTTTCTCAGGTAGGAAAATAACAAATATATAATGATTGCAGAGGTATTTATATTCAATATAAAGATTTTTAGACTTATAGAACAGTGTTTCATATAGCACTTAAGCAGTATACAATACATGGAGCTGTACATAAAGTTATAATATCTTATTAGTTATTCAGTTTTCACTAAAATCATGTTTCCAAAATATGATTTTCATCAGGCTTTTCTATAAACTTCATATAAATCCAAGAAAGCATTTCAACAGGCAGTAGTGTCAGCTAAGAACATTTCACAAACAAATTCTTTAATTCATATCTATCAAATCTGTAGCTGCTAGACCATTCATGGTATGTTAGCCATATATTAAGGCTTGAGCCAGGTACTTAAATATACCACATGCTTTTACAGTAGTTGTATACGGTGCTTTCCTGGCTGTAGTACATTGCTGCTGTGTTATGGTGGCTGCAAGGATTATATGCGTTGGGGGTTTAATCTTCCCTCTTTAACTGGAAGCATTATACTGTTTAGTACTTCAGTGTGAGGGTCATCTGTGTTGGAAGATACATGCAGTTAATTATGCCCACAGTGAGAGCAATGAAGAAAGGGGGAAAAATACACTATAAATGAAAACAAGCTACAATGTATTGCAGTGAAGTTAGACAAATAAATTGCAAGAGCTGGGGGTTGAACTGGATGGCCCGTGTGGTCTCTTCCAACTCTACATTTCTATGATTCTATGATTCTATATTAGTTTGCTGAGGCTCTCAGCCTACCTTTTCTGTAATACTATTTATTTTATTATTTATTTTAATCTCCCCCACTTTTCTACTGGCTACAGTCTCAAGATGGAATAGAAAATTTTCAGATAAAGTCCGGCTAAAAACTTATTTTACAAAAGTTAAAAAGACAGTTAAACCATTTAAGAAATATGTAGTTAAAACAGTTTAAAATACCTTTAAAATACAATGAAAATGTAAAAGCAAGTAATGAATGTTGAGGAGAATGATGTAGGAGAAAGCATGGTGGGATCTTAATTTTCCCAGTTGTAAGACTAGCCCAGGTGTACTAAGTCCCTGAGGGCACTTTCAAAAGTCTCTTCTTGAAGTTCAGAAGCTTCCTATAACACTTTCCCCTGTATAAGTCTAGAGGTTTCTTAATATGGAAATTAAGTTTGTGACAACATGGTCCATATTTTTGTGAGAATTCTGTACCATTGGTCCACCCCTTTAATGCAGTAACAATGAGGCACAAATAAATACAGAGGAAAAAGTGCTTGTATGGTTGTGAAAACTGGACAGTGAAGAAAACTGATAGGAAGAGAACAACTCATTTGAAATGTGCTGGAGGAGAGTTCTGGAGATACCATGGACTGCCAAAAAAGAAAACTAAATGGGGCCAAGAGCAACTCAAGCCTAAACTGTCCTTAGTGGCCAAGATAACAAAGCTGAGACTACTGTACTTTGAACATATCATAAAATGAGATGACTCATTAGAAAAAAGATAATAATGCTTGGTAAGGTAGAAGGCAGAAATAAAAGACTGCATTACAATAAACTAAGAAAGCCACAGCCCTGAATTTGCTAGACCTGAGAAAGGCTACTGATAACAAGATGACTTGGATGTTGATTGTTCATAGGGTCACCATAAGTTGCAGTTTATTTGATGCCAGTTAAGAATAACATCATCTTGCATCTATATGGAAGGAATTTTCCCTTTTTTAAAAAGATTTGTGTTTGCTGTTCACTCACCATGTTCAGAGGCTGTCTTGGTAAGTTCTTTGGAGCTCAAGACAGTCAACTTGAAAGTTAACACCCCCTGTTGGAAGAAGCAAAGATAATCTGCTGTAGAAGTAGAGCAACAGGAACTGGCTTGGTTATCTTTAGTGAGACAAGTTATATGATTCACCTCTTCCAGCAGCCTTACCTTTATTCTTTCTACTAGTTTTCTCCTACCTTTTTTTTTTTCATCTAGCTTTTGAATCCTAAACTCTCTCTTGTAGTTCCAAAGTGGCCAGTTGAGGAGGAGACAGATTCCTTTGAAACCTTGTGGTTGTCTGCAGTATCGCTCAAGGGAGTATATTAGCTGAAAATAAGCTGGTTAGGTCTGGATTCCTCATTCTCCCAGTGAGTTGAAAATATTGGCCAGTCACAGTCAGGTGACGTTGCACAGTCTTCAGTCTTAATAAACCCAGCCCAAAACAAAATCTTTGAGGTTTTAGAAGATGTATTTTCTTGACCTCTTTATTTGGAAACCAACTTTTCTGCATAATAACTTCTCTGCAACAAACAAACACTTTTTAAAACCAGGTAAATGTAAGAAGAACAAAAATGAAGGCTTTTTATAAACCAAAGCTTTGAAATCAAGTAGATGGAGTACATAACCTGTTGAGCAGCACAATGGATTAAGAAAGCCCTCTATTAGGAGACCTATTTGTCTCTACAGATAATAAATACATCTGCCATCTATTGCCTCTTGCCACTTGCATTTAAGTCTCCAACCTAAACTGAGCACAACCTGTCAAAATTCTATTAATTTAATTATGAGAATTACTATATAAGCTTACTTAAATGTAAATACTTTTAACAGTTACTCTGTTACTTGGGATGTAATGAGTCAGTTCATTATTCCTTAATTCCGACAGCAATAAAACCATGAGCTCGCGTCTTCTGTGTTCATAGTCTGCATCTGACGAGGTCAGCAAGAAAGCTCCCATTGTCACTGAGGATCATACATAGTGCTTTCAATTATATTTGCCTGTGTTTTTATTCACACTTATATTGTTACAGAGAGCACTATTTGAATAACAAGATTTAACTGCAATATTGCTAAGTTTCCAGTAGATGCCCCCAGAGGCCATTCTACTTATAAAGAAGCTGTGTATTTTAAAAACTGTTACCTTTGGATTTTGTTGGTTCATAGAATCATAAATGTTATATGAATTTTCAAGTTGAAACAAGTAACATGTGTATAACAAACATTAATTCTTGCAGTTTGAAAGTAATTACAATATTATCAGACCCCATTTTTCAGATTGCAAAAACAATTGGAAAGATGTTCAAGATAATATTTTAAAAGTCAGAATTCACTTGTGCCATTGTGTTTGGCTTTCTTTAGATTTTCCCAACTTACACTTCCCAGCTAGAAGATTATCCCAATTGCTCCTAGGTTATCCCAAGTCTTTGTTTAAATATTATATGTTGAGATGAAGAGCGCTTTATAAATAATACACCAAATGATTTGAACACCAGATTATATATATGTAATCAGGATATTCTTTAAACTTTTAGAGATAAAGAAGATTATGGTTCCCATATATTGGCAGATTTCAGTCTCAAATCATAACAAGTAGTGTGAGAGTTAACTTTGGAAAATATATCTTCAGGATCTCTTCTATCCAATTTAATAAATTTGTTTTAAATACTAATATTGGTTGTTTATTAACTACTAGATAAACATCAGGAGAATAGTGGAAGAAATTAACTTTCCTTGAGGTACAATCCTTTATGCAGGTATCTGAGAGCACATTATATTGAATTCTGTAGGGCTTATTTCTCGATAGACATATACAGGATTATATTGTAGCTGTTCAGTTAAATTAGAGCCAGTAATTAAAAAACAAAGAAATGTATACTATCAGGAATGGAGGGGTACGTTATCATCTGTAAAATGCTCTGTAGGTTTGCTTTATTCTTTATTGCAGCTCCTCCATGACTAAGAAAAATGCCAAATTGACAGGTGTCATAGCAAGCTATCTTCATGAAACAAATGTGCATCCTACTTTCATTTCAGTATTTATTTTAAACTAGGAACATAGGGAGAACCTTGAAAGAAAAGACCAATATAGCATTAGCGAATCCATTTCTGATATTATGCTGTCTTCTTACTGGCTTCAGAACCATTCCATCTGAAGTGCAAGTGGAGCAAATATTATTGTGGAGACCAAATGCATTGAAAGCAAACATTTTATAGCCCAGGTAGATGTGCTCCTTTGGTGACCCTACATGTATGTTTGAAGTATACAAAAAGAACACTTTGCTGTAATTTCATTCTATTATTATATTCTTAACATGCTTTATCTGCAATATATTCTATCAATTATAGGCTCCAGTAAGGAGCCAGTAGCAACAGACACGACTTGACAGAACTATATATTGGTACTCTAACAAATTATTTTCTTATTTCCCTCAGGGCACAAACACATACGTAGTTACAAGAACTACTAAGTTTATAGTTAAAGCTGTTCAACTGAGAAGATAATTTATAGAACATATTGGGGTTGCATGCAAAGATAATGAATTAATTTAAATACATACTGTTTTTGTATTTTCTTATTTTTCATCTTATCACAAAATAGATAGATAGTCTTCTATCTTACTCTCTTATTTTTACATTATCTTATCTTACTGTGTTTTCTCATATCTTACCTTATTTTATTTCATTTTATTGTATTTTATGTCTGATGTTCTTTGCTTTGATATGGTCAATTGACTAATCAATAAAGTTGTACTACTACTGTAATATATTCAATGCTTTGACCTCCACTAAGTAAATCTATTTCTTTTCTGTTCATTCACATTTTTTCCTTATCATCTTATCTTTCTTTTTTTTTAAAAAAAAAATTGTCCTACTTTGTTTTCAGCCTCACCTTTTTTATAGAATTGTTTGACTTTTTCTGTTCACACTTTCACATTCTGTAGTCTTTTTTCCCCTTTTGAGTTGTCTTCTGAGCCCTGGTAGCACAGTGGTTAAATGCCGGTACTGCAGCCACAAGGTTGTGAGTTCAGTCCTGCTGCATTCCAGGTTGACTCAACCTTCTATCCTCCTGCAGGTCGGTAAAATGAGTACCCAGCTTGCTGGGGGCAATTAGCTAACACATTGTAAACCACTTAGGCCCTTTTTGCGCGCAGTTTCTGTTGCGAGAGGGCCCCTTGAGCGTCGCATGAATGGGAGCGTTGGTCCGTACGACGCACTCCCATTCATGCGACACTCACGAGCCTAAAAATGCGTGTGCATTTTCTTATTTTCAGCTGGGAGCCGAAAATACTGCGCAGTTGCGCAATGCTCCCAGGGCCCTCGCGCACTTACCTGCCATGCAGTGCGTCGGGCGAGCTGGACCGGTCGCACTTCCTTCCCCAGCGCAGCCTACAGCTCCCAGGCTGCGCTGCGGAAGGAAGGGGTGGGGTGCTAGTGCAATGGTCGAGCAACCAGGAAGCGAGCTGCAGAACGAAGCAGCAGGGAAGCGGCAGCGTTCCTGCTGCGGCTTTTCGCACGAGACACCCCCCCCCAGCCGCGCAAATGGGTAATGTGCAAAAAGGGCCTTAGAGAATACTTAGCTGATAAGCAGTATAGAAATACTATTGCTATTCTACATTTACACTCTCTCTCTCTCACCTATAACTGTATTTTATACTCCTTCCCTCTTTTCTAGCAAAGTTACTGTTCTGATCATGTTCCTTTCTTTTCAAATTTCTTAGTCCTCAGCACACAATCCTTACCACAGTAAGTTTTATAATGTTCTCAGGTTGTGCGTGTACTGTTTATAGTGTTGGTAGTGTTTACACAGCTTCATGGGGAAAGGGGGCTTTCACTTTGTTATTAGCTTTCAGGAACCTTGTAGAAATTGAGGTGGTGGTGGGGGGGTTCTAGTTGTGTCTACTTGGAAGGAAGTCCTACTGGGTTAAATGTAACTTGTGCTCACATAAATAAGCACAGGATTACCATGTTGTACCTCTTTTTGTTTACCACAGCGGTAACTGCTCTTGTAACTCCTGGTTACTTATAGCAGATGCACTGAAATAGCAAAGAAGGAGAAAAACTTTTGCAAGTCTCCTTTGCTTCTTTGATAGTCCAGCTCCTGATTTGCTGAGCTTCAACAGTTCTCTGAAGAAGCAGTCCTAGCCTGAAAATGGCTGCTAGAGAAGTTAGATGTTAGCCCTTCAGAGAGCACGATTTTCTTATGTCAGTTGGTAATGCTGCAAACTCTTTCACTTCTGGTTTATATTACATAAACTAAATTATATAGACTAGCATCCTCTTATTCACAACTAGAATAGATCCATTAAACAAATTGTTGAATGGTGAAACAATATCTAGAAAAAGCTAATACATTCAATAGGTTATGACTGCAATAGAATTCAGGCAATAATTTCCTTGTAAAATTGTAGGTATGGTGACATTCTGATTGGATTATTTATTTTATAGATTTGGCATGACATTTTTAACAGTGGCTGATAAAAGAAGAAATTTGAGGGGGTTTTGTTGCTTGGTAAAATATAAAATATATTTAGTTTAATGGTTACAATCTAGTTTTTCAAACTTTTGTTCATGATGAAATTTTAATGGAAGAATTACTGATCATGTACGTTTACATTCTTCTTGTGGATACACCAGAAGAAATGGACCGTGTCTTTTCCCTTACGTTGTGCAAATTCCATTGGGTCCATGGACTACCTTCAATGGAGGCCTAAAACTAATATGTGCCATTTGAAAGAACATTGTCATTATTTCTATAAATTATGCTTTAAAAGATGTGCTATCTGTAAGTGGTATCTAATTGTATCTTGTTTAATATATATCTCTGATACATTCTTATTAGTGAATAACTTCGACACATGTATCACTTGCTAGAAATTATTAAATTTCTGTATTATTAAATTAGCCCAACTGAAGACAGTCATTCATTCATTCAAACAATATCCCACCTTTCTCCTACCAAGGGACCCAAGGCATCTTAACAAAATTTAAAATAAAACATTTAGCTAAAATGTGGTACAACTTCAGTATCCCTTATCCAAAAATCTGAAATCTGAAACTTTTGAAAAGTGGAATACAGTCTTCTTCCTATAGGGAAAATGAGGGAATTACAGAGGCTTGTTTGAGGCATATGCTGCTTGCAAAGTCTCTTAGTCAACTTGGCCCCTTTTTTTGTGTCTCAGCTTGTTTTGGACTGTTGAGAGGGAGAAAAAAAAAGATACTGACTGAAAGCAATGTGTGTATGTGTGTGCAGTCCCAAGCAAGCTGAGAGGGGGGGGAAAGGCAGCAAGCTGACTGACAGACTTGGCAAACAGTCCTTACACGCAGTCAGAAGTGAGTCTCCATAATTCCCTCATGTTCCTTACAGGAAGAAGACAAGAGGAGAAGAACTGACAAAAAGGGAGACTCCCTGTCAAAATGACGATATAGAGATATTCCACAATAAAAATAAAAAATCGTAAACACCTTTGGTTTCAAGCATGTTGCATAAGGAGTATTCAACCAGTGTTGCAGAAATTAAAAAACAATGAAACATCAATTCTGTTAAAAACACAGGCAAATAATATGCAAGGAGAATAGGTCTTAAAGAATACTATGTCAGACATTTTAAACCAAGCCATCATAACCTCCAGCAAAACTATTTAACATATACATTGTTTTGACATGCTGTATATGCTTAGCTTTTCCCACTGCTCACTGTTTTAAGCAAACTATGAGTTGTATTCCAGTGAATAAATGCCAACAACATTTTGATTTTTTCCCCTTTTTCTTTTTCTGTGTAGGTTAAACTCAGTTGACCTTCCTGGCTGATTTCAATTGTAGAACACTGTTATATTTATAAAGCGGCTCTGAAAGAAATTATATTAAATTGCTTCTGCAGTTTTTTGTGTTTTTTTCATGAAGATGTGCTGGTATTTTTAAAAGAAAAGGACACTAGCAAAAAGAATATTTGTAACCTCTTAATTAGTGTTGTGTGTTGTTATTTTGTTGTTGTTGTGTATCTTGATCTTTTTTAGTTGAAGAACGTTTAAAGGTTTAAAACTGGCCTTTTAATTTTTTCAGTTACCGGAATTCATACATGAAGAACATCTGCATAGACATGCTGCGACAGGGCTATCACAAGTCTTTTGCGGAGCTCTTTACTCTGATAGAGAAGTGGAATGCCTTGAGGGAGGCTTCAGGGCCTGGGTCAGCCATATGGCTGGAGAAGTCTCTTGGGGAGCAGCCTGATAAGCTGGATCAACTTCACTATTTCCTGACCAGGGCTGAGGCAGCCCAGCGATCAGGTAAATAGGGAATTCTGGGTAATGGAGCAGCAATGTTGCCTCAGGGAAGATTCTGAATTGTTTCATATATGAATCTGAAACATTACTGGATTTTAGGATATTTCATCTTTATTCAGCTGAATTGTAGTTGAAGAGCAGATGATAGGTAACTTTAAATTACAATACTTAAAAGTTAGGCTGTGACATTCAGGTAACAGAATTAAAATTTGTAATGTATTTCTGATACCAGACACCAGAATCCATTTGAAATATTTATATTCATGATAACTAACATCTAAGTTACCACCTTTCCATGTTTCTCTGCTATTTATTTCTTATTAGGTATTATTTTTAATTTATAAAAAACTATATCTATTTTTATCACATTTACTTTAGAAACAAGGTTATGTCTCCAAGCTTTTCTATTCCCCGTTTTCCTACAAATCTAGGGTCATGCAGTTGGTTAATACTCCTTCCTATAGGTGCTTAAAAATGTGACCGTATCTGTTAATATCATGCTGTAAATAATGTATCAGTATATTCCTCCTCTAATTGCAATAGTTTTGCTGAATGTTGTCCTTGTTGGTTGCAGTCCTCTGCCCATTCACACATGTTTAGGCATGCTAACTTCAATGAAAATAATTTGTAAGTGGTGAGGAGTTAAGGTCATAAGACAGGATGATTGATAGGCATCTTGTAACCAGAAAAATACATTGATGGGTACCAATGTTGCCTGACTAGTCTGGGGAAAAAACAGATAGATGAATTGCTCTTTGGAAGGAAATAGATAGGAAATAGTAATTATTTGAAAGGAAATAGCATAGAAAACTTATCCCTAGGCTGGAAGTGAAAGTTTAGTGATGAAGGATTAAGCTTATATATAGGATACAAGTTTAAATGTGGTTCAGGACCAAAAGCCCTGCAGAAAAGGTAATTCTGTATTTTGCGCATTTGTCAATGTAGATTTTTTGTCAAACTAGATATAACAATAGTGATTGCAGAACATTTAGATAGGGTAGAAACAAGCAAAATTGCAACAGCAAGAAAAGGATGAGATAAATTTGAGTGAAGAGAAGTATTAAATACTGAATTTCATACCATATTAGGGTCTGAATTCAGTTTGGAACCCAATTCAATTGAATTTGACTTGGCTGATTCAGAACCAGTTCAATGTGGTTCAAATCTCAAATATGAATAATTGTTTATCCTATTGACTTGCACTTGGAAATCAATAATCCTAGCTACTGTTACTACTACTACTACTACTTCTGCCACAGTGACCCCTCCCTTACACAACCTCCACACAGACAAATATGAAGTTGCACAAAACATCACATCCCATTATACTCAGTGGATGCAGCGGACAAAGAATAGCATTCCATGTAAAGAGATGTATATAACTGTGAGAAAATTCATGATTTGGAATGCAGGTTGAATGCATTTTGGGAAAAAGTTGTAGGGTAAGGAAGCAATAGTGACATCACTGGAGGGCTCTACTATAAGCCTGCAGGCCAGGCTGAAGACTTAGGGGATAATTTCTTAGAACAGATTACCAAACTTTCAAAATGGAGATAGAGATATATATATATAGTATAGATATAGTAGTGATTGGAGGACTTTGACTCCCCCAAGATCTGTTGGAACCAAACTCTGCCAAAAATATGAGGGAAATTTTCATTTTCTGAAAGGTGGAAAAAGTCACTATTATTGACCCAGTTCTTACCAACATGAGCGTGCTGGTCAACACTGTAGAAACAGTGAGAACTTTGGGTGGAAGTTACCATGTCCTCCTGGGATTCATTAAATAGAGAAAAGGGGAAACCAACTGTAATCAGACACTTAGGAAAACCAGTTTTTGTAAATAAGTTGGAAATACTAGGTGAAATCCAATGGGCAGAAATATTAAAGGAGAAGGGAGTCCATTATGGATGGGAGTTTGTTAAAAGTGACATATTGAAGGCATAATTGCAAGTAATTTTAATTGTGAAAAAACCGGGAGGCATCTGAAAAAAACAGGCTGGATATTTTCAAATAAGCTTAGATTTAAAAAGAGCGTATATAAGGAATACATGAAGAGGCATATTATCAAGGAAGAGTATAAACAAGTAGCTAATATTTGTAGAAAGAAGGTCAGGAGGACTAAAGCTCAAAATGAGCTCAGGCTTGCAAGAGATGTTGGAAATAAAAAAAGGCTTTTTTTCAAGCTGTGTTCAAAGCAAGAGAGAGAATCAAGAAGTAGTGGGTACTGTGTACTTCATGGAGAAGCTTGACATCAATATCACAAAAGTTTATACAACAGATAATTAAACAGGTGGCCTGTGAGTACTTACAAAAGAGTTACTAAGAGGCAGTATGCGTTTTTCAAAAGCAAGTTGTGCTGAACTTTTTTTTTTTTAATAGAGTTGCAAGCTTGATAGATGGGGGCAATATACTGTTATCTAGATTTTTGTAAGTCATTTGATGAGGTCCCCAATATTCTTGCAAACAAGCTGATAAAATATCTGTCAGAGGGATGGTGGATGATGGGAGCTACACAAAAACCCTGGTACCGCTTCCCTCCAGCACTGAGCTCTGGCAAAAAGACGGTTCACCAGAGTCAAGTATTTAAAAATCACCATACAGCAGAGTTTACATACAGCAGCTGAAGCATCCCAGCAGAGTGTTAACTTTAGCAGCAAATACCTTGAAGCCAGGAAAAATACTCGAACGCAAATGTTATCTTCCAACAGGAGGCATTTACTCTTGAGTTACAATACATACAGTATATACAAATCTCCAATGGAGTTTTCAGCATTCAGCAGCATGCAGAACATAACCTCCAGCTGCTCTCCAGACATCAAGAGGGCTCAGAGGGCTAGAACACACCCCCTTATATACAGCCATTGCTGATGCAACTCTAGCAGCCCTTGCTAGAGGTATGATGCAACCTTCCTGCCTGGTTACACAATCCAATGACTCATGCCAGTGTTACTTGGTATTGCATCATCCATTGTCATTCCCAGATGCCAAACTTAAATGTACATCAAGTATATTTTATTTGGACTTAGATTCTGTCCACTCTTTCCTCACAATATCAGCTACGCTGTGCTGCTGACACAGGAATGGTCTCCAACCCCTACCACTACCACTTTCTGACCACTTAGATGTCAAACTCATGATAGTGATGAAAACCAGGCAGACAGAATTAACATCATCACTCTACTTATTTTTAAGTCTTGGAATCTTAATATATTTATATTGGAGAATGAACAGACTCTTAAGTAATCTGTTTAGACTATTTATTATGTGCACTCATAGAGATACTAATAGAGATACAAAAATATATAGTCTCCTTAGGGAGTCAATGCCTGGGCACTTTGCTTGTATTGTTGCATACCTCTTAGGATTCTCAGGTTCTTTCCTTGCCATAGTGTCTGTTAAGGCATTATACTAACAATTTATAAAGACTTTAACTTGTGCAGAATTCTGTGCTTTGTATCATATCCAGAACCATCTATCTATCAAGGAATACAGTTTCATCTATCAAGGAATACAGTTTCAGATGAAACTGTATTCCAAGGGATTAGTATCCCTGAGCATTATTATATTTCAATATCTTCATTATATAACTATAAACATCCTTATATCTATTTTAGCATAGCCTGATTAGTTCTTACCAGCATCAGCATGTTTGGACAGTTTATCAATTGTCAGGATCAGCTTAGAGGCTATATACAGCCTTCTTTTCCTATAGCGGGGACTGGCAGAGCAGTTTGCTCACTATCTCCTCTCCGTTTCTGTCATTTTCTCCCTAGCCTCTGCCCAGCTTATCAGCTGTCCTGTCTGATCCAATCAAAACAAAGTGGCTGACTGTATCCCATTTATATCAACAATTCTGTCCTCCAATCAGATCATTAGAGATAATATAAACAAACCAAGGTAGAACTAGATCTTGGCTTTTGGCTGCCTTCCATTAGATTACGTCAGCCATCGCACGTGCTAGAAGGGTTATTAGCGGGTCTGCTCACATCTCAGTATTGATAGAAATGCAGGCATTCTCATCTCTTTGTTCATGTTTGAGTAGTCGTTCTGCCAGGAATTAACCTGTCTTTTTGTTACCAGTAATATACACATACACACATTCTAATGCACATAGTTTCATGCACTATATCTTACAGTCTGTATGTTTACTCCATAGGTTATGTTCTATATGTGTGTTTCCAGGCCTCAGAGTTGACAACCAAAATAAAGTTGGCCTGTGTTAAGGGGTATTGGTAGCTGTTCAATGAACAGAATCCAAAGAATGCTCATCATTGGTTCCTTATCATCTTTGAGAGTGTTGTTGTTGTTGTTGTTGTTGTCGTCATCATTATATTGTTATCTTTATTTGTATTCTAGTATTCTACTTTTGCCCAACCTTGGGCCTCAAAGCAGCTTATATATTAAAACCATACAATTTAAAAACATATAAATAGTAAATATTAAAACAGAATTAAACTATAAAAGAGTTAAAATAGCTAAAAAGAGATTAAAAGAGGCGATTAAAATTAAAACAGTACAGCCTGTTCTTTAAAACTTTCTGCATTAAAATATGCCTAGCTAAATAAAAAGGTCTTTGCCTCCCACCGGAAGGATAACAAAGAGGGGCTACCTGGGAAGGGAGTTCAAGTCTAGGGGCAGCCACTGTGAAGACCCTCTCTTGCATCCACAGCAATGATGCTTGCTGCAATAGTGGAACTGAGAGGTCTCTCCTAATGATCTCAGAGTTGGTTCATATAGGGTGATACAGTCTTTCAAGTAGTCTGGACCTGACCTGTATAGGGCTTTATAGGTCATAACTAGCACTTTGAGTTGTTCCTGGAAACAAATTAGTAGCTGGTGAGCTATTCAGCAGACACATGGTATGATCTCTCTAACCTGCCCCAGTGAACAGTTTGGCTGCAGCTTTTTGAACCATCTGAAGTTTCTGAACATTCTTCAAAGGCAGCCCCAATAGGGCGTATTACTGTAATCCAAATAGGATGTAATTAAGGTATGTAGCACTAGGCTAGGTCTGACATCTCAAGGAATAGGCACAGTTGGCCCACAAGCTTTAAATGTGCAAAAGCATTCCTAGCCACTGCAGCAACCTGGGCATCCAGGTTCAAAGCTGAATCCAGGAGTACACCCAGACTGCGAACCTTTGTCTTCAGTGGGCACAGGTTGAATCCCTATTTCCTAACCTGCCTTCTGACTGACCAGGAATACGTGAGTCTTGTCTGGATTAAGGTTCAGTTTGTTGGCTTCATCCAGTCCATCATTGATGACGGACATTCTCTCTGATGACAGGCAATGAATTGAAAAATGGGATGCTAAAGTATTTAGTCTTCGCCCCAGTCTTGTTTAACTTCTTTATAAATTACTTTGATAAGGGAAAAGAAAAGAAAGGTACCTATCAAATTTTCAGATGGCATCCAACTGAGAAGGGTAGCTAAAACCTTAAAATAAAGAATCAGGATGACTTTAACATTTTGGAGGAAGGAGCTCAAAAAAGCCAAAATGAATTTCAACAGGGAAAAGTATAAAGTTCTACATTTCAGTAAAAAAAAAAATTAAAAATGAGATGTGTAAATATAGGATAGCTGATACTTGGCTTCAGAACAGAATTTGTGAAAATCTAGGGGTCTTAGTTGACACAAGCTACATATGAGTCAACACTGTGATGCAGTGACAAAAAAGAAAAAAGAAAGGAAAAAAGAAGCCCACCCACAAAACAGAAAACACCCTAATGCAGTTCTAGGCTGCATCAACAGAAGTCTTCTGTATTCTGCTTTGGACAGACTGTGCCTGGAATACTGTGTTCAGTTCTAAACATCACAGTTTAGGAAGGATACTGATCAGGGTAACCTATCTGGATGGCTTGGTAAAGATGGTAAGTGTTCTGAAAGCAAGCCCTATTAAGAAAGTTGTGTGCATTCAGCCTGTAGCATAGAGGAGTGACATGATAGTTACCTACAAATAGTGGAATTTCTGTCGGATGGAAGACAGAGCAAGTAGATTTTCTGCTGCTCTAAAGGGTAGACCCAAAACCACAGGATTCAAACTACAGCAAAGGCTATTCCACCTAAAAATAGGAAAGAACCTCTTCATGACAAGAGCTATCTGAGGGTGGACCAGACTACTTCAGCAGTCAGTGAATTCTGCTTAATTTGGGGGTTGTAAAAAGAGGTTAGATAGCCATCTCTCAGAGATTCTTTAGCAAGACATTTATGCTCTGGTAGGAGTTGGACCAGATGACTAGATATTAATGGTTATACTCTTAACAGACACACTATTTAGACAATATAGATATGGTACAGTACCCTATGGATATAGTTAGTTCTAACTTCACCACTACCTTGGATTTTTGTGGCTATCAATGGCAAAACACTGAACCTAGATCCCATCTTTGTTTGCTCATTGGGATAGATCCATGAGCCTCAAGTTAGTACCAACTTTAGATACTGTATCAATGAAAACTTAGCAAGTTATCAAGCATATAAATGCCATTAATGAGTCTACTCTTGTTATGATTAATAACTGGATTTACATCATAAAGTCTATGCAACTGAAACTAGAGTAGATTCCACATTGGAGGTATACTTTGTGGTGTAGAATTTCAGTTCAAGGAGTTTACCTTCTTTACTATCTGAGTCCATAAATAGTAAATATTTTTAAGAGCAGAAATGCCATTTAAAAACAGAAAATGTTGTTACCCATCCAGTCTAGATATTTCATCTTTTAAAGTTGTGGCCCATAACAACTGCAACTTCTCAGAATTTTGGTGCTTGAGTGGATATAGCAAACCATACATGTTGAACTGGAATTTTTTTTTTTTTGGTAATTAAATTAACAAATCCATGTTTTGTGTTGGAATATTTTTCAGTATCACAAAAGTCAACAAGTGACTCTGGTAGAATGCTATTGTGTACAATACTTTCAGGGAACACTCATTTTCTGTATGGATTCATCATTTCCTTCACATACAGTGCTTAGTTCTCACTCGATCTTCTTACATTGCCAGCCAATTATGGTATTCTTTAATTGAATGGTATGCATGAACTGGCTATTTTGTCCTTCCCAGATCTCATCATCCCGAGATAAGCACGGAAGCCTTGCGCTTTTTCTCTTAAATCAATTTTAGAAATCTCAAGGGATAGGATGCTCATGCTGTCTCCTTGCAGGATATCACATGAGGGATTAAGAGAGGGGCTTTTTTCTTCTGCCAAATCTATGGACAGCCTGAATTTCAAATATTAGATCAGATGCTGCCATCATAAACTCACATCCAAAGAAATAAAATTCATGCACACATATAGAAGCACAGTTTTTAAGTATTATATGTGGTATATTCAGTATTTTCTCAGAGTCATTAAACACTGTATTTCATCAACTGCAAAAAGGTATGGTGGCATTATACAGGAATAAACTTGTTAAATGGTATTGCAATGTGCATAAAACAGATACAGATAAGAAGAGGAATGCAAAGAAAGAAGTGAACTATTCCTAATTGGAAGAAAGCAATGCCAACAGACAGGGTAGCTTTAACCTCTCCTTGCCACTGAATATCAAAGCAGTAGTGTTCTATAAAATTATGCAGGTAACTTAGGTAAGTACCCTACAATTCTCTGGAGATGGAAGTGACCTGAGGCTGACTACTGTTACTGTCACAGTCTTGATTGAATGAACTTTAATGTGACCCTCAAGTATCTATCCTTTGAGTGAATAAGAATAAGTAGTACTCAAAGACAACCATTTCAGCATAATTGTCTAGAACACAAACTAGCTAAATAGGCTGGAGTCATGAGGCGAAAGCAGAATCAAGACTTAAGACAGTCCCTTTTAAGCATGTGTCCTTGTATTTTTAGAATAAAAACCCTTGAAAATAGCTGTCATAAAACCAAGATGTTTTTCTACAGTACTGAAATTAATGTATGTTTTGCTTTATTTTAGTTCAATATTTTTGTCTACCGTATAAAAGCGTTAACGTAGATTACAATAGTTTTTTGAAAAACAAGTTTTTTGGCAATTTTTCATGCAGTCAGTTCTCAGCCTCCAAACAGCATTGCCTTGTTCTGGGCTTTTTCAAGGAGCAAAGAGATAGTTACATACAGAACCTCTTTCTTTGGAGATTTTTAAGCAGAGGCTGGATAGGCATCTGTTGGGAATGTTTTGATGTGTGTTCCTGCGTAGCAGAGGGTTGGACTGGATGGTCCTTGTGGTCTCTTCCAGCTCTATGATTCTATGAAAGATATACTAAAACACTCAAAAGCTTTCTGTGACAAGTTTGCTCAGTACTCTATCCTTGACTGTCTTGGTGACTTACATCTAACTAAGGGAGATTGGCTGATCCAGGAAATAGTTAATCTTCACCTTCAGATGTTTAAAGATGGCCATCAAATGACTCTTTGTCTTCTCTTGTCCAGGCTAAACATAGTTCCTTCAACCTTTCATTATGAGGCTTGGTTGCTGTCTTCTGGACACGTTCCATCTTGTCAATAACCTTCTTTAACTGTGGTGCCCAGAAAATGACACAGGACTGTAGTTAAAGCCTGGCAAAAGCTTTAACTATAGTTCTGTTGATGCAGCCTATAATTTTATTAGCTTTTATGCTGCTGTATCACACTTAGTATACCAAGAAGCCTAAGATAACTTTCAATGCATGTCAGCCATCCTGTATTTATGCATATAATATTTCCTGCCTAAATGTAGTTCCTTACATTTAGCTGAGGACTAAATCCAACTATTTTCTTCCTTCAATTCCCTATTCTCATTATTCCTCAAAGCCAAAGATACTAAATCTCATTCTTATTTCTTTTTTCATATTTCTTTACAAGAGGTTACATTTCTTTTTTTCCTATCCAACATTTAGGTCATTATATCATCCAGTAAGTACTGTTAAATTTTTCTCTCTTTACAAATCAAGCCTTCTTTGTAACATGGTCATATAATACTAATCTTTGTATTAAAATCTATAAATCTATTACACATTATGGAGCATCACTACATGTATCTTCCCTTTCTCTAAAATCCCTTATGTAAAACTAAAACTACATTTTTCTCTCTAGCCCATTCAAGGCATCACAATGATATTTCATTTAATGTAGTGTTAATAAACACAGCTTTCTTTTTTTAAGTATAATACTCAAAGATGAACTGAGTAGTGATCTATTTCAGAACCTTTCTTAGGATCTGCATCAAGCTGACCAGTCAGTAGTTATCTGCTTCTCCTTTTTGCCCCTTTTTGAACATTGTGATAATATGTGCCCAACCCTGTGTGCAGAGGGCTCACTTTTTCACTGAGGATTCTCAAAATTTATACAGAGGCTTTGAGATGCATGTTCAAGATCCTTTATCACCTTGGATGCAGTACATTTGGCCCTGAAGACTTGAATTCATTTAAGTGTTCCCAGCCACTTCTTACGTATTATGGACTGCAGCCCAATTTAATATGGCTTGTAGCTCTAAAGACACCCTGAATTCTGAAAGAATGTTTGTCACGAAACCGCACTTGTATGATCTCTGATAAAGGTGTAAATTAAAGATATTTATGTGTTTACATATCTTCTGTGGCCTTTACATTTTGCAAAAGAATCAAGTCCCTTTTATTCTTAAAGAAATCAGTGGATTTTCTTGCTTATGCGTCTTCTTTCTTTTCAGTTAATTGGCTGGCTTATAAACAGCAAATGTCAGTATGAAGTAGGGCCTGTAGTTCTGGAGCTTAATTTCAAATATGAGAGATCTATTACTCGAAACTGTTTAGAATTATTTCCTGATTCAGAAGATTAATCTTATTTATTCCAAAAGGGTTTGTGGGATGTAGAGGTTACAGAAACAATGAGATTCTGCATTTGTTCTAATAACACAGTCACAGTGAACGTTGTAGTGATTGTGACAAGGACAAAGGTACTCTGCACAAATATACTTCTTCTTTAACTGTTCTTTTCATTATGTTCTAAAAATATATATACTCTCACACTAAAGGAGTTGGGGAGCCATTTTGTGCCATTGGTAGGGCAGAGAGAGGGAGAAATCAAGTTATTTCCTTCCTTTTCTTGAAGTAGAATGGAAGGCATTTCCTCAACCCTTCCTCCTATCCAATCTAAGTATCTCCACAGGGAAGTCCATCCAGAATCCAATATATGTCTCATGTGGAGAAAGGATTTTTGCAGTTAGAGAAAGATATGTCCACATACACACCAGGGAGGGGGGACTTTGCTGGGGTTGAGAATGGATATCAAGGATATATTATTTAATGTAAAACTTGTTGGCATTCACAACTTTGTAAGACCCTCTGCTCATGCTTAGGGACAAGGTCTTCAAGCAGTTGTTAAAGAAGAAGATTAGTTGTTAAAACAGTAGGGAAAGGAAAGAAGGGAAAAAGAAAGATATGGAATGGGGCCTTCTTGAATTGGATGGAGCTTGATGTTATTAGCACCACATTATTAATATCAGTGTCTTACCCTCAAGTCCCCTTGGTAGAGAACTTTATGGCTTAGGTCTGGACTATTTGAAATACTATATCTCCCAATATGAACCTGGCAGAGCATTAAGATCTGCAAGAGAAAGCTTTATCTCGTCCAACTATCATCCAGGCTTGCTTGGTGAGGACATAAGAGAGACCCTTCTCAGTGGCTGCTCCCACTCTGTGGAACTCTCTTCTGAGGGAGGCTAGGGTGGACCCTTCTCTGACTTCCTTTCTCCAGCAGGCAATGTGCTTGACCAGAGCCAATTTGGTCCTTAGCTCTGACAATGGCATAAATAAAGCAGCAGCTCATATGTCTCAGTTTCCCAATTTTTCTCAGTATGAAATTAGTTTATTTAGAGGAGTTGAAAATCTGATAAATGACCTCTAGCAATGTATTTGTTTATTTACTCATTCATTTGATTTATATGCTGCTTTTCCCCTGAGTGGGGCTCAAAATAACTTACAATATAAAATACTGCAGAACATCTAAAATCACATGGAACACAAAAGTTCAAAAGCAATAAACTATACATTAAATTAAAACGCTACTTTTAGAACATTAAAAATTAAAACACTCAAAATGCACAGTATATACAAAAACCGGCATACTCAATTACATATCACTTCACCCTGATCAATCAAGATTGAAGGACTGTTTAAACAAGGTCTTTGCCTGCCAGTGAAGAGACGGCAGAGAGGGAGCCAATCGAACCTTCTGCAAGGATTTCCAAAGCCTAGGAGCAGGCACAGAGAAGAGTCTCTCCCATGTCTTCACAAGCCAAAGTCTGGACCTATATAGAGCTTTGTAGATCAAAACCAGCGCTATGAATTGTGCCTAGGAATGGCCAGCAACCAGTAAAGTTATTTTAGCAAGCGAGTTACATGTTCTTTATAACCAGCCCCTGTCAGCAGTCTACAGCATTTACAGCATCTACAGCATATAATCCACAGCATTTTGAAGATGCTGAAGTTTCCAAACAGTTTCCAGAGGCTGCCCTACATAAGGTGCATTACAGTAATCCCACCAGGATGTAATCAAGGTATGTTTTACCATCTCCAGATCTGGCTTCTCAAGAAACAGGTGCAGCTGGCACACTAGTTTTCACTGTGGAAACACACTAGTTTTCACTGTGGAAACACACTCCTGGCCACCACTGAAACCTGGACATCTGGATTCAGAGATGGGTCTGAGAGTATGAACCTAAAATTTCAGGGAGAGTGTAATCCTGTCCTCCACAGGCTGAATCGCTATTTCTTGATTTGCCTTCTAACTAAGCAAGAGTACCTTTATCTTACCTGAGTTAAGTTTCAGTTTGTTTGTTTTCATTCAGTCTATTACTGACAACAGATATTGTCTGCCCCCCCCCGCATAGACTATAGTTGGTTGAAACTTTATCGTTCAATTTCTACATTTGTTCAGCATCTTTCAAGAAATGTTTTATTGTGCCAGGTCAGATATCCTTGACCTTCTGTCAGAAAATGTATAATATGTACTTTGTGCACATATTAGAGCACATTTGTAGTTTTCATTAAAAATCAACTCAGAAGAATGCTCCATAGGAGGACATTCAGTATGATCATGAGAGGTGGCCAGGAGGATGTGAGTATAGAGTATAAGTGTAGCTGATTATCAGTGAAAGAATCAGGGAAAGAGGGGGTGAAAACTCTTTCTTACTCTTTTTACCTCTAAAAAAATGTCATGGACCATACAGAGAGCCACCTCCCTTGCACTGTCAAGTTTCAGGTCAAACTGCTGAGCCATTTTCATTTCTGTCTTCAGTGGCAGAATATGATTCATCTGATCCATCCATAACATACGGCTGTGGCAGTGTAATATGCACAACTTAAAAGTGTATTTCGGGTGCTATCCAGTAATGTTGACAAAATTGGTACTCATTAGTTTTGCTTCACGTGGTGCTCTACCCCTTGGTACAAATTGGAAAAAAAAAAATTATGAGATTGTGCTATACTAGTAGATCCTTACTCTTCCGTTTTTCTCCCACTAGACCAGGGGATCAGATTTTGCTGTTGGTGGAAGGCAGAAAAAGTCCTCACTATGGTGATGGTGACTAGCCATTACAACGGAGTATGCAAATACTCTAAGAGAACAGGGCATTACTGGCATATGGAATGGGGTTCTGTGTAACAGTATATGGAAGCAGGAGGAGGAATTGCCAACAAAACCACCTGCCTATGTTTGTGCATTTCCATGTTGTGTGGATAGTTACATTAGTGTGATTGCTTGTATACTTTTGTATGATTATGAGCTAACCTACAATATAGAGACCACACAAAGCATGTATTTGGCTCGTTTTTATATGGCTTCAAGTAAGCATAAAGTATATTTTAATGCCCCTAACATGTAATTATTTTCTTTTCACAAAAGAATATTATGAAGAGATGTATTGTAACCAACTCAGTTTGGCCCATTGCTTCAATAAGCCTGAAGATAAATGGTTAAGAAATTACTTCTATGAACAGTGTTACAAAACTGCTCAGCTGATTAAAATCGATGGTGGGAAGAAAGAAGCAGAAGCACATTCAAATATGGGCCTTGTTTATGAGGAGCAAGGTAAGTTTCTTTCAGGTGGCTTACATACAAGTAACTTATATAAATTACTTACTTTGCTTCAGAAAATATGATTTAGAAACCTGCAAGGCAGCAATGAATTTTTATCATGAAGGATGTAGTAACATTGTACAGTTTAGGGGCATCTTAGTTTTCATGTGATACCTGAACCTAAAAACTTGAAAGCTTGTGCTTAAAAGAACAAATATATCAACATGTGGTAAGATTTGGAATGCCATTGAACAGCAGTTGGGACTGTTTTTAGCTGTTAGTCATTCATGCCTCTCCATACTCAGCATTCTTCAGGAGTCCCATTATTTCTTTTCCAGTTTGTCATTGTACTGGAGGCAGTGGGGGCAGCATATTCCAAATTCTATTTGTAACATTTTTTTAAAAAAAACAACCCTACTTTCAAAACCCATCTGTACAATATAGATTAACACTACTGCTGTCAATTCCCTTTTTATAGCCATAGAAAATATATTTTGTGGTTTCAGGATTTGTCTGATGTAGAAGTAGAATATCTTGTTTGGGATATTTCCTTGAATTTTAATTTGTCCAGTTATATCTTGGCAGCTCAGTAAATATAAGACACTTACAGTGCTCAGTTAATTCCTGTTATAATTTATGTGAGCATCCATGACAAAGGTATATACTAACAGTTTCCTCAATTACTGCAGAGGATTTATTTGAGATATAAAATATAGGCCATTTCCACATGATGAGGCTCTGGCAAGTTCTTCTATTGCAGCCCTGGCAGGGAGGGGAGTGTGCCAGGAATGATCCCCACCGGGTTCACTGGGTTGCTGTAGAGGGGAGCACGCTAGCCCTGTCTCTTCCCTTCCGCAGTGCAGCTAGGCACTTCCCATTGCTGTGCTGGTGAGGGAGGCGTTGCCAGCATCCTTCTGCCCTTCTGTACAGCTAGGAAGGGCAGCAACACCATGTGATGGTAGGTATAAAATGGATTTTTTTTCCATTTTGCAAATACCACGTGCGCCGCTTGGGGGCAAGATGGCAGCAGCCCAGCAACAACATCGTGCAGAAGCATGACCAGCTGACCACTTCCATCCTGGCCCCAAAGGGCCATAAAGAGACATAGTCACAGGTGACTGTGCTGGCAAAATGCAACAAATTCCAAAATTCACAAAACAGTGATACATTTATTTGACCACCTAAAAAGCACAAAAGTGTGCTGCAGTGGACTTACCTTGTGGCACCATTTGCGGGGTGGAGTGGGAGTTGTAGATGGTGGCCCTTTTGGCCTCCTGGCCAGTAGGTCGGGCCATTTCCAGGGGGGGTGGGCCTCGTGGGATGCCCCAGATGCTCGGGAGGTGACAGCCAATCGGAGCACACCTCCCACGCTCCGATTGACTGCCGTGGCCAGATCACCTCCCCTGCGGCCGTGTGGGAAGCCAGCAGTCTGCACTCAGGCTGCTTCCCGCCTGCCCACCCTTTGTATTTTGCTAGGGCTGTGCAGTTTGTTCTGTTTGCGGTTATATGTTGGTTTTATCATGTTTGTTCTGTTGTTTCTCTGTCACAGCTTATTGGCAGTCACATGGGTCTTGGATCCAGATTGGTCGGGGCCAATGGCCTTTGGACAAGGTTCACTGGCCCCTTGCAGTTTGGAAGGGGGTGCAAGGCAGCGGTGAGCATGTCCGGCTCGGGGGACATGCCTTGCTTGCACCTCCTGGTGACAGGAGGTTCTGCGGTGGGATCCCCTGGTGGCCATTTATGATTCTGGCACCAAGTTGGAAGCCTGGGTACATCGGTCAGCAGCAAGCTGATCGATGCAAGGATCCAGACCCATGTTTTGGCCAACTCATTGTATACTGTAGCCAATAAAGTTGTGACCTTTGTTTCCTAATTTTGGTGTGTTTTTTTTTTTATTCTGTAGCCTCATCGCCCCTACCCACACAATACATTATACAAGCTTTGAAAGCTCCACTGTTCAGCTATCTGATGGGGGTGCTCTAACTGGAGTTCTCACTGTTAGCAGAGGGTTGGACTCAGTGGTCTGTGGAGACCTTTCCTGTTCTATAGTTTTATGATTCCATAAGAGCATAGAAGCAAACTGTGCTTGAAGCAATCTCTGAATATTGTCCTTATTTCATTATCATTTCATTTGCCTAGCATAGCTGTTGGGACTGGATAGTTTCTTTACCTAACACAGGACAGGAACTGTCCTGCCCTCCAAATGTTGTATTGTATAGCTCTAGCCAATACAATGAATGGTGTGGAATGTTCGGAATTACAGCTCACAACAGGGCATAAAGGAAACTTAGTCCTATCAGATGCTCCTTTAGTCTGTACTTTTTTAAAAAAATTCTGTCCACAAATGCAATTACTTATGGATGAGCAAACTTTTTGCCTGGAAGGCTGCGTCCTGATGTTGGATGGGATCTGGACTCCCTCCCCCCCATGCCCTTCTCCCTTCTTCTCTGGCTCACACTTCCATGCTTGTCTGAGTTTAAACTTCCCCTTCCAGCACTCTTAGATGCCGTTGTATGCCTTTTCACTCTCCAATTAATTGGCACTGAGAACAGCTGAGGAATGCCACTCTGAGTGTAACCCTCAGTTGTCTCAGTATCAGTCAACTGGGCAACATGGAAGAAGGAGGCAAATCACCTAGGGAAGGCACCTAAAGGTCATGGCCTCATGCCAGCCTCAGGTTTCCCCACATGTATCTTAGTTGAAGTCAGAGCCAATGTTGTATTGTGTTGAGTAGCTTTTGAAAGTTGTACGTACATCTCTTTCATTTTTGTTTATCTGTTATGGCTAGAGAATTTTGGTGTAAGGGCTGACACTCAGCAAAGACTTTGCTGGATTTTTAGGCTTCAATTTGCCTTTCAGATATTAAAAGTCAACTTCTTTAAAAAAATAATACACACATTAATATGTTCAAAGCTTCCTGCTGAATGTGACTCATTATCCATAGCAACCCACTGCCAATTTAATGCATCACAAGACAAAAAAACCCAACAACAGTATTTAAGAGTATTGGAATCTATGGCACTGGGACAAAAATATAGTATAACATAGTAAAAAAAAAAATTCAGCCAAGCTTGGAAAAAGACTGTCTAGGTCACTAAACACTTGCTGAAAATGGACAGTGCTTTTCAGCCTAATCTGCCTGGCATAAATGCAAGGGAGGTTTTTGTAACTGGCATTTTATTTTCACAGAAGAGTGAAGCATAGTTAATGAGATAGAAAAATACTGATTTACTCCAAGGGAGTAATTTGTGACTGGAGAATCCACAGGATTCCTTTATTATAAAGGACTTAACAACAAAGGCTTAACTGCTGGAAAGGATTAAAGGAATGTGGATTACTGTCTACTTTATAGGTTACTGTTTTTATTGACTGGTCAATATGATATATAAAGTAATGCAATCAATTTATTTCAAGAAGGAGTACTTTCCAGAGTAAGCAGTGCCATTTTATAAAATAACTGTGGATGGAAAATTAATTTTAAAATTGTGTATATTAAATATATAGTATCATTCTCCCCACCCCCACCCCAAAATGTTCTATTAGTATCTTTTACATTTAAGAGATTTGGAATCCCAAGCTCACTCTAACCAATGGGACACCCTTCCGTTTATTTATTATAAATATTTATATCCTGCCTTGCTATGTATCACACTCAATACAACTAACGACAATAATAAATAAAATGTAAGACAAAATAATTAAAAACAAATATCATATTCAAAAACAAAAGTAAAAACCAAGTACAATTAAAACATGACCAGAGCAGATAAAATATTCACAATAAATAGTAGTGAGAGATTAGCTTGCATTATTGTGGAGGGCAAAGGCCAAATCTAACCTGGAAGGTTTTCACACAACAGCAAGCCATTAATGAGATAATTACTTAAAAATTCAGCAGTCTGGGGATAACTACTATTCTCTGTCTTCTTCTCATCAGGAGGAACTCAGAAACACTATAAGAACAGCTCTCTGCAAAATCAGTTGGGAAGGTTCATATGAATGCAAGTGGGCCTTGAAATAACTTCTTCCTAATGCTGTTTAGGGATTTTAAAAGTCCTTAACTGGCAAAACCACCTCTGAACACTTCTTGCCCAAGAAAACCCTGTGAAATTCATGGAATTGCCATAAGTCAACAGACAACCTTGGAAAGATACTTCTAAATTGTGATTTCCTAGTTATAGTTCCAAGATTTCTCGTAGTTACTTACTGTTATATGTGTCATTTTAAAAAGTAAGTTTCATTTCCCATCCCTCAAAAGTAACTAGAATAGCTATTTTTAATTACTTTAGAAGTTTGAATGCAACGATCCTCTGGCATTTAATATAAAACACAATCTTTTCCTCCTCACCTCATTTTTAAGTTCAACATACGCAACAAAACATGAAGCACCAGTATAAGGCACAGCGCAAGCTGGCACTTGAACCATGTGATATTATTCCGCTACCATTTAATGAGGCCAAATCTCTATAACTATAAAAATATCCAAGTACTTTTTCTAGCTCTCGTTCTCCTTCTTTCCTGCTTGCTTTTCTATATCCCCCATTGGTCCTTTCCACACCGGGCTATTAAAACAGCGCAGAGCGACCTCTGACAGAGGTCTTCTGCACTGTGGAGTGGACTGGGTTGGACTACTTTTCATAGTTTCGCACCTCAGTCTGCTCCGGAGCGACCGGAACTGGTCGTGCAACATGCTTTTTAAAAACCTCTTTCAAGAGGTTTTTCAAAAGCACAGAGCACGCAACTCCGTGTCGCTCCGTCACCGTGCTCTGGTGCAGATTTGCAGGCGTGCACTAGTGCGTGCCTGCAGATCTGCCGGGGGCAGGCTTTAGGCTGGCGAGCTTCTCCGGTTGGTGGAGAGCCTCCACCAACCGGAAGCCGCCATTTTGGACGCTGGAGCAGTGCAGAGTGACGAGCTCGCACTGCTCCTCGTCCCGACGGACTCGATTGGACGGAGAAGAAATCCAGTGAGTCCCGTTTCTGTCCAATTCACGCCCCACGTGTGGAAAGGGCCATTGTCTCTCCACTGGATTTTGTAATCCCATTCTCAGCTCACTACCCACACCTCTCCCAAATCCCTCAAGATTCTGTGCATGTGTGCGCGCACATGTGTGTGTTTTAGCCTTCAAGTCATCTGTCAACTTATGATGACACAATGAATTTCGTAGGGTTTTCTTAGGTAAGGGGTACTCAGAGATAGTTTTGCCAGTTCCTTCCTCTGAGATGTAGCCTACAGCATTTGGTATTCATTGGCGGTCTCCCACCCAATTACTAACCAGAGCTGACCCTGCTTGGCTTCCAAGATCAGGTGGGATCTGGTGCCTTGATTATCTCAAGAAATTGAACACCAAAGGTTAAAAATAAAATTTTGCAAATTAATCTGGAAAATCAGAGACTTTGGCAGACTTGGGCAGTGGATATTCAGAGGCACTGTGTTGCTGGCCTCAGTTTTAAGTCTTCCACCAAGACATTTCAGTTATTCCTATCTCTTCAAGTGAACCAAGGAGCTAGCTTGGCTCTCTAGCATAGGATCTGAGCTCCTATGGCCTGTATCTTTTCTTGTAAAGAACACTCTGGGCAGTATGATGAAGGAAAGTGATATCAGGCTCTAAAGAAGTCCCTCTGTATTTTGTTTTCATCACAATGGGTAGTGGAATTGTAGCTACCGTGCAAAAAAAATACTTTTATTCTGCTGGAGAGATTTATTTGTAAACTAGTATAATCCATGGTATAGTGGTTTGAGCACTGGGCTATGACCCTGGAGACCAGGGTTTGATTCCCTGCTTGGCCATGGAAATCCACTGGATGATCTTGGGCACATCACACACTCTCAGCCCCTGAAAACCATGTGATATGGTCACCATAAGTTGGAAATAACTTGAAGGCACACAACAACAAGAAATTAAATTGACATTTTGAAAAGTTATTAGGTATAACCAAAATGAAACATGAAGTTTCCTGAAAGTTAAGCACATGATAAATTTTGACCACAGACCACCTCAAGAATTCTCTCTAGTTTTACACATAATCAAGTATCTAAATCTTATTTGAAGCCTATTTTAGAATGTTGTTTCACTGTTGAGAGTTGCTACCAAGCCTATTACTTCTCTACTGGACAGTGATTGTTTCATTATTCCAGTTGCCTTAAAACTTACAGCCATTTTAGTTAGTTTGTGACATTTGTTTAGAGAGGTCAGTATGAGAGTTCCTACACTATGTTGATGTGGAATGTCATTGACATTGGTGCATTTCCATGCCATTCCATGGCCAGAGAGAAGTTCCCATAAATCCAAAATGACAAGTCTGAAGAGCCAAGTGATTGAAAGACTTAATAGATGATGCAGTCCATCTAAGTACAGCCACAAGATTTTGCTTCTCATACAAAAGATGTAATCTTATTACACAAAGACAATAAATTGCTATAGATATTGAACTGACAGTTATTGGCTTGAATTGATTCCAGACTGATTATTTGTACCTTCAGTTTAAATTAATTAGATTTTGAAATCTAGAAATAACATTATGAATATGGCATGACAAAATGCTATAAGCAGCTATCGTCGTAGTATTCTTATCAATACAAAAATGCACATGTGGTATAAGATCTGAATGAGAGTTGAGGACATGGAAAGAATTTGTTATGAAACATTCGTATACTGCTCTAAATAACCATACCTTCTAGCTGCCCTTATATAATTCAGCCTCTTCCTTCCTGCCATATGTTCTGCTTGTGGAAGATCTTCATCATCACAGGTATAACTCAATACTGATAGCATGTTATCATGATTGACTCATTTTTGGTTAAGATGACATTAGATGTACTGTGGTATGTACGTGTCATCATGTGCAAGATATCACAACTTAAAATGTTAATTGTAACTAAAAGTGTATTTATAATTGCTATGATTTTATTTGTTATACTGAAATTCTGAATCTTCCGTTGGGAAAAATACAGGTTGAGGTCCAATGCAGGGCATGTCTCGGTTTTGCTTTTGTTTGCCAAGTTTCCTCTCCTTCAATGAACCTTCAACCTCTCTTTGAATCGTGCTAAATTCAACAATCAGTTTGGTTGTTTGGCAAAAGAACAATTTAAAGGAAAAGCTGGCTGGATGGGGATGATTCCTTGTTCTCCTTTGAATTGCTCTCATCCTAAATCCCCAGACCTCTTTCTTGAACTAAAATAAGTTTTAAAAAGCAATTTGGGAATCCATGAGAATTGCTGCTGAAAAGAAAACTCCTTAAAATTTTTCATGTGCCCATTTGGATCATAATTAGGCCCCATCCCTTAAGCCTAATATATCTTTAAATAAGACTGCAAATGAAATTTATTAAAACTTCAAATGAATTATTTCATTGCATTTTTAAAATTCATTTTCCCACTCTTCTCTTTTAAGTCTGTTACTGACACTGCTGCTTGTATTTCACCTGTCTGTTTCCATGGAACTTTAATTATTTACTGCTTAATGAGTAGGACTGAGTTGAAGCTTTATTCAAAGCTGCCTTCACCAAGAAAGCTTTTTTTTTTCTTCTTCAGAGCTTCACATGGCCTTGGAACACTGCATTAGCTATAGCAGAAACCTTTGGAGAGATAAAGTTACTCCCAGTACTTAGCAGAAAAAGATCTTGTTTTACAATCTGCCCTCTTTAGTGACACTAATAACAGGTATAGATGACAACTGTATGGTTGTCTATACAATATTTTTACTGTGAATTGCCTCTGCTGCTAGAAACATAATTTTAATTTTACAGAAAAACTAAGACACAATTTGAAGTACCAATTTCAGTGAATCAGTTAAGTCTTAAATCTCTCCTGAGTTACTCAAATACGTTTAAAATTACCTACTTTGGCTGCATATTGTCTCTGAATTAGACAGTATTTCTGAACTATAGTAATGCTTTCAAAAGTTGCTCTGATGGCCAGAACTTAATGCATTACTGTCTTTGAAATTATGACAGATCACCAGAAGAGGGAGACTCTGCCCTACTGTCTGCTCTGTTTGAATGTTCCCAATGCAGCTGGCATCTACTGCCTGCTGACCCACAGGTGTCAGGTGATACAAAGGGCCAATGGCATTTCATCTAGTCCTATAAAATGTCTGATTCTCTAGCCCAACACAGTCAGAGCAGCATCCTGATCAATAAAGGCTAGAATATTAATACTCACTGACTAGCACTGACCTTATTGCCTGTTCACCATTACCACATAAGCCTGCGTAACTTGAAGGAATTGCTTGATGCTTGCACATATATATCAAGATTTTTACTCTATCAATAAAATTTACATGTCAACTTTAAAATTTTCAAAATACAAAATTAAAAACATTCATTAAAAATTGTGAACTCTGTAGAAGTTTAAAATGAGGAAAACCAACCTAGATAAATCAAATCTGATTTATTAAAAGACTTGAGAAGAACAAAAAGGTTCTAAAAATATTGAGAAGTGTACCAAATAACATTACCTTTTCTAACAACCTAATTCCCCTTTTGAGGTATTCCTTTGCAAAATTACTCATTTTGAGTATGTAATGGTAAACTGTCTCCCTGAAAAATATTGTCGTGTACTTCTGTTTCATGAGCTTAGTCCACATACTCTGTAGATGCTTTTGACTTTATATGGACAGAGGTTACTGGTGGACACGACTGCAGCCATATGTAGTACTAAGGAACTTCAATATTCATGATGCGGTCATTTTGTGAAAAATAACTCTGGAGTTCATGACTGTCCTTAAATTGAGCAGGACGTGAACATAACAGCGTCATGGATCTGGGTTTTCTGTACATGATAGAAGCAAATAATCTGTGAGTGTTGGGCTCAGTTTTCATGATCAGTTTTCATAATTAAGCTATCTGTTTCCTCTGCAAGAGATTGATTGTACATGAAAGTTTGGTACTTCAGGGAAAGGGCACTCTACAAGCAAGGCACCAAAAAGAGATGTCTTGTTCCATTGGTCCACATAATGTATTGCCCATACTATTGGGGCCCAGAAGAGGCCCTTCCCAAGAGATTTCAGTGCTTGGGCATGTATGGGAAGGAACAGGCACCCCTTCACATATCCCAAGCTATTTAGATCTTTAAATCTCATCACCAGCACCTTGAATTTGGATTGGAAACATACTGACATTCAGTGCCTTAATAAAAAATTAGTGACTTATAGTTTCTGTATGAAGTTCCTACCAGAAGCTTAGCTGTCACATAATACATGAGCTGCAGCCTCCTTGACATCTTCAAAGGCAGTCTAACATCAACCGCATTGCAGTAATTTAAAATAGAAGTTATTCCCAGTCCATGAACTACTGTGGCTGGATTATCATTTGCCAGCTGGTGGACCAACAAAAATCTCAAAGCTAATTTGGGGGATCTAAAATGGGCCATAATGCCCACTGAAATCTGTGCAGGTGTTCACAAGCCATTTTACGACATTTTGGGGTACCTTTTGGCTCCCTCATCAGTCCTGGCCAATCCTTTTTTCCCCAAACATAAATTGTCAGCTTTTCCAAGCAGGAAGTGACAGGTTGTTCCAGGCTGAAACTTAAATGGGTCCAGACAATCTGTTACCTCCAAGAGTTACTGAAGCTCCCAGGTCACGACATGCCAAGCACCAAGCTCAAAGAAGGTGTGTGTGTGTGTATGTGTGTGTGCATGCATCTGCGTGTATAGTGTCTCTATTTCATTGATATCTAATGGCCAAAACAGTCAGATGAATCAAGATGGTTTTAGAAGGGCTCTGCGACTTGGAATAAAGGGATTAGGGTTTGCAGGCCAAGACTATCCCAGGACCTGAAATTTCAGGGCCAAAACCTGATGTCAAAGGGGAAGAGCCTGATAATATCATTAAGCATGATTTAGTGTCCACCACAGTTGCACAGAATATGTCATTCAAATAAAAAATAAAATGAACAAATGAGAAAATTTTATATGCACATTCTCTTCGAGACAGCAGTTTCTCCCTGAATGTCTTCCACCTCTGTCATAACTCACCCTCTGGAGTCATAAGATTCAGACACAGTCAGAGTGCCAGGAATCTGTAGCTCCTGATGTTGGTGGTCTCTCTGAGTCCAAAGAAGTACTAAGGCAGAGGGGGTGCTACTGTCCAGCAGGAAGTGGCCAAAGCTGAAGACATGGTGCAGTCCTTTGCCAAGTGAAGGAGAGATAAGGCAAGGTTATGCCAATCCCAATGGCTTATAAGTAGAAGTTGCTGACTAATTAAGTACCTGGTGCATTGAGATAGCAGTTCACTGGTAAGTTTGTTGCTTACAACCATCTATCTTGGTGACTGGCAAACTTTTCAGCATTTCATGTTCTTTAAACTTTGTACCAGCTATTCTTTATGACTCTGTTTTACTCCTTGCTGGCTTTGTTTATTTGGACTGTTGATCTTGCTGTGTGCCTTATGGACTATCTGACAGCACCCTCTTGCTTCTCCTTCATCTGGTTAACTTGTGACTGTTCTGGATGGGCTTAGCTAGCCAATAGCTCTTACATTCCAACTGCTTGCTCCTGGAATGGTTGCTAACTGGAACATAGGACAACCTCATCCAGGGGACTAGAGAAGAATGCCAAGCTCTGAGATCAGGGAACCTCAGAGGAGATGACCCTCTGCATGACATGAAAGCCCTCCAAGTATTGGTGGAACTTTGGTGCTCAGGTCATATGACATCTGTAGTGCTTTAGTTCAACTGATTGCCAGTGTTTCCAAGCCTAATTTGAAGTATTTTCAAGCCTTAAAATAGTTGAGATCAGTCTGTACACTGCTTACACTTCAAAAATCAACAAGTCTGGCTGTTAGCACATACTCATCTTTGAGAGGAATTGGTTGGGCAGGTCTCTTGGTGGGCAAGAAAGAGAGGCCATTTTCTATAGAGGCCTCCCAGCTGTGGAATGCTTTACCAGTTAGTGTCAGGGCCCATCATTATGAGCTTTGAGGAAAGACTCAAAAATAAATTTGTTTTCTGTGACCTTTCCATAAGCTGGTTTTTACTTATCTGCTTATAGTTTAACTGTAATTCTCACCTCCACCTCCAGAATTTTAGTATTTTTCAGAGCTGGACATTTCTGCTTTTATTATTTTTGTTAAATTGTATTATTTTGAAATGTATTGTATTTTATATTTTATTTTGGAAGCTGCCTTGGAAAGATTTTTAACCTGTAAGTACAGCCTATAAATAATTTAAGTAAATGAATAGGATACTATTATTAGGCTAGCAAAATGAAAGTCAGTTGACTTGGTAACTGGACTGTGTTACAGAATTAGGCAATATTTATTTATTTGGTTAGTTGGTTGGTTGGTTTCTAGTCTGCCTTTTTGCCAGAATATGGGGGCATGCTAGCAGGAAAATGAATAAAATAATTGCAGATTAAAAACATAAAACAAATCAATGAGAGCTTTAGGCAACATTAAAAGCAATTACAAATGTTAAAAACAAAAGAAAAAAGACTATACCTATCCAAATTAAAAGCCCCTTTATTGAAACCTGGTTCAATAACCAAAGGCCAGCCTGAATAAAAAGGTATTTGCTAACTAGTGAAAGTAAGTAATCTGGATTTCAATATCCTTATATTATATTCTCTAAATTTCTATTCATTTTCTTCACCTCCTAGATGAGAACTTTCTGTGACACTATCTGTAACTAAATTAATGTAAGAAAACAAATAGAATATAAATATCTCAAGCATTTAAAGTGAGCTCACGCCCTTAAAGTGAATTCGTATCTGAATGATTGTGTCCTCTTTTGGTTATTCTAAATGTCTTCTGAACAGAGTTAACACTAGTATTATAACAGTATAATAACTGTTTGCACAAGATAGCCAGGAGTTTTTCATTATTAGAATAAATAAAAGGGACTCTTGGTTTTAGCTTCTTTACAATTTTCAATACAAGCTGAACAGTTTAAACTTAAGTGTGCTTTCTGTCACAGTGTTGCTGAACAAATGTGTCTTATTGAGTGTCAGTATTTTTGTACCATTGTTTTTGTGCTGGCTTATTTTTATTATAAATGTAAGGTCCAGCAGAAAAGAAAATAATTAGTTGCTTCAAGTATTGCTGAGACAGGAATCTACAACAGATCATTCAGTTTTGCAGATCTCATCATTTTAGATTACTTGAATTTTTAGATTACTTGAAGCAGTCTAATCAACAGCCCACCTAATTAATGTCAGTTTGTTACATAAAGATCTGAGGGAGCTGTGTATTTATTTACTTATTTAATATAACATTTCTCCTTTTTATTTTTCAGTCTTGTAAACTTCAAATTTGTGTACTGTTTTCTTAAGTGGAGTAACTCTTCTTTTGCCTTCCCCCGCCTTCAAGTAATCAATGTGCTGCTGAATGAGTTCATTTTAATGCATTCAATCATGCCTCTAATGTTTGTAGCTTACGGGCGCAAGCATCAGTAATGCAGGAATGTTATATGGCTTTAGTTTGGGCCATTTCATAAAATATTCATGGAATCAAAAATGTGCATCAAAATAGCGTCTCGGAGAATTACATTTATGTGCCTGCTTTTATGGCAGCTTCACATTTAAACCCATTTGTGTTAATATCTAGTCAGTCTTTCTGCTCAAAAATAGTGTAGAATGATACAGGCCTTTTAAATCCCTTTTTCATTCATATTTGCCTAAGACAGTATTTACTTAATAAAAAGATAACACTTTTGTAGGTGTTTTATAGTGGAATAAGTATTAGAAAATAATATTTAGAAAACAGAGAAAGATGCGTGGATCATCCATTTCCTATTATATTATAGAGATTATTTTATAACTCTAACTACATTCCTCCTTCCAAAATGAGCAAGGGTATCTTTCAGTTTAGGTATAGTAAAGTGTGTATGCAAAATTCTTGTTAAAAATATAAATGTTACTTTAAAAAAATAACAAATGTTTTGCACTCATGTTCCTAGTTTCTATGAAAAATTAATAATTTATCATATTTAATTCAATACACGAGTGATATTTTGGATTAATATAATTGTTTAGAATGGGACCCCTGCCCCCACTGAAAGAATCCTGCAGATACAGAAAAGCTCTTCAGCTGTTTGAAAAAAAAATTACTATCACCACCCATTTGATGTTGTATCCTGGGGTCCCATTTCATTGTTTAAAAAATAGAAATGCTTAATTTTGGTACTGACTTATGATTCTATGGGAAGTGCTGCTTTTTGAATTTCATATTAATGGTACAGTTTTGAATAGTGTTGCTCAAGGACATTATACAGACATTTCTTCAATAATAGTACAGGTTCGTTTAAGATGTTTAAAAGACATTCTATAGATTTTATTTCAAGGGGAGGATGGAATCCTGTGAAGGTCCAATAAAGTCCATATGCTTCATGATGTCCAACTCTTGTGTTTTTCCATGGCCAGAATTGTTGGATAAATCTTACATCTGCTGAAGAAACAACCTATTCATCGTCCCTCTCATCTTGTTTTTCTTCATAGATATAACTATCTAACTTTTCAAATGCTACCTTTCTAACAATTGAATAGATATGAAACATTCCAGTGAGTAATCCAAGGTAAAGTTGAGCACCATTTCAGCCCAGAAAGAAACGTCTTATATTGGCTGGATTGCATGGGTTTCAAATTCATTCACTGCATGCACACTCACAATGTCCCACCCACACCAAACACATACATGTCAGATTTAAACCTCCTCACCTAGCATGCTTACTGAGATCTGAGGACTGCCAAAGGGGAGGGGAATTTAAAGACTCTTTAATCCTCCAGTAGGTCTACTACAACTACTAGCAGTGGGAAAATCCTGATCTCAAAAGTCTACAGATAACATTGTTATAAGTGTTGTTTACGCTGGGTGTGGTACCTCCAACTTCAGAGAAACCTGGGACCTCATGTCGCCCCAGGGTCACAGTTTTGTATAGTGCTGATTCAGACATATTCTGTATATGGTTTCCCATTATGGTTAATTACCTTTGTAATACTTGTTTGATGAATATTATCATTTAAACATACTTTCAATAGTATTAGATATTTGCACCGCAGTTGCAAACATTTAAAATTTCAGTTAGAGAAGTGATGCAAATAGCTCAAATAATTCTAATGTTTAAATGTAGTCAGTGGTTGTGGTTGTGGTGGTATATTCCTTTAAGAATGAACACTGTGTTTTTCCTCAATACCCTATAGTAAGGTTGGCAGCTTTGGTAGTTCTGGGGACCAGTTTTCCTTTCCAAGTTCTACTACAGGTTACAACCATCATCTTTGGCGCTGTGCCACTGAAATTTGGCAGCAAACTAGAAAAAAAGAAAAAGAAAATGCATGTTTATAGGGATTTTCTGATTTCTTTGGGAGTTTTAGCAGCAAGCCACAAAGCATCCTTTTAAAAAAGCAGAAAATGTGTTTAAGTTGCTTTTATTTAAACCACAAAAACAGGCTTGTGGTATGTGCTTTGCTGTCAGGTCAGCTGCCCTTTTCCTGCCATGTTTGTAGTCATAAATTAGTGGTTAAGTGTTTTGCTGTGAGAAGGATGGGATGAGGTGATGGATGGGCACAGGGGAATGTTTGGGTAACAATCTGTGATAAGAAGGAACGGATGGCTGCCAGGCCATGCCCTTTGTAGGCTGAGTGAGAAAAATGGGAGGAGTGGATGGTGATCCTGGGAAAAGTGTTGTTTTAAGTTACCAGCCAATGGGTTATCAGTGTTTGCTAATTTTGAAATGTAACAGCTTATATAGTTCTGTAAGTCCAATGGTTTTTTTCATCCTGGCAATTGCCAAGGTGTGCTGTTGCTTCTTTGATGTTCTGAATAAAGCTTTTGAAGCCTCTAAGCCTATTCCCTGAACTGAGTTAACCTGTACATCACAGTTACTCACCCTTGGTCTAAATATGTGGTCTAAATATATGAGAAAGATGTTGTAATTGGATTTGTAAATAAACTCTTTTAATTTTTTCCAGTCTAAGTCTTGCATAAAATAGTTAAGCTGGCAATTCAGTTAAATAAGATGCTGTATCTTAGAGCCACCTTATTTCTGTCTCTTGTTTTCATGACCATTGCAGCTGTCCCCAAATGCCTTTTTGGATGAGTGACTGTAATATGTTATGACTGAACTAGGTTTGACCAGAAAAACAACTGTGTTTATGGGTATTCTTTCTTATGGTTTTGTGACAGTTTCCCCAAAATGGATAAGCAGATATAATGTGTGAACCAGATGATGGTTGCCAATACGTGTCTGAATTCAAGATGTTTATGATGATATTAAAAGCACTAAATATTTTTTGACCTTGACCTAAAGTAGCACCTCTCCTGACACCTGTGGATGGAGGTTTGCTGGAGGGACTGTGCTCTGTGTCCCACCCATGGGATCAATGCACTGTAGAAGAGGGACTTTTCAGCAATGGCATGCCAATTGTGTAATGTCCTCCTCTTGGAAATCTGACTGGCAATGACAGTAGCTTCATTTTGGCTCCAAGTAAAAACATGGCTTTATATTCAAGGGTTTGGGGCCTAAATGTCCAGACACATGCTTTTAACCTTTTCTATCCTGTTAAATTGTTTAATATGGTTTTAGTCTGTTTATTTATCTTTTTGCTTTAAATAGTTGATAACTGCTTGTATTGATTTTACTTGTGTGTTGTTCTGAGATCTCATGATGTAGGATGAGATAGAATTTCTTTTGAAAAATGAGGAAGCTGATGTGCTTGGAAATAAAAGAAACATATTTAAAGAATAATCTTTTAACTATATCTTATTTTCTTGTTTTGGATTCTTTTAGTCCTACTTTACTTAATGCTGTGCTTTCATTGCCAGTTTTGTACTTTTTCACTTTAGAATATTTAAATTTTGTCACAGAATCATGGAGTTGGAAAGTATCACAAGAGTCATCTAGTTCAACCTCCTCCAATGCAAGAATACATAATTAAAGCCATCCCAAGAGGAAGCCATCGAGCCTCTGATTAAACACTTCTTTAAAAAGGGGGGAAGCAGTCAAACACCCTCCAAAACAATCTGTTCTACTGTCAAGCAATTGTTAAGGTCAGGATGTTCTTGTTTCGGTGGAATCTCTTTTTTGTTTAATGGCAACCCATTGGTTTCTATTCTGATCTCTGGAGCAGAAGAAAACAAGCTTGCTCCACTTACTACATGTCATCCCTTCAAATATTGAAAGATGGCTATCATGCTGCCCTTCAATCTTCTCTTCTCTTCTCTTCTCTTCTCTTCTCTTCTCCAAGTTGAACATGTCCAGCTCTTCAATACTCCTCATAAAATTCGATTTCCAGACTCTTTACCATCTTGGTCACCCTGGTCTGAACATGTTCCAACTTGTCTTTGTCCTGGTTGAACTGTTGAGCTAAGAACTGGACACAGTATTCCATGTGAGCTATGACCAAAGCTGAATAGCTAGCAGAATAATCTGTCATGTTTGGCCTTGTAAGTTAATGATACATCCAAATCAGATTAAAAACCAGTTTCTCTAATTGCTCTTCAAAGTCCTGACTATAAAGATCAAGACTGTAAGAGCAAGCTCAAGTCTTTATATTTGACTGTTTCTTTAATCCCCTGCAGTGGAATATCAGATTGAGAGAGGGTAGAATCAGCATATATAGCATCTTCATTCTCGGGATGGCACAGAAGAACAATCCACTCTACATCTAGGTTTATCCCTTATACCAATCGACAATGCAGGAACCAAAGTTCTTTTCAGTTGTATACATAATGACTCCTTCCCTTCCCACTCAGTTTTAAAGTCTCCTGTCTACCAACTAGACATTTATTCCCTTCCCTTACAAGTCATTTAATTAAATTAAATTTATAGTTTGACAGAAAATGGAGAAGAAAATAAGATAGGAGAAAACAGAAAAGAACACATCTCATAAACAGCCTGTGGTAAGAAACAAAGAAAAGACAGTTCCCCTGACTGCAGTCAGGCAGATCAGGGAACGTGAGAGGAATTCTGTGGGTGCTCTGCCAGATGACCACTGCACAGTGTCTCTGTTGATGAGGACAAGCAAGAATCAAAAATAGAGTTTAAAATAGTCTTTCAAATATCCAGTGAAAATGAAGCACAGGAATTTAAAATAAAGAGAACAAGAGGCAACAGATAGAGACAGACCAGAGACAAAGACAAAAAAAAAAAAAATCAAGAGAAAGGAGGCAGCAGCCTAAATTGGTGAAAAAGAAAAAGGCAGAAAGAAGTAGCAGCAGTTCTAAAAAGACCATTATCAAAATCAGAAATCCCATTATCAGACATGTTCAGGGAAGTAGTGGGTTTATAATGAGAGACCCCATTAAAAACTTAAGAGACTGATAGGTTATGCTGGGTATGTTTAGTCTGTAGAAGAGAAGGTTAAGAGGGGACATGATAGCCATGTTTAAATATTTGAAGGGATGTCATGTCGAGGAGGGAACAGGCTTGTTTTCTGCTGCTCCAGAGACTAGGACAAGGAGCAATGGATTCAAGCTGCAGGAAAAGAGATTCCACTTGAACCTCAGGAAGAACTTCCTGACGGTCAGAGTTGTCCAGCAGTGGAATATGCTGCCTTGGAGTGTGGTAGAGTCTCCTTCTTTGGAGGTTTTTAAGCAGAGGCTGGATGGTCATCTGTTGGGAATACTTTGATGGGTGTTCCTGCATAGCGGGTGGTTGAACTGGATGGTCCCTGGGGTCTCTTCCAATTCTACGATTCTGTGATTCTAGAGTTCCTGAAGGTCCCCCTAGTGGACAGGCCAATCACAGTGCTTATTTCAGGAAACTCAGACAATGTAAAGAATGTGAACAAATGTAAGGCTGAGGCCATGCTGAAGAAGGTCTATGAAACTTCAGCCTTAGTCATCAGGAGTTCATCGGCTGCAATGTTTCCCAGAGTGGTGGTATTCTGAGTGCAGGATATTATGGACTCCCAGGAGAGCAGTAGGTATAATATGCATAAAACCCTTAGGTAATTCAGGGGGCCTTGCAGTGTATTGCTAATGCAGGCTGTGATTCAGTGGCTTTTGCTGCCAGGAGTATTATAGTGTCCATACCTCTCAGAACCCTTTGGCTGCACGATTGGGAGGATGATCAGAAATTGAGGAATAATTTGGCATATCTGCCATTTAAAGGAGGGGTGCTTTGGAGGGAGAGAACATTGAAAAAGATTTTAGTAGGGAATAAAGATAAAAACAGGTGATGCCTACTCTATAAAAGAGAAAGTCAGAGAGGAAGCCTTTTCATAATGCTTATTCTTCCTTTTGAGGAGGAAAAGGTGTTGACAAACAAAATGATGTTAGTAGATCCAGGTTGCAGTGGAACATAAATAGGAATCAGTTCAAAGGCAAGGACTCTGACAACAGAGAAGAGGAGCAGGGCATGGCACCAGAAGCAGCAAATAGCTATACTGACATGAATATCATTCCAGTGGAAGAAAGATTGCTGCATTATTGTTGGCTTGGTCAGAAATTACAACTGGATAATTCAGGTGGTCACTCAGAGATTCAAGCTCATATTCTCACTAAGGGCAACCAGCAAGTATTTTCCTTAGCCAGTTCCAAAGTCAAAGGAAAAACAGTACATTGTGTGCAAGAGATAGGTCATATCTTGCAAATTGGTGCTATAGCTCCAAGGTGGCCAAGGTGCCTCAGGTTTGTTTTATTGCTTCAGATGTTCATGAGGGAGCCAGTGACTCTTCCATACTGGGTAGATCTGCTTAGTCAAGCTCCAGTACTACAATCAGGTTTGGTTACATTTGACAACATGGATCTTGAGACAAGATAGTTCAAAGGCTGAGAATTTTGAAGTTGGAAGGGGAATCCATTTTAGTTTATCCCAATATAAAGTGGTTCTTGAGGGGTGGAACACTAAAGTCATTTCCTGAAATTGGTAAGAAACAATGCCTTTGTATACCTTAATTGCATTGTTCTCTCTTAACATAACATTCACCTCTCTACAGACATCCAAAGTATGCTATTTATGTTCTGAAGGATGATCTGGCATAGGGCAAAATGTTGGTAATAGATAGCTTCATTGTTACCCTTCTTCAAAATGCATTTGGCAAAAAATGTTGGGTCAATATTCATAGTTAACCTATCCTGCTTGAATTTACAAATTCAGATTAACTGATAATGCGACTAGCCTTGATACTCTGTGAGCATGATTGCTACCAAAAAGGCCAGTTTAAATGATAGCAACTTCAACAAAGCCTCCTTGATCAGCTCAAAAAGGTATTTTGTTAGGACATTTAATACAAGATTTAGATCCCATGAAGGGAATATATGAATCTAGGACTTTTGGGTCAAAGAGCTTCTAAAACAGCAACAGCAAGATGGGTTGAAGTTTATACTTTTCTGTGTTACAATTTTGCAAAAAACCAAAGCCATGTAATGTTTGGTCGCATTCAACAAGATCAGTGGCCACTAGTACAGCATACACAGTGTCAAAGTTCCTAGAAGACATTTATGACATGACAGGTTGGAAAGAACCAACCACATTTATCATGTGTTATAAACTGGACAGGTACAAATGACCTCAAGAAGCATTTGGGAGAACTGTGCTGCTGGCAGTGGTGGAGTGAACTCTTATATTCCAGATAAATGGCTTGGATAAATCACAGAAATAAAGTGGATTGCTCCTTCATCCCATCCCAAGAGTGAGAGGTTGAGACCTGCCATGAATGGGATAGCCAGAGTGGCAATCCACACACACATTCAAAAAAGAGAGTGGAGTTAACAGCTGAAGGAAAATTTAAAGTTAGTAATGTTAGTCAGGCAGGACAGGGCTGGAAAAAGAAACTGACTGAATAGAAGTGTCATTATATATACAACTGAAAACAACTTTGGCACCTGCTTTGTTGGATTAATCCAGAACTAAATTGTTCCTCCTTGTCTTCTCAGAATGGTAACTACTAACCTCTTAATTACCAGTTCATGGTAAGTACCAGCCTCTTAATTTGTGCCTAATAGGTATGCAGAGCACTGCTACTTTTTGGACAGCTCTCACCAAGCATATTGTTTACAGTAGTACTTTCTGAGAAAAAGTAGGAGCAAATGGTTTATATATATGCTTATATTTTATTTAGTGCAGTTCTTCTCCACAGCCTTTGCGTCCACCTAAGTAGCTAAGCCTTTTCAGCAGAACTACATTCTGTAGTTCAGAGGTGGACCCTGTAGGTTTTCAGTTATTGTTGGACTGAAACCACCAGCATCATTACTATTGGCTATACTGGCTAGGCCTGATAGAAGTTGCAGCCCAACAACATGAATATTATACCTCAAGCACTTGGAACTAGCATGTTACAAGTAACAATCTTGCATGTCTGTAATATTTTTAAGGGTTAGGAGGGCATAACAATGATTCTTTTATTTTTTGTTTTATTTTATTGCAAAGTACAGTCCTCCCTTTACATTTGTGAGTTTGACTGTTTGTGAGGCGTGTGTTTGCCGCCACCGGCTCCCATTCCCTTGCATTCTTCACCCCAGGCTTGCCGGGCTTGTGTTTAAAATGGATTTTTTTCCTTTTTATGTGAGCAAAGTTCCCACCCACTGCTGCAGATGTGTCTTCTCTCCCATGTGGCCACACCTTCTGCTGTGTAATGGCTGCTGATTGGTCAGGTGCTCTCTTTGCTCCTACCCTTCCCTTTTCAAGATGGCTGCCAGAAGTAACTAGAAGAGAAGGATTGTGCTCTTCTCTCTTTGAGGGGAAAATACCAGTAAGCTCTTTACTGGGTCTTTTTCTCACCTGCCCCCCAATGCTGGGGCCAGAGGCAAAGAAATAGGAGGTGGGAGTTCTGAAGGGGAATTACAGAGGTGGGACTTATCTGTGATTTTTCCACTTTTGTGAGGGTTCTGTGCCCCTAACCCTCGCAAATGTGGAGGGGCTGCTGTAGTCTGACTATCATTCGTTTTTAGTGTAAGAGTAACACTGACACATCACTTTTAAAATAATGGTTTGAAGGTGGTCATTTTTATAATAACAATAATTAGAAAGTAACTAAAAATTAAAGTGAAATAATATTCTGTCCTCTAATCACTTCAGCCATCTTTTTTTCTGTAAGAGTATCAGTGTGTCTCCAAATAATTTGACACTATGAGATAAATTCTAACATAATCCTGAGGCTATAATTTACTATCAGAAAATCAAATTTCCATTTTTTAAATTTACTTTGTAAGATACTATCTGTTTGCAACTTCTGTATGTTGTCAGCATTGTCCAAATTAGCCTCTTTTAGCTTTTTTAAGCATATATCTTTGAATGCATATTTTTCAAAGTGGTATCATTTGTGGAAATGATTTTTTTCTTTCCCGTGATTTACAGCCAACTATACAAGGCATGAACAACACTGGTGTCAGTAATACTATCTTTTAAATGACATATAGCAAGGGAATAAATACCAACATGATTATGGTGCATAACAGATTACAAAGACTTATTTTGACAAAATGTTTCTGTTTGGTGAGAAGAAATGTATTCTTATTTTTCCTTAATATTCCTGATTTCTTTCTCTGTTGCCAGCTGCAATTTTGGATAATGAAACTACAGAGAGGGGTGTTAAGCTATGTGTTTCAACTCAGTTACTTCAATGCATTTTGAAGTGAGTTTCTCCCTTGATGCACAAGGCAGTGCCTCACAATTGTATGTGGCATCTTCATCAAGGGGAAAGGAGTGTCAGGAAGCAAGAGGTATATGTCTATGTGTTACAACCTAGATCAGATTTTTCGCAGTAGCGTTGCTGGCTGGGGAATAAGCAAAGGAGCACTGGAAATTGTATCAGTGATGTGTCAGCCAGAAGATTGTGCATAGCAGCCCAGTTTGTATCTTGTGTAAAACTGTAGTGCATAGTTTTGTGGGGTTTTTTTTTTTAAATGGCTTTTAAAAATTTTAATGAATTTATGTTAAATGAAGATCCACATTTGCTCTTTGTTGCTGACAGAGTTAACCAGATTAACTAAAATATGCATATTGTAGTCTATCAATGGAAATAGATTTCTGAACCTGCACTTGTTAAAAATATGTTTTATTGTGAAATGAATTGGAATAAAAGTCTAATTTCTGTAAATTTTGCATGACAGTCCTCATCATTAATACAGCATTATCTGTGAAGTAAACCATGTGTTACAGTACTTCTTGAATGTAAATTTGGTCACATCGCTCCATTCATTCATCTGAGTGGGAATGGTTTTTCTACACGTTTATTATCAAATAGGATGCCTTTCATCAACAAGTATTATTTTATTCAAGTTATCACATGATGACTTCCAAATACTTTGTAAAATGCATTTCTTATAATTATGACTGACTTGTATTCTTCAGGTCAGTTCCTGAAAGCTATAGAACATTATGAAGCATTCCATCAATTGACAGTGGGTCGCATATGGAAAGATGATACAGGCCGGACTTTCAATTCACTAGCCTGTGAGAATCTCTGGAGGATTTACACATTACTAGCAGACAAAATGCTAGGAAATAAAGAACACCAACAGGCCATCAGAATTCTAATAAAAGCTTTGGAAATGGCAAAAGAAGGTGGGTAGAAAATAACATGCCTGCATTTCTTTCTTTAATGTGCAGGCTTGGGGTTTCCCAGGAGTAAAGTAAAAAACATCGTCAAGTGTTTGGTGATTATTTTCTATGAAATTCAAGACAAATGCTATCAATATCTTTCTAAATCTTGTTGTAAAACAGAAGTACCTACTTGCTGACAAGTAGGAGTCCATTTATTTCTTGAAAGCTTTTAACTCCAAAAATGCAGTCTTCTGGGAGTGCTGCTGTAAAACAATGAGAGCATAATCGGAAGTAAGGTCACTGGCAACACTTATAGCTGTGGTTGTTCAATGATTATTCACTATTGCTTTATTGATGTAGCTTATTAGACAGGCTGAACTAATTATGAGGATAAGATCATATGTTTTTATCATAGAGCTGATTAGCTTTATCACTTTATTAAATTTCTTAACCATGACTAATTTAAAAGCTTAATTATCAGAAAAGGTTTTTGAAAGGATATCTGTGCTAACAGTTTCAAATACATGAAAAAATTAGAACACTTATCTGTGTTAAATTATAGTTGTTTTTTATTATTTCTTGGGCCATAGGCCATTCACATTTAAAACGAGTGAAATTAAAAATTACAGCATAAAGTAAATCAGACATTTATCTAAAATACTTAAATTACTTATAAATATAACTATTCTAAAAATTCAATAGATTTAAGATACGTAAAAATAAGAACAACATTGCCTGGAATGATCAACTGCAATATCAAATAAATTTTTCCTGAATTTTTGTTGCTTCCAGGGCAAAAAGAGAAATGCAAGTTACAGCAGAGTAGCTATCAAACAGGAGTTAGAGTACAGACAGGACAAAACAGAACCCAAAAATGTAATTCTTGATTCAGAAGACAAAGAACATTTTTTTAAAAACCTAATGAGACAAATCCTCATATTCTGGAGTCCAACAAATACCTAAACAGAGATCCTTAGGAGTATGGGAATATCTGCCCTTAATCATGGCTATAGGTGTGGTTTGAAAACAAAGGGCTATAAAAGCTTGGGTAAGGCCTTTTCCGCATTTTATTTTTAAAACGGGGCGGCGTGTCCTCCAGTGAGGACATTTGCACTTGGGGGCGAACTGGGTCCGGGCTACTTAATATATTCCAGACTTCAGCCCGCTCTGGAACGCCCAGAACTGGTGATTTGCCATGCTATTGAAAGACCGATTAAAAGAGGACTTTCAATAGCCCGGCGCGCCCCAGTCTGTCGCTGCGCTAAGTGTAGATCTGCAGGCTCGCGCCAGCACAAGGCTGCAGATCTTCCGGGGGCGGGCTTCCAGCTGGCGAGCTTCTTTGGTTGGTGGAGTGCCTCCACCAACCGGGAGCCTCCATTTTTGTCTCTGGAGAGTGTGTAGCGCAGCGGCGCGCTGCTCCGGATTGGCGTGGATCGTCGGGGGGAGCATGCCAGTCCAATGAGTAATGGACTGCCCCATTTCCCCCCCAAAGTGCGGAAAAGTCCTAAGTTTTAGAAATTTAAACTTTACCAAGCAAGCAGCTCTTTGATAGTTGAGTTTATAGAGCCTGTACTATTTTGAAAAAATTGAGTTGTCAACAGCCTGTGTGTACAAGTGCACACTGTAACCAAGAATGTACTCACAAACCTTCTCTTTTGAATTCAGGATGGAAAAATCACCAGTGCCATGCAATAGAAGTACATTGCACTATCATGAGACCCAAACTTTGCAGTTTGACCACTGCCTAAAACCTTTTGTTTTTAAACTGATACTTAATGTGTTGATGCATGTTTATCTGTTGTTGTTCCTCGCCTCAATCCATAGGAAGAAGTGGATAAGAATTTATTTAGTTAGTTAGTTATTTAGTTATTTAGGAAATCTTAAGAGAAGATTCTTCTAAAATCCTCCAATAATTAAATAAAATAGAATCAATGCAACATCTTATAGGAGGAAAAGACCAACATCTGCCTGTACTAAAGCTTTCAGTAGTACTGAGAGGTAGAATTAAAAATTTGCTGTGGAGTGAGTACAATGGTATTTAAATTCATTGCTCAATCTGGTAGCCCCTCATAGACCTTTAAAATGAGAATTCCTTTTCCTAAACACCATCACATTTCTTTTACCATAGTTAATATTCAGTTTTTCTTTAGTGCAAAATTAGCTAAGCCGGGACAGCATCCTTCTAAAGCTTATGTAAGTAAGTGAAATTAAAGTAATGTCATTGACATATGAAAGAATAGAAACTTTTTCCATTGAAAGCAAGAAAAATTCTGAGCCAGACAATGCCAGAACTATGTCATTCAAGTAGAAACTAAAAGTAGTAATGCTAACAGACAACCTCAATTTACATCTTTATTAGTGGAATAGAATCAGTTAATGAATTGGAAATATTCAGTCTTATTCTAGCAGTTGTATTGGAATGAATTTCCTTAATTGAAAATAATGGGCAGTTATCAATAAAAAGAAATTAATGCAAGGCGAGTTTGCACCACAACCTGTTTCTTTCAGCTGAATCCAAACCTTCTGCTAAGTCAATAAAGAGATATTTCATTGACCAGCAATTCCTTCTTGGCTTAAAAAATACGATTCAAACCATGTTCAGTAGTACTTTGACCATTCCTAAAACCAGGCTATTCAGGGTGAATCATATGGATAGAAGATTCCCAGTCCTTCAGTTTATTTGATAAATATACACTATATAACTTAGAATCAATGTCCAGGAAGCTAACTAACCAATAATTATTAGGACCAGATGTACCACCTTTCTTGTGAATAGGAATTACTGCACTCTGTTTCCAATTCATTGGTATTATACTTGTACTGTTAATTTGAGTAAACTTGTTCACTAGGATCCACAACTCAGGAAATTATTTATTTCTGCAGGCATCATATTTTCATGGGCCCTCACCCAGAGAAAGGGATGCAGTCAGCTTTTTTTTATCTCTCACACAGACAGAGGATAACAAGAAGGGGAAAATATAGTTTCAAAGCAATGATAGGGTAGTTCTCTGCAGGTATAGTTCCATAAAGCATGTTAAAATGACCATGCCATTAATTTGATGAAATTTGCCCTGCAATTACAGGTCTAACAGTGTGCATGCCAAAAGAAACAATATCCCCATGCTGCTTCTCATTTTTTTCAGTCGTGCCTAGGGCTAATGTTTTCCATTGTGATTAACATACATATCTCTTTTTTTCCCTGTTTTAAAAATGCCTTATAAGACAGCTACATAGAAAAGGAAGAATCAGAAGAAATGGTAGCAGTATTTCTAAATGCCTGATAAGAGTAATCTGTTAATGCTTTTCTGGCAACTCTACCTTTATGATCAAACCATTTATTGATTATTAGTCTATTAGGATTAAATTGTTGTTACAAACCAATTTAGGTCTAATATTTTGAGTAATGGTTTGATAAACATGTAAATTATCTAGATATCTAGATTAGAGTCTAAAATTTCTTGTCACATAGATTTTAAAAAGAACTCAAGTACTTTAAAGATAGAAAAACCCAAATTAATTGACCAATGTATTTGCTGTTTCTCTGCATGATCTCTATTTAGAATTTGAGAAGGATGTAGGGGACAAAAAGTTGCAAAATTAATTAATAGCAGCAGGAGAAAATGATTGATTCTAACCTTATTCTGAGATTCAAAACTATAAATGTCAGGAAGCAAATTGATGTAAACTGTCATGTAACCTATTGCTGTAGCACCCCTACTGATAAGGTAGATATAGGTACCCATCATCACATAATGAATGGAAGCGTTAAGACATTGCAAATGGTGTAGGGATAGAATGTTTAAAAACCTGAGGCCTGTCTTAATTGTAGTTGTATCTTGAGAATTCCTAAGAACAGGTGATAGCTTTAAAGTTTTGTCTGAAGTTGGTACCCTCTACCTGTTTCAAACTAGCCCCAGTTCTAACATTAAAATTACCACACAGCAGGATTCTTGTGAAAGGATACTGACACTCAAGGAGGGAGAGTGTTAATTACAGTGTACCAGAGAACTAAAAGATGTTTCCATTTGGAGACATACAGGTATACATAGTCTACTTTGCTATGTTTTCTCAGTTGCCACTGTAGTGGATGTGAAATCACAACCATAAAAAATATGGCCAAATTGCAATCCGCCCTCTACTTCTTTCTAGTTTGCAGCCAAATATCAAAGACAGTTAATAAGCTAAGAAGCCCCTTTGATAACCAGTGGTTATATCACTGCATCTCAAACGATACAAGGGGGAAAAGGTAGGCTGCACACAGAACTTTTATTTGTCCAGAAAATTGGTTATTAGTTAAATACAGTCAGCAAGATCCCAACTTATCCAAGTGCTTGGTGCATAAACTTAAACGGTCTCTCTGCAGAGAAGTAACTTAATGCTTAGGCTATGTGTTTCCACTGTGCTTGTAATCACCTGATTATTTGAAAAAAAGTACTATATACTCCTATATTTCTACCAATAGCTGAAAATTATTCTTCAATATGCTGTTTTTGAAGATTTATGCTGGAATCAATAATGTGAATGCTGGATAGATATCTCTTTTTTTCTAGAGAAATAATTCCTTGGGAAATAAAGATGGCTTTATTTTTGAAATTTGTCCTGTCAAAACTCCCACAAGAAGAATATGTTCCATGCACTTTTAAGAACTAAATATCCTTTAGTCCAACTACTCTTTGGAATATGTCTCTGCAGTTCTGCATAATGAGTAACTTTAAATTTCAGAGCATATATTACTAAATTTTGCTATAATTTAGGGGGTAAAAGCTCAGTGGTTACTTAACAATTATGACTTTGGAGCAATAAACATAGAAATAAAGGCATGATCTTTTACTAATCACCTCTTGTGAATGGACTCTTATGCTCTATACATCTCTTGGATCAGAGATCCTTGTAGGGCTGTGTGGAAGGAGAAAGCAAGAGATGTGAAATGTCCCTTAGAACATTAATCTGTTATGGACTGGGCACTATAGTTTGTGTACGTATTTGTAAATTTTAAGGCCCTGAAGTCTATATATTGGAAGAAAGGGAGTAAGTGTACTCTAAAGTGTCAGTAAGTAGCAATAAGTGACCAATGTTTTCATAGCATTGATACTGTATAACAAAACTGTTTCTGGGTGTTCATCCACCTAAGTATCAACACCTAAGTGTAAGTATGACTTCATACAGAAATGGAGAGTCTAGCCAAGGAAAAGGAAATGAAAAAATTCATATGATAGTCTTTTATCATGCTAAGTCATGCCTGGTGCAGTCACCTGATGGCAAGTATCCAGAATAACAGTGACCAGTTAAAAATGTGTATCTGATTGGTGCCCTATCAAAAGACTAGGTAAAGTCTTATGTGATTAGATGAGTAGTGGCCTTGTACAGAAGACCAGTAAAATCTCATTTCTAATTTGATATGTGGCCTTGAACAAAGAGACTATTACAAATCTTATCTAATTGGCTTGAGATAAAAGACCAGTAAAGCTTGCTGCTAGTTGGAAGTTAACAGTCACTGCTGAAAGGTGGATATGTACTTAGGGAGGGGCTTGAGATACTATATAAGCATACAGTAGAGCAAATGAAGGCAAGTGATCATTTGAACACTTCCACTTCCATGCTGTGGCTGTTTTTAACAAACATAGACTGTCATTTTCCAAGATAATTACCACACCTTATAGTGCTGGATAGTTAGGCTGCAGTGCAATGTCTGTTATGAAAAAGATAGATGTCTCTGCTGTTGATATATAGGACTACATAGAGATTCCTATGTAAATGTGGTTTTCTCCATGGTTGCCTGTTAGAGATACAGAATTCTTGAACAGATGATTATGTTAGAGTGTGATGTAACGTGTTAAGTTCCTTACCAAAATGTGTAAGAGTAAGCCTAGATTCGGCAATGTCAGTATATCAAATTGTGTGCCTACACAATGAGAAGTCTGTGTTCCTCCACAAGAGGAGTGCATATAAGTATATGTTACTGATTTGATAGTGTAAATAAATAGCCTAACATATTACAAGCCACATGCTCATTTGGCCATGCCTAAAATCCTGAAATTCCAATACTTAAGACCAATGTTGATGTTACACTTTCCTGTTAGAATGATATAATTGTCCATGAACTCAAAAGCTCAGGTGATGAAACTGGTCGACTCTGAGGAGCACCTTACATATACAATCTAGGTGATAAATGGCAGCCAACCCCCAAATTCTTCAAATAAAGAGATGGGATAGAAGAACCATGTTCCATTGACTCTTCTGTTTGCCAAGGGAGAACTTTTCTTCTAGATCCACCAATATGAATATATACAATTGCTTCTGCCACCTGCTGAAACATCGTACTCACTCTCCTGGCAACACAATTCAGATTTCTGCTCACTGAACAGTGCTTCCTGGTGACTAAAACCAGGGGAAGATGCTTCATTTTGTAATGGAATTACTTGCTTCTTCCCTTCCAAAAAGCCCAGAATCACTTTAAATACTATCTTCCTTTTTTAAAAAAATTGATAATGGTGATACAGGTTTGGGAGATGTATTAAAATGAAAATAGTGAGGAAAAGAATAGTAGTTTAATTCATCAATAAGCTAAGGTATAACTGTAGCCTTTATTTATTTAGCAGGGAATAAGAAGATGGAGGGAGAATCTGCCTACTGTTTAGGCTTAGTATATCATTCAACTGGAGAAGAAAATACAGCAATATCAGTAAGTTTAAGTGATTAATATTTTATCTTTTTTTTTTCTGGCTGTTAACATCAACTTACCTATGAAAAAAATGAATGGGAGCTGTGACCAAACGTTGCAGTGTGGAATGTTCATGCTGAGTTCCGGCAAATCAGCCATGTTTTTCAAGGAACTATTCCATCCTCCTCATTAAATTTCTGTCCCAAAATTCAGTTAACATTCCATATCCGTGGAGTGTTCTCAATTTGCATTTGGCTATTTTGTTTTACATTTTTTACTTAAATAAATTAAATATGATTTTTGTTTTCCACAATTTGGTTGAAAAAATAGTATTATAAATAATAGATAAATAAAATATTCATATAATAAAATGTAATGCTAAACTTGCCTTCAGAAGCCTCCATATTTGCTTTTTAATCATCTGGACATTTGTATTGCGTCTTTGCCTGGTTAAAATAAAAAAAAAAAGGTTATACTGGTTTGTATTGCTAGCATGCATGGCCTCTTGAAGGGTCATACTTTCTTTGATTATCTTCCAGTTTCTATTCCATTGGCTAAAATGTTCATAACCTCAGGTATTGTATATCCTTATAATGTTACAAGTTGAATTAATTGAACACATTGTGCTTGCTGTTTTATAATTAATTCTTTTGAGCCAGCAAGTTAATAATCATTTGTAGAGTCTGAATCTTTTGGTTTGGTAAGCCTACCTGTGATGGAGCCTGGGGGTGTGGTTAGCAGAGCAGCCCTATTAAAAATCTGGCCATATAACCAGATTGGCTCTGTCTGAGCAAAAACCCAGCCCTGGTGAGAAGGAGGGGCTGTGGGTAAGACAGCAGAAGGCATATATACAGAGAGCATGAATTGGATTCTAGCTTTCTTCAGTGAGATTCTTAGAGAGAATAAGTCAAAGCCTTCAGTCAACCAAAGGGAGTTGCCTGAAAAGAGAGTTGTCTTCTCAGTGGCCTAGTGTGACATAGAGAAGAAACTAAACCATTTCTGAGTGGGTCAGAAAGTGGGACCCTGAGTTGGGAGGTACACCTTTGTGCTAAGGGGAGCAAAAGGTCTCTCTCTCTCTCTCTCTCTCTCTCTCTCTGTGGGTGTGTGTGAAAGTTTTGTTCTGGAATGCTGTTGTAATTTGAAGAAATCAGTGATGTAGACTCAAGTTGATAGACTCGGACTCAATTCAGACTTAAGTCACTTCAGTGACTCGACTCGGACTTGACTGGGTAGAAATTACACTGACTCCACTTGACTTGAGACTTGCATATTTTTAGTGACCAACTTGCTGCACTTGGTTTAGTAACACAAGACATTCACCCAGAAACCTTACAACTTACTGGTCACATGACAATCTGTCTCAAGCCAAAAGTCTGGAATATTTCTCAGAGGGAACAGCAAATGGGTTAGGCAATGGGCTTGAAGTGGGGTTGAGGTCTGCTCAGTAGCCTATCCCTGCTATATATAGGAGAAGCTTTCTAAAACTTTTCCTAAGCGCAGAAGACAAGACTCATATCCAGAGTGCAGGGTGCATATCTCAGAGAGGAACAGAAAATGTGTTAGGCAGTGGGCTTGGGGAGGAAGGATTCTTCCTTTTAAAGCTCTTGAAGCTTCAGTAATGGGGAATAAGAAGGACTCTATTCCCCACTTTTGAAAAAGCCTCCAGCTTTGCAAATGGGAAGTAAGAAGGATCAGTCACCCACTTCCAAAGCTGCAGATCACAAAAGTAGAGGGTTGACTCTACTTGAATTGTTAAAACTGACTTTATTTGACTCTGTCCAGAAATTCTGGAATACAGATTGTGGTATAAAGTTGGCTCCCAGACTTGAGACTTGACTTGAAAGTATCTTGCAAGGACTTGAGACTCGACTTGAGAGTTGAAGGTAGAGGCTTGAGACTTGACTTGGAGTAAAAGACATAAATACATCACTGGAAGAAACTAAATAGACATGTTTGGGGAAGTGTTATTTTGTTTGAATATTCTTGAAAACCCCCATACCTTTTCCCCTGTTTATTAAAATAACAAAAAGATTTCATTCTATTTTTATAACTTCTGCCTCAGCAAAGTATTTTTCCTCAGTTTTACTCTTATAAGAACACACTACCACAGGTTATCAATCCTTTTTGAATAACCTTTGATAAGATTTGCCTTTTATCTGCTAAGGTGGTAGTTTTACAGGGAAAGCAGGGTTGAGCAAGTGGAAGGGAGGGGGCAAGGGTGCTATAGTAGGATTAAAGGAATGCTGTTACTCCAGACAGGAAGAAAGAAAAGCAGGCCTGATCTGGCCCTCACTCCACACTACCTCTCATAGATTCATTTGAGGGTCCAATTTGTAAACTAGCTCTTAGGTGTGGCTTCTGTCTTTTACTTTCTGGTGGTTTTAATACAGGTTTCCTGAAACCAGAAATATAAATGTTTAAACAAGCAGCGAGTATTTACAGTAGAGTTGGGAATCATTCATTTGGCCCTCCAAATGTTGTTGAACCTCAAGTCCTGTCTGCCCTAGTCAGCATAACCAATGATGAAGAATGCTGGGGGTTGTGCATTGTTCATGCTCCTGAATTACAGCAATAGGTAGAGCTAAATATCTGTGTGGACATTTTTTAAGCTCTAGAAAATTCTTGCTTAAAGGATTATGTAGGTTAGAATCAGTTCCTCTGATCTCTGATTGCTATTCCTTAAGTATTACTATTCTGATTATGATTTATTTAACTTAGGCCCTTTTCACACGCGGGCAGCGGAACGGAGCAAGCCATGCCAAAACGGGGCTTACCTTGTTCCGTTGCTGCGCACAGCATCCCGTTTCGCTGCTCCACACATTTGCAGCATTCGGCGGCAGCGCTCGGCAGCGCCCAAAATGGTGGATTTTGACTGGCGGAGCCTCTCCACCAATCGGAGAAGCTCACCAGCCAGAAATCCCGCCCCCGCCCGATTTGCAGGGATGCCCTTTCGCGCACCCGCAAATACACACGGGTGCTGCGACGGGGCTGGACGGGGCTGGACGCCCCGTGCCTTTGAAAAGCCGCATAAAATGTGGTTTTTCAAAAGCACGCGACGGCGCCACTTGCGGGCGCCTGACCGCGGATTGGCGTGTGGATTTACTCATAAGTAATCCACCCCAATTCACGTAACGGTGTAGACAACCTCCGTGGAGGTCGATCTACACCGTTTTTTTAACCCCATGTGAAAAGGGCCTTAGTCCAGTTTTATACTTCATGAAATCAAGAAATTGGTGGCACCCTCTTCTCAGGGAAGTAAAGGATCAATATACAGAAATTTGGTTAAAACAGCTTTTTAAAATATTTTTATTGTAAGAAATATAAACAAAATTAGATTGAAAAGGAGGTATTAAAAGAAGTCATTAGTAGATATAATATAATTCCAAAATATAGCACGTCTTTTGGATAAAATGATTATATACAGCAAACTTTCAGAATCATTACAGAAAAGAGGTTTACTTTAAAAAAAAAAGCATGACTGCACAGTGCATCCTGGGCATTAATATAAGTATAAAAAGTGCTTTATATATTCCTTTAATCCTTAGCAGTGATCAATAGATACAGTGGTAGAATATCAGCAGTTTTCAGTTGAACTGAACAGAAGTGAGCTTTACTGTCCAATTAGAAATATTGGCTAAAATTTACCCTTCTGTTCTCAGTTTAATTGTCTCTTTATCCAAGGGGAGCTCAGGTGCTTACAGAGATGAAATCATTGCAATATGTTCCCAGAGGGCTACTGGTTATCATTACTTGTAACATGCACAGAATACTGCTAGAAGCCAGTTTGCCACATGGTAATGTGTAGTTCGTCTCCAGCTTCTGTAGCATGCTAAAAAGGTCTTGCCACACAATATGAGACTATATGAATATACACTTGGGGGTCTTGGCAGTTATTTTCTTGTGCTGCATCTCAAGTTTTCATTTCTTTATCTCTTTATTCTGTAAGCCTACCTCAGGCAGCCTTCTTCTGAGGGAATCTAAAGGGAGCAGCTTTTTAAAGATGCCATTGCTTACCACTGCTGCCTCTTGGTTCTCTTTGCTATTATGTTTATGTCTCTCCTCACTTCCATGCAAATAGTACACAAAGCCCATGTTCAGGATAATCTCATGATATATATGTTTTAAAACCTCATTTCATTATTCTGCAGAATTTGAAATACAAGACGTACCCACCTTCAATAAAGAGTGAACAATTCTCATAGAACTGGGTTTCTTTATTGAGGTACTTAACAGTTACCAGTAAATTTGAATTATATGTGCTGTCATTCCAGCAAAACTAAGGGCTTTTCCGCACTTTGGGGGGGGAAATGGGGCAGTCCATTACTCACCAGACTGGCACGTTCCCCCCCGACAATCCACAACGGTCCAGAGCAGCGTGCGCCCGTTCTACACACTCTCTGGCGACGAAAATGGAGGCTTCCAGTTGGCGGAGGCTCTCCACCAACTGGAGAAGCTCACCAGCCGGAAGCCCACCCCCGGAAGATCTGCAGACTCGCACTGGCGCGAGCCTATAGATCTATACTTTACAGAGCGATGGACTGGGGCACGCCATGCTATTGAAAGTCCTCTTTTAATCGGTCTTTCAATAGCATGGGTGACCACCAGTTCTGGGCATTCCGGAGCGGGCCGAAGTCCGGACAAACGGTAAGTAGTCCGAACTCAGTTCACCCCCTGCGAACATCCTCGCGGGAGGACGCACCGCCCCCTTTTAAAAACCAAGTGCGGAAAAGTCATAAGTTTACCTCTTGGTTGGCAGGCAAATATACTGTATCAATCTGTTGGGGAAGAAAAAAATATACCCCCAAAATGCCTCAAAAATAAATTTTTAAAAAAGTAGAGAAGAAGAGGAGTATTAAACATGATACCATTCACAAGTAAAAAAATTCTGAGAACTTGCAAACTTCTTTTGTCGGTGAAACAACATAGTTAGGAAGATATTTTCTGGACTAGCAATGTGAAGTGCCCACAGCAACAAAAATAGTGCATTTGGAGTTCATTTACTTTAAAATGTAAAGGTACTTGTTGTGCAGTTGACATATATGTGACATAACAGTTCTAGAAGTAAACAATCTGTTGTGTCATGGTTTATCTGTGACAACAACAAAAGATTAGATAGAGCTTGCAACCGTAGCATGTGTCACACAAAAGTCTATGCAGAATTATTACATTTTATAACTTCATGGCAGACAAAATACTTACATAAAGAATGTTATTGTTACTTTCTCTTTCTATAGTGATAACACCTACATCAGAAGTGTCAGGCACTACCATTTCCAAGGCTACATATTTCAAACATCAGCTAACCATGTTTGTAACTGAACCAAGGGTTTGTAAAACTCTAGATTCAGGTTGACTAAAGGGAGATGTTATTAAGAATATTCAGCTCCTCATGATTGTTCAGTTTCCAAAAATAAAGGTGTTTAAATAGGCCATCTAAATAGCCACTAAGGACATTTCCACATGTTACCTTATCTCATTGTCCTCCCGTCGCAATCCTGGCAGCACAGACTGGAAGGGAATGCAACAGGAATGCTTCCTTCCACACCCAGCCAGCTCCCTGTGGAAGGAAGTGCAAGTGACACGCACCTTCCTTCCACAGTGCAGCTGGGCTCTTTCCCATGCTTCACTGGGGAAGGAAGCACCTCCATTGTGCTTCCTACCCTTCCACATGGTAGGTAAGGACAGGAGCATTGCAATCATACTTAATGGATTTATTCTGTTAAGTGAATATACTATGATCGTGATGGGTGAAGTGGGATGGCAGTGGGACCACAACAACCATGTGCAGAAGCACAGCCCATGGACCACTACCATCCCGTCTCCATAGTGCCATGAGGAAATGGCCTGTGTCTGGTCACTGACTGAGGTGAAGGTGCAGTTTGCTTTTAAAATGTTCAGATGTATTTGGGGTCAAAATGACTTGACAAATAGAATTAGTCAATATTGTTCAACATGGACTCTGAAAATAGCTTTGATGGAAAATGAGGTGGATGGAGTCACAAGATAGGTTTTTTTACAAAAAAAATAATAAATGGTGTCTCCATGTAAAACAATTCCTAATGTCCTGATTTCTAGAGGCCTCATAGACCAGGCTAGGTGGTCCTCTGAGGAAAAAAATAAGCATTTTTTTTTCATATCATTCAGCTTGGTGTAGTAACTATAGGTGCTTGAGCTGTAGTCTTGCTCTATTACTCCCTGAGAGCTTTTTTCATCTGCTATTGTGGCTGATGTAAATCCAGATGAGTCCAGAATACATTTTGAGAGCAGATGATACATCTATCTTCCTAAGGTTAAGCAAGCCTTGGTTTGGTCAGTGCTGGGATGGGAAACTGCCTTGGAGCTCCATGTATGTCACTTTTAGCTTTATGGACGAAAGACCGGGAAAAAAAGTTTATTTAAAGTATATTTAAGTATACTTAGGCCCTTTCTACAGCACCCTCCCATCGTGTCATGAGAATGGGAGAAGGACGGGACCACAATGACACTTATGTCGTCGTGATCCCACTCCTCTCTCATCCCCAGGCAACTCAATCGCAGATTAAACCATTAACCGGTTTTTCCCATCAATGACCTGTGATTGCATTACCATCCCACATTTACCTGTCCTGTGGAAGGGCAGGAAGCACGATAATGGCCCTTCCTGCCCCAGTGCAGCATGACAAAGTACCCAGCTGCTCTGCGGAAGGAAGCAGCGTGTCCATCACGCTCCCTCCCTCCCCTGCAGGGAGCTGCTCCCCTGCAAAAGGGAATGCTGCTGTCGCGCTCCCTTTCTGGCAGAGCCACTGCTGGGATCGCCACTGGACACTGCCACAAGAAGGTAAGCTGCAGAAAGGACCTTAAATAAATGCAATAAAGATTAGTCCTCCTCTTCTTTTACTAGAAACTAAACATTTTGCCCTTACACTGTACTACCTTTTGACAAGAAAAAGTGGAAGTGGGTGAGTGTGTTCATGCCAGAACTCTACCTTTCTTCTTGCTGTTGGTAGGCTTGTTCCACTGAGCCTCTTGTCATACCCAACATTGGTGCAGCTCTGCTGCTTGTCACCAGTGCTTGAGCCACAGCAGCCACTGTTTATGACAGAGCTGCCAAACTCACATCCACCTCAGTTGCCCTCCTTTCCCCTGTCGTCCTGGTCGCCTGTTATATGATGAAAAGAGTAGCAAGGGAAGGAGGATGAGTTTTGTGGTATATGTCAGCATCATATTGGATTTCGGCCAAAGGGTGAAAAGTCTCTTAGAAATGGGATAGACTCCTTCCTATCACTATAAAATTGGATATCTTTTTTTCAAAAAATACATAAGCTCTGTGTTTCAGACAAATCAGGTAGGATATGGCTACATTAAGACTAATATGAAAATTTTGGCTGGAGGACTGATTTCTTTCAGTTTCTTACCAGATTTTTCCAAAAGAAAAAATGAATACCCATCAAGTATTCTGCCATTTCATATGTGTGGTGAAAATTAGTTTAAAACTTAGTAATCTTAAAATTCTGTTTTACTTAATGGCAACAGTTTTGTTATTTGCAACTAGTGAAAAATGAGAGACAATTCACTTACTTTCTGTCATGCATTAAAATGGCTTTTAGGCTGTTTCCTGATAAGGATGAGGTAGCAAGCAGTCAGTAGCACAAGAAGCAGAGTGGCAGCAGCACTGGCCAGTCAGGAGTAGAGATCAAGAGAGAGAGAAATTGGGAGTACAGGTAGTAAACCTATAACAGAAGTGTTTATTTTCTACATATGTACAATCTAAAGTGTAGTCTTGAGCTGGCCTTGTCCGAATTAGTTGTTTTTGCATGTACTTAGTCGTCTGCTTCTGACACAATTGCAGACTAGATAGTGTTAAGCTGATTTGTGCTGGCTTGAAATCATGTAGACAGTTGTGATGGCAATGACGAATTTGCAAGCACGTGTAGTAACTTAAATGAACACTTTTGTGTGTGTGTGTGTAGGTTAGCAGTCATACACAAAGCTATACTTATTGACTCTGTGAAAGATCACTTAGTACACTTACTGTTATGGAGGTAATATATTGTTACTTCTATGTTATTATTTATTTAAAGATCCCTAACTTTTTTTCAGGGTGTAACAGCCTTCACAAAACAGTGTACATATTCAGGATAACATTATAAAATCATAAATTTTATAGTTGAAGAACACATGCTCCTTAAAAATGAACAGCTCTCCAAAGCACAGATTGAAATAAAAGTATAAGATTATTTTTTAAAAAAATATATACTAGCAATAATAGAGCCATTTGGAATTCCAGAGGTGCAAGGCCATTCACAAAAAAGCCCTGTCTCATTCCTGTCCATCTAAATTAAATGGGAGACCAAGCAGCAGAACCCCAGACACTGTATCTGACACATACATATTCATAGAAGTGCAGGTGATCCTTGAGGGAATCTGATACCTAACTATTTAGGGCTTTAAAGCCAAAACCAACACTTTAAAGTGGGCTTGGAAACAAATAGATAGCTAGCATAACCAGTACATAATCAATTGTTGTTGTTTGTTTAATGTGTTCTATCTGCTTGCTACCCACAAGTATCCTTACAGCTGCATTCTTTGCCCACTGATATTTCTGAACAGTTTTTGAAGGTAAACTTGCATAGAGCATTGAGTAATCCAGCCAGTTTGGGTGAATCCATGGCATGAGTCACTGGTCTGCTTTCTCCAGGTAGGGCTAAAATTAGTGAAACTGCTGAAGGAGATAAAACACTCCTGCCCTGCCATTTATGCCACCTGTTCCTTCATAGACAGAGCTGCATCAGAATTACCCCAGGCAATGTTCCTGACTTTTTGGAGAAGTGCAAGAAGTGATTTTACAAACCCACAGAACTGCCACCTTGCCAAGATTTTTTAAAAATAATTTTTATTCATTTAAAAAAAAACAACCAACCCAGTGATTAACATGAAAAAGTAGAACAACAAAACAAAAACATTGACAGTGACTATATAAGACGAGCTACGTTTTCATGGTCTTGAAATGTGAACATAAGAGCAATGGACTAAATTGAAGACTTGTATCTCTGATACATTTTAATCATTAGGCAGACTATGCAGATGACTAAGGAGTAATAATAATCCCATTCTTTACAAAAGTTAGGTTATTGAATTGCCACTTCATGTGCAGTGCCCTGGATTGCAAAATAACAGTCAAATTAAATTTTGCCATTCCTCCCACAAATATATACAGGATTACTGTAGTTCACATTGTTTCTTCTCTTTGCTTTTTTAAAGGAAATCATTTAGTTGAAGAGAACAACTAATGCTCTTACAAATGCATTTATGAGCTAAGATGAAAGCATGGAAGGTTGAGGGCAATAGTATACATGTCTAAAGAGTCAGCATGGTATAATGGTTTGAATTGTGGACTAGTACTTCAGGAAACCAGGGTTCAAATTCTTACTCAGCTGTAGAAATCCACTGGGTGACCTTTAGGGAACTCACACACTTTCAGTCCAGAGGAAGACAAGGGCAAACCTCTCAGAACAAATCTTTCCATGAAAAGCACATGGTAAATTTCCCTTAAGGTCACCGTAAGTCGGAAACTAATTGAAAGCACACAGCAACGACAACACATATCTACTCAGAAGACAGTTCAGTTTGGTGGGGCTTTACTATCAGATAAAATTTTATCTATAGATATAAGATGAAAAGCCTATCTCTGCATCTTACAGTAAGATCCATTGGCTGAGAAGACATGTGCGAAACTGTTCTGTAAAGTTAGTTATATTTTTTTGAAGTCCTGATTTTACAGTTATCCTTGGTTGTTTTTTCCGGTACTCTTCTTCATTGTGTACTCAATGTTTTTCCAACATGGTAATGCTTATGTAGAAATAATTTAACACACAATGTTTAAAACACATAAAATCAAATATTAGTATGTTCATATTCTGACTGTGCTCACATTATGTACAAATAGTTTTAATCCATGCCTTCTAAAGGTAGAAAAATAGAAGGCGTTTAATAAAAAAAAATAAAAGTAACAGGTTATTTAGACCCAAATCCAGCAAATTTCTTAAAAAGGTAACTTTCTGCACTTTACATGTGCCATTAAAATGAAATTTTAAATTCTAAAAATTATTTCTTGATACTGCTAGAGTTTCATAGGAAAAAAAATCAAGAGAGTTAATACCTGATACTGTCTCTTCATTTTTTTTCCTGATGCACACATTAATATTCTTTACACAAAAACCTTCAAATATTGCCTGCTCTAGTTCATTCTGCTACTTAATTTTCATTATACTTTATGTATAATATGTATGTATAATAATTCTTTATTCCAGTTCTGATCAGAAAGCTTTGTAGTAAACTGTGAAATAAATCAACCTAATGTTCCCTGCTATGAATATAGCTATGTCAGTATTTAAACTATTACTCTCTGAAATGTTTTTACGTTGTTTTACATTGTAATGATGCTACTATTTCACTTCACTGTGTTACATATGATTATTTCAGTTAGTAAGCATTGTAAAAATTAGTGTTTAAGTGTGCCCACAATTCCAGTGGTTATTTGTAGCTATGTGTTTTTTAAAAAAAATCATTGTGTGATAATATATTGAAGTAGATTTCTGTAAATTGAATGCAATTTTGGATTGAACAATATTTTTGATCTATAGTTTTTTCAATATTTTTCTAAAAGAGACAGATTACCAAAACTGCATGCTTAGTTAGTGATTTTATGTCTATAATGTAAACTTGCCTTTAGCCTCAAACTGAAAATAAAATGGCGCATATCACTAGTGTATTGTAAATATTAGTTGGTAGAAATGAAATATAGGTATAATGAACTCAAGTAAATCAACAACCAGAAGACTTCTATACATGCATGCATCATATGTGTATGTTTGTGTGTGTGTGTAAAAAAGCATTTACAACTACTGATTTACTACAATATATTGATAACGCATACACACACACACAGTGATATCAAGATTATAAAAAGCAATATCATGCTGCCGGTCAGGTATATTAGGTATATTGGTGTGATAAAAAGCAATCCAGACGTATGAATCACAGCATTGCTGTGCAAGAACTTACATTTCTACTTACCCAAATCTAGTCATCTCTTTTAATATGTATGTATTTATTAATTTTAACACAAAGTAACTTAAACACAAACTGACATTTTTAACCTGGACTAAAATTAAAACACAGTACTAAAACACTAAAATAAAAACACTGAACACTAACTCACTAAAACACTAACTTACTAAAATACAAAGGGACTTTGACCACCCCCAAACCAAACTGTAGAGAAAGAAAAAAAGATTTTAAAAGGGAAAAAATATTATTATACCATTACAGATCAAACTAAGCAATCTTACTAGAATTACTAGTAACCATCCGCAGATTATTGCATTGTTAGATTTCTTATTGCTCAAAAAGTCCACAGATAATTCCAGATCTTTCAAAAAAAAAATCTTCAGTTGGTGTTTCCTTTAAAATGCATGTTAGTTTGGCCATTTGGGATAACTCAGCAACCTTAACAATCCATTCTTGTATCATCAGTGCTTCAGTCTGTTTCCAGGTTTGAGCAAACAGCATTCTTGCAGCTGTTATCGTATAACGAAGAAGTAGTCCATATTTACTAGCCAGTTCCTTATTCATAATACTCAGCAAAAAGTATTTCTGGTGACATTATAAAATCCACCTTTACATTTTTTTTTGAATTAATGTATAAATCTCACATCAGTTACTTTTTGCCTCCTTAAATCTTTAGTCATCTTATTCATATTTAGCCACTGATTTCTCTACCATCTCTGAAAAATCTCCCCTTGCTCCTGCACAAGTTCTCTCCATCTGTCTGTGTGCATCTTAACAGCCTTCATGATACATTTTATAGTGAAATATCCTCCAGATGTAGGACTGTATCCTTTTCCTTACTTCTGTCTCTGCACAGTTTTCAGACCTGTCGCTGCTCAGCACTCAGAACCACACTGGCTTGTTTTGTCAATAACCATTTATTTGTTGCTGGAGTAGTAGCAACCATTACATCTGACCTCCCTGTTTCATCAATTATGGATAGATTATTGGATGTGAACATCTGCAAGAGCTTGCTGTTGAATTCACCTCCTGGCTTGGATTAGATAAAGTATTAAACTGTTGTTTATTGTCAAGCCAAACCTCTACTGGGAAGCCGGGGAATTCCAAGACCAGCAGACCCCCATCAGCAAGCACCAAAATTGTTTACTATTGCTTCTGCTTCCCATAAGATTTTTGGCATTTATTATTTACACTTATTACTGGTTGTTATAACATACTTGATAAAAGCTCTTGGCAGGCATCGTATTTTGAGTCATTGTCACAGCTGTCAGGGTAGAAGGGATGCATAAAATTGTTTTTCACCTCTTATATCACCTCTACTGGATAACAGATATAGCTTCTTCAGACAGTTGTACCTTTCTGTTTTAAAGAAATATTATCCATATGTGCTTGTCGAGATGTATGTCTTCCAATTTTTCACTTAGAAAGGTTCTGTACAGAACTTTTATATTTATTTACATAAATTAAACTTGTTTTTTCAGTGACCTGAGTTTCAATAGTTTTCAATAGTTTCAGTAGTTTTATAGTTATTTTTACCAGACTAATGCACAAAATTGTCAAAAATTTATACATAGCTATTGCAGAAATAAATTTGTTGTGTAAATAGTTTGTTCTTTATCAGTATTATTGAAATTGGGGCATAAAAATACTGAAAGAATCAATGTAGTAAGGAAAAAAAGAAATGCTGAGAGAAGTATTATTTTAGCACAAAAAGTTATCAACTTTATTTTAACCCACATATTTTGCTTTGTCATATTGACAAAAATCAGAATAATGCTTCCATGCAGACAATATGAAAAGAAACGTTGATAATCTTAACATATTAACCATTAGCATTTAGAGCTATATTCAGCCAAGAGGTGAATATTAAGTAGGTCTAATTTTTAAGGTTGCTTGAATTGGGTGGCTCCTATGTCAATCTGGCAAATTTGGATTGGATGGCTAGAAGCATTAGTTGAAAAGTTTATCACCTCATGCTCCTATTCACAAATAAACATGTCAGTTTTTCACCCAGATATCACCCTGATTTAGAGCTGGCATGGTGCAGTGGTTTGAGCATTGGACTACACATCTGGAAACTAAGGTTCAAATCCCTGCTTGACTGTCTCAGTCTTAGGGGATGGCAAAGACAACCCCTTCCAAACAACTCTTGCCAAGAAAGCCCCATGATATGTTCACCTTGGGTCACCATAAGTCAGAAACAATTTGAAGGCACCCAAAAACAACAAACTCAAAGAAGCCATGAATGTAACCCATTCAAACTCTAAGGTCCTCACATTTGGAATATCTGGCATGGAATTCCAACCCCTATCATGTTATAATACCAGAACTGTGTTAGCAATCAAGAATAGAATGCTACATTTCTAGAATTCCAAAACATCCACCATTCTACAACAAAAAGAATTCTTGTTTTGAATATTCTGATACAATACCACTGACATTTTATCAGTTCTTGGGTATTCTTCGTGAAACATACAGTCGGCCCTTCACATTCATGAGGGTTGGGGATGCAGGACACCCGCAAAAGTAAAAAAAATTGCAAATACTGAACCTGGAAAATGAAGCTGCCGCTGGCTGCAGCAGAAGCTAGTCCAGGTCCTCACCCCCACTATTCTTGTCCTGCTTCTCCCCCTCATCTCCCATCTTCCAAAAAGACATCTACTCCAACCTCACTTCCTGTACACATCAGAAAATAAACACATCTCTGTGATTTTCAGAGAAGGGAAACACAGATCCATATGAAAGATACCAGCAGCAATTGTGGTCCAGCATTTTTCAGTTCTTCTGCTGCCCACTCCCCCCCCCTTGGAAAAGCCATGAATGACTTAAAGACATACAACAACAAATAACAAGGCATTTTATTTAATTTAAATGTAGGGATGGCTGAATTTGATGAGACATTTATCATGTTTTCGGTCCATATGGCTCAATTTTTTAAAAACCTCATGGTCATGAAAGGAAGACTGATAGCAAGTGCAAGAGTCTAACTGGGATAGTAGTAGGCCCCAAAAGTTAAATTCTTTTCTCTTTGGCATGATCTATGCAAAGTCAACACAAAAACAAATGACTTATTAAGGTTTGCCCTCATTTCCTCAACTCCCATCATAAATATACAGGATAGAGCAACATGTTTTTGAACCGTAATCAAAAATAGGGAAATTGATAGGCCTACCATGGTTTGTTGTTTTTCTGTTATGTGCCTTCTGGTAATTTCCAACTTACGGTAACCTTCCTCTGAGTCTGAAAGAGCGTGACTTGCCCACAGTCACTCAGTGGGTTTCCATGGCTGAGTGGGGATTCAAACCCTGGTCTCCAGGGTGATATTCCAACACTCAAACTACTACAAACAACAGTAGCCTGTTATTAATGAAATTCAGGCCTATTCCAATAAGGTTTATATTAACCAAGAAGTCAGAATAGATATAAATGTGGTGTCAGGATAGCTACAAATGTGAATTCCTGGTTGCATTAGCTCAGAGCCCATACTCACTGGCTGAAAGTAGTATGGAGATTAAGGAAAACATGCCCAAACACAACCTCTAGGAAGAAGAGGGAGGATGGAGTGAAAAAGAAACACCCATGTGGATCTGAAGTCCTAGGAAAAAGTTCTTATTCCAAGAAACATTTCAAGTTGGAAGAAGGGAAATGCAGGTACAATTTGGACAAAACATGGGACTTTCTGATCTTTTAAATCAGTGCAGATGAGCCCTCACCCTGTAAATTATTGGTAAGAAAAGTTCCCTGCAACTGCCTGTGGCCCTCCGGGGACTTTTTTGCGGGCCTCAACATCTAAAGTTTGTTTTGAAAAAATATTTCAATGCCCTATAGGTGACATGAGGGCAATTTCACCCCTTTTTGCACCATAGGCAATTTTAGGCTCAAGAGAACCCTGTTTTCTAAAAGGAAGTCACCCAGAAGTTCTTGGGTTGTAAAAAGGGAGAAAAAATGGTTAAAATGTTCCTCACTTTCTCTTGTGGTCATCTGGGAAGCAAAAAAGTATTTTGTGTGTGTGTGTATGTGTGTGTGGAGATGATGTGACAGAGATGTGGATTTCTAAACCCTCTAAGAGTTGCTGATCACTGCTATAAATGGATCAGAAACTTTATGCTTTCAGCACATGATTGCATGGAAACATGTACCATTATCAAGAGACATCTCAGAGGACCTCCAAAAAGCAGTTGTAGTTGCTCACAGTATAGAAAGGGTTACAAAAGCGTTTCTTAGGATTTCAAGCTGTATCAATTACCATCAGACAGACAATCTTGAAACCAAGGAAGCTGAAGACCACAGTTATTCTACGGAGGAGTGATTAGGCTACCAAAATATTTGCAAGAACAAACAGGCATATTATCCAGAAAGTCACAAAGAATCCCAGCGTAATACTGAAAGAGCTTCAAGTCACTCTTACTATGGATAAAGTGAATATTCATGACTCAGTGATTAGGAAGAGACTGAACAAGAATGATGTTTGTGGGAAGATAGCCTGGAGTAAACCACAGCTCTCTAAAGGAGGAGGAGGAGGAGGACGAGGAGGAGGATTGCTGCATATTTGATTTTTGGTAAAGATCTCAGAGATGTCCCTAGGACATCTTGTACAATATTCTGCAAACAGATAAGCCAAGCCAAGGTGAAAAATATTAAGTTCTCCACCCCACTTCAAAAACAACAGTGAATTTGATCAGAGAATTTCAAATTGTCAATCGTGGTGGTGGAAATATGATAATATGGACTGTTTTGCTGCTGCAGGATCTAGGCAGCTTGCCATCATGGTCACAACCATGAATTTTGCAATGTATCGAAGCTTCTGAAGGTTAGTGTCAGAGTGCCAGATGAGTGTCAGATGATCTGTCAGAGAACTGATGTTGTAGTAAAAGTGGATCATGCAGCAGTAGAAAGATCCTAAACATAGAAGCAAATCTACCAAAGAATGGCTGCAGAAAAAGAACTTCTGTATTTTAAAATGGCCTGTTCAAAGTCTGGACATGAATGTCATTGAAGTGTTTCAGTAAGACCTGAGGTGAACTATATATACGAAGAAGCCCTTGACTGTCATTTAACTGAAACACTTCCATCAGGAGGAATGGACCAACATTTCTTTAAACCAACTGAAAAACTGACCACACAGTTATACATTGCTGCTCAAGGGGATGCCAAAAAGGTACTGAATCTAAAGGTTCATATGCATTTTTACACAAGGTTATTGACTGATGAATCAATTGTGGGTTAAAAATCACATTATGATTAGATATTGACCACTAAATGAATTGTAGATAAACACATGATTTGTTCAATCTGGTTATCTAGTATTCTATATAATTATGCAGTTTAGGATCTAATGAAATTTTAATTAGAAATATGTGACAATTTTAAGTGTTTCACTGACTTTCATACCACTCTACAATCATCTGCTACTTGAGTATTATTTCAAAAAATTATGAGTGATGGGTAGTTATTTACAAAAGAATTTGTTCTCTTTTGCACCTGTTTCACTAAATAATTTAGTAAGTCCAAGATAATTGAGTAAATTATGATATGAATACTTTGTATATGGAACTGTGAAACTTTGTTACTCATTGTTTTCCATATAAAACTCTATTTGTACGGATTGTATATGATACCAATTTGCTAGATTCCCTTGTCATATCTCTAATATATGTGGAGTGGGACAATAATAAAATGAGAGTCAAGAGTCTTGCATTTATGTTGCAAGATATGTGGACTCCTCATATGTAATTATGGGCTATAAGCAGGTTAAAATATGCAGTGGATCTAGTAGATGTGAACTTTTCTATCATCCCTTTATTCCATACCCCCGTCTCACCAGCATCCTGAAAATGCTAAACGGAAGGATAAGGGACTCCTTGGAATAGGAATGGGCAAAGTTTAGGCGGTGTAGCCCTTTCCTGGTCAGAGGCTAGGCTGCTACCGCTCCTTGCTGTCCTTTCACTAGCAACCGACAACCTTTCTGTTTAAGCAGGATTGTAAAGTGTAAGCAGGGAGATATGTCCTTTATTTTTTAACTTTTGTATGCCTTTTAAATGATTTTATATTGTTTTAACTTGATGGTTTTTAATTGTTTTTGAATGTTTATTGTTGCGTTTTTAATGGATGTTTTATGTGAGCCACCTGGGGTCTCATTCCATGAGAAAGGTGGCATAAAAATGAAATAAATAAATAAATAAATAAATAAATAAATAAATAATCAATCAATCAATCTGGCACATGGTGCTTAAGCAATCAGTAGATTAGAAGAAACCAGCTTCTATGCTGCGTGAGGTTCCTGGCACCACTGTTGTTTCCTAGAATTCTAAAAGTCCTCCCCAGGCCTGAGACCCCTCCAAAGGAGGAGGAGAATGCCCAAACTATTAAAAAAAATCACTTTGGTTCTCTGGGGTGTTGAATATCTGCAAAAGAGTCCTTCTCCTCCCTCCAGAAACAAAATCAGCCATAAACAAAAAGTGATAATAACTTCCAGCATTGTTGTCAGATGCTCATCAGCCCAGGGGAAGGGGGATGACCCATTAGGAGCTGTGGGGATGAAAAAATCAGCAAATTTTCTTCAGTTATCTACTCCAGGGTTAAAGATATGAGGTCAGTGTCATTAAAAACAAATGGATGTATTCAAGAAGACATTGAGGCATCAAGTTTCAAAACCTGAAGACATTTTATTTAGTGCTGGAGAAACAGAAGGTGAATGAAGTAAACTAATTTCAACAAAAATCAAATGTGGATTTTCCCCCACAAGATTTCAGTTGTGTTTCTTCAGAAATCAGTATAGTTTATGCATCTATGTTAGATGTATAGGAAAGACCAAGTGTTTTTTCCCCCCACTGCCAGTTAGAAGTCTGTGTGCTTTTGCAAAACTGACCATTTTACTTCCTCCCCCTCACATCATTGTGTCCACCAACACCTCCACTGCTTCAAGAAAAATATCTTTGGAAGCTGCCTCCCAGTATGATCTTCAACCTGTTACTACAGCACTTGTCACAATGTATTAGTGCATAATGGCTTTGACTAATGTTGCGTTTGATTGTCTGAACCATGTTTAAGAACTCTAAATGAAGCAAAAGCATCTTTACTGCTCTCTGACTGTGTAAGGTCTAAGCAGCATTAAATTGTTTGAAATCAAAATAGATAAATTTCTTAAAGCATTTGAGGGTGATTTACAAGAGAAGAGTTTAAAAAGAAAGGGTTGTACATAAGAGCGTATATGTATTTGGTGCTATTATTTTTTGAAATGAAGTTCCTCATAAAGTGGGTATAATATTATTCTTTTGTTATCCTGAATGACAGTTTTTCAAACCACACATTCATTTGCTTCTTCAGTTTTACTTAAATTTGTCTGCTTATAAATATGGCATGATTGGCGTCTTAGATTTCAGGATATAATTCTGTATTTTGCAATTCCCCCGCACACTGAAACCTATAAGCATCAATTAAAGTAATGACATAAAATAATGTGACATATTACTGTATAATGACTAACAAAACCTGCTAATATGGTGTGATCCTATTCATTGAAATCTTGTGCTCATTTTGTCAGACTCACAATAGAGCTTTAAAAAATAAAGGAGGTGCTGTGTTCAAAGTAAGAAGAAAAACAAGGAAACAGAGGAAGGGTTTCCATCTTTTGGGAGTCCTTTAGTGGTGTTTTCCTGTAAGGCAGGAGATTAAACTATATGTCCCTTATGGTTCCTTTCAACTCTGTATTCTTGAAAGGTACCTGAAGGCTGCTGCTCAAACGATTCAAAATAATCCTCTCCTTTCAGCTTCATCGATTATCTGTAATCGATTATCCTTGACTCTCTAAGATTTTGCATGAAGAGAATGGGGAAAAAATACTCACACATGGCTTCAGTATCAGTACTGGTAACAAAGTTATTAACATTAGTATTATCTTTGACATCAGTACTATAACCTCAGTTTTGATCTTAACTCAGAGCCACCAGGAATCATCTGTCCTAGCAATACCTTCAACATTTTCAGCACAGAACTCTACTCCAACTCCTGCTCTTGCCTACAGACAATCACTGTCTCAATATGCTGTCTCCATTCTTCATCTGATTAGAAGTGTGTGACTCAGTCATCTAACCTGGAGGACTGGAAAAAAAAGAGACAAGGAAAAAGAAAAGGGCAGGCACAAGTCCAAAGATAAGACACATCTGGATTCACCCTTTTCTATGCTTTCTTCAATGCTGATATTACCAATAATCTCTTCAGTCGCCTCAGTACCCTCTGCAGAAAATCTCAGAACCAAGAATCAATCTGTAGTACAGAGGAACATCACACTAATTTATATATAGCCCAGCTCTCAATATTGAATCCAGATTCTTGGCTTTGAACTTAGTTCTAATGGTCATTCCATGATATAAATAAATATAGAACTTGAACTGAATCGGATCAGCAATTTCTTCATATGACTTGCAACCTATGATTTCTCCATATATACCTCAACGTTTTGCTTGGCACTAGGATGGCTAACAATGACTGAGGGCCTTTCTGTACTAAACTGTGCTACTATTCCACTTTCAGCATCCTATGGAATCCTGGGACTTGCAATATAGGGAGGAGCCTTTAGAATTCTCAACCAGAGAATTCTTTGCCCTCAGTTAACTACAAACTCCAGAATTCCACAGGATGGTAAAAGTGGAATAATAGCACTATAACAATGCAGTGCAGAAAGGCTGTTACTCTTTCCAGTTCTTTGGAGATCTTTGCTGCCAGTGCTTCACAGTTCTGCTCAGTAACCAAATTTTGTTTCAAAACTGATCTCCATATTGATGGGAATTTTCCAGTGTTAGCTCTCATTTCTCACTGAGAGGTCGTTAATACCAGGAAGATTCCCTTTATATTTCCATATCTTTTTAGAAACAGCATAGACTTAGGCCATCATGGAAAAAATCTCCACACTCTTAGTTGTCATACCCAGCTACAACCACCATTGTGGTGGAAGCTCTCAATCAAAGCATAGTCTTAAATCCCATTCTGTTCTATCTGAGAGGGGCATAGATTGGATATCTTTAGCTGTTATTGTTCTCTTATAACAGAAGAATAACAAGTGGAGAACATGTAAGTCAGCTAACCAGCAATTCTTTTGGCAAAAGATCTTGGCTTTTATCCTCTTTAAAAAAAAAATTAAAAAATTATATTTAAATTCTATGGGGATGTTCTTCAGGTTGTATTTTGGCACAATGATTGGTTCACTGCTCTTCTTTAGCTTTACTCTAGTTTTTGATATTAGCAGTTCATGGTCTGTGCCACAATCTGCTGTTTTTTCAGAAAGAATAGAGCTTCGAGTCTATTTGATTTCTCTGTCAGCCCTCAGATGGTGCCCATGCATACCATTGGCTCTTTGATAGCCTGAATAATGTGTTTGCAATGAACTAACTGTTGGACTTGCAAAATTCAATCCATCATGGTCCTGGTTCATGTCCTGATCCTGGGCTAAATTCTCCTAAAATCTTTGGCTTTGCTCTGTTTCTTACATTTGCATTCCAGTTGACTATGATTATTAACATGTCCTCCATCATAACAGAATATGGAGAAAGGAAATGGTTTCAAAATGACAAAGGGATCAGGCAAGGCTGTGTTTTATCACCCTATCTGTTTAACTTGTACACTGAAAATATCATTTATCAAGCGGGATTAGACTCAGAGGAAGGAGGTGTGAAAACTGGAGGAAAGAACATCAACAATTTAAGATATTCATATGACACCATACTATTAGCAGGAAACAGCAAAGACTTGGAACAATTACTAAAGAAAGTAAAAGCACAAAGGGCAAAGGCAGGTTTACAGTTGACCTTTAAGAAAATAAAAATAACATATGACTTACATAACTTTAAGGTAGATTATGAAAATATTGAAATAGTTAATTGTTATGAAGAACAGCAGGTTGTTTACCTGTAACAGTAGTTCTTCAAGTTATCATCTGTTGTCATGTCCTACTTCCAGAGCATGGACTCTGTCTGAAACAGACGGCATGCCAGAGGCTGGTACAGGGCATGCCAGGACCTGCTGTACAGAGAGAGGTTACAGTGCCAGAAACAGAACAGGGGGCAGTGCCAGCTCCAACAGAGAGTCCTGCCTCTTCAGATGTAGGTGAGCACTTATCTATACCCAGCTTTGCAGAGCACAGGCAGCAAGGATACCCAGCGTCATTCTCTCAGGATTTATAACTGGCAACAATCAAATCACAACTGCACTAGGCTTTAGACCTATTTAGCTGATGTCCTTCCCTACCAGGAGTTGTCAGAGCTTATCTGACCTTCCATCTTTCTGGATGCCTTGATGAATTCTTGGACTGACATTGGACACTCGCTTGCTGTGTCGGACTTTGTGTATGTTGGACTTTATTTATGACTCTGTGCTTACTGTATGGAAGTAAGTAAGGAGCCAGGAGTTATTCAGTTTGTTTAGCTTGTTTTATCAGCTGTGCAGAGACTGAGATGGGACACCTATGCACTCACTTGTCCCTCTCTCCTACCTGCTTTTTGAGGTTTTGTGTTGCACCCTTGGTAGACCACGGAAATGAGAAAAAAGTAGCTTTAGCAAGCTGGAGTTCCTGCCAAAGCTATCTAGCTCTAGAACATACTAATTATGGCTCTGCACAGGTACAAATTTCCTTTTGTGAAAGTACAGAGATGACCATTAAAAAAAACCATGGTTACAGATTCACAGTCTGTTCTTCTAAGCTGTTTAGAATTATAAATATCATTACTATTAACTTGTATTCAGACTGGAAGCATATTTGCAGCTGGTGCAATTTTTTTAAGACCAGCGTTGTATGGTTTCTGTAAAGCTGATGTATTTTGCAGTAGTTAAAGTTTCGGAGTCATTTTAAGGGTCATCCACATGTGGAGTCCATTGTGGTAGTCTAATCAGGAGGTTACCAGTGCATAACCTGCCTGGCCAGATTATCCTTATCCAAGAAAGATTAGGTTGATAGACCAGTGGAAGCTGGCCCCAGGCAGCCCAAGTCATATAGTCTAGTTGGGCATGTGATAGATGGATCTGTACATACCTTCAAGCATGTACACTTTCTCTTTCAGCATGAGTGCAGCCCCATCCAGTGCAGGTTTCCAGTTTCCAGACCAAGAAACCACAAATTCACAGAGTTTCTTTCTTTGTTGATGCTGTGTGCTTTCAAGTCACTTCCAACTTATGGCAACCCTAAGGTGAACCTATCGTGGGGGTTTTTTGGGCTCAGAGTATGCAAAGCACCCAGGGTCACCCTGTAGGTTTCCATGACTGAGCAGGGAATAAAACTCTGGTCTCCAGAGCCATAGTCCAATGCTCAAATCACTACATTTTCTTACTGGGATTCAATTTTAGTTTATTGGCCATCATGCAGACCATGACAGTATCTAGACACTATTCCAGCACATGGACTCCTCAAACAAAGAGAAGTAAATGTGACTGTCATCAGTATATTGATAGCACCCATTAGAACTTAAAAAAAAATAGACAAAGTGTGTTAGTAGCACCCAACCCCCAAACTCCTAATGGCTTCATCTAGCAGCTTCATATGGATATTACAAAGCGTGGGGAAATGGGATGGAACAGCATAATAGAGGTGGGGCTGAGTTCCCTAGTACCACGTTCTGGAGCCAGCCTTGTAGACAGAAGAGAAAGCACCATATAGAGTGCCTCCTATTCCCATACCACAGGGCTGTCTACCAAAATACCAGGATAACAGTATCAAATGGAGTTGCTCCCCCATCTTTCACCCAGAGTAGGTCATGGCTCAAGGCAACTAAATCTGTTTTCGTACGTAACTCTCACCTGAAACAACACTGAAGTGGATCCATACAATCTGGTTCTCCAGGAAAATCCATAGTTGTCTAGCCATCACATACCCAAGTTTCTGTTCCAAAGGGGAGTGTTAGCAATAGAAAAATGGTTCTCACCTGCCTCTGGAGGCTTCTTTTCAGGAGAGAATATGCAACAGGCTTCTTTAAAGCAGCAGGCACATTCCCCTTGTATTTTTAATTACCTTTTGGATGGTATAGGGTTTATTTGAAATATCTGAAAACATTCTTGAACACCACAAAAACATAACTTATTTTAGTAGTATTAAAATCAGTTCTACTGTTCAGTAGGAAAATACATCATTGTTTAAAACTTCCAAGTTGAGCATGTCTATCTGCAACTATAGTATTTTCTATGTCTGTCAAAAATACATTGTTAAAATGTTGAAAATTAATTATATTACTTTCGAAATGATCCCTAACTTTATGAATCCTGCTTTTTTTTTAATTCAGGCTAAACTTTTTATTGCTTTGAATTCCCCTTCCCACCCTTTCTCCCAGTTGTTTTCTTATTATATTCTCACCTCTTTTGAAATCTTCTCATATTTTCAGCAGCAACTGTGTCATCCTTGTTCTTCTCTGGTGTCTTACTCCCTCCATCTTCCCCTCTTTCTTCTGCTCAGGAGTTCTTCTGTCTGTTGCAGAAACTTGTGCTCCTCAGAGACTATCGCTGTACATTCTGTGGTTTTTTTGTCCCTTTCTCTGGGAATCTTTTTCTTCCTCCACTTTGCCGTTCATCTCACTTTCTCAAATTCCTCTTTTCATATCCACTGTTTCTGATATGCTTCCATTATTCTATCCATTCTCCCCATGGCTGCATTCTGCTGTTACTTTCACACATATCCATCGTGCAGTGCAAAGCAGTATACCATGAACTTACTCTTACTGCACCTCTGTCCTTCCCTCTGGTTCTTTATTGCTCATTGCACACCACAGCTGTAGCCCACCAGAAGGAGGAAAAAGTTTGGGTAACAGGAAAGGAAGCAGTCGATGAGAAGAACAATATAGTAAACAAAAATGCTATACTCCATACCCAAATTATAATTATATTTTGTTGGGAAAAGGTACTTTATATTCTCATTTAAGTTTTTTATATAAAAACCATAACTAACAGAATTACTATTAACACAGTTGGATGACAGGATAACAGGAGAAAAATACAGAAAAGAGCAAAGATTTGTCAAGTGGATAGAGCAACTCACTTATTAGAAGAGATTACAAGGTTTGTGCCATTTTAGCTCTAGAAAAAGACAGGTCAATGGTGAGATTATAGACATATATAATAGTTGTATAATAAATTATAGAGATGTCCATTGAAAATGATTGGTGTAATATCTAGGGCAGACAAAATGAAGTACTTCTCCCCAAAGCATGCACTTAACCTGTGGACCGCAGGATAGACAGCTTTCAAAGAGGATTATGGAAATGCATGGAGGGATAGCTATTATTTATTATGACCATATTGTCTGTAGTAGCAAAGGAAGCTTGCCTTGGAACTTTATCTACTGAGGAGCAATTTGCTAATATAGTCATCTTAATGACCATTGACTGCTAGAATAAATAGGTCTTTAGTCAAGCATAGCTCTTCTGTTGTTCTTATATATATCTTTGCCTTGTTGATGAAAATGAGAATGGTCAAAGAGACAATATTTTCATTTTTGAAATAACTTCCCATAATATCGGGGGGGGGGATGAAGCTTCCAGGGACAAACCCAGCTCAAGCCCAGCTCAAGTCAGACAAGTCTCATTCCAAGGTAGTATGGTGTTAACTGGCTTAACACCACTGTGAGATCCCACTTGCCATCTCTTGGTTTCCATTCCAGGAAGCGAGTTGGAACACAGATGTCTTTCATTGGGAGACAGGGGGGTTGTTTAATGCCTAGATCTGCTGGTCTGTTCCTTGGCAAGTCTTTTCAGTTATAACCAACTAATGTATATACCCGGGATTTTATTTTCTTATAGGTAACACTTGTTAGAAATACCTTAGGAATTACCTTTCCTTACCTTAGGAATTAGGTGTGGTTGAAATACACAGATATGAGATCCTGTGTCTCTTTCCCCAAACTGCCTTGTCCAGTGCATGTAACTGTTCCCCATATTCCCCAATCCAATCTGTATTCAGGGTCACTAACATACAGAGTTTGGTTTCCTGAGGGAATACACTGGCCATTTCCGCACTAGCCTGTTGTAGCGCGATGATTCCACTTTCCACATCCTCTGGCATCCTGGGGTTTGCAGTTTCGGGAGGGGCCAGCCGGCCCCTCCCGAAACAGCAAACCCCAGGATTCCTGAGGAGGTTGAAAGTGGAATCGTAGCGCTATAACAGGCTAGTGCGGAAATGGCCACTGTCCTCCTCCTAGCTGGTAGGCTTCGTCTCCATAGCAACCGGCTTGATCTCTCTGGCTGAGAATTCTAAAGGCCCCTTCTTAAACTGTCAACCCCAGGATTCTATAGAATCTTCACAGTCAGCCAATCATATGAGATCTTTGCCTGCCTTACAAAGACAAACAGACAAACTTACTAACAAGCTTTGATTTTTATATAGTAGATAAAATTGTGACTTCTTGTACTCCAGCAAGATGCATGTTTCCTGCGTGTTTCCCTTCCTGCCCTATACTGTGCTATCATTCATTACTAAGTTTCAGTAGCAGAGCTATATAACTATGTGTTTGAGTAGTATATTCTAATATTTTAATATACTTATATATATATTTAAATGGTTAGGACGTGTTTGTTATATCCGTGGTCATAGTACAGGATGTCGAATTAAGAAGAGAAATAGGTGTGAAAAAACAAGCCAGTTTTTTTTTATTTGAAATGTACTAGTGAGATTAGAAGATTTAATTGAATCATTGTTATGTACTGATACAAGCCCATTGCAGGAGATATCTGTGCTAACAGTGGCAAGAACATGCAAGGTTTTAAGAGTCATATATTTTTATATGTTCTTCTTCGTGGTCTCTGTGCCTTCATACACTAGGAGCTTTAGCGCCTGCGCGGTAGCATTCGGAAACTTCTAGAGCTTGTTCGCTTGGCGGGAACCCCTCCCCCACGCCGGTACTGCGCATGCTCCTCCCGCCGAGCAACGGTCTCTCCTCAGTTCTTTCTCGTCCGCCGCCGCGTACGGAAGGTTCTTTAGTTTGTTCCTCTCACGTCGTGCTTGGCTTGCTGTTTTTTCACGGTTTTACGGACTTTCGGACTGTCTTTGACCTCTCTTTCGGACTCCCCCTTCGGTTTTCGTCTTTTTGGATTTCGGAGTTTGGCGTTTCTTTGTCTTATGTCCGCGCTCTTTAAGAAGTGCGTGTCCTGCGGCCGCAAGGTTGCCCTCAACGACGGCCATAAGGAGTGTCTCTTCTGTTTGGGCGAGTCCCACAACATCCGGACTTGCCCAATTTGCAGGGATTTTACTCCCCAAACTCTTCGCAACCGCTCCGCGAGACTCAAATCTTATTGTTGGGAACAGTCTCTGCGGGCGATAGACGAGACCTCCGCTTCCAAGATGGCCGACAAGAAGACGACCACGCCATCGACGGTATCGGCGGCTGCCGTTCCGTCCACCTCGTCGGTATCGGGCTCGGTACCGGCGAAAACGCCGATCTCGGCGTTACCGAGGATCCCGAAGCTGTCGGCGGCTGCCAAGTCAGCGAAAGGATCCTCGACGGCGAGGAAGGCTGAGGCTCCCCTTACGGAGACGCCTGCAAAAAAGCGCCCTGCTCCGGACGGAGGCAAGGGCAAGGAGAAGGAGAAGAAGAAGAAGAAGAAGGAAAAGAAGCGCTCCCCGGCTGGGGACGCTCAACCTCCTACTCCTCCTCCTACTCAGCAGCCTTCCAAAGGGCGAGGCGAGTCCGTCGACCTCTCGGAGGATGAGATCGAGGACGTTCCCCAACAGCGCCCGGACTCGCCTGTGGCAGACCCTCCAACCCTGGTGGAGGAGCGCCACCGCCCTCTTAGCCGTCGCAGGTCGGCCGACCTGCAGCAGAGAGAGCCCTCTGCTTCTCCGGAGCGGCGTTCGACCTCCTTCAGGTCCCGGTCCCGCTCTTCCGAGCGTCCGGTGGCCTCGCCGCCTCCGAGGGAGACAAGAGAGGAACAACCTCGCTCGTCTGCCTCCAGATACACCTCGGCGTCCTACGTGGCCAGGTACGCGAGGGAATCTGAATGGAGAGAGCGCCCGGCCTCCTATCGGTCGCATTCGCCATCGTACCGGGATCGGTACCATCGTGGCCCGAGTCGCTGGGAGACCTTCCGGAGGTCCCGGTCACCTCGTCGACAGCGCGAATCGCGCTCGCCTAGAGGGGACGAGGCTCGGTACCGTCGACGCCGAAGCCGATCTCCGTCAGACCGCCGCTCCTTCAGCCGCTCTCCCTCCCCTCGATATCATAGGACGAGGGAGCCTTCACCACGGTATCGGGCGATATCGCCACCTCCTAGGGTCACGGCAACGGCGACGCGCCCTATGGAGTCGGTGGTGACTGAGCGGGCTACGACGACGTCAGCCAGCCAGACTACCCCGGTCACCACCAAGAGGGTGAAGTCAGTAGTCAGCCATCCCAAGCGGGACGCTGCTGCTACCACCGCCCCGGCTGCGGAGAAGCCTAGGAAGGCAACACCTGCGGAGACTACGAAGGAGCCGGAAAGCGAGCGGCGAGAGGACTCACCGAGCTCGGAGTCGTACGACTCGAGTGCGGAGTCAGAGGTGTCTGAGGCGGCCTCCCAGGAGTCTCCTCCGTTGGGATTCGGGGACCCGATCCCAGATTCTGCTCCAGAGGACGTCCACCAGTTCTCTGCGATGCTGCTCCGCATGGCCACTACCCTCGGCCTTAAGATCGCCGATGCGGAGCCGGAGGATGACGATCCAGCCTTCTCCGTTTTCGAGGAGAAGCGACCTTCCACGGCCCCGCTGCCTCTCCTGCCCCGGGTATCCAGACTGGTGAAGGCCGCCTGGGATAGACCGGCCTCGGCTCAGCCGATACCGCAGCGGTTAGAACACCTCTACAGGGTGCAGAAGGATAACGCCGGTTATCTATTTAATCACCCTGCACCGAACTCTGTGGTCGTCGAGTCCGCGCAGACGAAGGGCTCCGGCAGGCAACACACCACCTCGCCGGACAAAGAGGGCAGGAAGTTGGACGCCTACGCAAGGAGGTTCTATTCAGCTGCCTCCTTGCAGATCAGGCTGTCCAACACTCAGGCTTGCCTCGCGGCATACCTGAAGAAAGTGCTCGATCGCCTGCAACCGGCGATGGAGGCGGTACCGGAGGACATCCGCCAAGCCTCCTCCGTGATCTTCAATGAGGCTATCTCCATCGCTCGGCACCAGATGGCCTCCTCCCGGCACGCAGTGGAGATCGCCTCCCGGGTCATGGCGGGATCCGTCGGCCTCCGCCGCCATGCTTGGCTGCGACCGGCCGACATCCAGGAGGACACCAGAAGGAGGATTGAAGATCTCCCCTTCGACGGTGAAGGCCTATTCAATTCGTCCACAGACGAAGCTTTGGACAATCTCGTCAAGGCGAGACTGACCGCAAAAAAGATCGGGCTGCAGCCGGCCACGCAGGCCCGCAGGGCCTCCACCTTCCGCCCATCCTGGCGACGATCCTCCACCTCGTCGTTCCAGCGTTCGGCCCAGTCTGGACAGTCGAGACCGTCCTCCGGCTCATCGGCCAGACGCACGATTAGGCGGCGCCCGGCTTCGTCGAAGAAGTCCTCCTCCGAGACAAAGTCTCGGTTTTGACGTGCCTGGCAGGACCCACCAATACCCACTCTTCAGCCTACCATCAGCGCTCGGAGACCGACCGACTCTCGCTCGACACCTAGCGGAGTGGCAGTATGTCACTACGGACTCTTGGGTGCTTTCCATCGTCCGTCTTGGCTACGCCATCGAGTTCTCGATATTCCTCCTCGCGGCGTTTACTACTCCACACCGTCGAGTCCGGCCCTCCTGGAAGAGATCCAATCCCTCCTCCAGAAAGGGGCGATCGAGCGGCTCCCGCAAGAGGCCAAGACCACCGGCTTCTTCTCCAGGTACTTCACGGTACCGAAAGCCGACGGTACCCTCCGGCCGATCCTAGACCTCAGAGGGGTGAACTACTACATCCGCCCCAAAAGGTTCAAGATGGTCACGATACCGTCGATCCTACCCTTCCTACATCGAGGGGACTGGTTCGCCTCCATCGATCTCCGAGACGCATACTTCCATATCGCCATTCGCCCGCAGCACAGACGGTACCTCCGCTTCGCAGTCGACGACACCTGTTACCAGTACAAGGTGCTGCCGTTCGGACTCTCGACTGCCCCAAGGGTCTTCACCAAGTGCATGGCCCCGGTGGTATCCTACCTGCGGACGAAGGGCGCTTCCGTCTTCCCCTACCTCGACGATTGGCTGTTGGTGGCGTCCTGCAAACAGAGACTTTACCACGACGTCCACATGACGTTGTCACTCCTGACCCGCCTTGGTCTACGAGTGAATCCGAAGAAGTCCCACCTCGAGCCGGCGAGGATCTTGGACTTCATCGGGGCGACGCTCGACTCGACCTCCGCCAGGGCGTACCTACCAGAGTCTCGAGCACAAACCTTGATCCGGGCCGCCGCTCACGCTCGTACGGCCCCGACGTTATCTGCGAGAAGCGTCCAGCAGCTCTTGGGCTACATGGCTGCGACGACCGCTGTGACATATCTCGCCAGGCTGAGAGCAAGACCTCTTCAACACTGGTTCGTCCGCATATTCGACCCCCTGCGAGACGAACAGACACTCCGACTGCAGCTGCCGGGAGACGTCCGCTCATCCCTCCGATGGTGGCAGTCGCGATGCAATCTCATGTCAGGGATGCCTTTCCAACAGCCGACACCGAAGGTGACGGTAACGACCGACGCCTCCCTGTATGGATGGGGTGCCCACTGCGGCGATCTCAGAGTCCGCGACAGATGGACCGACGACGAGACCGCTCTCCATATCAACGCGCTGGAGCTGCTCGCCGTCTGGAAAGCCTACGGGCGTTCCGCCATGCCGTGGCGGGGCGCACGGTCCTGATTCTGACGGACAACACCACCGCCGTCTGCTACATCAACAGACAAGGTGGGACTCATTCCACGACCCTGCTCGACATCGCGCTCGACCTGTGGGAATGGTGCATTCGCCTGCACACGCATCCCGTGGCGGTTCACCTGGCCGAGCAGGAGAACACCACGGCAGACGCCCTCAGCAGGGACACCTCATCCCATCACGAATGGTCTCTCTCCGGAGAGGCGTTCAGACTGATTCGGGACCGCTGGGGCGAACCATCGATCGACCTCTTCGCGACCAGGGAAAACGCGAAGTGTCGCCGATTCTGTTCCAGAGCGGGCCACGATCGTGCCTCCATCGGGGACGCTTTCCAGCTTCCGTGGACCGGGGAACTCCTCTACGCGTTCCCGCCGTTCCCGCTGCTCGGCCGGACGATATCGAAGATCCTCGCCGACCGAGCCGACGCGATCCTGGTAGCCCCGTATTGGCCGAGGCAACATTGGTTCGCACCCCTGCTACAAGCCGCGCGAGACGACCTACTCCGGTTGCCACCGACACCGGACCTGCTCTCCCACTCCGGCGGCCGAGTCCTCCATCCGGACTTGCCACGCCTGGCCCTCCATGCCTGGAGGATATCGCACTAGACGATCCCGTGCTCGGTACCGTCCTCGTCGCGGCCAGGAAGGAATCCACCCGTCGCAACTATCAATACAAGTGGCGACGCTTCCTGACCTTCGCTAACGAGAGGAGTGAGCCGGTATCGCCCGCGGGGCTCTCGACCGTCCTGCACTTCCTCCTGCACCTCCGGCAACAGGGCCTGGCGTTTCCATCCCTGAAGGTGTATCTCTCCGCGATCGTGGCATACCAACCGCCACGATCTGCTGCCTCGGCCTTCTTCAGGAACGATACCGTTAAGCGGTTCCTGAAAGGACTTCATCATCTCTACCCACCGGTATCGCCGCCGCTACCGCCGTGGTCCCTCTCGCTGGTGCTCTCGCAGCTGACGAAGCCGCCCTTCGAGCCAATGGCGACCTCGGATGACAGGCTCCTGACAATGAAAACTGCCTTCCTGGTAGCGGTGACCTCAGCGAGGCGAGCGGGTGAGATCACAGCTCTTCGTTCCGATGAGCCCTTCACGGTCTTCCACAGGGACAAGGTGGTCCTGAGACCTGACATCTCGTTCCTGCCAAAGGTGGTGTCCAGTTTCCATCTCAACCAGGACATCATCCTGCCTGCCTTCTTCCCGAACCCGACGACACCGTTGGAGCGGTCCCTCCACTCCCTGGACGTGCGTCGGGCATTGGCTTTCTACAAGGACAGGACTGCTTCCTTCCGACAGACGCCGCATCTCTTTGTTTGCTATGGGCGACGTCGGAAGGGCCTAAAAGTGTCCACCCAGCGCTTCTCCAAGTGGGTGGTGAGGACTATTGAACTGGCGTATGAGCTCGCGAGGAAGCCTCCGCCAGTCCTGCTTCGAGCCCACTCCACCAGAGCTGTGGCTACTTCTGCGGCCCTCCTGCGAGGAGTTGACCTGCATGAACTCTGCCGTGTGGCGACCTGGTCCCAACCATCGACCTTCGTGCGCCACTACAGGCTCGACTGCCGGTCGCGCAGAGATGCCCGGTTTGGACGTGAGGTGTTGGCTTCCGTGCTGTAGGACCTGACCCGCCGTCCGACCGGTAAGCTACACAGTCTCCTAGTGTATGAAGGCACAGAGACCACGAAGAAGAAGAACAGGTTGCTTACCTGTAACTGTGGTTCTTCGAGTGGTCATCTGTGCCATCATACACACCCGCCCTTCCTCCCCTCTTTCTCAGGTCCCTGTAGGTTCTACGGCGGACGACAGAACTGAGGAGAGACCGTTGCTCGGCGGGAGGAGCATGCGCAGTACCGGCGTGGGGGAGGGGTTCCCGCCAAGCGAACAAGCTCTAGAAGTTTCCGAACGCTACCGCGCAGGCGCTAAAGCTCCTAGTGTATGATGGCACAGATGACCACTCGAAGAACCACAGTTACAGGTAAGCAACCTGTTCTTCATAGACATTTTGCAGATAACATTAGCTAGAGCAGGGCTTTCCAAATGGTGTGCCACAACACGTTAGTGTGTTGCCTGAAGTGTGTAGGTGTGTCGCCTACAACCTTGGAAATGTATGTTATTATTTATAAATCCTATATTTCTAAAAATATATGAAAGATTTTCATGAGATATGTTGTGTCCTCATACATTTTGTTATTATAATTTATGTATGTACCTGTATCTCTTACAAGGGGTTAATTTAACCTCTGGTTTGCTAGTAAAACTTAATTACTGTGTTGCGAAACGATGCATGTCTAAAAAAGTGTGTCACCAACATGAAAAGTTTGGAAAGCTCTGGGCTAGAGGGATGTCCTTGAAATATCTAGTTAACAAGAAATTTCAGCTGGATGTGATATGTAACTTGCAGTGCTCTGTTGAGGAATGAAAGCATGAGTTAGCTTTCCATAAATGATGAGAGATGAAAATTGTGTTTTAGGGAAGCCAAAATATTTGTGTTCGGATATTCATGATGATTTCAACTAGAAAAAAAACAAAACCTAAAACAGAAGGATATAGTGTATTAGAAAAAAAAATAATACAGTATATTAGAAAAGAACATGCAGCACAGCTTGTCATGTTTGTGCATTGGCACACATCAAATATAGCAGAAAGAAGATTCAGGGTTGAGGATGATGCAGATTGATTTATGGATAAGAGTAAGCTCCCTATCAGCTGTAAAACAATACCCATAGCTCAAGCATTGGGTTCAAACTGACCTCCATCTTGAGGTCTGACCTTTAAAAATACATATTTAATGTTAAAACAACATAAATACAATTTACACCTACTGTTGGCTTTGAGTATTTCAAACATTTCTTCTATGATTGACTTTTTTCAGTCATTTTTCAGATCTGTCTGTGTGTGGTTCTGTATTATTTCATGTCATTCTGTTGGAATGGTCTTTTCAACATTTCCTGATTTCTTTATACTTCTAATATATTTCCCTGGCAGAATTATGCCTACTGCAGGAAGCAAACAGAATAATTTACCATTATGCGTATGTACTAGAAGTCATATTTTTACTGGACAAACTGCTATTAAACTGTGTAAAAAAACACAGCTTCCCTCTTCTACAAAAGAAAGAAAATAATTGTGACATACGCGGATAACTGATAACAGAATGTGAGCACATTTTGATTATCAAATAAATGCTTTTTGTTTATCCAAAGTTATGCTCTATATCCAAAATGGAGCTTGGTGATTTGTTTGTTGGAGGAATTAAGGTTAATAACTACATGTGGTAATGAATTAGATCCATCTTAATATGTAGAGAAAAGCCTTAGATGTGTCTGACTAGCATACTCATCCTTTTGTACACACTGGCCCACACCTTTACCATCTTTAACAACAGCATGTACAAATATTTACCATTCACACAGATATAGGAACCTATCCCTTTGCATGAATATTATTGCTACTGGAAAATTACTGTACTGTTATTTTCTTGAAAAAGCATATTTAGATAGGGAATTCTTGCACCTACATATATATATGAGGTAAGAAGATGGAAAGTCCAAGCAGGAGTGAGTTAGACTATGGGATTATACATGATGTCAACAAATGTTCTGAGAAAACTAATGCTTTTTACTGAATAGTGAAGCAGAGAAAAGACATTTTAAAACATCAGTGCTGTACGAGCATATTAGACTCACTCTTAGTTGCCTGTATGGGCATGTTTTTAATATAAGTCAAGAAATGCCATAAATTTGCACAGAGACATGATGATTTGTATCAGATACTAATACGATAAGCTTATCTGTGGAAAAGCTAGATGACTTGAATTACATTCACTAGACGAAATGCTTGAGGCTGTTGGGAAATTCTAATAGACTTTAATGCGTTGGTAACACCTGACTCAGCATTACGAGGGGTTTCTTTTCCCCTTTAACAGTGATAAGCATGAGACTTTTAAAATTTTGGGACTCACTTTAGATTTTCTTTCTTTCTTTCTTTCTTTTTTTGGCATTATCCATTTTTCTTCTCATATATTAACACTATCAGTAGTTCCAGTCCACATTAACAATAAGACACTGGTAAGGAATATAGTAGGTACAAATAACAAGGAAGACAATGCACAAGATGAGCATTCTGAAATATTTTCAGGGTTTATGATAGAGATAGTGCAAAAATGGGAATATTAGTCTTAAGGTGGCTATGCTTACGTGGTACAAAATTGTAAACAGCAAAAAATCAAAGTTATAATATGGAAAATATAGAAGTAGCAGGAAGGATGCTGTGAACTATAACATAAAAAGTAATCTGTTCAACAGAATACTTAGAGCAGTGGTTCTCAACCTTCCTAATGCCGCAACCCTTTAATACAGTTCCTCATGTTGTGGTGACCCCCAATCATAAAATTATTTATTTATTATTTACAATTTCTCCCCCCCCCCCAGCAAAGGCTGCCTTGCCAGCCAGGAACGGGGGGGCAGGGAGGGAAGAGGAGCCGCGCGTCTCCCCCGGGAAAAAACTCTGAGAACCACCCGGGCTCTGCTTCTGCTTCACTCTCATTTCTGCTGGGGGGTCAGTGTGGGAAAAGTTTCCAGAGTGTCGACCCTGGCCGGGGGGAGGAATCCCAGCGCCTTTGTCTTTTGCGCCAGGCGCAGCTCGCCCCCCGGAAAAGCGCCTCCTTGCGGCCCCCTGGCCCTTCCGCAGCATCCCCCTCCGTGGCGAGTGGGGCAAGGGCCGTGGCAAGGAGGGGGCCTGCCCCCCGTGCTGCCACCCCCCCCAAGCTGGCCCGTCAGACGGGAGGTTCTCCCGGTAGCGGAGAAGGGGAGCGATTTCAGTCCCTTCTGAACAGGAGGCAGGAAGACGCGAGCACGTAGCTTGCACTTGCGCACCACCACTCCTGCTGTGGCGATGCTGTGGCCGCACACACTCCCGCCAAAGGGGGCAGGAGGACACGAGCGCGTGGCTCACGCTTGCGCACTACCACCGAGGAGGGAATGGAGTCTAAGACCATCGGAAATACGTATTTTCCGATGGTCTTAGGCGACCCCTGTGAAAGGGTCGTTCGACCCCCAAAGGGGTCACGACACACAGGTTGAGAACCGCTGACTTAGAGAGTTTGTTGCTGTTGTGTGCCTTCAAGTCATTTCCAACTCATGGCAACCCTAGAGGCAACCTATTATAGGGTTTTCTTGGCAAGATTTTGTTCAGAGGGTGTTTTGTCTTTGCCTTCTTCTAAGGTTGAGAGCATGTTACTTGCCCAAGGTCACTCACTGGATTTCCATGGCCAAGTGGAGATTCAAACCCTGATCTCTGGAGTAATAGTCCAATACCAGAGATGTAGTCCAGTGCTCAAACCACTACAACATGCAGGCTGGAGAGTACTATAATGCTAAGCCTTTTTGACAGGTAGATCAGACAATTTTTGGATTCTTGGAGTTTCACATTGTTCATTCATGAGTCTATCCTACACTATTTTTATATTAATCTATATTTTTTTATCTGCTAAGTATGTTACCCCACAATGTGGGTGCCACAAGGGCCATCCCGCGATATCAGTACCTCCTTGCAAAGATGAGGAATTAGCTCAGTATCAGGAGGCTAACTAGAGGGGGGCAACTTAGCAAGATCTTGCTATCAATGTGTATGGGCTCATGCAGGAAAAAAAAACAGCCAAAGATTCAAAAGTAAGCTAAAAATGTGTTTTTATTGAGAGGAATTTACTCATGCATGCGTACAAGATACACATTGTCAAACATTCACGCAAGAGCTAGCTGAAGGATAAAGGGAGGAAAAAATTATGGATAGAGAGGCTGAGGGTTTTGGGGGGATTTATAATTACCAGTCCAGAAGAGTAGTGAAGAGCAGAAATGTGTTTTGGCTTAGGGAGGACTTAAGGACAGTTCTCATTCAGGAGCCAGACGGACAGAGTGACAGGTAGACCTTCGAGAGACTGCACTGGGCATCCTGAAATCAGGGGTATTTGTACCCAAAAAATAGCTTGTGGCAGTGGAAGATATGTGCAGTTTCAGATTTGGAACAATGGGAGTTGCAACACAGACAATGAACTATCAACCCACTAATGTTCACAGTGTTTGGATGACAAAGACATGATGACTGTTGTAATAGCTCTGTTTTGTGGGTGCTACAAGGAAAGAGGAAGGAGTCCAGGTGTACAGGGGATGTCAATCAGTGTCCTGGTGGGCTTCTCACAATGGCGTTCTCCAGTAAATTCCAGCTTCTATTATTCTCTGGAATAGCGGTGATTTACCTGATAATTGACCTAGGTTATACCAAGAGAGTGTTTCAGACTGACTTGCCTGTGGCCTCATGTTTACAGTCAGGTTTCTTCCTCTCTTGGTTTGATCTCCCAGTCACCTTCAGGTTGGATTTTGATATCAGTGCAAATTAAAATATGTTGCCAATTAAATATGATGCTAATTAGATATGGTGCCCATTCCAAACCATATTGATATCAGGGGCCCCCAAAACGGGGCCTTACAAGTACATATTTTATATGCATTTTATCCTAAGGTATGCATTTTGAGAACCATTGTGATGTAGTGATTTGAGTGCTGCATGAGGACACTAGGAGATCAGAATCCCTGCTTAGCAATGCAAGCCCACTGTGTAACTTTGGACAAGTCACACACTCTCAGCCTCAGAGGAAGATAGGGGCAAACCCCTCTGAACAAATTCTGCCATGGTTCACCTTAGAGTGGTCATAAGTCAGAAATGACTTGAAGCACACAACATACATGTATATTTTACAGATTTTTTCTCTAAAATACATGCATTTATACATATTTTATTATTAAATACACATTTTAGATGTATTGTATCATAAAATACACCTTTTATACCCATTTTGGTAATATTTTAAAGGGCAAAGCTATACTGAAAAGTTTGTAAAAGGGCAAAATTTTGCAAGGATATCATCATTTCTGTCTGCTCATTAGTTTGGGAGGTATGAATCAGATCATTTCACTTCCAAATGCAGACCAAGCAGAATGTTTCCCTGTTTTTTATGCAGTTCAGCTGAATTGTTCAGACTGACTATGTCATATCTCCCATATTAGCTCCCATATTAGCTCCAGTCTTTCCAAAAGAAACATCCAGCCCAAGTCAATTCAAAGTTGCCAGAATAAGAAAATATTCTAAATGCTATGAATAAAATCAATTTCAGCCACTGCTTATCACCTCAGTTTGCCTGAACACCTTAGCTTGGTGATGAATTACTATCTCTAGACAATGGTATTTTGTCCTGTGAGTTGTATGTCTTCCATTTTAGATACACCTGAGCATCAAGGCAAGCCCTTACAGTCTGATTTTTCCAGCATCATCTCTTCCCATCCCTCATCAAACCCAGTATATGACATTCACTAATTCTTTCTTGAAAGTGTGCAGAAAGTGAATAGTCTTTGGAGACTTTCTTGTGTCTTCATGTGTGTAATAGATCAAGTGAAGTAACTAAGAACCAGTTGTGGGGACGGAATGAAATTTCATTATATATACATGTTTTCTCTTCCTCATTGAAAAAGAATTGATGGAAAAAAGAAATTATGCAATACAGATGATGTCAATGTTTAAATTGAGATCATATGTTTCACAGTGGCAGCTGTAATCCTTTACTTACAGAAGAGGTCACTTTAATAGACTGTATTCCAAATGAATATTAACAAATCACTTTTGTGCAAAGATAATTAGATGTACATGCAATAAATCTATATACAATTGACTGTTTTTCAAGACTATACTAATTTTAAATTATATGTAATTCATTCCTTTGGACTATTCTTAAACCAAAACAATTTTTAAACTATTACTGTGAGGCTATGCATTTGAATGGCTGATGACTTATGTGGGTATAGATAGTATAGGTTTAAGATACTAGCTCATAATTGCCATGAAAGTACACACAGCTTAATTATGTAAACAGCTTTGTTGGAATTCATTAATTTAGCTTCCATCTTTGCTAAAGTAGTGATACATTTTTATTAAATTGGACATCTTAAGTGTAGTGTTTATTGTGATGCGAAACAATTATACAAAAATATATTACATAATTTTAAACTAATTTTGCTGTCAAGAAAGCACATGCTTATCTCACAGTGTAAAAAAGTTTCAGTACTGTTACTCTTTTCCCCCCCATATAGCATCTGAATGCTTACCTGGAAATATGCAAAATATTGGGAGATTATACTGGTCTAGGGAGAGCATATCAAGCTTTATCCCAGGTTCTGGTAAGGTAAGCTACTGCATCCTTGTCTTGCTGTCACTGTAAATTCATTCGACTGTGAAAGATTTAAATTGTTAGATGTTTGTTGCTTCCTATTACTTATTGCTTAAAGTTTAAATAATGCCCTTCTTTATTGTACCTGACCTTTTAATTGTAAATTATATAAATTAGGATATCTTCTCAGGTCTGCTGTCAAAACATTTCTTTGTGAATGATCATCTCCCCTAAGGGTATTAAAAGGAATGGAAAGGTACATTGTTTGCTTTTGCCTTTCAGAAAGCTGTAGTAGTGGCTGAAAAACTACCAGCCTCCTGCATCTTGCAAGTTAAAAACAGAAAGCACAGAAATTACAACATGCTTCAATAAGCATGCCACAGTGTAACCTTTATAGAATTCTTCTGTAGAAGTGTATTTTATTTTATTACTCTACCCACTTTTCCAGCAAGACACATTTAGTGCTTTTCTTTTTTATTATTTTCATCATCAAAATGATGGTTCTGCAGCCTGAAAACAGGGGTTTGAGAACAAAAAATCAAGAGGCACTTACGATTAAATCCAGAATTAGACATATTTCAGATAGGCTTCTTAAAAGCAATAGATCTTGTTAATCAGATTAACTGAAGTCTCATGGTTATCAAAGGGTCTGCTCTAACAGTACCAGTCCTGGATCAAGCCCACTGAAACTTGATGGAAAATAATTCATACAAGCAAATGGTTTGTCAGTATAGAAATGTGATCAATTAGTACTGATTTTCCATATTAAATCATATGCAATCATCTGATCCCAGGGTTCACCATATTCTCTGAAGTGCATTCAGCAGTTACATCTGTACAAGCAGCCTCTATATGTTAAAGAAGCTGATCAGCAAATGCAAGGGAATATAGAGAGATAAGCTCTTTGTGCTGAAATACATGGGGCTGCTTTTTTTTCAGGGAAAATTGAGTATATGTGTATGAGATGTCCTCAGTGCGTTATGTATCAGTGTATATTTATTAATGTATTATTTTAAAAAAATCTGCATCATGCTTCAGTATCAATTTTATGCCACATTTCAATATCACTACAGTATCAGCATAATTACCTCTATACAGCATCATTATGATGGTTACCTTGAATCGTCTGAATTTCACTAGTGACAAGGTTGAGAATCTTTCAAAAGCAGGTATCAAATAAGTGGGTGGTAGCTTTTAGTTTTTCTTTTGAGTGTGAAGAGATAAAAAAAGTCTTCACCTGCCTGCAAAAGGAGATAAGTGTTTGTTTTAACTATTATAATCTGCCTTGAGCCCCAAACTCGGAAAAAGGCAAGAGGAGGAGGAGGATACACAAACATGTTGAATCAACATGTGATGAGAGGAACATGCTAACTTTGCCCTGCCCATACCCATGTTCCACTTTCACTTGAAAGTTCCATCACTCTCTGGAGATTTTGTTTTGCTTTTACAGTGACTGAATTACCGTTTCTTGAAACCGGTATTTCTTATTGAAAACAAAAGTATCTTGGGGGTTTGGTAAGACAATAGTGGTATATGGAACAGAATAGTCTCAGGGTTTTTTTCATTGAGAGCTAGTATGGTGTAGTGGTGTGAGCATTGGATTGTGACTCTGAGGACCAGGATTTGAATCCCTACCTGGCTATGGAAACCTGCTAGTGAACTGAGGCAAGTCAAACACCGTCAGCCTCAGAGGAAGGCAAAGGCAAACCTCCTCTGAAAAATCTGGTCAAGAAAAAAAAAACATGATAGGTTTACCTTAGGGTCACCATAAGTCGGAAGCAACATGAAAGCACAGAACAGCAACAAAACAACCCATAATTTTTGATAGTTGTGTATAAGTATGATAAAAGGTTGAGGCAGACAACTGTGGAAATCTAGGGGTTCTCGTTTTTTCTTCCTCGATGGGATGTGGAGGCATGTTTTTTAGCTATTCTGGACCCACAGAGGGCATTTTGAGACATTTTTTTTTGGGGGGGGATTTCGCAAAATTTACTTTTGCCTCTTGCGGGCCTGGAAGGGGCTCCAAAAATGTGGAAATGCCCTTTATATCTCCAGAGATCATCTTTGGGCATTTTGGACCCAAAAATTCTTCAACACTAGGGGAGCCTGTGAGCCAAAGTTTGCCCACCCCTGTTTTAGAGTGCATAAAATTACCCACCCTTAGTGGAGACTATACAAGTTGTGTTTCAGTATTCAGAGAGTGTTCTATGAGCAGAGCAAGATAATCTCAAAGCTGTGATATACAGAGATGCAGTGGGTAGCCTCCTTCTGTGTTTGGCAATTTTTCTGGATCAGTATATTAGGAAAAATTGAATGATTCAGTCTCAGGCTTTATTACTCACACTTCCAGTAGAGACTGACTAAATAGATATTCCCATTAGAGACTGACTAGAAAGACATTCCCAGTAGAGATGACTGGAAGGATATTAAAGTTAGTGCAGAGGCACTGCAGACAGACTCCTTGGTTGTGAGCGTGTAAAATTCCTTGGAGGTTTCAATTATAAATGAATATTTCACTGCACAAATATAGAATCACAGAACCCTAGAGTTGGAAGAAACCACAAGGGCCATCGAGTCCAACCCCCAACATATAGTTACTCAATTGTACAAACTATGGGTATTGCTGTTACTTACTATCAATATAGACAAGGATATTAGACAAGGATATTATCAATATAGACAAGGATATTATCCATGTTCTTCAGAGTGTTGCTGATTTAGCCACACCAACTAGTAGCTGTTGCTTCAAATGGTGTCTGCTTATTCTGTGCGTTACTTGTGTTTTCTGCTAACCACTGATATTGTATAATTCCATATCATCTCAGAAGGATTTAATACAACAGCCCCGTACAAAAGCCATTGGAATAAATCAAAATAAGTAGAGCACAGTGCCTGGACTACTGCATCTGCTGCCTGTTGTTAGCTCTGTATATTAAAATATAAGGGAGAACAATGTGCAGTTGGCCTCTAATTTATAATTACTCTGACTTGATTCTCATAATAATTCATCATGGCTCAATTTGTGATTTTTAATTTCACTTTGCCAGCTACGTCCTCAATAATTATGTACATGCCAGATCAGATGGTTTCCCTATTCTTAGTTCTGATGAGCTTTTTTTAGCAGTTCTTTTACCTGTACAACTAACATGTGTGCCAGAGGTGACCTCATACTACAAAATATATTTCTCATTGTTTAAACCTGGCATACTCATCAATCTGAAACTTTGAGGGATTTTTAGGCTTCATAAAATCTAAATATCAGTAGAACTTAAGCTGTATGCAGATATTATTGTTTTCAGAGAAATGGCAATATTTTCCTCTTAATGTTATGCTGCCATACTATATAGTTTTTTACATGTTATGGAGATAGGAGCCAAGTATTGCTGGGGCAGATGCTGGTAGAGAGGAAAAGATGCACACACCAATATGGAAAGCAAGCAGAAGAGTACATCCCACACTTCTTTTATTAGATAAATGTGGTGTATGCTGCTGTAGAAAGGTGGGTTGTACGTTCATAAGATAAAAATGAAGAAAATGACCTTAGTTGTTGAGACATTGCTATGAGAAAAGGAGTATTCTTGATTAGGTTACCATAGTTTAGATACACTGGGACTACCTAAGTTTAAAAGTTTGATCTGCCTATCAAATCTGCAGCTGATGTAGCCCAAACTACTGCTACTAATATAATTATCGTTGTCATCCCACCTTTTTCTCAGTCTGGGACTCAAGGCAACCTAAAACAATTAAAGGAGGTAAAGCCTTAAAAATTTACAATGTAATTAAGCAATTAATAAAATTAAAACCAGCCCATTAAAAACAATAAGAAGAAATATAAATAACATAGCATATGAAAGCCCCTTTTCACCCTGAGCACTCCACCCACAAAGCCTGCTAGAAAAAAAGTCTTCACCTGCCTGCAAAAGGATAACAAAGAGGGTGCCAGTCTAACCTTTCTAGGAAGGGAGTTCTAGAGCCTGGGGTCTGCCATGGAGAAGGCTTCCTCCCATGTTCTCATCCGATGTACTTGTGAGAGTGGCAGGAGGCAGAGAAGGGCCTCTCCAGAAGATCTCAAGACATGGACAGGCTCATACAGGGAGATACAGTCCTTCAAATAACCTGGGTGTAAGCTTTATAGGGCTTTGTAAGGTACAATCGGTACTTTGAATTGTGACCAAAAACAGATTGGCACTCAGTGAAGCTATTGAAACAAGGGAGTTGTTTGCTCCCTTTAGCTAGCCCCAGGTCAGAATCTGGCTGCAGCTTTTTGGACCAGCTGACATTTCTGAACACTCTTCAAAGGCTGCCCTGTGTAGACCGTGTTATTGCAATCCAAACAGAATGCATGTGTCATGAGATCTGATGTCTCCAGGAATGGGCACAGCTGATGCACAAGCCACTACCAAAATCTTGGCTGCTAGACCCACAGTTGATTTTAGGAATATATCCAAGCTCTGAACATTCATTTCAGCGAGAGTACAACCCCATCCAGCACATGCTGAATTCCTCATTTGCCTTTTAACTGACCAGGAGCACTTCTGTCTTGTCTGGATTAAGTTTCAATTTGTTTCCCCTCATCCAGTCTGCTACTGTTTACCAGCACTAGTTTAGAGCCAAGGCAACATCCTTGGATTTGAGTGTCATTCACACACTGATGGAACTGGATCCTAAAACTCTGGACAACCTCTCCCAACAGGTTTATGCATGTGTTAAATATACATACACAGGTTAATAGCTAACAAATCAAATAGGAATCCCCTAGCACCAGCTTCTGGGTTTGCCCCTAAAGAAAGGAATGGAGCCTCTAGAAACAGCACCTTCAGGTACTATCCCAGCAAGGTGGCCCAGAAATATACCATGGTCTATGGTATCAAAAGCTGCCAAGAGCTCCAGCAGTACCATCAGGAACACACTTCCCCTGTCCTGTTCCAGTGTAGGTCATCCACCAAGACTTCTCCAGCTGTCTCATTCTATAACCAAGCTTGAAACCAGATTGAAATTGGTCTAGATCAGAAGTGGGCAACTGTGTAAAGGGCAAAGGCCATTTTCCTTTCCTGTCCCCACCTAGCAGGCCACAACAATGTGTTTCAGCACACCAAAGTGATGTGACATCACTTCTTGCAGGATTTTGGGTTTTTTTCCCCTTTTTGTCTATTTTGGGGATGCTTAGGGGGATTGGGAGATTAGGGGAAGCAAACCATTGCGTTTTTACATAGTTTTAGGAGATTCTGGCCAGGTTTGGGGTAAAAAAATGCCCAAAAATCAGCCTGTTTTTTTTAAAAAAACAATTGTGGAGAGGAGGCAGCCACTACATGCTCCAGTAACTTATCCAAAATTGAATATTTAAAACTTGCAGAGGATCTAGGGAGAACTTCCCCAATAATGATTTCATATCTGCCTCATTTAGGCATGCTGGAACTCTATCTTCTTTACTTTTTACTTGACCACTTCCTCTACCCCTCTGGCCTTTTCTAATAAGCCAAGAAGTGCTCTCAGCCCTCCGAGAATCCTGTCCACATTGCTGGGCTCTACAAATTGAAGAGTATTCATTATTACTGAACAACTACTGAGCCAAGACAGGATATTTGTTGTTTAATCTAGAACTCATACTTACCTTGCAAGCTTCACATCAAATGCTTTTTAGTGAATAGTGTCAGACATATTACATTAATAAATGTTTCAGTAGTTCTTCTTTTTATTTTATATAAATTGCAGAATCTTTATTTCTATTTATATATATATATATATATATATATATATAAAATATAACACACATATATATACCGCTACAAGTTTGAAGGAACCAACATTTGAAGATGTCCATGGGACCATGCATCCAAGGTGATGGGATGTGTTATGTTTAAGATTCTAAATGTATTCTAAATTATTTTAAAAAATGGTGGTTTTACCTGTGATGGTTGCTTACAAAATTTATTTTACTTTTACTTTTAATTTTGAGGATTAAATTGTACCAATATCAGAATGAAGGGGAAGCAGTAATAATATCTAAGTCATCATGGCTTCCTAATCTGGTTAAATTTAACACTGTAAAATAAGAGCTGTAGGTGGCAAAATTCTGTGTTCTGAAGATGAGGATTCATATGCTGCAATTGCCTGGAAATGCAGGTTCTCTTTAGCTACATGAATGAAATATGAAGTAAAACAAATTGTTACTTCAAAGGGAAGAAAGTTTGGTTATACTAAGTAGATGTTGGTCTGATAGTGCTGTTTGTTTGCAGTTTGTTCTCTACATAATCATTTTGCAATCCCTTTTAAATCTTGTAGTAAAGCTTTATTCTCATGACAGAAATAATGCTCTGTCTCAGCATTTTGCCTTTTGATTGCAGATCAAATTAATTCCTTTTTTCTCCATATATTTTTTCTTTAGAGAATTGCTATGACCTAGTAACTTTCTTATTTTTTTATAAGTGAAATATAAGATATTGCTGTGCAATTTTTTTAAAAATGACCAAAAATACATCAAAACATTCTATTAATTCATTGCATTAAGGAAACCTTTTTACATTTTCTCTTGTCACTGATTCCATTTGACTTATTACTTTCAGCCTCTAACCCACAAACTTGGTGGCACAATCAACAAACCCCTCAGTGGCTGTTTCATCTCTGCTCTATTTGATTTCTCCACTCTGAGTAAATGATTAAGATTTCATGCATTGGTTCAACCAAAATCTATGTTCACTCAACCACATCCTTTATTGATTACTTCTACTGCAAACAGTAGGCCAAGTGTGATATACATAATTGGACAGTTGTCAAGGGATGTGGGTGTTAACAGTCCTGTTTTCCCAATTGGAAACTGGAATCACCTTGATACACAAATATTCTGCACAGTTTCATTCTCATTCTTTGGACCGAAGAGTACTTTTCCTCAGAATATATGTTTTTAACTCTCTAAGGTCTGGTTGAATGAATCTAATGATTATACCATATAATATGCTGTTCAAGTTGCACCTGTGCACTGCATATAGAAAACTAGAAAAACTGGAATTAATATTTGTCTAACATTTTAACCTTGTCCTTTAACTTAGATAAATCAGTTCAGCTCTTCTTTGTGGAAATGTTTGATTTTCTCCCCTTTGAAATTAAAATAGGCCTCAAAATGTGACTCTTATTGTAAACCTTAGAAACCCTTTGACATGTAGTAAATGTTTGCAATATATTTTGCATTCTAGCAATGTTTGATTGCTGCATTTTCCAGATTGTAACTCCTCGTGCTTATAGGTTTGTTTTACTCTGTTAAAAAAGTCATTTTTATAATACTTAAGATAGTTACAGCTTGCAGAATTAATACTGAAATCAGTAGACATGCATACAATTGTGCTCTTTAAGTTGTTTAACAACTTGTTGCTTTAGTTCAGTAGAATTAATCAAGCAAAGAAATCATAATATTGTAGTTTTGCACATATGGCTTCATATTTTTTTCCTTCATATATGTAATTAGACAACACCTGCATGTTTTGGGAGACATATATCATATTCATGGTATTTTGTTTCTCTCTCTCTCTGTCTCTCTGCATGTGTGTGTTTACAATTCTATCCTTTCTTGCATAAAATTAACATGAACCTTATTCTTAACACGGTAAGAAAACCATTCCTTCTGTTATTATGTATAAACTTTGGTTCCTACACATTTCTATATTAGGACTGCAGGTTGTGGCTCACTAGTGACTTGACATTTAGTTTTCTGCACTACCACATTAGACACTCAGGCTCACAGCTAATATTAAGGTCACCTGCCATGACACAGACTCAGAGAAAGTGTATGATGTTTCACTCACAAAGAAACTTGAGCATTTGGCTGTGTGGCTGTAATGGTACAGAAGCTGTATACAGAGATGCTTTGTTGTTAATATAACTTGCTTTATTAAAAAATGTGCAAATGTCTTATCAATGTGCATTGGCCAATATTCAGTTTAGTTTTGTGAATGACCTCAGGTTGTGTATATTGAATTGGGAATTGGAGGTGACACTTTCAATCCATTGCAGATATAGTAGGTAGTGTGACTCTGGTGACCCTTGGCTTACCCAAATAAAGAGCATAATTATATCTTGAGGAAGACCATCATGTGTATGAGCTTCATAATTTTGGGTAGTTGCTGTGGGCTGCAATTATTCTCTAATCCACACTAATAAAGTTACAGAACTTTATTTTGCAAAGTTTGATGCACAGATTGATCAGTAAACCCTCAACTAAGTCAGTCATACTGTAATGAATTTTCTCATTAAATGTGATGTCTTTTTTCATTTATTCTTAGCCAGGGAAAAGTGTCTGAAGCTATTATGTACTTGGAAAAGTTCATGAATGTTGTCAAGAGAGTTCAACTGAGCCAAAGCTTAGTGGATGCATGCACATTCCTTGGAAGCATTTACAATGCAAGAGTAAGTATTAGTTTAAGAAATGGTATCTGGGCTGGTATTAAGTGAGTCAGAATCTATATTCACATATTCTGATCCTAATTGTTTGTAATAGAATATGGCCCAATTATAGCATTGTACTAGCAAACGTCCACAAGCATTAAAGAGACTTTTTTTATCCTTACTATCTCCAGCACACCATGTTACCCAAAAATCTGCCCTGTGGAGTTTCCTAAGCCTTCAGAACTAACTTTCAGAGCACTCAGGAACCTGAACAGAGCAAAGAGGGAAAAATTGCTCCTTCTTGATTCTGCTAATGGAAACAGTTCCATGCAGGGAACGGCATCATTTTATTGAGCCCGTTATCTGCAGTTCCACTATATAACTGTTGCAGATTATAGTAGTAATCTTGGGAGTACAGTAGTAATACTAGTGATTTTAGCATTCCAGATTTTTTACATTATCATGATGTGGATTCCAACATAGCTAGACATATAAGACTAGATATAAGTTTTCTATTAATGTAGGCAGCTGAGATCCACTTAGGCAGCTGACATTATGCCAGCAAATTAATAAACAGGAATGAGATACTGGCAACTGTACTGGCACAATGTATCTAAAAGATGACATTATCTTAGTATAATGGCATCATTCTCTGTCCATCGAGAACTGATTCCCTAGTGCCCACTCATTCCATTTATTTGGAACTATTAAATATTCTGGCAGAGCTTCAGATATGACTGAAAGCCAGTCCAATGTGATTCTATTCTGTAGAGAGCAAAAGGTAGTGAAACCAGGTAGCTTAAAACTGGAGGTATCTGGCCTGCTTACTGTTTGAAGAGACCAGAATATAGAAATCTAAACAATGTATGTTCCTGGGCTTACGTCTTTTTTTATAGTCAAATTTTTACCATGAAATAGTAATTTATTTAAAAATAATAACTATTTTTAAAGGTTTTTTTCCTTTAACAACACAAACCTTCAACAGAGACCAGTTCAACAGAGACCTTCAAAGAGCATCTCATGTTCCAATTTTGACTAGACTGGTGGTTCTTAACCTGGGGTCCACAGACGCCTGGGTGTCCATGGAGCCCTTGCAAGTGGTCAGCAAAGCTCTGCTGCTGGACACCAACAGCAGCAGCCACAACAGGGAAGCCACATGGGGGAGGGGGTGCACATGGCCAACCTGCTCCCCCATTTGCAAATGAAGGAGCAGTTTTGGTGACCACAACCAACCTTCCACCATGTCTCTGACAAAAGGGACATGCCTGCCACCATGTCTCTCAGTGCCCACACCCACTGCAAATAAGAAAGCAGTTCCAGTACCTAACCACCCTCTGGTACTGTGTCCCTGACAAAAGGGACATACCAGCAGGTGTGTGTACACACAAACTATGACTCCAGAGATCAGAGTTTGATTCCCAACTCGGCCATATAAACCTGCTGGGTGACTTCAGGCAGGTCACATTCTCTCAGCATCAGAGAATGGTGAGGGCAACAAATCCTACCAAGAAACCCCCCATGTTAGGTTCACCTTAGGGTTGGCATAAGTCAGTTTTCAAAGGGGAGGGACACGGTGGCTAGAAAGAACTTACCCATCTCAGCGGCACTTTGTTGTTGTGTACCTTCGACTATCTTCTGACTGATGGCAACCCTAAGGTGAACCTATCACAGGTTTTGAGGGGGGCCAATAGTTGTTCAGAGGGGGGTTGCCTTTGCCCTCCTCTGAGGCTGCAAGAATGTGACTTGCCCAAGGTCATGCAGTGTCTAAGCAGGGTTTTAAATCGTAGTCTCCAGAAGCCTTTAATAAATAAATAAATATTTGAATATTTAAATCTAAATTAAAATATTTAAATCTTGAATGAAGTCTTGGGGGCTTCTGGCAAGAAATCATATTTTGGGGAGGGGGGAAATAAAGAAAAGGTTAAGAACCACTGGTCTAGACTTTTCTTCACCTTTGGATCAACTCAATACTCTGAGTAGGATTTTAGATTCTTTTGGTGTATTTGCAGACCTAACCTACCATCAGTGCCAGGCACAGCAGCATGGTATGCTTCAATGAACAAGAAGTTGAAACTGAATTTGCAGAAGCTAGGAGGGGAAAAAGAAAAAACAGATGAAACAAAGCACCCATACTTCTTTAATATTTTTTTCATTTGCATATTAAATATGGAAATGCATGCATTTCTTCTATTTAGGGTGGGTGAGCACAGCATATGTACCGAATATTATGTTGTTGTTGTTGTTGTTGTGTATCTTCAGGTCATTTCCTGTTTATGAGGACCCTGAGGCAAACCTATCACAGAGTTTTCTTGTCAAAATTAGTTCAGAGGGAGTTTATCTTTGTCTTTGTCTGAGACTGAGAGAGTCTGACTAGCCCAAGGTCATCCAGTGGGTTTCCATGGCCAAACAGGCATTCAAACACTGGTTTTAGAGTCTTAGTCCAATGCCCAAAGCACTCCAGTGGCACTCAGTATTATGCAAGTGGCAGTAACTATGGCCCTTTCCGCACGAGGCGAGTGAATCTCTCCATGCCGTTACTTACCGGTTCTTCTCTCTTTGAAGCAACGTGGACTTTCCCTTAAGCCCTTCTGCAGGGCTCCTCTGTTTGTTGTAGGGCTAATCGGAGCAGTGCAAGGTCCGTAGATCCGCCCTGCTGAGGCTGAAAATGGCAGCTTCCTGTTCTTCATGGGTCCGGACCAACCGCTAACACCGACCATGCCCACAGCCCGCCCTCTGCTGATTGCAGGCTCACATTGGTGCCAGCCTGCGCATCTGCACAAGTGAGCAGGGATGAAATGGCACGCTCCAGAAGATTGAAAGAGCAGATTTTTCCGGTCTTCACTTAGCACACTGGAGGACCACTTGGGGGTGTTTTGGATCGGACTAAGATGTGGAACTAAGGTAAATAGTCTGAACCTAGTCCTATCCAAGGTGCGAACGACCTCCATTTTAACTTCCTCGTGCAGAAAGGGCCTATGTATTTGTTGTACAAAGGTGTTACATTTTTGTAGGTAGGCAGAATGCTTTCTACAAATGTGATAAAAATTAAAAGGTAGGATTCAGAATTGACCCTCCACAAATGGGAGAACTCCTTCCATTGAAAGAGAGAGCGAGGGTTCCGTAAACCCTCCCTTGTAGAGAAGGGAAAAGAGACAATGATTTTTGTGAATTCCTCCTTTTCCTTGTAACCTTTAAGACTACCTCACATGCCATTCTGGGTGAACCTCTAAGCCTCCAGTGCTCCAAGGTTACAAAGGCAGGGGGGATTAGCAGAAATCTCCTCTCCCCACTACTTGTCTCTGTCCACATATTCATCACTTGTGAAGTACATTGCCTATATATAGGACCCTTTTCGCACGGGCCTTTGCGCGTGCGATAGCCCCGTGAGCCTCGCGGGAGTGGGAGCGTCGCTCCGCACGACGCACTCCCACTTCCGCCCGGCTCACGGGGCTGAAGCGGCGCGAGCGCGGGTTTTTTGATTTTCGCGTACAAGCGAAAATCACCCCGCGCTCGCACAACGCTCCCGGAGCCCACCCGCACTTACCTTTCGTGCGGAGCCTCCGGGAGCCGGCCGGGTCGTCCTTCCTTCCCTCCGCCCCTGCGGAAGGAAGGAGCGGGGTGGGGAGGTAGCGCGACGGACGCACCGCCCGCTTCGCACGCGCGCGGGGGACGCAACGCCGCCCGCTTCGCGCGCGCCGGGGAGGAATCCGGCGCGCGCGCGGGGTGGGAATCCGGCGCGAGGTCTCCCGCTTCGCACGGGGGGAGGGCGGCTTGCGCGGCAAGCCTCCTTCGGTGCCGCTTCCCCGCTGGTTCCTTCGCCTGCGGAAGGAAGGAGGGGGGAAGCGGCAGCCTCCCGGACGAGCCTTCTTGCGCTTGCCGGCCTCCCCCGCTTGCGCTAGAAGCCTCAGTGCGGAAAGGGCCTAGGTGTTCCCTTGCATGAGCAAAAGGCTTTTTTTTTCGCATCCAGTCCCCTACCTTAACTTTCATCCATTTCCTCTCTTGTTGTCTTCCTGCACTACAGGCCACACAATTCAAGAAGCTTCCTCAGTCAGCAAAACCAGCTTGCCATTTAGTGTCAGAGCTGGAGTGGGAGAGGGAAGAAATAAAAGCCATTGAGTGAGCAGATCTTCATTTGCATCCTTCTTAATTCAGTTCAATCTAAGAGGCAGCACTTGTGCAGACACATTCTAAGGAGGATCATCACTTGTTCCACATAGATTGGGGTGCTTCTTGTGCTTATCAAGGTAGTGCAGTGTAGTGGTTTGACTATCACACTATGACCCTAAGAGCTGTTGTTGTTGTGTGCCTTCAAGTCGTTTCCGACTTATGGCGACACTAAAGCAAACCTATCACAGGGTTTTCTAGGGCTGAGAGTGTGCAATACCCCCAGAGTAACCCAGTAGGTTTTCATGACTGAGCGGGAAATCGAACTCTGGTCTCCAGGATCGTAGTCCAACGCTCAAGCCACTACACTGTGCTGGCTCTTGAATGTAAGAGACCAAGGTTCAAATACCCATTCAGCTGTGCAAACCCACTGGGTGACCTAGACCACGTTACACTTTCTCAGCCTATAAGGCAATGGCAGACATTTTTCTGAATAAATCTCACCAAGAAATCTCTATGAAAAGATTGACATAAGTCAGAGTCAACTTGAAAGTATGTAGCTGCAACAACTGCACTGATCAACATTGTTAAAACAGCATTGTACGTGGAACTGCTTTAGTATAATAGTTACAGTGCTGGGTAGACTCAAATTCAAACCCTCATCCCATTTGCTATTTCCCCCTGCATTGCTCATAAACGGGTTACCTCTCAGTGTTGATGTGAAGGTAAAATGTATAGGAGAACAGCTGTGTTCACCATCATGAACCTCTCAGACATTTTATTTTTGACCATAAAACTGTATAACTACTGCTCTTAATTGCTGGTTTGTCTCATGTTTCATTTCTTTTTGTACTGTTTGTACTAGTTTTGTTGTTGTTTGTATTTTCCTGAAAACTATACTGAGAGCTGTTTGGTTAAAGGTTGTTACAGAATATATAAAGATATTCTATTTGTTCAGGTGTATAAATATAAACAGGTTAGAGCAAAAATATCAGATAAATAGGTTTATTTACTGCATTTTTATTTTTCTCTTACTCTAAGGAATTCATGACAACTTCATATTTCTCTCTAACCTTCACCCATTTTATCTTTGAATAGCCCTAGGAAGTAGGTTAGGCTGACAGAATATAACCGATCTAAGGTCACCTAGTGAGCTTCATAGCTGACTGAGAGTAGATTTGAACCTAATTTTCCACTCCTTGTCCAGCGTTCTAACAACAGCACCACACATAAATATTGGCACTTTGTATTCAGCAAAAACTGGCCATGTATGTACTATATGCTACATCATCAAATTGCTTCCTAATTTTTTTCAACGTTGAATAAAGAGCTTAGATGTCTAAGCAATGAAAATGATGGTTATCTGATCTTCATATGACTTTTAGCTTCACTTAGTAGCAGAGCTATCTATTCAAGTATCTATACATTCAATCTGGAGAATAAAATCACTTTATTCTTACTAGATGTACACTATGCCTTTATTGGGTATTGGTAGTCTAATCTATCTAATGTTACACTCTGGAAATGGTAGCAGTATACTCATTTTTCTACCTATATGCCTAGTCATGAAGAGCAAGTTTGAATTGAAAATACAGCAGTTTTTTTTTTTCAAAACACAACCAGGCTTAATCTTTAGCAAGTCTCAAGGGGAAGAAAATCATAGATTACAAAGACGCAGCCTTCTCTGCTTATCCTTGCACCCCTAATTTGGTGGATATTTGATATATATTAGGTATATTTAAGGGAGCACTTCCTGTCACTTATAAAGGTCATGGTGGAACATTTTCTTATGAACAGTAGGAAAATAGCAAAAGCAATAATGCGAGTTTTTAGTAATTCACCAAGATGATCTAGCTCATACATCAGTCGCTTCTACAGTGTATATAGTTGTTTTGGAAATACAGTCTTCCTGATTTTGCAAAAGGTTGAGAAAAGCTTTAATTTTACAGAGTCTTCCCTCTTCCTTTCCTTCTGAAGAAAGAGATTATTGCATGCCAATAGTATCCTTACAGGACAGTATTTATTATTAGACTGCCTTAGAGGTGATAGGCTGGGATACTGACTCAGTGAGGTAAAGTTGTGTGTCAATGTAAATTATATAATTTGCTTCTCTGTAAATGTGATCAACAATTCATCTGCATCTTCTTAAAACCTATAAATGGAGAGTGGGAATCTAAAATAATGTATATGTAAATTTGTTTTAATAGGGGAACTACCACAAGGCTTGTGAATATTTCGATCAGGCATTTGCAGGAGCAAATGCTCTTTCCAATTTGGCCCTGCTGAATGAAACAAAGGTATACTGTGGCATTGGAAGAGCTCATAACATGATGCTGAAAGTTAACAGTCATACAGAAGCTGCAAACCAAGTCAGCATTGAGTACCTGCTAGCCTGGAAGGAAAACAGAAGTGACATGTGCAATGACCCTTTTACAGTTGGTAAGACACTAGTTATGAAACACATTAGTGTTGCATTGTCCTTATGGTTAAGTCATTTTTCTTGTATACTTTTATTAAATTATATGCTGAGTTTAATGTTGTTGAATTACCGTTGTCTGGTATGGAAGTAAGATTTTCTACTTTGTGAAATTTTGTTAATGTATTAAGTAGGCTATATAATTATAGAGAAGGATATATAATGGATATTTTGCTGGCAGCTCACTAGCTTTCACTTTAGGAAAAATGTCATTGCAATTTCAAGCTTAGAAAATAGGTTAAATGGAATATTGATCAACTAAAAATTAAAAATTATTAGAATCCTTTTATTGCAAAAAGGACATAAATGTAGCATTTCATTTATTTTGATCCTGTAATGCTTTCCTTGCATCCTTAGCCTGGTGGATGTAAACCCATTAACTGAAAGTATTCTGTATCCATGCCTATGTAGCATCACATCAGAAGGGAAAATTGAGAAAGAGCTTTATCTCATTAATTCTGTAGAAAGCCAGAGGGCCTGGATTGTACATCAGTATGCTAGAAGTTAATGTAACAGATTTTGCATTGTGATCTGTGGTCCTTTTCTTGATATCTATAGAAGACGACATGCTCACAGACATGTAACAGAATTGTATTATTCCATCTGTGAATCTCAGTTAAACTGTAGGTGTTTCTTTGAATAAAGCAATTCTCTGACGGAAGATGTGAACACAATGTTCAGAGAATATGTTTCTTATGACCATAAATCAGGAAGTATCAATGTGAAATGTTTTTTAAATGAGAAGTATGAACTGGAACATACATTGAATCAGTGTACATTTCTCTGTCATAATAGGCTAGATTTCCTAATAAAAGATAACTATTGAATTATGCTAAAGCTCAGATGTGCACAGCTGTGAGATAACTACATTGAAAAGTGTAATTTTCCATTTATTATCACATCTGACGATGATAACTATTGCAGTGGCATCTGCTTTGCATGAGAAGGACAAGGTTTAGGAAGGAAAAAAAGGGGAAATGACAGTTGTTTTTCTCTCATGCCTTCCTGAACTCCCCCACACACACACACACAGTGCTGTACAGTGAAATAGTGGTTGTCAAAATGTACACAATCAGAGTTTGTACTTAAGGCAACAGTTTTATAGCAACCAATATGCAAAATGGAGAGGTGATGAAATATCTTAAAATATTTCTTCACCATAATGCTGCTCAGACTAAATTGAGGAATCAAAATCCAGATACAGTAAATACCTTTCCTGGGTTCTGAACACTGGAAAAGGCCTAATGTATCCGCACAGTCTTTAAAACCTTGTAAATTGTATGCCAAATCAATTTTTAGAACTTTTTTTTTAAAAAAATTCTGATTGCAGATCATTTGGTATTTATTCTGTCTCAGATTTGCAGCATTTAGATTCTGAAAGTATTATTTACAGTCTGTTTTCTGATATTAATGCTTTCATATTCTATTTATTTTTTTATTTTTAGATGTGTTGGAGTTTTCTGTTATAAAATGGTGTTTTCTGGCAGTATAAATTTTGAGAATAACTTGTATGACTTTTTATTAAGACTTGATCTGATTCACTGTGTATCAGTTAAATATAGCTAGGACATGAGTTCCTGTTCTATGTAAAAAAAAATGGTTGTTTAGAAAGCGAATGTAAAGAAACCTTGAAAAATCAAGGAGTAGATTTTCCTTGGCTAGCTACTGTATATATTATGATGCAACCATAATTGGTTTTAAAAAATGCATTGCCATACTTCCAAAATGGTATAGCTAGATCAGTAGCTGTTGCAGCTAAGACAACCAAAACGACTACAGTTTATACCAACAAACCTGGGAGGATATTTTGTTTCTGTCAGTAGGACTTACTTCTGGGTAGATATAAGATTGTGCTGCAATACATTTTTTATAGACATTTGCAAACTAGAGTCCACTAACTCACATGCATAAAAGATTAATTTCATGGATTAGAGTGTTGTAAAATGTAAACAGTGGGGCCAAATGTAGTGAAATGTGAAAAGCATAATTTTTTAAGAACTGAGCTGAGTGTCCTCTAATAAAAGTAATAGCTCTTATTTATAATGGCCCAAATCCCAGAGTAGTATAGGAGATCCACAGAAACTCCACTACAGCTTCTCAGTCACCACCCTCAAGACTCATAATTTTGCTGTGATAGCCCACCTGCATGGTTATTCCATGGCTTGTGGAGAGCACGGACAGGATTGGAGAAGTGTCTATCTATGCCTAGGGTCTCAGGAGATGATGGCAGCAATCTGTATTGAGCTATGGGAGATCGCGGAATGCTTCTCCGATCTGCTGCACTTTCCAGCAGCCATAAAACGGTCATTCAGGCAGTCTATCAAGGCATTGGTCATTGAAGAGGGCGGAAAAGAATACCAGCCTCTGCAATGACCAAAAAAAGACTTCTACAGGCATAATATGGAATTATGCTTGTGCATATCTGTGGCGAGTCCTGCTTTTTCTCCTCACAGTCTGGTATGGTACTTCCCCCCAGACTGCTAAAGTGCCTCGCCCCCTTATACCACTTTGCCTTTCCCTTTAAAACACCACCTTCTTGTAAAAAGGGTGAAGCCTTTCAATTGTTAGATTCCCTTTAATGATCTATAGTAGGATGGTTCTGTTAGGTTAGAACTACTGAAAATTATTCAGGTGAGTCAAAATGTATAAAAATATACTATAATCTTTATTGAAATAACAAACAGAATAAACTATTGGTTTTCATATATATGTCCAAGCTCAACAGAACTTCAGAATGCATTTAGACAGTTTCTTATCTCTTTACATCAGGATAAAGGCACCAATCTCTGACAGACACAGCCCTCTACCAAAGGCTCTGTTTCTAAATCAGATTGCTCTCTCTGGCCAGATTCAAAAGTAGGTTGATTTCTCTTCTGCCCCTCCCTCCCTCTCTCTCAGCTTTTTCTGAGAAAACACATCCTCTCACTCAACCCCCTTTGGTTGACTGAGAAACTCTCTGGCTGAAAGGCTTTTAGCCCTTTTCCTAGAAGTTTGACTCCAAAAACCAATTCAGTGTGCTTGCTATATATACCTTTTCCTCTCAGGCCTCCAAGCCCTCCTTCCCACTAATGGACCAGGTCTCCCTCTGGAATGGCCATTCTGGTTACCTGGCAACCCATTGCTGGGCAGCTCTGTACCGTTCAGGATAGCCACTCATCCAGGACTCCATCACAATATCACTAACAGGATTGCCCGCCAATGTATCTATTTTAAAAAGAAATCAACCATTGCATCTCTGCCCTATGGCACTTGGCATAACCTGTAAGTGTAGTGACCCAAAAAAGTGCCATATACTGAATAGGTTCATTGATTCATCTAGCAACAGCCCTCAGTGATTTTAGGCAGGGTTCTTTCTTGGACATACTGAAGATTTCTGGTATTGCCTAATGGTCTCACAAAAAGATACTAACAAGAACTGATCCTGCTTAGCTTTTTGAGATAAAAAAAGATGAAGTGTGTCCAAGGCAGTATGTGGCATAATCTGATCCATCATGAATCAATTAAAGCTGAATTCTCAGACAAAATTGTTGAAGAATAAGTCCCACTGAACCGTGTAATTAGTTGTGCAAAATTAAAGCTATGAAACTGTGGTGAAATGATGGTAAGAATAATAGATCAAATATTAAGAATTCAAATCAGCTACCACCTTCTACACAATGTTGCTAAATAAACTAGTTCAATAAATAAACTAATTCAATTAAATTCAATTAAATTCCAAGCTGAAGAGATATTTAGGACTTGCTTGAATTCATGTCATGTTAGATCTTGACAGACGTCAACTGGGACCAAGTTCCACAAGTTGAGGCAGGCCACAACCAAGAAAGGCGCCCTTATTGTTCTTACAGAACAGAGGTTCTAGTGCTGAACTCAAGGGCATAGGCAGATCAATACAAGTCAGGCTTTAGGAAAGTGCAGACCACAGAATGCATGTAACATTTAAAGGTCTCTTATTTTGGGGGGGGGGGACACCAGTATTTGACGTGCTGACCCATGTCCTCAGGGGGATGTGGTAAGGCTGTGGTAGGGATTTTATTTTTCTTCTAAAACTGAAATTGACATTGAGTTCACTTCCTGCTTCAGATAGAGGCCTCTCTTGTACCTAAAAGAGCCTACTGAGAGATTGTCTCCATGCCCATTTAAGGACACAGGGGACATTTAAAGTTTAAAATAAATTAAGGGAAATGTTAAAAATGGGCAGGAGGACAAAGTAGATGCCCTCATCTGAGGTCCATTCGGGGAACCTAGTCAGGCTGTAGACCTGAGATGGTTGCCCAGCTTGATACAAATAAACAAGGTACGTCAAGTAACCTGGACCCAAATTGTTTAGCACTTTAAAGACCAATACAGCTTAGTAGCTGGTCATTTTAATGTTTCAAGGTATCATTTGGCTTATGCATTTTAAAACACTATTATAGTTGTAAACTTAGATACAAAAGAAAAAGTGAATTTCCTTTTCTTTATAGTTAGATAGTAAATTTGTCTCTGCTACTAATAAAGAGCTTTATAATAAGCAAGAAGTGTTTTGCAGCCTTGGAAAAATAAGGAAAATTATGTGTAAGGTAATACTAATGGAGGTAATTTCACAAAGAACTATACAAATCTCAACTCTGTTACTAAAATAACTCAAAAAATTTAAATATGTAATCCATTTGGAGAAAAGGAAGATTTTTATTTATATGTTTGGAGAATGAGCAAATTGGTGGTGGTGTACAGAAGAATACTGAGCACAAACCATGTATGAAATCTGATTACTGAATGGAAGTAAAATAGAACAAATGAGGAGAGATCTATGTCAGAAAGCGGGAGTGTAGAGGGGAGCAATGGACTGTGTGATATCTTTTCCTGTTTCGTGTTTTCTCTTGTGTAAATATTCATAAATTTGACTCCGATTTTAATTTAGAAAGAAGAATGGCAATTTAGTACTCTCAGTTCATTAGATGCATTCAGCTAAGTAAAGATTATGCTGTCATTCATAAAACAATAGTTCAGGTACAATTAATCAAAAATAAAATATATTAGGTACCTTTATGGCAGAGGTGGGAAACTGCAGCAAGTCAAGGGCCCAGTTTTCTGCCTCTGAGACTTCTCCAGGAGCCACAAAGACTGCCAAAATGTCCCCAAACGAGTAGAAAACTAGAAGTGACCATAAGTGCATTTCTTGTTAAAGAGTTAAACAGTGCAAGAGGGTAGACTGCAACTATTTAAAATACAAATTACCACTCTTAGAAGTTGTACTCCTGGAAGCTTCTAGGAATGGCAGTTTACCCTTTTTTAACAGAAAAAGGGAAGTCCAGGGAGTCTGGAAGAGTCAAGAGCTACAAATACTGCCTGGGGGGTTGTGCCCCAGGATCACATTTCCACCACCCCTGCTTTTTGATGATGCAGATAATCCATGACTCCTTCCTGCACTGAGAAAGTATGTCAGTTTTTGTAATAATAATGTTATTCATTTTTTCTCCATATATGTTTGTCATTGTTGTTATTGTTGTTGTTATTTCCAACTATTATGGTGACCCTAAGACAAACCGATCTTAGCAAGATTTGTTCAGGGCAGATTTGCCTTTTCCTTCCTCTGAAGCTAAGAGAATGTGACTTACCCAAGGTCACCCATTGGGTTTCTGTGGCTGAGCAAAAGTTCAGGCCCTGGGCTCCAGAGTCATAGCCTAATCTTCAGCCACTACACCAGAGCTTTCCAAACTTTTCATATTGGTGATACACTTTTTTAGACATGCATCATTTCATGATATAGTAATTCAGTTTTACTAGCAAACCAGAGGTTAAACTAACCCCTTATAAGAGATACAGAAACATACATAAATTGTAATAACAAAATGTATGGAGAAATAACATATCTCATGAAAACCTTTCATATATTTTTAAAAATATATGATTTATAAACAATAGCATACATTTCCAAGATTGTAGGCGACACACCTACACACTTCAGGCAACACACTAATATATCACCGCACATCATTTGGAAAGCCCTGCACTACACCATGCTGACTGACGTAACTATAGGCGCTTAATTTAAACAGAAGCTTTGCTTTCAGATCAAGTGTCTACATATCTATATATGTAGGTAGATAGACAGACAGACAGACAGACAGGCACAATATAGACATATAGTGATAGAGCATTCAGTTTTTCTTAAGTGCCTGCCTAGCATATGTGATAAATGCTGTTGAACTATCACTGCTAAAGTGAAGATTGTGGTAAAATACCTCCATACTGTTGGCTTAACTTTATATATGCATTTACAGAATTCAGCACACTTTCACACACATTGTTCATTAATCTGTAGTGTAGTACTTTAAAGTAGGCTAGCATTATTATTCCCACATTGCCAAAAGGATGGGATGTTCTCATCATGTCTTTGTGTATTAGAGCGCTGGTCTTCTCCAGGACACCCACATGAGAAAACAAAGCATAAAGATCTTCAAAGCTTTTATTATTTCTGGCTTGCCCAACACTACTGAATGGTTTCTTAAGTGCAATTAGTCTTGAATTGAGCTTTGCCTGGCTGAAAATACACATTACTCCTAGATAAGGACACATAGGAGTTCAGTCTTTGAGGAGAACCATTTTGTTCATATATCTGCCTGGGTAAAGCTGACACGTGTAGACAGTCAAGAAATACATGAATCTGAAAGTTTAGCTGGGAGAAATAGCAAATGTGGCAAACTAGGTAGTTTCTTCCCAGGTGGTAACTTCTTCCTACTGCTCTGTTGTCTTTGTTTGCAGTTGTGTAGGGACAGAGGTGCAGTTCACCCTGGGCAGTAATGTTTTTAGGGTGTCCTAGCCTGTAGCCACACCCCCGCGTGCCCTGGCCACACTTCTGTGTGCTCTGGCCACACCCCAATGCACTACAGCCCCACCCCCCTCCACACACTCCAAGCTCCGCCAGTGTTTGTGTCAGCAGATAAGCAACTTTTTGTTCAGGTGGGCCTTTGGCAACAGACTCTCTTACTACAGAATATGATTTTAACTGGATAGGTATTAGGTTTTCATTTATTGCAATATTTTAAAAGTGAATGTTCATATTTTATGCTTTTATTGATTTATGTGTTACTGTATTTGTTCTGTTTTCCTTAAGCCACCTTTAGTCGTCCCATCCACAAGAAGGTCAACTATTAACTGAATAAAATAATAATTTTATTATTAGCTTCCTTGAGTCCCCATTTGGGGGAAAGGGTAGAATATAAGTAAAGATGAGAAGGTGAAGGATAGTGCTGCTACAAATCAGAAGCTGGAGTTTCAAGCAAGAAGTCAAATGTGTTGTTTTGTACTAATAATTACTCCAGATATGAGGCTGTTGGGACAGGCTAGGAAAGCAAGTATCAGATGTATAATATTTTTGAGTTTTTCCTTTAAGTGTTCTCGTTGTGGCTTTCTGTACCAGAATGCCGGTCTTCCCCAAAGACACCAAATGAAAAAACAGACAAAATACAATGAACTTAAAAGCTTTTATTTCTAAATACGTAACGTACTGTGACTTAGTGCTTGAAAGTCTTGGTTGATAATGGAATAAGAACATACATCATTACAGCAAAGAAAATTTAGAAATAAACCTTAATATAATGGAGATATCTGTTTCAATAATGTGTCGTTAGTAACTCAGGAAATAAAGTGACAAAAATCTTAGAGAACAGAAAAACCATAAACTCCAAAACAGACTTGCCAAGATTTTATAATTGCAAGGGGCAGCTGCTGATGCCAGAGGATGTAACTAATAGGTAGATCACCCATGGTAGGTCTCAGGTGATTCATCATATATCTCTGACACTTTTTAGAAAATGATAAATGCAAATCTAAGATTTGATAGTTTGATTCAAAGATATGTAACTCTAGACTAGTGCTATTCAAATAGTGCTAGTCCAAGAGACATTGGCTGCCAGTCCACAGCAAGTTTCTGGAAAGAAAGAAAACAATTGTAGCTAATAGGCAGAAATATGGTACCTTCCCTAGCAAGTGGCGGATGGAGCCTGCTACTCCCCCGCATCAAGTAGCATGAGAAGCACTTCCTTAAACCAAGGAGTTAAGTGATATTCATCATTAAACTTTCTGTATCCCAAAACCTTTTCATCAATGTTTACCTTACTGTAGAAACCAATGCCTGGCTGCTAGTCCAGGCAGTTGATGGGTTTCCTGTAGGTGACACTGATGTGCTTAACATATTCCCTCTTGCAAAAAATCCAGTGTCTTGGGAGCATACCTGTGGTATCAGTTTAGCCAGAGGTCCCATAAATAGCTGATTTGCGATATTTATTATTGCTTCTGAAAATGCTTCTCGGTTGCTTGTGCTGCTCTGTTGGTTGAAACTTATCTGCAAATTGTCCTCTCCGGAACACAGCAATTTAATTTGGGGAGGTCCATTTTGAGACCAAAACAGTGTAGCTTTATTGAGATGATTCAGTAAGTATTTCAACCAAGAAGGGAGAGGGTGGCAGGCTCAGATGAATCCAAAAAATTGTAGGAAAACTCAGTCCCCAAAACAATGAATTTGAGGAGAGGAACTTTGAAGTGAACCATCTTTCTGAATTAAAGAAGGCCTAACATTACCTCACCAAGACTTCAAAGAGCCGGGTTCACTCCCCCATCTCTTCTGTGAGGGAGTGAGGCTTTGGGGAAGGAGACTGGCCTAGTCTCAGACATTGTGAACCAGATACGATGGCAAGTATTTAACCCATCAGCTGGAAGTGCCACAACCTTACAGAAATTAGAAGCCACTGGTAAGGAAACATTTAAGAATATCTCCATCTCTGTGTTAAAATTCATCCCACTTTCTCAGAAAAGGAGAACAAATGGGGAAGAAATTCCTGATGCCTCACAGTGTTAATGGGGATAAAGAATGATTTTAATTCAAAGTCATTTCTTTCACTCTGTTACTCCAACATGTGTTTAATTAATAAGTACTTGTATAGTTAAGTGTACCCATCAGATCTGGCATTTTTATTATTCCTTTATCGTAAAAGGTACAAACAGTTATTCTCATTTTTGTGTTAATTGCAATTTATGCCCCCTTTGCTATTTTCCATATGAACATTAAAACATCACCTATACCTATTTTATACTTTTCAATTAAATACTTTATCCCTTCAGTTCTGCATGCATTTTTAAAGTTTCTTTCATCTTTTTAATACTTCATTTATAACTTTGTCTTTACATGATGGTTCATTAGTGCATTTCTTTAATAGTTGGGTGCCCCATGAACTGCATACTCAAAGAAAGAAATGAAAAAACCATTAATTTTGTTGGAACCCCTCCTTAATTACTGATTTGTTCAGTTATAATCTGTGCCAGGGTGGTGAACCTTTTTTGAAGGCCCAATACCGCATAGACTGCATCTGAGGGCTACATCTGACTGTGGGTGCAGCCAGAACCCAAAGTAGGCATTAGGTTTAGACATCCCTTTTATCTTTTTTTCCCCTTTGTTGGACATGTCTTTCTTTTTCTCTTTCTTTCTTCTACTCCCTTATATCTCTCCTCCCCACAACGAGAGCAGCCCATACTGAAGAGTCAACAGAATTGCTCCATCTGTCCTTCCACCTGTACAAACAGGAATAACTTTATTTTCAATGAAGCCTATTCCCCACACGGACAAAAATGTCTTTTGAGACAACACATCCACACAAATTCATACTTTCAAAGTGTTTTACTTTTCTTGCATGGGAAGGGAGGAAGCTATCTTCTTGTCTTCTTGCCTCACAGAAATGGCTTCAACTTGATCCACATTTCTCAAGTTCTTCCTTTTTGGGACAGAAGATTCTGTGATCCCTCAGGCCTGTGGAAAATTGGCCATGGGTCACAGTTTTTCCATCACTGATTTAGACTTTTACAAGTTATAGAGAGTGAAAGTCTGTATAATTGATATTAAAAGGCTGTTTAAGAGATAAGGAATATGATGTCAGAGGGAACATCATAAGCTCGTGATTCCCTAGCACCATTCTTTTCTCCTACCCTCCACTCATCTGAGGAGAAGTGGACCTTCGGTTTTCTGTGATCTTTTCTCTCCTCTTTGAATACTGTACTCAGAATGGTGGGAGATTCAGAGATCCTCCAATCCCACTCATTGACCTTTTGGAGTTCTGTGTCTCTTATTAGCTTATTATTTCCGCTTTCTCACCTTTCCTTTTAGAGGTCATGCTGAAAATAACTCAAGTATGGTAGCTAGCATCTGATAACATTCGTAAGAAAAATAGTTTGAGAGTGAATCTATATACATAGAGCAAAGGTGGGAATTATGGAGTCCTTTTCATGTTGCTGAACTTCAACTCCAGCATTTCTCACCAATGGCTAAGACTGCTAGAAGTTGCCATCCAAGAACTTCTAGAGGGCTGCACAATTTCCACTCCCAGTATACCTCTATGAATATTTGAAAAGTAGGATTGTGACAATCTGTCCCTCATCTGGGCACACTGCACTTTCATATGTTGGATATAACTTTTCTTGCAGGTCTCTATGACTGTAAGCTTAAGGAAAGTGTGGCAATGTGGATTAACAACCACACTTCAGGTTTATTGAGACTGGACTGTATTCATATTTTTTCTTTTACAAATACTAGATGCAACAGCAAATGTCTGGCAGCACCTAGCAATGGTACAACAGACAGAATGGGTGCTATCCCATTCCCTTGCTGGTTGTAGCCTCTGCAAACTCTAATGATTCTCTGCATTTGCCCTTAATTTTACAGTGATAAAATTGCACTGGCCAACTCATATGTCAAAGTGGCACAAACTGCTGCCAGTATTGTAGCTCTCCCACTTCTGTCGCTCTAATCCAGAGAAAGTTCTAGGCTAGAATGCCTTAGATTCTTAGAAGAGCCATGGCCATGAACTGATAGTGCTTGATCAGCAGTATTCTAACTGAACTCTAAGGAAAGCACAACTTTTTGAACTGTGCTTTCCCAGAAGAAGATTATCACCTTACAAGTATAAAATAATAAATATTATGCTGCTACCCAGTAGGCACTTCAAACCCTTCATCAGTTTCATCCTGGCATTTCAACCCCAGAGCATATTGGGTGCTGTTTAATATTTAACAACCATGTGTCAGAGTGGATGCACAATGTACACATATATTTTATTTATGACCTTTTACTATATATAAATTATATTGGATGAAGTAAAACGACTGAGCCGGTTGTCTAAAATGTGATCTCCCAAAAGATCTTGTTAAGAAAATGTGAATTGTTTAGATGTTGTTATTATTATAATTATTTCTATGATTCCTTGCTATTACCCAGTTTCCTAATTTCTTTACAGCTATATGCATGCAGTGCATGGCACTCAAGCAGAATACAGATATGATGATGCAGTTTCCCTCAAAACTCATGCTAAGCAGTAGACTAGACACTTTTATTTACCTGTACTGTTAAGTTAAACCACAGAGGAGATGGTTAGAAAACTGTTAGCATGATGTTGTCATCACATGGGAATCACCAAGCTTCTTGAGCAACTATTAGAGATGCTGTTACTAACACTAATACTGAAAGCAACAGGTTATTTATCATATATTGTAAATGTATGCATGTACCTGTTTAAAAGGAAGATATATACAATATGTAACAAATTGTGAATTTATTACCCTTATAATACACTTTCTGTAAAAACTCAGTGCCTAATTTGATGAAATTATGTTTTAAAAAAATCTAAAAGAGCTATCGAGAAGTGATAAAATGTACATATGGTGTAAATTAGGCTAAATTTGGTATCCTCACAAAATTGAATGTGTTTTGTTATCCACTTTATAATTATATTATAGCCTACATATATTTCAACCCTTCTCCCCTCAAAAAATCTAGAATAAAAAATGTCAGAGAAATTGAAAAATGAATAACAGCAATATTGTTGACTGTAATATTTGTGCACTGCATTACAGTTAACATACAAGAAAGCATTTCAGATGAAATAAATTGAGATATAGGATTGTGTATGTATGTACACACACTTTGTGTTATGTTTAGAGCTCCCAAGAGCTTACACAAAGCACAGCTACTGTGGGGTACTAGAAAATACTTTTCATGCTAATTTTGTTAAAAGTGAGTTAAAGAAATAGTCTCTTTAGCAAAATGATGCAAGTGGTAGTCTCAAATGTCCATAGGAAAACATGGGGTTAAAGTGGACTATATTTTAGGCTATATTCAGTTGACTTGCTGTGTGGGGAGAGTCTGAGCAGTCCTGGCTAATGACTTGTAGGTACTGAATCCTCAGGTCTCTCAGGTGGTTTCACTCGACCAGTTTCAGCAGAATGATGAAAAGGCTGAGATAAAATAAACTGACAGTTGCTACTCATCGCAGGCAGCAAGCTGTACCCCGGCAGCTGAGACCCTGGGAGCCCTCTTTTTAAACAAAGGCTTTCACTGCAGTGAGCAATGAACTCCACACACACACAAAAAGGAGAGGGAGATTGGCAGCTGGTGGCCAACAGGAGGAGGGAAAGGAGGAAAACTGGGAAACACAGCAATTGTTGGCTAATTAGAAGCCATTCCCACCTACTTAATACCAACCCATTAAGCAGAAAACATTTTTTCATCTTACTCTCACTGCTTCACATGACCTCATACTCCAATCAATACCCTCCCACTGGCTGCCTCAGTGCCCACAAATGAATACTCTGCAGTTCAAGAATGCAGTAATAGAGTTGGGGGCAATGAAACTGCAGCTCTCTCAGGCAAGATCTTCCTCTGAAGATACTAGTCTTATATTTCTGAAGATTCAATAAAGAAATCAGACTTTCTTATTGACAGCTGTCAAAACCTGGCAAAAAAAAAGCACAATGATTAATATATTCTAACTTTTCTGTTTAAAGCAATAATGGAATATTTCCCATTTTTCTACTTGTTTCTGATTGAGAAAATTATCTTAATATTGGTTTACATAAACAGCAAGGCTTCCCTTTCAGACATTCATCTAGTTGATGGTTAGTTATTCTCTTGTGTGTGCTTCAAAGCTGAGATAAAGAACTTGTTGTTCCTACAGTGAAAAACTCATTATGAGAACTTTCTTCCTGTGAATGGCTGTTCTGAGGTAAACATATGAGAAAACCTTTAAAAAAATAAACTGTTGTGATCATTGTAAAAATAACATTGACTTAGATTCTGAATTATCTTTCTATGAAAAAAACCTATCAGAGGTTCCCACTGGTTTAACTGAAGGAGGCCATTTTTCCCTGAAACCCACAGTGTCATGGTCATCTCCTCAAACTCAGAGCTGAACAGACCCTTGAACAGAATTTTGTCCTGCTTTGAGAGGAAGCCTTAGCACTTCTCATATACCTTCCCTGCCTGAGGACATAGCCCTTCCTTTGCTCTTATACTCTGAGGATAACTCTTTTCCTGCCCCTCAGCCATGCAAGAACATCTAGATACAAAAATAATGCTGGGCCCTTTAAGGGCAATAGCAAGCATCCTATAGGAGTGGAACTAGTACAACAACACACTGTTATGTGAAGAACCTGAAATCAGCAAAAACTGTGCCTCTTTCTTCTACCAATGAGAATACCCCAAAAGCAGACTTAGGGAAGATCAGCATCCAAGCCAACGTCATCTGAGTCCACCCTTAGGTGTAACCCCCACCAGCTGAATAGAACCTTGCACATCAAGCATTTATTTGGATCTATAGTCAGTCATAATTTCCTGTATATTTATATTGTATATTTTTGTTGTTTTGATGTGAAGTATTTTTATTTCACTTTTCTGGAAAATGAGTAAGTAGTATTAAAAAGAAATGTTCACTGCTGCATTCCAGAGCCTGTGTGTGCCATAAGAGAAAGTCCTTCTCCAGATGCCCATGAAACAGGGTTCTGCAAAGAGGGAAATATTCAGAAGTATCTCTCCTGCTGACCTTAGTGACCATGCAGGTTCATAAAAAGACTGGTGGTCCAGCAGATAGCCAAGCCTTAGGCCATTTACAGCTTTATCGGTTAAGCTGGTACCTTGCATTCACCCCAGAAAAAAGCTGACAACCAGCACAGAGCTTTCAGAATTAAAGCAATATGATTGTAGTATTGTACTCCATTTTGCACCAGTTTCTGAACATTGTTCAAGAGTAGGCTTGTATTGAATCAATTGCAGTACTCTAAACACGATGTAACAAAAGCATAGATAATGGTTAATAGGTTAGATTAAATTATCACAGTTGGTGCACTAAATGTAATTGATGGAAATATATTCACCGCTGATACTATGGGGAAAGGGAGCACTCCCAGGCTATGACTCTCATTTTTCAAGGAAATCACAACCATTTCCAGAACAGAATGAATCCCATTCCCTGAGCTAAGCTTTCTTCTGGCCAACAACACCTTCTTGTCTGTATTTAATCTCAGCTTGTTCACCATCATCCAGCCTATTGTTGCTTTAAGACAACATTCCATGTATTTCAATTGCTTCCTTGAAGTCAAATAACTAAACCAATAGATCTGATTACTAACAGCATATTGATTGCATCTTGCTCCAATGCACTAGGTTATCTGTCTGGGTGTTTTAATTTAGATATTAAACAACACAAAGTATTAGGCAGAATTCTGTGGGAAACCGTATGCCAAACAGTAATTGCTCCCCACTGTCACCTTCTGCACATGCCCTAACAGAAAGGCGTGCTTACTTTCGTACAGAGACCCATACCCTTCAGCATTCCAGTAACCAAGAATATGCTGGTTAATAGTATTGAAAGATGGCAAGAAGCCTCAAGGCTATTAAATGGCCACACTTTCTTCTTCCATTTCCTAGTGTATGATGTCCACTAAGGTGAACGAAACAGACTGCATTACATATTCCTTACAGAATCCTGGAGGAAGCATCACTTACCTCAGATTTTTATGTCTTGCTTCTGGCATTCCTGAATGTCAAATGCATTCATATGGTGTGCTGACTCCACAGAGATCTTCAGTGGGTCAGGACATGTTCCTATATAATGCTGAATGCTTTTGAGTTACATACAATACTATTACTAGGGTAATTGTTTACAACCTATAGCTTGATTATAGTTTAAATTATGTACAATTATAGAAAAATCTCATAATTAAATAGTAACTTTCTCTGAAAAGTTATATAATTAGATGCTTAACAGGAGAAGCCTCTATTTTGTGAGGAATTAACTCATTTCCAGGTCTATTTTTAGGTAGTTTAAATTGAAATTTTCACCTGTATATACATTTATACAAAAGTTGTGCTCTGCCACCTGTATTTTGTTTTGCTGCCATGCAGAAAAGTAAGTTGAAACGTAATATGTTACAGTAGATAAAAGAAGTTTTTAAAAGAATGTGATGTGACCATACAAGGCCCAAAATTTTAAATAAATGTGGTGTTTTATGGGAAGCCCTTTCTTATTTATCTACTAATCAGAGGCTCCAGCCCATACTGGTATTATCTCCAGGAGTACTGCTAGAAAGCTGAATTGTGAAATATATACATGTGTGGCCTTTTTGACACAAGCATTGGCAGTAACAATGATTGTAAATTTGTAGAGCCCTGAGTCTCCATTCTGTTAAAGCCTTTCAGGTACTTTGTGGACCTCAGAGACGCCTATGTTCCTCCTTGTACTCTTCTCATAAAAAGGATCACTTTCTGCTTGTTTGGTCACAGTATGCATATAAGTGTGTTAAGTCATACTGAGATCCAAAATTCTAGAGAAAGAGAGGACTTAGCTTACACCTTCACCAGAAGCCATAATCATTTGTTCCATGTTTGCATTTAAACACATGGCTCCTAGCCCAAAGTAAGCCCTATTTGACCATATTCATTTCACCAAAGTTCCAGTAATAAAAGCTAACATAAACTTAGTTATCAAAGAGACTGAAGTACAGGAAGTTTGAATTGTACTCAGAGCTCAGGTAATGAGACTTTCTTCCCTTAATTTCTGTGGCAGTTGTATCTGTGGTTTTTAGAGGAAAAATTGTTATTTGGCTATAACCAACCTCAGACAAGACTGCTGGTTTGTGAATTTCATCCCCACTTTCTGACCACTTCTTCCATAATTCAAACACTAGTCAGATTTCTCCAGTGAATACACTGAATAGCTTTAAAGGCTACTCAGACTTGCCTTATCACCATGACATTGTCCAAAATAGGGTGATTAGGGTAGATCCCGTATCAGCATTCTCTGAAAGCATGTTGAGATGATAGTGAAAGGGCGTCCATGTGAAACCATTTCACATGTTTACTTTTCTGTGCTATTGCCAAACACAGGAAGTTGTGTGACAAAAGCTCTCAAGTGTGAACCAGAAAGCTTCAAAGCTTTGCATAACGTTTCAGAGTCTTCTTCAGATATAGAAGACTCTGCACCATTGTCCATTTCAATTGTCAGACAGCCTCTAGAATAGCAAAACCAAATATAAATACATAAAGCTTGGTCTCTCCAATTTTGCCTGGGTAACAAAGCAGTTGCGCTAGACTTCAGGCACTCCCTTTTCCACTCCCTTTAGTTCTAGAGTTCATTCAGACAGCTCAAGTCGTTATGATGTCTATTGCAGCTCTAATCTGGCTTTCAAGTAAAGCTTGCTAGAACTGTAAAAGTAGACCTGTAATAGGTTTCACAAAATTATTTGTAGGGCAAAACACAATAAATAATGCCTTGCTTGAGTAAGCCTCTACTCATTTGAACCTCTTCCTTTTGGGGTTTTGTCTCATTCACCCTTGGCCAGGCTGTGGCAAGGGTGGTCACAGCCTTGGAAGCAGTTGTTGAACGCAAAAAAAGAATCCTGCCATAGCAAACAGACTTTTCCTGCAATAATCCTCAGACTCTTTGCATTCTGCTAAGTGATCAAAGTTATTTGTTTTGCTTTTAAAAGATGAAGTAACATACCAATTCAAGTTAGTGCCTGTTCTGAAGTGTCTAGTTCTGTATTTTGTGTTCTGGTTGGGGTAGGGGAGATAGGTTGAAGAAAATGCATAGATCGTATGGCACATTGAAGTATGTTCTTTTCATTTTTGGCTTTGTTTTATTTGTATAAGTAAAAGGGTTAACTTCAAGAGTGTTGCTTATCATGAAATTTCCTTTATAACAGTGTCATAACAGTACAGTTTTTTAAAAAAGCCTGAAAAAGCCTCAGTGCATATATTTTTTAAAAGACCTGCAGTTTTAATAAGCCAAATTAGTGCAGCTTAATTTGAGAAGGGCTGAAAAGCTTATATTGAGGGTGGTTGTTCAGATACTTTGTTACTATTTTAATTGATATGTCAATTAAGACATATCAATTATTTTCCATATAATTACAACAAAGCTTATATTGTTATCTGCAATTGAACAGACCAAAAGATAGCTGCCTAGAAAAACTGATACAAAGCCTTAGGTGTGCAAGAAAACAGACATTTTACAACTTGAAACTAGAGACGGTTAATGTGATAATTTTTGTTTATTGAATAAGAGCACCCAGGTTGATTGATACAGTAATTTCTGCCTTTGCTACAGCAAATATTTAGCTCATTATCAATTTTAATAGCATTTTGCAGAACAAGCCTTTTCTTGATATGGAGAAAATACTATTAAATTTCCTTGCATAGATACATTGTTATGACACGCAATAACTACTTGAATATAAAGGGGGATTAATAATTTAGGAGGTGTTAACAAATTAGGGCCATCATTAAAAATACTTGGAACCATTTTGTAGAAAAATCAGATTGAGGTAATGCGTTGCTCTTATGATAAAGAATTACAGCATTAATTCTGCAAAGTGAACTTATTGCTCCTATTCGTCTCCAAAACCCTGGAGCATTAAGAGACAGGAAGAATGAAATGATCATTGCATTTTTTTCCAGGCATAACAGCTCTAATATTTCCATCACAGTTTCATAGGGTAGTTTCCACAAATGTAGTAGAGGAAAACCCCACCAATGCCACTCTTTTCTTTGTTAAGTTATTTTTGTGAAACCAAGTCAGAATTTAAAAAATATGTAGATCGTTGTTTGTACAGCTTTCAATAATGGATATTTATTGAAACTGTTGTTTAAAATAGCTAATGGTTGTTTCAAATTTTAACCAGCTTAGTTTACTTGCATACTTTGTCTCATATTTCTCACATCCAAGTTCAAAATCAAGTCATTGATTCAAAATCTATTTTACAATCAAATATTTTTTACATATTCTTGATAATACCAAGATAGATCATTGGCCCATCCATCTTATTAATGCCTCCAATGATTAGCAGCAACTTTCAGACAGGGGTCTTTCCCAGGCTTACCTGAAGATGCCTCTTAACTAAATGTAGTCTTCTTGCAGGCAAGGTTTCCAAGTCCAATAATTAGCTATAACTCTTCTCATAACAATGCTTTACTGAGTTCAAATGAACTGTGAAGAAAACCATTCTTTTAAAAAGTACATTCTGCTGGCATGTGGATTTTTAGGTGCCTATAAGTGTGGAGAGGTGGTTATATAAAAATTTAAAGGAAAGACAGCTTGTATTTTGCAAACATAGGCTAGTATATTCAACTAAGGCCATTTCTGCACTACACTGTTATAGTGCTTTCAACATCCTGTGGAATCCTGAGGTTTGCAGTTTAGGGAGGGGCATTTGGAATTATCAGCCAGAGAGCTCTTTGGCCTCAGTAAACTATGGGCCTCAGAATTCCACAGGATATTGAAAGTGGAATAACAGCACTATAACAGTGTAGTGTGGAAATGGCCCAAGAAACCTTTCCTGGCCTGACCACCCAAACTGATAGAAATATAATTCACTCATGCTCCAGTCACAGGCAGAATGGACCTCCTGCTCCCCATAAAGCTGATATGCAGTGAAGAAGCAATCATGAATATGGGGCATTTACAGATTAATAAATCTAGTTTCCATATTCACAGTTGCTGCTTAGTCACAATTGTGATGATATTTCCATTATCATAATCGCCCCTTCAAATGCACTTTACTGGGCATCAGCTACATGGGGGGAGGAAGAAGGCCCCTTCTGCTGGTGATCAGAGCACGGATGAATAATATTTCCATCAAGAGTGGGAGGGTGGAGCTGGCCAGGAGAGATTAAGTATTCTTAACGAAGTAGCCAATGTAGAATACTGGTCATAGTTTGTTACTGATGCTGCTGAAAACCCTTTCTTCCCCAAGATGACAAGTGTTAAAGAAATATATGAAGGAAAAGTCCTGTGCATGTGATGCTTGTATGATGTTATGCTTGCATTTTACTGGTACATATTCCTTCTCCTCCAATCTGTGACATAGCCACATCTTCCGTAACATCTCTGTTTCAGCTTGCTCTGTTCTGGTTATTTTATAAAACAAGGTTCATGTCCCAGAATTTGAAGGAATGAGCCAAATACCCCATTTTCAATCTTCTGTAATTACTTGGTTTGTTGGACTCAGAAATAAATTTCAGCTTTGTATGTACTATATAAATAGCGCAGTAATGGTTTTCCTACCTATTAGTATCTCAGTATCACACTTGAAAGATTCTCATATTGAACAAGGTAGAGATTTGCAGTGGCAGTCGAAAATACATCTATGCTTCCAAAATCAAAACTGAATCTACTGGCATGTGTATATTCTGCCAGTTGCTGGCACCCTGCTTCATTTTTATTTGCTTCTAGCATGAACACAACATTTAAAAATTAAATTATTGAGAACCAGAATTTGGCAAATTGTCAGCATTTTCACTATTATAACTGCTCACAGAATTTCACTTGTATGATTCGTGGGAATATTTAGGAGGAAATAGTGCACAGTTAAAAACAGCAGCTCTTAAAATCCCATCCCTGCCCCAAACAACAACAACACTGCAGTTTATTTTTATAGCACTCTTTACGTAAAATAAAATGCAAACTGTTCTTCAGGGAGTAGTCAGCTAAGTTCAATGAGCTTTCCTTTTAGATGACAACTCTGTGAAGCACTGGGTTTCTTGAGTGCAGAATGTAACACGAAACCTCTGTTTCCCTGATCAGTTGCGTGGTGCTGCAACAGAGGTTATGATCTTGCTCAAAATACCTGAAAAGGCTGCTCCAAAGCTGGCTCACTTGATTCCTGTTGCGCTGTCTCCCAGAGCTACATATGCAAACATAGGCCATTTCCACACTAGACTGTTATAGCGCTATCATTTCACTTTCAACATCCTATGGAATCCTGGGGTTTGCAGTTCAGGGAGGGGCCGGCCAGCCGGCCGACCCTTCCCTGAACTGCAAACCCCAGGATTTCATAGGATGTTGAAAGTGGAATGATAGTGCTATAACAGTCTAGTGCGGAAATGGCCATGGTTAGCTATGTGGATCTTGGAAACTTCTCTTTTCATTTTTTTTCCTTTTCTTGCTGACACTGTTTAATCATAAATACACCATTAGGAAATGTCACCACTTCACCGTATAATTTACCCATATGTTCACAGATGTTTTCAGCCTTGCAGGTTAGACTCAATGATTCATTTCTATAATTAAATATACTACTGCTCAGACCTGCAGGAATTCACATTATCTGTAGTGTGTGCTCTTTGGTTAGGGGAAAATACACTGCATATGCTCAGAAGCTCAACTGCTATTCAGCAACAAAGGAAAATATGCCCAGTTAGGCTTGACATTCTGAAATATTCTGACTGACCTTTTCCAGGTGGCTTGGCAGGAAAATGTTAGATTGTTGCAGCAAAAACTCCGCATTAGTATTAGTTCTTTACACTTATTAATAGTTTTGCTTTCTGTGACAGTAACCTGGCCAAGTAAACCTCAGTTGCTATCCCAGGGAGAGAATCAGTAAAATCTAGAATTTCTATTATACAGTCAGCCCCCTATATTCACTAGGGCTAGGGGTGAAGCCCCCCCACAAAAGTAGAAACATCGCAAATATCAAAGTGTCTGTGTGAAGGGGACTGAGGCAGGGTGGGGAGAATGGACATCTGGGACACAAAGCAGGTCAGGGAAAGGGGGTTAGTCAACATGGTGGCCCTATACTTCATGTATCTCTACCATCTCCTTTCCTGGGTGCAGGGGAGCATTGGGAGAGGGTTTGTGGTGCTGAGAAATTGGGCTGCAAGTCATCCTTACCTGGACTAGAGGTGGGTTTTTAAAGGACTACACAGTCTGATCACAGCTGCCAAGAGAGAAGGTTCCACTGGAAAAGAAGTGTGCCTGAGGTGGTGGGGCAGGGGGGCAGGAGTCGAAGAAACTTGCAAATAATCAAATCTGTGAAAGTCAAACCCGAAATGTGGAGGGCTGACTGTACTTGAGATTTAAACAGAAGGAGTTTTGTCTAGAAAGATCTGTGCCATTACAACTGCAGCCAACCGGCTGCTACCAGCAATACACACACCCCTTTGCCACAGGAGAATTGCAAACCTGAGTGAGAGGGTAGTTTAGGTTTTGAAGGCACAGGATATTTTAGTAGGGAGAAAGACCTGCTCTTGAATATATTTAGGACTAAATTTGCTTGAAGCAGTGAGTTTTAAGATTATTTACTGTGATTAATTATTATACCTCTTAATAACTAGATAAATGGGTACTCTGGAGAAATAATAATGCAGGGATAGAAGGCTGCTTTGGCCCCATCATCCTTAAATGGCATCTCTGTGTAAACCATAGTGTAAACTGTCTCCCACTTCAAGCAGTCTGGATAGTCTTGGCTAACAGGCCCCGTGGGCTGAAAATACTGCTGCTCAAGGGCAAGTTGGTAAATAGAAAAACAACAATCCAGAATTTTATGTTGGATGATCCTGCTGACCTGGTGTATATTACAGGTATTTAGCTAGATGAAGCTTGCAGGAGGAGTACTGTCTCCCAACTCTCTCTTTCTGGGTGTCTGTACAGCAGCAGAAGAGGTCTGGAGGGTAGAAAGCTAAAGTTGCAGTGGTCTATCGTGATTCTCTCTCCTTCATCAGATGCTCCATCCCTCAGTCTGCAGGATCTGAATCTGTGTATTTGAAAATAGATGTCTGAGACAGAAAAGGGCTTCTATTGGTCTACCACCCATCCCACTGCTCAACAGTCTCTCTTCCTGAGTTGATCTTGTGGTGGCATTGGAGTTCTCCCATCTTATTCTGCTAGGGCACTTCCATGCTGAGGCTGCTCAGAACTTCATATCCATGATGTCCTTTGGTCTGTTCTAAGTGAAATCTGGCCCCATCCATGTTGCTGTTTTATTTGATGAGTAGGAAGATGGTGATCTGGATGTGAAACACTGATGGTGGAAAATTTGGAACATGTCAAACTGAACACAGATAAGAACTCATTGGAAGGTCTACTCCATGGCAATGGTGGCAGCCAAGAAATCCTATTTGTCTTCAACTATTGCATATGCAAAGAGTCATCCAGGAGAACTCCTTCAGTGGCCAGAGGCCTTGAGCTTTGCTACATGAGAAGAAAATGAAGACTTCTTAGCAGCCTGCTGTTCAGAATTTGCATGACACTCTGCAGATAAAATTTCTCAGGTCTACTCTGACTTGGAAGTTGTATTTGATAAAATCAGTGTAGCTTTGGTTCCTGATTATACCATATAAATGGATGTGTTTCAATTTGAGCAGCCTGAGGATATGGGCAGGATCCTTAGAGAGCTGTGAGTTGTCATAAATTTGTTGGATTTCTGTCTTTCCTGGTTTATAAAATCTGGCTAACAAAGGGGGACTAAACGAGTGGATAAGAATAGTGGTGAATGTCTCACAGCAACAAGGCAAAATTCCATCCTACCTGAAAGAGGCTGTGGTGAAATCTTTATTTTAAAAACCCTACCACACTAGATGGGGTCTTTCAGTCTCCAGTATCTCTTTTTGGTGACTACTCTCTGGTGTGTGTGTGGTCATCTACCAGCTTTAGATTCCAGGATGACATGGATTATCTAGATCCATTTCTTTCTGGCTTTCGGCCTATTTGTGGACTGGAGACAGTTTTGCTTGCCATTCTGGTTCCTATGCCAGGACCTAGACAGAAGAAATGTTTCTTGTTGGACCTGCTGGATCTTTAAGAAGCTTTTGATACCATCAATCATGGTATCCTTTTGGACCACTGTTCCTGAATGGGACTTGGAGGCATTGTGACTCTAGTCCTTCTTGGGAGGGTGAATCCAGAAGGCACTGCCAGGGCCTGCTGGTCAGACACCATGGCCATTGGCCTGTGGGTCCTTCGGGGCTCAGTTTTGTCCCCCGTACTGTCCAACATATATACAAAACCATTGGAAAATCTTGTGCAGTGTTTACATTTGGATGTAAAAAAAGTTGTTTCAGTAGTAAACGAGTGTCTGCTCTCAGTAGTTGATTGAATGAGAGTAAATGAGTTGAAGTTTAATTCAGAGGTCAGTGAAAGGACAGATCAGATGATAGGGAAGCAAACTGGTGGGTGGAGTAAGACTCTCCCTGAAATCTCCAGTTCATAGCTTGGATGTACTACTGAACTGCGTCCTGAGTTTGAAGGCCCAGGTTTCAGTGTTGTCTAGAAGTGTGTTTACATTAAACCTAGTGTGCCAATAGCATCCATTCTTAGAAATGTCAGATCTGTCCACAGTAACACATCCATAGATTAATCCCATTTAAATTATTGTATCACATTCTATGTGAATTTGCATTTGGAAACTGTTCAGAAATTTCAATAGGACCAGAATGCTGAGGCTATGCTAGTCACTGGGGTTGGTTTCAGGAAACATTTTGCAAAAGATTCACTGGCTACCAGTCTGCCTCTGGATACAATTCAAAGTACTGGTTTTCACCCATGAAGCTCTATGCAGTGTGGATCTAGACTGTCTGAAAGAATGTGTCTCCCTATAAGAGCCTGCACAAGTTTTAAGAGGGAAAGGGGTTTTCTCAGACCTACCACCATCACAGATACAGTTGATGAGGATACCAGAAAGGGCCTTCTCAGTGGCTGCTGCCAGGCTAATGTAATTGCCTCCCACAGAAGGCCTTGGTGGCACCCTCTTTGCCTCATCCTATCAGAAAACACCCTTTTATTTAGATAGGCCTTTGGCTGTTAACATTCTGTAGTGAAACAATCTTTTAAAAGGGTCATCATAATAATGTTTTGAAAGTTTTTTAGGCTCTTTCAGTTACTGTTTTTAATTGATGGCTTATTTAATTGTCTTAAACTTTTGTTATGTACATTGCTTTAAGTGTATTTTGTTTTAATCTACACTGTAAGTTGCCTTTCATCTCATTTAGGAAAAAAGATGGGATGTAAAGTAAATGCATGCATACATACATAATTAAATAAATTAATTCCTGTCTATTAGGAAAATATTCTCCTTACAATCATCTCCAAATTATTCAATTTTCACATGAGTTTCTGACACCTCTTTCAGTTCTTCTTGCTTTTGATGATCAGAATAGAATTAGTCCATAAATTTTTGGCCCAGGCTTTGGTTTTTGGGTTTTGGTTGGTGAGATTGTATATATTGTATATATATTGGTTGTCTCGGATAAAAAGCTGTACACTGTTTTCACTCATATAGTTTTACCAGTCGAGGTGAACAAATCTAAGACCTGGAAATAGGAAACAAGCACAGAAGTTACATAGTTATGATTTTAAAAATCTGAGATTGTTAATGAACTAATCTAGAAGGAATAAATCGCATTTCTGACATAATTTCTACAACCTTTCAAAAAGGATAGTGAATTTAGAACTTTGATAGATGAGAGGTCAGATGGAGATCTGTAGTTTAATGAACAGATCAGAGGGCAGCACATCAAAGGATATTGGAAGGTGCAGAAAGTCAGATTCCTAAGGGAGAACTACATTCTCGTGAGAGTGTACAAATGAGAATCAGAAGAGATGGCACAAGAGTAGACTGAAGACATACAATCCAAAGCAGTATAATTCAACGACTTCCTCAGTGGAACTTGGTAGTTGCACGGTATTGCAACAAGTTACTTTTCAGAGTTAATGAGAAAAATGTCATTCTGTTTTCAGTGTAAAGCAACAATGTTCCTTTCCTAGTGCAAATGAGTAATAATTTTTGGTGTTACTTGTCTGAGGTGAATGGAGTGTTGCAGCTCTTACCTTAATACAGTATATTATCTTAATAATATAATATAATCATATAATCATACACCTTAAACAACAATCTGTTCTGTTGCTCATTAAAGGCTGCCTGAAGCAACTCAACTGGGTTGCCATTATATAGAGGACAAAAAGAAACTTGTTCCATTGCTTGTTGCAATGACATTCCATTTTGTGTGTGTGTGTGTGTGTGTGTGGTGGTGATTTCAAGAATGTGAAATGATTTGAAGGGCTTCCTCCACTGACCATTTCATATTCTTAAAATGAAGACCACACACACACACACACACACAAGAAATGGACTGCAACAAGCATTCACTGCAACAAGCAATGGAACAAGTTTCTTTCTGTCCTCCATATAATGGCAACCCAGCTGAGTTGCTTCAGGGGGCTTGTAATGAGCAACAGAATAGATTGCTATTTAAAAGTAACATTCCAAATTCAGCTTTATAGCTAGAATAGGATTCAGTATTCTCAGTTCAATCACATGACCTTGCACAAGAAGTTAGGTTTTGTCCATTCCTCAGTTTTCCCATTCATTATACTGGCAAAGTGGCAGTTCTTCAATTTAATATTTATTCCCTTGCACTTCCTCATGTGTCCTTTGGGAAGCAGGAAATTTGGAAACATTCTTAAAGAGTTGAGCAAGTTTACTTAAGGAACTGTGAGTAAGGACTGGAAGAGGCAGAACTCTCTTGCTCCAGCAAAGTTCCTGTGTATATTTTGGATCATGTGCTGGCTATATGCTTATAACTGTCATTTCTCCCCAGTATAATGTTCGTCCTTGTACACATTTTGGTTGATTGGCTCAGCAAAAAATCCTGCAGTACATATGGGTATATTTACATGGATTATGATGGCCTTCATCTTTGTTCTTAGGGATTAGGTTAAGTTGGAGAATCTCAGCTGCACACAGGATTGTGGATATACAGGATACTGTCATTATGGTGGGTAATGTAATAGGCTTTGGCTTTAAATATGTCATAATCTTAAATATGTCATATTCTAGAACTAACAGTGAAAAAAATTAACACTAAAATGTGTGCAATGCTAAAAATACTTCAAAAATGATAAGACATTTTGATAAGGAAAGCTCTACCTGGAGATTGTTTATCTTAACTTCAAAACCAAAAGAATAATCCTGTTAATAGAATAAGCTCCCTTCTAGGATTGTGTGTTTAACGGATGTCTACTGGATACCGTATCTGGGGAGCTGATTCTTTGTTTAGCATAAATACTAATGGGATCACAGTAAAAGAAATGGCTAGCATTCTTTGCTATTTTCTGAGAAGATTACTTTAAGAGACACTGAGACCAGAAGAGAAAAAAAGCAAAATTACATAGATCTAATAGACTGGGAGGGTTCTATTATATTTTTCCCTCAGAGATTGTACCACTATTAAATTCCCACTTCTTGTCCATGGGAATAAGATCAGCATGACAGAGAAATTTGGCAAAAATGAATCTACTCTATTAGTTTTTGTGAAGATGATTAAGGTTTCTGATCCGTACTGTTTTTCAGCAGTCACTGTTTGGAGGCTAGACAAATAATCCTTACTGTTAGACAGAAAAGGAGAGGGACCCACAAAGAGACAGAAGTTAGCACCACCAGAAAAAAATATCTGAATATATTATTTGAACTACAAAGCTATACATGGTGATTTATTTGTTAATAGCAAGGGGGGAATCCTTTTCTACTGTGGCAGGCAAATATTTTTAAAGTGCTTAAAGTAGAGCGCCCCATCAGATAAGCATAATTATAATCAAAATTCTTAGAACGTTCTCAAAAATTCCTGAAGGCAATCAGCTCTACTCAAATTAGTAACTCAGATAAATCACCATTAATTAGCTAATATAAGCCAGCAGGTGGTTTCAAGCCCAGAGACATTCCCTGGTTATTTAAATTATGTATACTGCACTACGCCAAAGATAAAGTAAGAGAAAGGGAAACAACAGATATGAATGTGTAAAAAAAATTGTTTGGGGGTAAAAGTCTCCTGAAATTCCCAGATCCAACCCAAAGGAATACAAGGCAGCTTTGACCCCCATGCTCAAATAATATAATCCATTAACAACTGCGTGCAGCTTTTATTTCAATACTGATTATTCATGCAGTGAACAAAGTCTCCATTTGGAAGCTAACTTGCATATATTTGTGCTAGGGGAAAAAAACTATTAATAGTAGTAACCAGTTTTAAAAATGATGTCATGGGTCTTTGAAATATAAGGTCAGTGGAGTATACTGGAGGAATCCTTTTCATTTAAATTTCCCTAGAACATTATTCTGACCTTAAATTCACTGCAATATGTTAATACTGGGATATAAATCACATGTACTAACCAAAGGTGAAATAAATGTAGAAAAATGAAATAAAATTAAAATCTCTAATTCAAGTGTCACATCACAGAGTGTTACCTTAAAAACTAAAGAAAAGTATTGCACATGCTAGATTATTGTAAAATAGCTAAGAAGGAGAGAAAGAAGGAAACATTTTTCAGTCTCACATTGCCCTCAGCACCACCTGTACATGGATGACACAGAGCTCTACTTCTCCATCTTAGATTTCTCACACTCCATCCAGTTCTGTATCTCTGATATTTCTGCTTTGATGCCTAATCATCACTTTATTTCCTTTAAGTACTTTCTTAAAACTCATATTTTCCAGGATGTATTTGTATCATGCCCTAATCTTGCACTAGGATACCCATATCTTGGTGCAAGACTGGGGCATGATCCAGATACATCCTGGAAAATGTGAATTTTGAGAAAGTACTTAAAGGAAATAAGTACTTATACCACATATTCATTGGTACGAAAAGGAAATAAGTACTCATTGGTGTAAGGCCAAATTATGTATAATTAAAATATTTTTATTTTTATTTAATTTTCTTTTAAGGTATTTCTATATCACATCACATCCCACAAAGGCTCTATAGGTGATGAATAAATAAAAACCAATTAAAACAATACAGGTGTTTACCCTGTATGTTGGGGGTCCCAGGAGGGGTGCCCAAATAACCAAACAACAACACAAGATGGGGAAATTAAGCTCTAGCACTCTCTTAAGCTAACGAGAAGCAGGGTAACTTTAGCTAGGATCTTGTACCCTATGTCTACGGCTTCAGGTCAGAGAGCGTAGTCAGACAAGGTTTCAAAATAACAAAAATAACATTTATTGAGCACAAATAACATAAAAGACACCACATGCACACAGATAACTAGAAATAGAAATGGAGAGCTTTTGGGGAATGGGTAATACGACACCTGGTCTCGTAGTCCTGGAGAGAAGCAGGGGTTCCAAGAAGGGAGGCAGACTCAGTTATTGGGAACTGAGGGGAAAACTTCACTGGACAGAGCAGCAGCAAGGCTGGATGGAAGTCCAGGGTGATCCAAAGTCTTCCCAAAAGTGGGGACTTTTTATAGGGTGGAGTTTACCTACAGGCCATGCCATGCTCGGTGAGAACAAAGGAATTTTGGAGCTGGACAAAGGAGTTGGAAAAGGTCAGGTTTTACATGATGAGCTTAGCACTAGATGACAATAGTATGACCAGTATGTAAATGGCTCAGTATAAAGGAATGGCTCGACTCTTGGCCATGCGTCTTTGTAAAGATTCGCGCTGAGCAAAGCCGGTTTGCAAGAAGGTTTTTCCCTAAAGCATTGGAGAGGCTTAAGTTGCATGCCTGAATGAGGTTTGGAATGTATAACCATTAACGGCCGCGCCCAATACGTGCTTGTCCAGTGGACCTCTGCAAACACATGGAGTAGGGTGGCAGAGAAAGGTCAAGTAAAGGCCAAATTATTTGATATCAAAAGGATATCTAGTGCTCTCACCAGACATATCATAACCGTGATAACACAGGGATAAAAATATTTTTGAAACACAGAAAAATATAGTCAGCCTTCCACATTTGTGGGTTTAATTTTCACAGATCTGATTATTTGTGAGTTTCTTCAACCCCTGCCTCCCTACCTCAGCCACTTTTTTTTCTGGAAGAAAAAAGTTCTCAGCAGTTCTCATCAGGCCAGGCAGTCTACTTCTGGTCCTCCTTCTCATCCATCAGCTGCTGCCTGGCCAACTAAGGATAAATCACAGCCCAATTTCTCAGCACAACAAATCCTCTTCCAATGCCCCCCACATTACCAAGGAAGGAGATGGGTGGGAGAGGAAATACAAGGCCACCATGCCAATCCACTCCCTTTCCCTCTCCTTTCCTGACCTGGTTTGGACTCTGGGTGTCTGCTTTCCCCACCATGCCACAGCCCCCTTTCCACAGACACATACACACACATTTTGATATTTGCAATTTTTCCACTTTTGCGAAGGTCCTACACCCCTAACCTTGGTGAATATGGAAGGCTGACTGTACTCTTTAAAAACACCTAAAAATGGTCTAAAAACAATCCTAGAATCCAGTCTTAAAACAGTTAAAATGGCAGTTTCAAACACTGAATGCCATGCAGAACAGCACTGTTTGGACTACCCACTGGAAACTTAAAAGATATGGAGCCAGACTAACTTCCTTGTATAGGAAGCAGCTATAGCTGTGATGCTGCTACAGAGGAAGCCCTGTTATGTGTGTCCTCCAACCTAACTTCATGAGATGTTGGGACACACCACATGGCTTCCTCTGAAGGTCTTAGATTTCTGGCAGGATCATCTGGGAGATCTCTCAGATATTCTAGCCCTGAGTTGTTTGGGGCTTTGTAGATCAGCGCTAGCACCGTGAATTGAGCTTGGAAGCAAATTGGAAACCAATGCAATTCTTGCAAAACGTATCCCCCCACTTTTCCCACTTACTCTGTGGTTTCCCTTTGTCCCTTTTGGGGCAGGGGCCTGTCAAACTTCTGTATGAAGCACCATGTGCATAGATAATACTAAATAAATACATAGTGCATACACACATACAATAGGATAATAGTGAAAGGTCATCCATCAAATCCAAATCTTAGATTATCCTTTCCTGAACTTTTTTCTAGACAATCTTCATAATCTTGTATATTTGATCATCTCTGTTTTGGAGACTACATATTTGAAACTTGCAAAACATGGTGTGAAAGCTCAGCCTTGGCCTTGTGATATCTTAGGACAAGGGACACTACTGTAATAGGAAAAGTGCACTACTGAGTTAAATTTGCTAAAGGTTTGGCCAGAATAGATGAATTCATTGCCAAATTCATTGCCTGTTTTGAGGAAGGATCTATGGCAACCCTCTTTTGTGTTTTTAATAGCTTGTTTTGCATATATTATGCTTTATAACTCTTGTTCCCTTTCTGCACCCTCCCAATCTGCCATAGGGAAGGGAGAAGGACAGGACCACAATAATACTTATGCAGGACATCGTGGTCCCGTCCATCTCCTATCCCCAGGCAGCACGATAGCAGGGTATATCATTGAAGGATTTTCCCCATCAATGACCTGTGATTGCACTGCCATCCCACCATGCAGCTGTACTTACCTTCCCTGCAGAAGCTTTGGAAGCGCAATGGCTGTGCTTCCTGCCCCAGTGCAGCCTGGGATAGTACCCAGCTGTGCTGCAGCAGGAGGAGACATGGCCATCGCGCTTCCTTCTGCAGCAAGTGAGGCAGTGCAGAGGGGAGCATTGGTGTCCCCACTCCCATACTGGCAAAGCTGCTGCCGTGATGATGGTGGGATGACCCTGGACCCAGGTAAGCTGCAGAATGGGCTTTGGCCTCAAATCAAGGCACAAGGCAGAGGTCTGCATTTGTTGGATAAGCAGAGTCTAGGAAGGTGATGAGCACAGAGGAAAACATGCAGTGAAGGGGTTAACAGAGTTTGTTGCAGTAGACACAGGGATGCTGTGATATCTTTTTTTTTTTAATTAATGCTAAATAAAGTGTACTTTTCCATGGTACATGATTAGCAGTGTTATATTAAACTGTGCCAGCCCTCTAAAAAATACTGTACTGTTGTTTAGGTGGCTACATATCATCACCAAAAAAAGACAATATACATATTCATAAAAGAAAGCAAAGAAGAATGCAAATGTGCATATGCTAATTTATATGTATCACTACCAATTATGACACTATTTTTCATGGAAGGCAAGCAGATTTATTTCTCCCAAAATTGTCTTGAATCAGTTCTTAAATTAAGTTGCAGATACCCCAGATTACCCCAAAAGTTTCCCTTAATTTATGAACTCAACAGATTTCCCATCCAGATTCTACTCCAAGATGTATTCTTCTCCCAATAAATTAAATGCTAAATAGAGTCATATTTAAATAATAGGGTGCTAACTACTTCAGTTATACCTAGACATTGGAAGGAGAGAATTAGAGAGACAGACTTAGATCTTCCCACTGATCTGAATAGGTATATATGAGATATTTAAACTCTCCTGCAACTGCAGTAAAAAGAACAGGTTGCTTACCTGTAACTGTGGTTCTTCGAGTGGTCATCTGTGCCATCATACACTAGGAGCTTTAGCGCCTGCGCGGTAGCGTTCGGAAACTTCTAGAGCTTGTTCGCTTGGCGGGAACCCCTCCCCCACGCCGGTACTGCGCATGCTCCTCCCGCCGAGCAACGGTCTCTCCTCAGTTCTGTCGTCCGCCGTAGAACCTACAGGGACCTGAGAAAGAGGGGAGGAAGGGCGGGTGTGTATGATGGCACAGATGACCACTCGAAGAACCACAGTTACAGGTAAGCAACCTGTTCTTCTTCTTCGTGGTCTCTGTGCCTTCATACACTAGGAGACTGTGTAGCTTACAGGTCGAACGGCGGGTCAGGTCCTACAGCACGGAAGCCAACACCTCACGTCCAAACCGGGCATCTCTGCGCGACCGGCAGTCGAGCCTGTAGTGGCGCACGAAGGTCGATGGTTGGGACCAGGTCGCCACACGGCAGAGTTCATGCAGGTCAACTCCTCGCAGGAGGGCCGCAGAAGTAGCCACAGCTCTGGTGGAGTGGGCTCGAAGCAGGACTGGCGGAGGCTTCCTCGCGAGCTCATACGCCAGTTCAATAGTCCTCACCACCCACTTGGAGAAGCGCTGGGTGGACACTTTTAGGCCCTTCCGACGTCGCCCATAGCAAACAAAGAGATGCGGCGTCTGTCGGAAGGAAGCAGTCCTGTCCTTGTAGAAAGCCAATGCCCGACGCACGTCCAGGGAGTGGAGGGACCGCTCCAACGGTGTCGTCGGGTTCGGGAAGAAGGCAGGCAGGATGATGTCCTGGTTGAGATGGAAACTGGATACCACCTTTGGCAGGAACGAGATGTCAGGTCTCAGGACCACCTTGTCCCTGTGGAAGACCGTGAAGGGCTCATCGGAACGAAGAGCTGTGATCTCACCCGCTCGCCTCGCTGAGGTCACCGCTACCAGGAAGGCAGTTTTCATTGTCAGGAGCCTGTCATCCGAGGTCGCCATTGGCTCGAAGGGCGGCTTCGTCAGCTGCGAGAGCACCAGCGAGAGGGACCACGGCGGTAGCGGCGGCGATACCGGCGGGTAGAGATGATGAAGTCCTTTCAGGAACCGCTTAACGGTATCGTTCCTGAAGAAGGCCGAGGCAGCAGATCGTGGCGGTTGGTATGCCACGATCGCGGAGAGATACACCTTCAGGGATGGAAACGCCAGGCCCTGTTGCCGGAGGTGCAGGAGGAAGTGCAGGACGGTCGAGAGCCCCGCGGGCGATACCGGCTCACTCCTCTCGTTAGCGAAGGTCAGGAAGCGTCGCCACTTGTATTGATAGTTGCGACGGGTGGATTCCTTCCTGGCCGCGACGAGGACGGTACCGAGCACGGGATCGTCTAGTGCGACATCCTCCAGGCATGGAGGGCCAGGCGTGGCAGGTCCGGATGGAGGACTCGGCCGCCGGAGTGGGAGAGCAGGTCCGGTGTCGGTGGCAACCGGAGCAGGTCGTCTCGCGCGGCTTGTAGCAGGGGTGCGAACCAATGTTGCCTCGGCCAGTACGGGGCTACCAGGATCGCGTCGGCTCGGTCGGCGAGGATCTCGATATCGTCCGGCCGAGCAGCGGGAACGGCGGGAACGCGTAGAGGAGTTCCCCGGTCCACGGAAACTGGAAAGCGTCCCCGATGGAGGCACGATCGTGGCCCGCTCTGGAACAGATCGGCGACACTTCGCGTTTTCCCTGGTCGCGAAGAGGTCGATCGATGGTTCGCCCCAGCGGTCCCGAATCAGTCTGAACGCCTCTCCGGAGAGAGACCATTCGTGATGGGATGAGGTGTCCCTGCTGAGGGCGTCTGCCGTGGTGTTCTCCTGCCCGGCCAGGTGAACCGCCACGGGATGCGTGTGCAGGCGAATGCACCATTCCCACAGGTCGAGCGCGATGTCGAGCAGGGTCGTGGAATGAGTCCCACCTTGTCTGTTGATGTAGCAGACGGCGGTGGTGTTGTCCGTCAGAATCAGGACCGTGCGCCCCGCCACGGCATGGCGGAACGCCCGTAGGGCTTTCCAGACGGCGAGCAGCTCCAGCGCGTTGATATGGAGAGCGGTCTCGTCGTCGGTCCATCTGTCGCGGACTCTGAGATCGCCGCAGTGGGCACCCCATCCATACAGGGAGGCGTCGGTCGTTACCGTCACCTTCGGTGTCGGCTGTTGGAAAGGCATCCCTGACATGAGATTGCATCGCGACTGCCACCATCGGAGGGATGAGCGGACGTCTCCCGGCAGCTGCAGTCGGAGTGTCTGTTCGTCTCGCAGGGGGTCGAATATGCGGACGAACCAGTGTTGAAGAGGTCTTGCTCTCAGCCTGGCGAGATATGTCACAGCGGTCGTCGCAGCCATGTAGCCCAAGAGCTGCTGGACGCTTCTCGCAGATAACGTCGGGGCCGTACGAGCGTGAGCGGCGGCCCGGATCAAGGTTTGTGCTCGAGACTCTGGTAGGTACGCCCTGGCGGAGGTCGAGTCGAGCGTCGCCCCGATGAAGTCCAAGATCCTCGCCGGCTCGAGATGGGACTTCTTCGGATTCACTCGTAGACCAAGGCGGGTCAGGAGTGACAACGTCATGTGGACGTCGTGGTAAAGTCTCTGTTTGCAGGACGCCACCAACAGCCAATCGTCGAGGTAGGGGAAGACGGAAGCGCCCTTCGTCCGCAGGTAGGATACCACCGGGGCCATGCACTTGGTGAAGACCCTTGGGGCAGTCGAGAGTCCGAACGGCAGCACCTTGTACTGGTAACAGGTGTCGTCGACTGCGAAGCGGAGGTACCGTCTGTGCTGCGGGCGAATGGCGATATGGAAGTATGCGTCTCGGAGATCGATGGAGGCGAACCAGTCCCCTCGATGTAAGAAGGGTAGGATCGACGGTATCGTGACCATCTTGAACCTTTTGGGGCGGATGTAGTAGTTCACCCCTCTGAGGTCTAGGATCGGCCGGAGGGTACCGTCGGCTTTCGGTACCGTGAAGTACCTGGAGAAGAAGCCGGTGGTCTTGGCCTCTTGCGGGAGCTGCTCGATCGCCCCTTTCTGGAGGAGGGATTGGATCTCTTCCAGGAGGGCCGGACTCGACGGCGTGGAGTAGTAAACGCCGCGAGGAGGAATATCGAGAAACTCGATGGCGTAGCCAAGACGGACGATGGAAAGCACCCAAGAGTCCGTAGTGACATACTGCCACTCCGCTAGGTGTCGAGCGAGAGTCGGTCGGTCTCCGAGCGCTGATGGTAGGCTGAAGAGTGGGTATTGGTGGGTCCTGCCAGGCACGTCAAAACCGAGACTTTGTCTCGGAGGAGGACTTCTTCGACGAAGGCGGGCGCCGCCTAATCGTGCGTCTGGCCGATGAGCCGGAGGACGGTCTCGACTGTCCAGACTGGGCCGAACGCTGGAACGACGAGGTGGAAGATCGTCGCCAGGATGGGCGGAAGGTGGAGGCCCTGCGGGCCTGCGTGGCCGGCTGCAGCCCGATCTTTTTTGCGGTCAGTCTCGCCTTGACGAGATTGTCCAAAGCTTCGTCTGTGGACGAATTGAATAGGCCTTCACCGTCGAAGGGGAGATCTTCAATCCTCCTTCTGGTGTCCTCCTGGATGTCGGCCGGTCGCAGCCAAGCATGGCGGCGGAGGCCGACGGATCCCGCCATGACCCGGGAGGCGATCTCCACTGCGTGCCGGGAGGAGGCCATCTGGTGCCGAGCGATGGAGATAGCCTCATTGAAGATCACAGAGGAGGCTTGGCGGATGTCCTCCGGTACCGCTTCCATCGCCGGTTGCAGGCGATCGAGCACTTTCTTCAGGTATGCCGCGAGGCAAGCCTGAGTGTTGGACAGCCTGATCTGCAAGGAGGCAGCTGAATAGAACCTCCTTGCGTAGGCGTCCAACTTCCTGCCCTCTTGTCCGGCGGGGTGGTGTGTTGCCTGCCGGAGCCCTTCGTCTGCGCGGACTCGACGACCACAGAGTTCGGTGCAGGGTGATTAAATAGATAACCGGCGTTATCCTTCTGCACCCTGTAGAGGTGTTCTAACCGCTGCGGTATCGGCTGAGCCGAGGCCGGTCTATCCCAGGCGGCCTTCACCAGTCTGGATACCCGGGGCAGGAGAGGCAGCGGGGCCGTGGAAGGTCGCTTCTCCTCGAAAACGGAGAAGGCTGGATCGTCATCCTCCGGCTCCGCATCGGCGATCTTAAGGCCGAGGGTAGTGGCCATGCGGAGCAGCATCGCAGAGAACTGGTGGACGTCCTCTGGAGCAGAATCTGGGATCGGGTCCCCGAATCCCAACGGAGGAGACTCCTGGGAGGCCGCCTCAGACACCTCAGACTCCGCACTCGAGTCGTACGACTCCGAGCTCGGTGAGTCCTCTCGCCGCTCGCTCTCCGGCTCCTTCGTAGTCGCCGCAGGTGTTGCCTTCCTAGGCTTCTCCGCAGCCGGGGCGGTGGTAGCAGCAGCGTCCCGCTTGGGATGGCTGACCACTGACTTCACCCTCTTGGTGGTGACCGGGGTAGTCTGGCAGGCTGACGTCGTCGTAGCCCGCTCAGTCACCACCGACTCCGTAGGGCGCGTCGCCGTTGCCGTGACCCTAGGAGGTGGCGATATCGCCCGATACCGTGGTGAAGGCTCCCTCGCCCTATGATATCGAGGGGAGGGAGAGCGGCTGAAGGAGCGGCGGTCCGACGGAGATCGGCTTCGGCGTCGGCGGTACCGAGCCTCGTCCCCTCTAGGCGAGCACGATTCGCGCTGTCGACGAGGTGACCGGGACCTCCGGAAGGTCTCCCAGCGACTCGGGCCACGATGGTACCGATCCCGGTACGATGGCGAATGCGACCGATAGGAGGCCGGGCGCTCTCTCCATTCAGATTCCCTCGCGTACCTGGCCACGTAGGACGCCGAGGTGTATCTGGAGGCAGACGAGCGAGGTTGTTCCTCTCTTGTCTCCCTCGGAGGCGGCGAGGCCACCGGACGCTCGGAAGAGCGGGACCGGGACCTGAAGGAGGTCGAACGCCGCTCCGGAGAAGCAGAGGGCTCTCTCTGCTGCAGGTCGGCCGACCTGCGACGGCTAAGAGGGCGGTGGCGCTCCTCCACCAGGGTTGGAGGGTCTGCCACAGGCGAGTCCGGGCGCTGTTGGGGAACGTCCTCGATCTCATCCTCCGAGAGGTCGACGGACTCGCCTCGCCCTTTGGAAGGCTGCTGAGTAGGAGGAGGAGTAGGAGGTTGAGCGTCCCCAGCCGGGGAGCGCTTCTTTTCCTTCTTCTTCTTCTTCTTCTCCTTCTCCTTGCCCTTGCCTCCGTCCGGAGCAGGGCGCTTTTTTGCAGGCGTCTCCGTAAGGGGAGCCTCAGCCTTCCTCGCCGTCGAGGATCCTTTCGCTGACTTGGCAGCCGCCGACAGCTTCGGGATCCTCGGTAACGCCGAGATCGGCGTTTTCGCCGGTACCGAGCCCGATACCGACGAGGTGGACGGAACGGCAGCCGCCGATACCGTCGATGGCGTGGTCGTCTTCTTGTCGGCCATCTTGGAAGTGGAGGTCTCGTCTATCGCCCGCAGAGACTGTTCCCAACAATAAGATTTGAGTCTCGCGGAGCGGTTGCGAAGAGTTTGGGGAGTAAAATCCCTGCAAATTGGGCAAGTCCGGATGTTGTGGGACTCGCCCAAACAGAAGAGACACTCCTTATGGCCGTCGTTGAGGGCAACCTTGCGGCCGCAGGACACGCACTTCTTAAAGAGCGCGGACATAAGACGAAGAAACGCCAAACTCCGAAATCCAAAAAGACGAAAACCGAAGGGGGAGTCCGAAAGAGAGGTCAAAGACAGTCCGAAAGTCCGTAAAACCGTGAAAAAACAGCAAGCCAAGCACGACGTGAGAGGAACAAACTAAAGAACCTTCCGTACGCGGCGGCGGACGAGAAAGAACTGAGGAGAGACCGTTGCTCGGCGGGAGGAGCATGCGCAGTACCGGCGTGGGGGAGGGGTTCCCGCCAAGCGAACAAGCTCTAGAAGTTTCCGAACGCTACCGCGCAGGCGCTAAAGCTCCTAGTGTATGAAGGCACAGAGACCACGAAGAAGAACATTAAATATTTGTAAGAATGTCTTTTCACTTGGCAAGCTTCTGAGAATTTTTGCATACTTTGGATGATTTTTCATATTTTGAGGCTTTCTCACAAAAAGTTTATTTACAAAAGTTATATTAAAATATATTTATACTAAATATTTTTATAAATATTTTTGTGCAAAAATATCTTTTTTGGAAATTTTCACCAGAAAAAAAGTTTCAATTGTGGCAGCTTACCTTTGTTTTTTGATAGGGTGTCTCAGTGTGCTGAGACATCCTTTCTCATCAAGGAAAATAAAATTTTTGTGTATTCTTTATATCCCTAAATATTAATGGAATATTGATAAAGACAAAAATTAAACTGAAAGGAAAAGATGAGTGAATACAACATTGATTCTTAGTAACAGTTTATGTTGCACTTGTATACAATCATATTACATAAAGATGGAGTTTTGTAGTTTACATCTTAGATTCTTAGTAAATCTGCTTTTCCTGACCTGCTGTTGAGGTGATCTGTTTTGGTTTTTATCTACATGTGTTTATGATAGTGTTTTTAAGAGATTAGAAATTAATAGCAAAATTAACAAGTGGAGAAGAAATGTTTCTTTAGCATCTTGGATTACATTCTTTTAAGAATAGAGATAGAGAAAGAGATGGAATAATAAAGGAATCGATTTATTCCATCACTGGGTATAAAAACATTAGCCCTGGGAAAGACCGTTTCTCTGAGAGCTTTAGCTGCCCAGTCTCAGTTGTGTGGCACAAAATGATTTGCATTTTTAGAGAAATTCAGGTCTTCAGTGAGCTCTAGTGAAACATGAATAAATTGCTTTCTTTTTCCTCTTTTGCAGACTTTATGAAGCTGAATCCATTAGGGGCCGAGTCAAAGTGTAATGAAATAAAGGCAACAACTGACATGATGGAAACCCTGGATTAGGTTTCCTGGTAGTCGAAGCTTAGCTGTCATGGCCTACATGTCAAGTTAGTGGTCTTTGGGGAGAAATCATGAGTACACATGGATTTTTTTTTCAAACTGCTGCATTACAGCAGGTCTCCTAAGCAGGTAGAAATTAAATAGAGAAGCAAAGATTAAGAATTAAACAGAACTGCAGGAAACAGTTCACAAGAGAGGACTTGATTTGATCATACAATCCTTTCCTCGCCTGTCAGATTGCTATCATCCACTGCCATTTTGCATGAGATCTATCATATTCATTCATGCCTGCAGAGCATAGACTATGCAGAAGAAAATGATATAGGTAATGGAGGGTGTGCTAGTCTGACTGTAGACTAGAACACTTACTGAAAATGAGCACAAAGGAACATCAATGAGCAGCGGAGTCCACATTTTACTTTTGTTAGTGCTGAATTGTTTATAATATAACCTGCTTAGCGGATGCCACTATTAACAGAATACCCTGAATGCAGGTCAAGGACAAAGATGGTTTGTCTGACAGAAATGTTTAGAATCTTTCACCTACAAAATTGTTTGGGAAATCTCATTCAGAGCAGAACTCCCTGGGACTAACCAATGGGATTGTAGCCACACTTATGCACATACAGACATTCAGAAACATCTGAAAATGAGGACTCTGTGCAAAAGGAGTTATTGTGTTTGAATGGAAAATTTCAAGACTGAGCTAAAATCAAAACTGCATTCTGTAACAAAAGGCAAAACATAAACTTGTTACTCTGCTGACTACTTGTATCCTGAGTTCTTGAAGTTACACACCACTTACTACCAAATATGGAACCTAAAGCTTAACCATTTGTTTAAAAATGGCTTTTTGACTGATTCTGGGCAACTCCTTCATAGGTATGTGTCCTCGGATGGCATACCAGCTGCTTAGTTGTATCTCACGCATTATTTCATAACAGAAGAAACTTTCATTTTTTAAAAAAAATGGGTTTGAAGGTAATTTTTTCTGCTTTTCTGTAAATGGAGACTTACACATCTGTTTACATTCTCTGCCCACATTAAGAGAGAGAGAGAAATAATTGCTACTGCTGGGGAAATTATCCCATCCCCCAGAAAAATGCACAGATACCAATGGGACAATCAGATGACTTTGAAGGGTGACTTTTTCCTCCCTGAAGAGCTTACCTGCAGAAAACTGACTCTTCTGTAAGGTTCAGTGACAGGAACTCTGACTCTGCTCTGAAAGCATCAGTGCCTTCAACCTGCTTTTCCCACACTTCCTTGCCCTGAAGAGAGGCACTCAAGGCTAATGCTCCTTAAAAGCTTTAAAGCAAAACTCTAACCTTACAGAAAATCTCCCTGGCATTCTGTTTTGTTGCAGGTGCTGTGCTCTTACTTTGTTGGCTTCAGTTTCTGTGCCCAAAAGATACTGAGCCAGCATCTTGAAAGGCCATGAGTTAATGCGGTGTGATCTCTAAATATTGAGATGGTTCGTACTTCATAAGCCACTAAACAAAGTATCACTGAGGTTGCTAAAACAAGTATTTCAAGCATCAAAATGACATTGGGCATTCTTATTACTATTTGGGTTAATGTATAATAATGAACTATAGGAAAACACAGGGCTCAAGAGGCAGATATGTTGCAGAGTGAACTTTAGAGGAGGCTAGGCTGATACACAAATTCTGCCAAAATATCCGGAAAAAAAGAGATCTTCAAAATACACATTTTAAAATGCAATAGTATAAGTTCTGTACGCTCCCGTTCAAGAGCCAGTGTGGTTTAGTGGTTTGAGCACTGGACTATGGCCCTGGAGAACAGGTTTCAATTCTCCACTCAACCATGGAAATCCACTGGGTGACCTTGAGCACATAACACACTCTCAACCCAAGAAAACTCCATGATAGGTTCACCTTAGGGTCTCTATGAGTTAGAAACAACCTGAAGGCAACAACAAGAACCCTCCCCTTCAAAGTGACTTTTGCTCCAATAATGTTCACAATCAACTTGATTTCCCCAATAGATTTTCTCAAATCTAAGAGGACTGTGATATACCCCTACTTGAATATTTTTCTGATTAAGGTCCTCACACAAGCAGAATACATATGGGTCATACCCCATATGTTATGCTTGGATACCATGAGGCACCATTCCATGCCACTTAAGACCTTTCTACTGGATTTTCAAATGTATAACTCAGATAACTTTGTGGGTTGTTGTGGGTTTTTCAGGCTGTGTTCTAATAGTATTGTGGTATAGTAGTATAGTATAGTATAGTATAGTATAGTATAGTATAGTATAGTAGTATAGTAGTGCTCCTGACATTTTGCCCACGTCTGTGGCTGGCATCTTCAGAGGATCTGGAGACATGGAGGTGGAATGGAATATATATACTTGTGTGATCCCTGGATGGAAAGGATTTGCATTTGTGATGCATTAGTGATGCAGCTGGCCTGTGAGATAGCCCACTGTTGAATGGGCTAGCCCCCAGGATTGTGTTGTTAGTCAGGGGTTATGCATAACAGTTTTGTGTGCATTTAAGTACTTGTTAGCAATCCAGTGTATTGTTTACTGTAGAGATACCTCCTGAGTCTGGGTGGTGTTCATTGGCATATTTTTGAGTCTTGATTTTAGTGTTTTTCCATACTGGTAGCCAACTTTTGTTGTCAGTGAACACCATCCAGACTCAGGAGGTCTATCTATAGGAGACAGTACAATGGATTGCTAACAATGCAATACAATAGATTGCTCCATGACTCCAGATCCTCTGAAGATGCCAGCCACAGATGCAGGCGAAATGTCCGGAACAAATATTACTAGAACACGGCCTCATAGCCCGAAAAACCTACAACAACCCATGGATTCCAGCCATGAAAACCTTCGACTTTACATCAGGTAACTTTAGTCCAGAGATAGTTATTTATTCAGAGTACAGAGATGAATGAAATGATGGACCAGTTGGGCCCATCTAATGAAAGGCATCCCCATCCAAGAGCCCACTTGCATTTGTGTGATAGTGGTTGCCAGCCTGAGTATGGGGGTAACTATATGCAATAAAAGCTAGATACAAGATATGCAGTTGACCACAGAAGCACAGAATAACGGAGCTCAGAGTCATCAGTGCTATACTATTTCATTTTACCTCATAACAGTAAGATTAATGTCATGGTGCAGACACATAACACAGCAGACAAATTTACATTTAGTACGTACATAATCCCTCCTGAAGAAAGCAATGCACTTCTTTTAGACAGAAAGGCACCTGCAGTCCAAATGAAAGTGCCTGAATGGAACATTTAATGCCAAGCAGACTAGCTCAACTGCAAGGACCTGGACCCTGGGGAATAGTCCCTACATTAACGTATTTTGAACTATATATAAATGTACACTTTGGAACACTACTAATGGACAAAAGGGTGAACACTTTGAATGCATTTTGTTCAACTACAACAGGTCTTGAAATTAAGTGAAACCAGGCAAGGGATCCATATAAGAGGTCTTGTCTACTTCAGAAAAATTTAAAGAGAGTCTCTCATCTTTGAGGCAATTTTACTCATCGGAGCAAAAAATATGTCCAGTTCTAGTTTTTCCTAAAAGCCAGAATGGTTTTATAGAGGAGTGTGACTAGAACTGATTTAAATAAACATTTGTTCTTCTTTATATATAAAAAAACTCCCAACCAAAAAGAAATTGCTCAAAGTTACTTATAAACAGTAAGTGCAGATATACAAATAATAATAATCCATCATTTGAGCATGATTACCAAACTAAAACAGATATTAAGCATAGCAAAAAGGAGATTCTATTATGTCTGCAATCTCAGCTGAAAGATTATACTTAGCAGACCCCAAAAGATTTGATTTCCTATTTCAAGGTGTGTAAAATAAATCTTGTATCCAATTCATAAACTGGGCACCAAAAGTCAACCCTTCTGCTCATATAAACCTAGCTAGTTCCATGTTTTTCATTTAGGATTCCCTCATGTGCTCATAAAGACCTATTTGTGGCTCTGTATAATACTTTGCTTCAAAAGAGACACAAATAAAACTTGTTTACAATCTACATTAAATAACTCTGCATAATAAAAACAGGAGATTCTCTTCTGAAAGCATTTAGCGTCTTCTGCTTAGTACATTCTTTTATATTATTTTAATTTATTTTCTAAAAAGTGGCTAAAATGGTTGCTCTTAGCTCCAGATCTCTCTTTCTTTTTTTATCCTGCCTTTCTCCAGGCCTGGCAGCTAAAGTGGCTCACAGCATGATTTAAAAACAGATACAGCAAAAGACACCATAAGTTGTGATAGTAAGTTATAAATTAGGATATTAAAGCAGTCAATATCTTTAACAGTTCTGTCTCAGTGTTTTAGATTATGTGCTTTACCACCACCATTGGCCTCCAAAACAACAACGCATACAAGGGTTATAGGGCCCCTGTGAGATGATTGAAATGAACACAAGGAGCTCATAGGTTACGACACATCACTTCAACACATAGTAGATGGCTTTTCTTATTTGTCAAATAAGACTTCAGAAAAGTGTTGTTGCTGTTCCTTCAAGTCAACTGTGACTTAATGCAGCCCTATCACAAGGTTGTCTTGGCAAGATTTATTCAGAGGAGGTTTGCTTTGGGTTCCTTAAACATATTTGTTTTATTATGTAAAACTGAGACTAATAAAATTTATTATGTAAAACTTTAAGGTATCATTGGATGCTATGGCCAAGATTCTGCTATGAGAAGTAACTATGGTAGTCATCCATCCAACCACTCCCAAACTCACCTTTTTGTTAGCTGCAGCATCCCAGACCTGGCCATTTCCTGGTTGATGGAGAGCATGGGGAGCTTCAGAGAAGTGTCTAGCTGTTTTCCCATAGCTGGACACACAGCAATTGGCATCTGCAAGGGCTTCTAGGAGTTCCCCGGAGTCCCTGCAGATGATGTCTTTGCTCTGCATCAATCATGGGAAAATAGCTGGATGTGCCTCTCTGCTGCTTCCCCTGCTCTCTACCAGTCAGTGAATGCCCAGGTCCAAGTTGCTATGGGTGAAAAAATGTAGGTTTGGAAGGGAGAGATTTTGGTTGTTGCATAGATGGTAGTCAGTTGTAACCTTTTCAGTGACCAGAAAAAAGAAAAAAGAAAAAAAAGGAGAGTTTTAATAGCATAAGTCTGATTTACACCATCATAATTCACTAAGAAGGTGCCAGTCTAAATTGTTTGCTGCAACATACTTCCCTCTGAGATTTCTGATTGTTATGTGTTGTTATACTTTTGTTTCATCTCTTCTTCCTTATTCCCTGTGCCAGTAGGAGGAAGCCTTAGGTCTCAGGTCTCCTTCCAGCTTCTCCACATGGCTGTGCTTTCTTCTCCATGATGCCATTATTTGGTGGTTTCCCAGCTTTTTTGTGTTTTATTTCCTCCTATTTTAAGAGACTGAAATTTCTCTTCTAAGGCTTATTTGCAGTAGCAAGAGCTTTATGCTAAGGGCCTTTCTGCACTACCCTGTTATGATGCTATTATTCCACTTTCGACATCCTTTGGAATCCTGGGGCTTGAAGTGTAGAGAGGGGTCTTTAGAATTCCCAGTCAGAGAGCTCTTTGGCTTCAGTAAACTACAAATCCCAGAATTCCACAGGATGTAGAAAGTGGAATAATAGCACTATAAGAGCATAGTGCGGAAAGGCCCTAAGATTTGCTCCTAGTCTCCCACTTTTGGTCCTATCCACCACTGAAATGGAGCCCCTAAGAACTTCTATGAAATTGAATTCCATTCTGAAAGAGGACACCCACCTTTACCCTAGAGTCACCAAACTGGACCGCTTACCTGTTGAACTCTAGACATTTTTAATTTATTGATCTAAATCAAGGCTGTATCTGAATAATAGTGGTGGGAACCCAATTCTTTATCCCCTTCTCTGTGGAATCTGTTGCTGTATAAGCTTTGAAAACTGGTGTGAAAGCTCTGGACTAAAAGTAAATAGAAGGAATTGTGTGTGGGTGTGTTCAAGTTGTCTGTCAGCTTATGGTGATCACATGGATTTCATAGAGTTTTCTTAGGCAAAGAATATGGTTTTGCCAGTTCCTTCCTCTGAAATATAGCTTGGAGCACTGGTGTTTGTTGGCAATCTCCCATCCAAGTTCTAACCAAAGCTGGCCCTGCTTAGCTTCCAAGATCAAAAAGAATCTGGTGCCTTTTGGAGTATTTAGGCCAAAAAGAAAAAGTTAGGTAACATTTAAAGACAGAACAGAAAAGACAGCAATTATGGTTGTTTTTGGAATTAGACTCTTCAGAGCAAAAGTAGCTGCAAGATGCTACAGTCCAATCAGCAGTAGCCATGCAGAATCATGTGCCTACCATTATCTTGGAGATACATGTGCAGTACATTCAGCCACAGAGTTCAGTGGTTTGAACATATGTTACTATGCCAGGCTGTGCGTGCAAAGCCAACATGAGCTGCAAGGCCAGACATCTACTGTCTGTTGCCCACTCTACCTCCTAGCAAGTTAATGTCTCCCTTTTAATCATTCTATTGTAGAATGCAACCAGATCGATAATATTTTTATTAGTTCTATAGACTTTCAGTACCCATACTTCTGTACTTTCGGGGTATGCTTCTGTATTTTCTGCTTCTGTACTTTGCATGCTTCTGTGCTCTCAAGCTATTCAGCTGATAGCTGAATTGCCTATAGCCGTGGTTCTTAACCCGTGGTCCATGGACAGTGTCCTCGTGTTGATGATCATACATTGATCTCTCAGAGCAAGAATTTTTTGCCAGTGATAAACACCATTTGTACAAAGTTTCATTCCAATATCTAGAAAGATGTCTAGAAAGATATTTGGAATGAAAGAAATGAAAAAAGTACTCAGCACTCGCTATTTCTGCATGTAGTAAGAACATGTGAGTGAATGCCATTGAGTGGCTGAAAGAAAAAGTATGTGACATTTCTTGCTACTGCACATACAGCCAGAAGCCACCTTCATAGCTGCACCAAACTTGACTGTTGTCCATGTTGTGCCATCACATTCTTGAAAATTCTGTTGCTTCCCAGAAGTAACTAGTAATTTTCGGCCATAGTTCTGTGTTCAGATATAGTTAATATATTATTATTATTATTATTATTATTATTATTATTATTATTACTACTACTACTACTACTACTACTACTACTACTACTATTATTTTACATTTATGTGGAATCATTACAGTAAAAATAGGAGGGTGGGCATTTACTTATTTCTCCCTTCTCTCCAAATTTGAAGACCTTTGAGGTGCAATTTTAAGAAAATATTTAATCTGCTTTAGGGTTTTACATCTTAAATTAAGTCTTTGTGAGGTGTGGCAACAAAAAGTGTTTAAAGGAGGTTCATGGTAAAGAAAAGGTTAAGAACCACTGGCTTAGTTTTTTTTTTATAGCTTACAGCTTGAGTAAAGTAAGGCTCAACTTTGCAAGATTCTCCTTAGTCCAGTCCTAAGCTTGTTCGCTTGTTTTGAATAAGTATGCATAGCTCTTCTACCTAAACAAGCTTATAATAATTTTTAAATGCAATATTTCTTTGGTTTTTAAAGCTCTTTCCATTGTTTAACACACTGTCTGGCCTTTTTGTATTACATGATCAACTTTTTGACAGTGCAGGAGTGGACAAGCACAACTAATGGAATAATAGCCTGCAGGGCCTAGCTAAGTGATATACGAATATAATCAACCGTTGTGATGACTATTCAAAAGTAATCCCTTTAGCTTTCAAGTGCAACATATATTTCAGCTCAGCAAAGCTAAACATGGGGGAAAAAATTCTGCAGACTCCACTGATACAATATGGCCTTCATATCTCCACAGTGGGTTTACTGTTCAGTCTGAAGTTTAAATTTAAGATAATGGCTTCTGTATATTCATGCAAGCCAAGAACAATACCTTTGATTTGTAGAAGAAATGTTATTCAAGCTACCAAGGGTCCTATTCTGTAAACTTTGACACAACCCTTATATGAGGTTTACTGTCGAGTTTCTTTTTTTTTTTAATGGAATTCACTGGGTACAAATGGTTTGTGTAGTCAAGTTTTACAAATCTTTGCATTTTACATTAATCTTTATGTTCATAAAACTACTATAGAACTTGTTCATAAAACTACCTGTGTTTCAAGGCTGTTACTCCAGATGATAGTTCAAATCAGCAGCAATTAGGAAGGTTTTAAAACATTTTGTTAATATTGGTTAGTAGAACAATAAAAATGCAGTCAGCCCTCTGCATTTGCGGGTTTCACTTTTGCAGATTTGATTATTCACGGATTATTTGCTGTCACCTCTGCTGGCTCCCTATGCTATTTTTAATAGGGACAGCAAGCCTCATGAGACTGAAAAACTGCAAACGAGGTTTGTAAGTCCCTATTAAAAATGGTGTGGAGCAGCAGTGGAGATGGCAGTGAGCCCCACCAGCCACCCACTTCTACCTTGTGAAGGAACCCTGATGCCTCAAAGGAATCCATGGTGGATTGAATATGGTGATCATATTTTTGTGTGTGTTAAATATGGTTTGGGAGGGCCTAGAGTTATTCACTTTTTTTTCACTTTCACAAGGGTCCTATGCCCCTAACCCTAGCGAATGGGGAGAGATGACTGTAAAAACCAGAAAACAAATATAATGAGCATTATATGGGGGAAGTTCTTCTTAACATATCCCATTGAAATACATAGAAACTGTTTTAAATATCAGGAAAATTTCTAGAGAGATTGGCCAAGATTCTAGATCAATTACTTATTAGTGTGTCTTTTTCCAACCCCCACTTGGGCATCAACCATTGGTCAGGGCAGAGCAGACTAGCATTTCCACCTCTCTCCCCACCAGCAATCTCCACTGCAACAGGGTCAGAAGTAGGATCTCTCTTGTAATTCCTCCTTGCACCAGTAATCGATTGTAGGAGGAAGGTGAAAGTGCCAGGGTGCTACATGCCATTTGACAAAACAGGCCCCTGTTGCTCCCTGCAGCTGATGCCCAGTAAGTCAGGACTGGGGGGCTTTTAAGATCCCTATGTATTCCTTATTCTATTTAATATTAAGGGATCATGAATACAAATCAGTTACAAATATGTCACTCTAGTTTACACATTTGTGAATTCCAGGCAATGTGCATAATTTTTTTGTGATGGTAATTTCTCGATTTTTAAATTATCTTTTGTTAAATCAGACCAGATCAAACCAAACCAAAGTGAAAACATGACTGCTCAAAAAAGCCAAATTAACATCAAAACAGAATAGCAACAGTTCAGTGCTGAGCCATTGGTTATCTTTAAGCAATAATGATAATCAAATAATAAATTATCTCCATTAGTTCAATTTCAATTACTGTTGTTGTAATTTATTATAGCTAGTATTTTCTATCAGCTTCTTAGTTAACCTCTCTAGGCCTGACTCCCCCGTAAATCTGCAGAAACATCATTCATCCATGCTCTGATCATTGGCAGAATGAACTTCCTTCTCTTCATGCAACTGATGCCCAGCACCATATTTCAAATAGATTATTTTCCTCCTATCAGATTTCTTCACTTTCCAGCTTTCACAATCATACATAGAAAGTGGAAATACGATGGCATGGGCAATCCTAACTTTAGTATGCAATGATCTTTACATTTGAGAACCTGTGTAGTTTCTTCATAGCTGCCATTCCAAGTCTTCTTCTGATTTCTTTACTACAGTCCCCCTTCTGATTGATGACTGAGACAAGGTATGGAAAATCTTGGTCTATTTCAATGTCTTCGTCATCTACTTTGAAGTTTCGTAAACCATCTGTGGGCATTATTTTTGTTTTCTTAACGTTCAACTGTAAACCTGTCTTGCCACTTTCTGCTTTGACTTTCTTTGGTAATCGTTCCAAGCCTTTGCTGTTTGCTGCAAGTAGCATGGTGTTATCTGCATATCTTAAATTGCTGATGTTCCTTCCTCCAATTATCATGCCTCCTTCTGCAAACTCTAATCCTGCTTTATGTGTGATATGTTCTGTGTACAAGTTCAACAGATAGGGTGATAAAATGCAACCTTGCCTGGCCCTCTTATCAATGGAAACCATTCCATTTCACCATATCCTGCCCTGTCTCTTGTCCTGTGGAAAGGTTATGCAGCAGAACAGTCAAATGTTGTGGCACACCCATTTCTTTAAGAGTGATCTGTAGTTTCTCAAGATCTACATAATCAAAGGCTTTGCTGTAAATTATTCAATGTATGTTTACAATATGATCCCTGGTGTCTGTTCCTCTTCCGAACCCAGCTTGGACATCTGGCATTTCTCATTCCATATATGGTAGAAGCCTTTGTTATAGAGCATGATTTTGCTTGTATGGGAAATTAATGCCCAGGTGAAGCAATCAGGGGCCCCTATTGTGAGCATATCCTATGGAGACTTCTCTATTCACCTTATCTGACCAAACATTGAGAGATTGCCAGGAGTCCCATTAACATTTTGTCACCTAAAGTTAAGACAATCAGCCCATTTATCAACCCTTTGAGAAAGTCATTCCCACTTTGTCCATATACCCTCCATCAGGGCAGGAAATAGAGTAGGAAAGCCTCAGCTCCAACCTCAGTAATTTGTAGTACTTGGATGTAATACATGGTACCCAGACCTCTGTTTGTTCTTGCTACTCTCAGACACACTGTCTGAGCCACTCTACTTTAATCTTCTGCTTCAGGGTTGGTAACTATCACCTTTTCCACCCAATTTCTCTCTATCCAACCTTTCTTGCCTCGTTTTCTCATAGTCTTGTATGGTTTTTGAGAGTGTCTGGTTTCTTCTGTGTTTGTTAATTCCAAAGAAAATATTTTTTAACTGCAGTCCTCTCTACAGTTAGATATACACTGGTGAAAAGTTCTTGCCATTAACCCTCCTCTCGGAGGACTCCTTTGAGCTACAATTCCCCAAATTCCAAGGAGACACTAACATTGTGGGTAGACCTCAAAGTTCCCCATCTTTTAGGATAACACACTGCTAAAGGTGAAGTTGAGCCCTATATTTCAGGATCCAAATTTCTATGTTAATAAAGATCTCTTCTTTTTGACATAACCATGCTATCACCAGTAACAGTGTTTTTTTGAGCAAAAGAGTGATAAGGCTGGTTTCAGCCTGTTCCATTTAAGGCCATGTTGGCCTATCATATCTGTGTAAGGCCTACACTGGTGTGATTGCAATGCTCGTGTGATGTAACAGTTACATAGACCAGCTCCTCTTTTTTTTTCCAAATGTGCTGCTAGAACTGGCTTCAAAACCTAGACATTTAAGGGGGGAAATGGTCTGTTTGTAGCGGTCTACTTACTGCAGTTAATTGGTTTGGAAAGCAAACTTTAAAAAAAAAGAAATTTAGAGACACAACAGATTGCTCAGAATTTTTAGTGTGAGACCAAAGCAGTCACGTTGCAGAAAACCAATTTAAATTGGTTTGCACTCCTTGTATTCCACAAATTGTACAGTAAGACAGTGATTAGTTTTCTTTGCCCCCTGACGGTATAATGGTGCTACATGTCCTGCTACCAGGAATAGGAAAGGGGTCCTAGGCCCTTTTCGCATGCTTTTTTTTTTTTTTTGCACGAGTGCCCCTTGAGTGTCACGTGAGTGGGAGCGTCGCTCTGTATGATGCACTCACTCGCACGACGCTCACGAGGCTAAAGTGGGGTGCACGTGCATTTTCTTATTTTTGGCTGTAAGCCAAAAATACTGCACACTCGCTCAATGCTCGTGGCGCAATGCTCGTGGCGCAATGCTCGTGGCGCAATGCTCGTGGCGCATGCAGCGCCTCGCGCATTTACCTGCGTGCGGTGCTTCGGCGAACCAGGGCGGTCGCACTTCCTTCCCCCAGCGCAGCCTACAGCTCCCAGACTGCGCTGCGGAAGGAAGGGGCAGGGCGCTAGTGTGACGGTCGCGCTACCAGGAAGCCGATGCAGAAGGGCTGTCGTGAGTGGCTCATGTGAGCGGCTGCTCACGCGAGCGCCGCTCCCCACTGCCGCGATGAAGGTAAGGTGCGAAAAGGACACTAGAAAGGAACAGATTTCTGGGTGCTTCCACATCTGGTTCCAAAGGACTTTCTTTGAAGTGGCTACTGTGGTTACAATGAGGTACATACGGAGTAATTATGGTTTGAAACTGTGGGGAGGGTTATGTCAGACTTTAGCAAATCCACTTGGCTGTCTGTGTACAGGGGAAGCAGACTTATAGCCTGTAATCTATGTAGCAAATGGAGCGTCTCAAATACTACTGTGTGTATTTTTTTTTCATAGATGCCAAAAATGAAGAAAACACTGAAGAAACACTTAGATCCACTCCTGTTTCTAAGGCCACTACCTGGTACATTATTTTGCCTTCTTTAAGCTATACATTGGACATACATGCTGCAATTCCAAGTGTTGACAATGAAAACAATTTAATCTTTGACTCATCTCAGCATGCCTTTAATGTCCATTTCTGCTTTGTTCAGTTCAAACGGATTTTACCTGTGATGAAACCTCTGAAGATATGTTGGTATAGCAATTAAAATTCAACAGAGTTTCCTGAGTTAACCAGTTCGCTTTGCTTTGTTTCACATTCTGCAGAGCTATCAGAGGGCTGATAAATGAATCTATGAAGATGCTTGTTGGAACAAACCTCAGATTGAATTCCTTGGAATGTTAATAGGAGAACACAATAAACATCAGAGCTATTTAAATTTGTGCTTTAGTGTGTGATATTTTTCATATGCCCATTTATCAACCAACATCCAGGCACCACCACCCCGCATCAGATTCCCCATACAGAATACATATAGAGACCATAAAACGCCACATCTTTTGCTCTAAGGCTGCTGCACCTTTCCACTAATCCTCCCTGCCAGAGTGTCTGGATCCCATGATATAACTGCAATGAATTAGCCTTCACGTAGGTGCGGGGGGAGGCGGCAGACAGGCAGCAGGGCCAGGGAATGTCATCTTTACCCAACTGCCTTGATTTCTCAAATGGCACATGATTGCAGATAGGCACACCAACCTTGGCAGGTCTGAAATAAAGTAAAACTGGTGGGAAATTTACTGCTCACAGCCAGTTGGCTATTTTAAAGGTACTTTTCTGGGCAAGTACAGTGGCCACCTCCTGTCTCTCTCAGCACATTTTCCTTTCCAGGCCACCAGGAACAGTGAGCAGCATATGCATTCTCTAGCTCACTCTTTGTCCTCCTGTTTTTCTTCTTCATTTCCTTCCTCCTTCCTTCTGTCCATCCATTCATCCGTCCATCCATCCATCCTCTCTCTCTTTTTCTCACTCTCCAACTTTCCAGGATTGACTCTGTGTATGAGGGAAGTGGGGAGGGCTGTCTGAAAAGTGGAACCTGGTGGGTCTGATGTCAGTGGGACTGGGAATCCACTCCAGCTTTTAAGATGGAACTTTAAAAAGGTGGAAGACCGTGGGCTTCCAAAAAAGGTTCAACACTTCAGACAGAGCCTTCAAAATTTAGATTAAAATCTAAAATAGATTTTGCCACTCCTTCTGTCCTGCTTTTCCCTCACCAGCAGGCCCAATTGAGCCACCACCTTTTACTATGCATATTAATTCTACATCTAATCTCCTTCAGAATGTTTTGTGAGAGAGAGGGGTAAGTCTTTGTGATACGAACTGAATTTTGGGCACCCTGTTACTTTCAGTTGGGCTTACTCCTGGGTAAGTATAGAGTTGCATCAATACAAAATGTACAGTGGGCCTTCAGTATCCACTACAGTTTAGTTCTAGGACCCCCCATGGATATCAAGATTCATGGCTGCTGAATTCCCTTTATGTACAATGGTGTAGTAAAATGGTGTCCCTTATATAAAATGGCAAAATCAGGTCTTTGAATTTTTTGAGGGGATTGTGTATTTTTTAGCCATGGATACAAGATGCAAGGATATGGAGGGCTGACTGTATAGCATCATAGCACAAATTTATATGTGAAGTGTGTGTGTGTGTGTGTGTGTGTGTGAAAAGGGAGGGAGCACTCCAGTCAACCATCTCAGCAAACTGTATCTTCACCACCAGCAAGGAGGTTGTACTTTTTTGTAGTGATTTGTTCTGAGACTTCAGCCTATTTTTCACTTCATTCTTTCTAAATTTTTTCTCATTTTAAGGTCAGCTCCTTGCCCACCCAGTCTCTCACTTTTGGGTCATGAATTATATGGAGATGGAGAGAGTTTCAACCCTTCAGTTATTTGTTTCCATCTTATCCTGGGCATTGTGTGTTCTCCACACACTGTGCAGTTCTTTCAGTCAGATAAAGCCTCCCCTTGCCTTGCCCCAGTGATGACTGAATTTGAAAATATTTTCCCCGTCTGGGGGTGCCTTCTTACTTATGAATAGATCTATATGAGGAAGATTTTGTACTGTGCTGCTTCTCAGCCTTGCTTCTGAGTAATCGATGAGAGGACGTGATCATTTTAAGAGAAGTGTTTGAGAGATACTGTGAGCTGACTTCCATGTCTGCAAGTTGTTTTTCTGATTCACTGAAAGCCTTTGATTTATTTCCATGTTTAAAAATGGACTAATTTATACAGTGTGTGCGCAAAACTTGTTTTCAATGCTTTTATCAATCAAGATTTGCCCCCCTTTTTAGAATAGGGCATTCCTTCCCATCTGGGCCTGAGCCAGTGTGGTGAAACGATTTGAACATTACTCTACTACTCTGGAGACCAGGGTTTGAATTCCTACTCAGCCATGAAAATCCACCAGGTGACCTTGAGCAAGTCATCCTCTCACAGCCTCAAAAGAAGGCAAAGGCAAACGTGCTCTGAACAGCTTTTGCCAAGAAAACCCCATAAGTTTTGCCATAGGTTGGAAATGACCTGAACACAAACAGCAACAGCCCCTTTCCACCTTCCCACCTCCCAAACTCAATGCAAGTTTTCTAATCCAAGTGGATGAAGCCAGGAACAGTAGCACCCTGTTATTTGACCAGTAAAAACCAGTCACTCTTCATACCACATTCCATATTTTTGTGTGGATTTTTGGGAACGTACACTGTCCTGTTCTGACCCTTCTAGTGGTTTCAGAATCAGTCTTCATATCTCCCTAGGTTTATTATACAAATGGTATAATTGCTGCTTTACCTGGATTGCTTGCTTGAGGAATATAGGCATAGCTCAGTTTAAAAAGCCACTAACATTGAAGCTTCTTTTTACAAAGTGTTCGCCCAGCCTCTCTTTTCATCCTCATTCTCTGTCTAGCTAGATGTCTTTTGGAAGCATCAACTTTGGGAAGATGGTGAAAGATGCCTGGAGAAATGGAGGCCAAGACCCTGCATCAGAGATTACAATGTATAATTTCACAATGATGGAGCTACGCCACTGACATGACACACAAATATGCTAGTTGATTGTGACAATGCATGATGGGCACCACACAGGTTGTCCATTGTGCAACAAAGGCTCCCATTCTGCAACAGAACATGTTGTACATCAGGACACATTGTGTATCAGAACAATTATGCAGCTGGCTTGTGTACCCAATGATCCCAATGATGTAGCTACATGTCTATTCCCCTCCTGAGAATGTGAATAATGTGCAACAGTGCAGTTGAACTTGATTATGGTGTCCTATGTTGATGTAACTTCCCAATAGGATGCTAGCCATAGACTTTAGGTGTTGGGTTCTGCAGTGGATCTGCAGTAAACAATGCAATAAGGCTTGAACTGGGAAATACTAGGATTCTAATCTAGCTGATCCCTCCTGTAGCTGTGCAAGCCTGCCTATAACTGGCAAGTATACAGCAGCTGTCTCCAGAACCTTTTACAGAGCATATGTGAACTGCTATTTTTTGCTATACAGAGAGAAAAGAGGAGAGCAAATAAGGTATCCCCAGCATGTTAAAAAAGACAAATCTGTAAGTTTGGCTGCCAAACTGGAAATCATAAGAAAAGTGGAGAGTGGTGAAAGAAAATGTCTTTTTGGGTGCATTTTGGAAGGAGCCTTCAAGTCATTGCTGGAAGGTTCAAAATGTTTTTTGTTTATTTATACGGGGCTTGCCTGGGCTGGTTGTTTCATTTCATGTATGATTGTTAATTTTGAGAAGAAAAAGTTTGCTGAAACATGTTAAACTACTCTTCTTTTTTTGAATGATAGGAACCTATCCCTATACTTTATTTGTTATTTCTGCCTCTGGTTCCAAATTTTCTGTTAAAGAAGTAATGCTCAGGAATGCATTTACTTCATTAGCTGAGGTATATCTGTAATCATGTTATTGGTGTTTCCCCACCCCAAATAAATGTTTTAATGTCACTAGTGTGCCATGGTCGAACCACAGTAGAGCAACAAACCCATAACATAGAGAAGAATCATAGGTTCTTTCAAAGGTTTTATGAGATTTGCAAAATCTGATGAAATGGTTCTCCTTTTTTTAAATCCTTCTTCCAGGATCCTTTGTAAGAAAGGAGTATTGTAAGATTCAAAATCTTACAATACATTTGGCAGTGATGGCTGAAAAAATGCCTGAGGTGGTAACATCTAAACAGAATAAGGCCAAGATTTATTACTTCAAATATGCCTCCTGGCAGGTCACAGTTCTTGGAGAACTCTGAGCTAACACACACTAAATGCTCTGAGTAGAATGTAAATATTAAACACATTGCTCTTGCATATTTTTCAGTAATATTAATATAAACCACATACTTACCAAGGGAAAATAAGCTCCTTTCTGATTCCATATCAACTTTAAGCTTTTATACATGAACTACACAGATTTCCATAATAACAGTGAATTGATCCCTAACAAAGACAGATACTTTTCAGAAATTATTACTGAAGCGTGTTAGTCAGGAAACTTGCTGGAGCAGTTTAAAGAGTTAGAAAGAAAAGAATTTCTTACACTAAAATATTTGTCAGCAAACATTCTGTCATGCTAGTTCACAATAGATCTCCAGAGAGACACCGACATTCTGCATCCCAAGATACTTGTAGTCTTCCTTTCTCTGTCTCTGCTTCCATCTTTCATTGTGTGTCCTACAACTGCTTCAGGTGTTAAGTTCTTCCCATGTACTTCACACCAACCGCCACATATTTATTCAGAATCTGTGTGTCATCTCCAAAGCTCTGATAGCTCTTCTATTCCAAACATTCCAGAAAGAGATCCAAATATATTCCAACTATTCCCTCCTATTTCACCTGGATATTGTAGGTCATCAGTGCTCTTTTGTCAAAATCTCAGGCTTTGACAAGGGGCTTTTTTTAACAAAACCAAAAGGTGCAACTAATGGAGCTAATACGGGGTCCCACAGCAATCAGAAAGCCCCCCCAAAAAAAAACTAGATATGTGTTCTTTTTAAAGGGGGGGGACACTCAGAAAAAGGTTATTTTGAGAGGACTTCTTCAGGTAAATCCTCAACAATGCTTCATATAACCAGTTTTCTGAACTATTCAGAGTTCAGTGCTCCCTTTAGAGTATCTCCCTTTTAGAGTGGCCTTTTCCTCTCTTTTATTACTGCAGAAGTTACCCCAGCTGATCAGAAATCATATACTGGATGTGGGGAAAGTGCCAAACTATGCAGACAATCGGATTTTGAATATTTGCTGACATAAGTGAGAGCCAATGGACCCATTTAGAGTGGGGATGTTTTCTAGACAGGTCATGTGAACAATCTTACTTGATCAGGAATAAACAGATTGTCAGGAAGGGCAAGATAGAGAGATAAAGAAATAATTTAGTAAGACCATGGTCAGCATCCTCTTGGAAATTCACAATATCATAAACCAACTTAAGCTTCCGCAGTTCAGAACTACAACATTGTGCAATAGGCAAATCCGCAGGAGGGGAGTACTATCATACCTATGCCATCAGAACCATGGCACCAGTGGAACAAGGAGCATGGCTGTTGTGTAACGATCAAGATTTGCAATAGTATAGCACAGGCTGACCGTGCATAATAACAGCATCAGGAGGGGGGCAATAGCCTTCAGCAGAGCCACAGAGCACTCATAATGCAGGGTGGAAGACAATGGAAAGTAATAGGTACCATGTGCCTGACTGAAAAAAATGCCTCCTTTTCAGAGCAATGTCATGCAATGGGAGCTCCCACTGTGCAGTAGGATATCTCATATCATGCCCCATTATACAGCAGAAGAATTGCTCAAAAGGGCATGGTGCCCCCACTGAAAATCATTGCAATTCTCTTAAAGTGGTTGTACGTCTTGTTAGCAGCCTAGCTCTGTCACTGTAAAGTTACACATTGCAAAATCTTGGCTATATATTGCCCATCACAGATCTCATGTTCCAGACCATGTATAAGGTTTTACTTTTGTTTATGTGAGATATTTTTATAATATAGTGTATATGTGAACTAAGTCCAAAGTATTAGGCACTAAAATTTATTTTGAATAAGGGTTGAATCTTCAAGTACTTCTTTCAAATCACTACAGCGACATATGCCTAATATTTATACATGACATTTCATTTTTTTTTCTAATTAGAATTGGTGATAGCTTCACTGCCTCATTCACCTTACCTTTGTATCCATTGTTAAATCAGGACATATCCATACAAATAAATTAAGGCCACCTTTGGATAAGCAGGATCTTTTATGCTAAGTTCCTGAAAGTAATATTATGCCCTCTGGATCTTCAGCAAAAAATGTCAGAGGCAACTGTATGCCATGAGGACAGCTACAAGTCTCTGCAAAGTTCCCTTTTGCAAAATACAAAGAGGATGATGAGGTGCAGTTCTAACCAAGGGCTAGATTTACTGATTTGATCTTTAGACTAGATCTTATTTATTTTATTTAAAATATTCAGCCCCTGTAAGGGTTAAAAAAAAAACCCTTCTCGGAGCAGCTTTCAAGGTAAAAATACAAATAATGATAAGTTTCAAATAATTAATAAAAACACAATGATAATAACAGCCCCCAAAATCTAGCCCCCAAATATTCCAAAATGCAATGAAGAATTACATCTAAAAATCATCAGCAGTCAGATAAAATACATCACATGAAAAAGTTCAGAAAACAAATGGACCTTTGAGTTCTTTGTAAAAGTCTTGATTGCCTCATATCTGGTAATATATCTCACAAAAGCAGAAAAGGCCCTCTCCCTGGCTCACTCCAGCCTATTTAGTCAGAAGAAAGCATGTAAAAATGGCATCTGTTATAGATCTTTAAGTGCTGTCAGATTGATATGGATAAAGGTTGCCCCTCAACTTGGTCCAGACTTTAAAGTTTAAGACTAGCTGGGCTATGAACTGTACTGCATGATATACTATGAATGTCAGACAAACTGTCCACCAGAGCCTGAATCCTACTGGTAGTCCCAAGTAGAACAGACCATTGAACCATGAGATTTGCACACTTGTCATTGCAAAAGTTAGGCAATGGGTGTTCTTCTCATGGGACTACAGTCCTGCTAATGTGCAGCCACATTCTATACCAACAAAAGTTTCCAGAATATCTTTCAATGGCAGCCCAACCACACAGATCATGTGGCAGTATTCTGATGTGGATGTCACTAGTGCACAGATAAGCAAAATAACATCAACACTCACCAGATAAGGCTGCAAGTAGTGTACATGCCTAAACAAATAAAAAATCACATGTGGATATTGCCGCCCCTGAGCTTTCTCAGAGCTGTGTCAAAGAGAACTCCAAACTGCATTCTTGATCCACCTAAAACCAGCTGAGTGTTAGGGCTTAGCGTTTAATACTTGCATATCAATTGGACTCCATCTCGACTAAGTTTCAGATTGCCCTTACCCACTCCCAAACCAGCTGGTTCTTTACTGTGGGTCCAGGCTAAGAGCTTTTTAACATTCACACTCTTTGGCATGTATCAGGCAGCTCTGCCTATCTACCTGGTAGAAGTAGGAGGGAAATTACTGCCAATCTGCAATTCCAAGCAGAATTTCACCCTACAGAACAGACAGCTGTCCACCTCTACCTTCCCCCACATCTCCTAAATACTTAGGATATACTCGATTAGGAGATGAAATACATTTAAAATGTTGAGATTTGCTTTTGTGTAAACATTCATAGCTTTGTGCTGTTAATCTCTTATCTGCTAAAGGCCAAATTTACTCAATAGTGGTTTATGTTTAAAAATATAGGAAAGATATTTATCATGGAGTTGGCACCACTCTATAAGAGGTGAGCCCAAGTGTCTCACAATACAGATGTTACATTTTGTGGAAGTGAACAACTTTTATTCAGCATACAGCCTTTCTTTATTCTAAACCACTTGTCAGTCAAATAACATGACAGGAACTTTCTCCCTATCAAGCAAGTTTCTTGTTGGCAATCCTTAGTAAGAACTTGCTCCACATACTCCACCCCATCCCCTGGATACATTGATGATTATGCATGTGTCTCCTCTCTTCGGAGGCCAAAACTTGGAAGCAGCAATCGCAGTGCTAAGAGCTCTACTTAGAAAATGTTGTAGGTCAGATTGTTGTGAGGGTTAATTATAAGAACATATCAAAAAAGAACTGGAATGACAATGATTGCCAGAAAAGGAAGCTAGCTCCATATGAAACTAATGAAAAATAGACACATCCTTGGCGTATATACATCTGTTTTATAAGATTAGACATGATTATTAGAAAAGTGGATGCATTGTCAGATTTGTTTAAATTTTAAAATTTAGGTAACATGGTCATAAGGAAAGCAGGGGCAGAGGAAAAGACATCTGCTTCAGATCCAGACCTCAGCTGTGCTAATTTCATTTTTCAATAAATTTGAAAATTCTCCACAAATTAAGCATATATCTACATGGTAGCTGATTCTTGTCCTCCTTGTACATTTTGCTCTGCAAAGTTAATACTATTCACCAGTGTCGCACTGTAAACCATGTCAATTGTACTCTTGTGCTTTGAGTGTTTTGTCTATATCCTTATTTACAAATTTAGTAAAAACACACTAGAGGAAGAATGGCCCATTTCAAACAGACTAGCAGTCAACCTTTCTATCATTCTGGGCAGCTGCAGCAACAGCTGAATGCTGTTGTTGCATTACATCTGCTTGTGGCCTTACCTCTGATCTAGACATACAATACATGAAAAGCTAACAATGTGCCCTTCTTAAAATGCCTACAATCCTTTGAAAAATTGAATAAATACAGAAAATAAATACTTTGAGAGTTGGAAAAGTCAATAGGTTGCATGAGGTTTTTAAAATGTTTTGTTATTTTTTAATATATACTCTATAAAATCCACTTAGAGTAGATAAAAAAAAATTATTTATTGTTTTGAATTCCCTTACTCATGTGAAACAACAGTAGTAACATCCACCAGAAAATCAGCTTGTTAAAAGAAGGGAAAGCTAAAATCTCTATGTCTGATATGCCAGCTCACAACTGTTAGGAAGGTCTTAGTACAGTCATTCGAATTGCTACCATTTTAAAATGGTGCCATTATAAGATACTTTTTTCTCTCCTAAAAATGAAGACGAGCTTATTGCCAAATGGCCTTCTGCTTCAAAAGGTGGGCACCGTGCCTTCCTTTTAACCTTGACAGCAACCAACCACCGTGGTATTAAAATGATCCTTAAATAACTGCTACAAATAACTGTAAATCATCACAGCTGTTTTACTTCAATGTACGTCTGACATGTGAAAAGCAAGTTTGCTTCAAGCATTTATTAACTTTTCTTGCTGAGCACATAATGTGACTAACTTTTCACTGATATCAACCCTATTGACATTATGATGTAAATGAACAAGCACACAACGTTAATATTACCAAGTCAAAGATTTCTTTTTATTTATTGTTTTGACAAGATGGTTTCTTATGAATATAGAACAATTCTGGGAACCATGGCAATTTTTATTACAAAAATGAGATATCAACTGCTCTGTGTAAAATCCGACAACTTGTGTTTAGTGCCTGTCTTCATCCCAGAGATGCCATTTCATAAAAAGGGCATCAAATAGCTACAAGTTGCATTTAAGCAGACAGAATTAGAACAGCTGTAGCAAAAACGGCTTTGAGTCAAAGATGCTTTACAGGAAAGCGGTGTGAAAAAATCTCTAGAGGAACAGATATCTTTGCCTGAGCACTCTCCATTGTTCGAGTAGATCTATAATTGTTTTATGAACAAAAGATCAGTTAGCTGTTAGCTTTCTTTCTTTCTGTGTTCTCTTTGTTTCTTCAGAATAAAATGCACTGGATCGCTGTAACCCATGTATATTTCACAGTAATATAGACATCAGATTTGTCAACCTGATGCCCTCCAGATGAGCAGCACCCATTGTACCCATGACTACACTTGCTGTGGTGATGAGAACTGTATTCCAGCACATCTGGAAAGCATGTGTTTGGGAGAGGCTAGGGTACATTACACATATAAAATAAACCCTGCAAAGATTATAACTTAGTAAGTTATTGTTCTCCTTATAGTCACGCCCAAAGACTTCCAGAACAATGAGAGAACTGGACTAAAGCCAGATCCGAATGCGGAGGGAGGGAGGGAGGGAGGGAGGGAGGGAGGGAGGGAGGGAGGGAGGGAGGGAGGGGGAGGGGGGAGGTAGGTAGGTAGGTAGGTAGGTTATGGTCCTCCAGATGGCCATCCATTGGGGCTGAGAGGAGTTCCCATCTTACAACCAGAAGTCCATAGGCTCCCCCTTCACCTTCTTTATATTCTAAACTGACATTATAATGCTACCGACATTATATATAGTTACCACATACCCACAGGACACTTGTAGGATTACCCCAGCCAATTAAGGAAATACTTTTTTAAAGCTTATACTTTTGTGAAATTTGAATAACTAAAATTCAAGAATGCAAGAAAATGAATCCAAACGCAGGCACAGTTGAGGTTCAGAGGGAGGGAGGGAGGGAGGGAGGAGAAGAAAGAGAGAGAGAGAGAGAGAAAGAAAGAAAGAAAGAACTGAGAAACATAGTAGGTTAACATAATCCATCCTGATGTCTATAAAGGATAACCATCTAGCTGATAGGAAAAAGCATGGCTCCGAGACATCCTTGAAGCCAAGGCAGTAAGGAGGAGAGGCTTCCAATATTGCTTTTGCCAAGACACAAGCAGTTTTCCAAGCCACCCAACCCTGACAGTGCTAAGGATGACTGAACCTGCCATTAGGCAGAATTAGGCAGAATAAGGAAGGTGCTTCAGGTAGATTTGGGGCATCATGAATGAGTAGCAAATAATGTACATTATTGTCATTGTATATTTACAGTTTCCTATAAAATACAATACAATAAAATAAAATAAAATACCATATGACTATACAGCTTGCCTGGCAGGATGATTTGATGTTGTGCCTCAGGTAAAAAAAGTCTTAGGCCACCTCCTGTCGAGAAATAATTTGTTCTATATAGTTGCGGATGCCTCAGTGAACAATATCAAAGTGTCAAACACTCACAGTATGAAGTGTTGAATGAGTGCTTGGACCTCACAGGACACTAGTCTTCATTTCTTCATTTTAAAAAATGCCAGCATACAATCCAAAAGTTGTCATATGCCGGCTACTACATGCAGCTTCCAAAAGTACGTTATTTTTACAAACTGAATGTCCAGGATAGGCATCAAAGCAGAAGGCCTCCTTCACTGTGTTTCTTTTTTCAATATGTTAATGCAAAAGGATGTTGAAGGAAAATAGTTGTGAAGCAGAACACAAAAATCTAACTATTAAAGACAGCTTCTCATCAACATCCTTCTTGACCTGGCCCATCAAAGCAAGGCCAACACCTTGAATTGTTCATTGACAAAGCATGAAATCATCCCTGTCTAGGCCAAGTAAGGATTAACTGTAAGGCTTAGGTTGTTAAGCATTCGTTAATGTCATTGGATACCTGTATTGTAAATTCACAAAAAAGGGCTTCTTTCTGAGATGGGAGATGTCCACCCTCAAATTATTTTATAGGAAATTGGTTTTTAAAATAATATGTTCTATAAAGCTATAGTCTGCAAGATATTAATGATAGACTACATAATTTTCTGCATTTTCCTTGTTTGGGATATTTGCATAAACAACAGTGAACTCTTTAAGAGCATTTGAGTAAAACAAAGGTGTATGTAGTTGCAAGCAGTCAATACACTCTGAAGTAGATAATGTACATTTATTGATTACATTATTTGGGTGGAAAAAAGAAGAATTGGCTGCCACTTGGTCCTTCTTGTATCACCAGTCTCTAGTCAACTTCAACTGATCTATAAATAGCTGAAAGTTGCTGCAGCATCACCCGAATGCTGATGCTCAGTGGCCCTGAATGATGCACACTGTGGTGTTGGTAGGTTGCCTGTACAATGATGGATGAAAATGCTGCAGAATTTGGAACTCTAACTGGTGCAATCTTTTACCTTCCGATCTGCACAGGAGAAAGAACCTGTGAATGGGACACTGAAAAAATGGTTATGAATATTTAACACCTGCAGTGCTTCCTGTAAGTGTACCTTGTAGCACCACAAACTCTCCACCTGGAGTCTCTCTGGCTTGATACAAAGATCTACATCATGTCAACTATGTGCTGTCCTTACTAAGAGGTCTGTTGCTTTGCCTATACATATGTCATCTGAAGAGTAAGTAGCATTTATTTCCCATTTGCAATGAAGTATGAAGTAGCACCTAGAATAGTTAGCTGTGCATTGACCCAGGTTATCACCATTGAACAGCTATAAAAGGCTGTGGATGATTACATTTTTCCCTCTGAGAAATACCTAGATAAAGACAAATGAACAAAAGAAGGGAAATCAACAGTAAAACTAGCATCTGAACTGTCAACACACACATGTGGAACTTGTTTTTTAAAATTTTAGAATGCAGTAATATTTAAGAAAGCCATAAGTGCAAGAAGCACAACGACCATCATGATCTTTCCAACAATGTTTCAATTTCAGTTGAAATGAAGAACTTGCACAAAAACAGCCATAAAACATGCCATCTTTAAACAAACGGCCTTCATGACATTTATCTGCCAACTGACCGTGGCTGTCCTAGACCTTTGGTGGAGATCATTAGCTCTTACTTCAGATCCTTTGAAAGAGAAATGTCTGGAGATATAACATTATTGAGGGCTGGAAGAGTTCACTGGTTGAGTACATATCTTTAGTGCAGAAGGCCCCAGGTTAAAACTCAGTCATATCATTAAGCAGCTAAAGCTGCAAGCCTATATACTTACCTGGAGGTAAGTCTCCTGGAATATAATCGAACTTACTCCTGAGAAAATATAATAAGGCTACACTACTCATTCACTAAAACTTGACTGCAATCTACCGAGCACTCAGGGTAGTGTATATTAAAAAAAAAAAAGATTTTAACAATTTACTAATTTTTAACATCATTTTCATCCTAACAAATAGTTCTGGAATGTTACATATAATTCATCCATCCAAGAAGGCTTAATATGATTCCTACATACTGCAGAAGACCAGCAGACTAACAGGATTTATGTAGTACTAGATGATTTAATTATGAATAGAAACACAACAAAAAATAATAATATATAGGTGAATCCTAGTACATTTGACATGCAGCATAATCAGAAAATTGCAGAAAGTACATATATTGTAAATATATTGTAGGGATTGTCTATTCATTCTATAAACTCACAATTTAAAAAGAGGGTTGTGTTCCACTTCAAATGCGTGTATATACACACATTTTCAAAAACAAGCATAATTGCTATGTAGGAAAACCATATAAGAATTGCTTGCTGTGGATGTCTCAATCTATACTAGGCTACGAGGACATACAGCTGCTACATTTATATTCTATCTCTTCTATCGTGCACATTCAATTTTTTTCTGATAATGCTTCAAGAGTTTGAGGTTTATCATAATGGGCTGAAGACACCATCCAGAGTATTTTTGTAATGGCTGGTGCCCTTTCTTTCACAACCAGACAAGTATTAAAGGATATAAAATGGTAATGACCTACAATCTTTTATTTAGCTGCACCTTCCAATAAGCTGAGATCCCCTCTGTGTTGAGAACAGCTATACAGTCTTTGACCAGTCAGTCAGCAGATCTGCCTATTTTGGATGAACTTATTTCCAAACCACTTTCACTATTCTGTATACATCATCGCAATTGTATCTTTTCTTTTCCCCAATTCTAAATCTGTAAGTGCCGCTACACAGAACGAAGTTTGATCAGGTTTTCAGAGGAATTGTTGCAGGTCAGAAACAGGGCAAAGAGTACTAATGGATTGTCTGATATTCAAACCATGTTCTTTTTACCAAATAGCAGATCGATTGCTCTCAGCACTAGTCAAAATGCCTCACAGATTCACTCAGCCACACACACAAATGGCACGTTCTTTGGTTCAGTTGTGTCCAGTGATCAGCACACAACCAGGTTAACAGGGCAAACCAACTCTGGATTGCCATTTTTGGCACAGGGAATGGCAGTGCAAAGTGCAAATGCACCATTGGAACACTGAGCTTTCCTTTTGCCAAATCTGGGGTAACTTGGTCAAAATTGTTTGAGCCAAGGGGTTGAAAGGTATGATCTCATGGTGCCTTGACATGGGCTGGACCACACAGAAACCCAGCGGTGGTGATAATGCCACCGAACACTGCTCGTTAAAGCTCCAGCCTTCACTTTTATGTTGGGGGGGGCAATGAATCTCTTCCAGGTTTTAGATTAAATTTTAAACAAACTATCCAGGACTGACTGGTGGATCTGGTGCTATAAGGACGACATCCTCAATTTCTGTTTTAGACTCACTCTTTCCATAGCTGTGCTGATTTTTACAGAGCTTTCTCTATTCTGGACCCAATCTTCACACAGTGCCAGGAGAATTCCTGTACAATTTGGAGCAGCTGCAGGGGTGCGGGTAGGTAAGCAGCCAAGAGAGGATTTGCTGCCCCTATGGCAACTGACCCATTGGACACCTGGGAGCGTTCCAAGTTGCTGAACCCTCTTTCTGCCAATAGGTTCAGCACCTTGGACAGTTCCTTTAAAACTTCAGCACCTTGGTTAGCTCTTCAGAATAAAGCCCAGACCAGGTTTCACAGCAGGGCTGACATGAAAACCCTCAACTGGCACTGCCTTCACCCTCTTCAAGTTCTATTGAGCCTCATCCAGCCCTTAGGATGAGGTTCACCCACCAATCACAGCTTCATAGCCCAGAGCCTGCAAATCCTTCCTGTAGCCTTTCTATTTCCTTCTGCTTTGGAAACCGAGGCACAGGAGAAAAAAGAAGAAGAAGAAGCCATTTCCACACTACACAGTTATAGTGCTATTATTCTCCTTTCAACATCCTGTGGATTTCTGGGCTTTGTAGTTTACTGAGGATCCAAAATGCCCCTCCCTCAATTGCAAACCCCAAGATTCCATAGGGATGTTGAAAGGGGAATCATAGCACTATAACAGTGTAGTGAAATGTCCCAGGTCCTGCCCCTGGGCCTGCGCGCCCCGTTTCCCAAGCCAAGCTCCCCGTCCCTCGCCAGGGGTCCCCGCGAAGGCGTGTCTTCCACGACAATCGCGCAGCCCAAAGAAGTTTTTTTTCCCTCCCGGCGCAAAGGTGGAAGAAAACCCCAGGCGGCTCCGACGGGGCGAGGCAAGGGGCCGTGGGAGCCCCGAGGGAGGGAAGGCAGCAGATCGCCCTTGTCTGGGCCTCGGTGGCCACTTTGTCAGCGGGAAGGCGCCTGCCTCGCCTCCCTCCGTGCGCTCGCTGGCTCGCCGTCCTCGGGAAGCCCGCTTGGTGGCGATGACACGGTGCCAGCGGCCCCCCGGGCGACGGTGGGGCGGGGGCAGGCGGCGGGGGTTGGGGAGAGGAGCCGTCCGGCTCCTCTCCCCAACCCCCGCCGCCTGCCCCCGCCCCACCGTCGCCCGGGGGGCCGCTGGCACCGTGTCATCGCCACCAAGCGGGCTTCCTCCTGCCTGCCTGACCCAGGCGCTCATCTGTCACCGCGCTCTCATTCCCGTTATTTACATCTGTCTTTAGCATTCTAATGACCCGCTTTATTACTTTCGCCCGGAGGAATCCCGCACGCGGGAGAGGGGCCGCCGACCAACAATAAAAACCTTGCGTGGCGTGGGGAGGGGGGAGCCAGATCCCCGCCACCTATTAGGCCGAGCACTTGAGATGAGCCGAGCGCTTATATGACCTCAATATGTCCTTAAATGGATCTGATTAAGCCGGGTGGGGAGGGGGAGGAGGACGCGCGTGCCCTTCTTGGGTGGATTGTGGTGACTGATCTGCCAATGTTAAAATCAAAATACGAGAGAGAGAGCATGAGAGAGAGAGAGAGAGCCTTAAAGGCCCTGATTCAATGGTGATCCATGGAAGGATGCTAGTCCCTGTGGAGTCTTCAGAAGAGAAAGAAGCAATTGCAGCCCATAGAATCACAGAGCTGGAAGAGACCCCAGCGGCCATCCAGTCCAACCCCCTGCCATGCAGGAACACAGGTCAAAGCACTCCCTGCAGATGGCCATCCAACCTCTGCTTTAAAACCTCCAAAGAAGGAAGGAGACTCCACTCCACTCCAAGGCAGCGTATTCCACTGCCGGACAGCCCTGACTGCCAGGAAGTTCTTCCTGAAGTTCAGGTGGAATCTCCTTTCCTGCAGCTTGAATCCATTGCTCCTTGTCCTGGTCTCTGGAGCAGCAGAAAACAAGCCCCCTCCTTCCTCTACATGACATCCCTTCAAATATTTAAACATGGCTATCATGTCCCCTCTTAACCTTCTCTTCTGCAGACTAAACATACCCATCTCTCTAAGTCTATCCTCATAAGGCATGGCTTCTAGACCCTTCACCAGTTTGGTCACCCTCCTCTGGATACATTCCAGCGTGCCAATATCCTCTTGAAATGAGGTGCCCAGAACTGGACACAGTATTTCAAATGCGGTCTAACCAAAGCAGATAGATCCAAGTAAGATACTGACTCCTTGCCCACTGGTAAAAGAAATTGCCAATGCCCCCCTCCCCCAGTCAGATAGATTGCATTAATCGATGCCTTGCAATTGGGCTACTGTTCCAGCCGCCTGCAATTTACCATCGAGGGCGGGGAGGTGACTTTATTGGTTTTAGCTCGCAGCTGCAGCAAAGAATATTCCACAGTGGAAGGGTTTGCAATCCTAAACACGGTTAGCAGGAAGTAACTTCTTCCTAACTCCAAGAGGGAAGGAGGAACTGCCCAGTTCCCTTACAAAGGAGGGGTGCAGGTCGTAGATCCCATTCAAACGGTAGGGAACTAGAGAGTTTCATTGAAAGCCTGGGGGCGGGGCTGACCACCGTGCCTTTCTTCCAACGTTTGGCCTGATAAAGCTGAATAACTGCCTTTTTAATGGAGCAGATAAACCTCAGGCAAAGGTCAAACGCATTTTTAGGCGAGATCTTTTAATATTTTGGTCTGACTTGGTGGATCTCGGATTTCATTTCTCCTCCTGCCCCCGCCCTGCCGACACACACACACGATGCCTCCTTGCAAGGCTAGGAGCTCTTCTGTCTCCCTTCCCCTCCCCTCCGGCCTGAACTGAAGGGCTGGCGTGGTTAATGGCGGGCCACGGAGGGGGCCCGGAGGCTGTATGCAGATTTCGCTTATTTATCTGAGCTAGTGAAATGCTTGTTGCACTCAGCGACAATTTAATGCCCGGGCTAATGGGCTTTCCTTTATTATCTTTCACTAACATAATATCCTCTAGGAGAAGGAGGGGGGACACGATGACAGAATATATGGATTTTTAGATAAATAACAGGGATAATTTATTGCCCTTGATGCTCTTCTGATGGAATGGTTGATAGATAATGTAATAATATGTACATAATTAAGCGGGCTTACTGTACCTCCGTCAAATTAGGTTCAGCTGCGGCGGGGTGTTCTTGTCCTCCCCCCGCCCAGGAAAAAACACCTCCCTCCGGATTGAATCCTCCCTCCCTCCTCCCCACCCTGCCACTAATGGAGGGGCGGCGGGGGGGCGATGCTTCCCAAAAAGGAGATTCAGCAACCAGAGAGGGAGGGGGCTTAAGGACTCCGCCGACTAGACTTTGGTGGGTTTCATTCTACGGGGGGCGGGGAAGCCCACTGAGTAGTGATTACTCACCAATCCTTGGAGGCTGTACTATAACTCTCTTAGCTTGCTGTTTTCCCATGCGTCCCTTTCTTTCCCTTTGCTGTTTCCCCTTGCATTGAATCTTAGATTGCAAGCTCCTTGGGGCAGGATTCTGTTCACTTACATTCTACTAAATGCCGCGCAGGCTGATGGAGATACAGAAGTAAAACAGCAGCAGCAGCAGCGTACTGGCCGTCATTGCAAAGGATTAAAAATCACCACACATAATTTCCACATAAAAGGAGATGGCATCCCCTTTCTCCACATTAATAAGATGGAAGACTCTTTTATGCCACGTAATCACAGCACTTGGGCGCCACTTTAACTGCCATGGCTCCTTCCTAGGCAACCGTGGGATTGGTAGGTTCCCGAAGGCCCTCGAAGAGCTACAAATCCTAGGCTTCCATCGGATGGAGCTAAGGCAGCCAAATGCAATAACTATAGTGTGAAAGTGTCTTGGGACACCCTCCCTCGGCGGAGCTCAAAAGAGGTCTTGTGTAAACTCGGGTGTCACCACTCAGTAGCCACTTCTGGGGAGCCAGGGACAGGGAGGCACTGTTAAACCACTTTACGATGGCCTATAGGGCAGTGTGGTAACAAGGTTAGAGGGGTATCTGTTGCGGGTCTTTCCAGCTTGAGTAAGGCCCCCTTAGGCCACTTCCACACTAAACTGTTATAGTGGTATCATTCCACTTTCAACATTCTATGGAATCCTGAGGTTTGCAGTTTAGGGCCCCTCCTCTAAGGCCCCTCCCCAAACTCCAAACCCGAGGATTCCATAGGATGTTGAAAATGGAATGATACCACTATAACAGTGTAGTGTGGAAATGGCCTAGTCTTTCAAAATGTCTACGCTGGAATTACTAAGACTTTCCTTAAAGAAGTCTCTTAGCCATGGTGGATGTCATCCAGAGGGAGCCTTTGGGAGACCCAGTGGCCCGTCCGGGTAATGAAGACCCATTTATCTGCTTTGCAACAGATCTTGGAAAAGTTCTTTCCTTGGCTGAGGAGTTGTAGTCCAAGGAACTAAGGCTTTCCCGGGTCTGGCCTGTGCCACGTTAAGAAACACCTTTCAGGTCGCCTCACCGCTTCTTCTAGCGGTCCTCCAGAGAGGTCAAGGCCAGGCCTTCCTCCTCCTGCGTGGTTTCCCAGGTCGCCGGTTCTGGCTTCTTCCACCCAGCCCCTCTCTTCTTCTTCCTCCTCCTCCTCCTCCTCCTCTGTAACCCAGCCAACCTTTCTCTCTCCTCCCTCCGCCCGCCCTTCTTCTCGCAGGTTGTCCATTCCAGGCATGGCGCACTTGCTCTTCCAAACTCATCTAAATTACATCAATAACAGAGCGCACTCTTTAATGAGCTCTCAACTTTAAAGACTTGAAGGATATTAACAAGCCGCTTGACAAATGGTGCTTAGAAGCACATTAAAGACGCTGCTAATGGAGCGCATAATGACGGCTAATTTTCGATCAGATATAAATTAGAGCCCCAACAGTTATTTGCCTTAAGGACTTTATGTAAATGATTCTGTTCTGTATAAACTGAAAAAGGCGAAGCGAGAGAGCCCCTGCCTGTTGGCAGTCCTGGTGGAGATGATTAATAGAGCCGCGACCGAACTGGGCAGACAACGCGTGGCATTTCCAGCTAAAAGTCACGCGGGGGGTGGGACGGGGGCGTGGAGCCGTAAATATTACAGCCCAGCGGCCCGGAGACAAGGAGAGCGGCCGGAGGGCGAGCAGGCAGGCCGGGGAAGGCGAGCGGCGACAGATGGGAGCCAAGGAGAGGGCGGAGGGGGGCTTTCCGTGGGCCAGAGAGGTGGGGAGGGGCATCCGTGCAGCTGCTGGTGCCAGGACAAAATCGCTGCTTTCTCGCCTCTAGTCTCGTTCCCCCCCACACACACACACACAGTACTTGCTTCACGGATGTCCCCAATTCATCCCAGGCGAGCTTGCCTTCAAGTCCACCCTCCCACCTCACGGGAAGGGCGAGCTTTAACCATGGGAGAGACCACCAACCCCGTGTGGACTTGGCCAAGTCACTGAAGAGGCCCTGTGTGCTCCTATGGCAAGCGTGTGAGGCAGCAGGAGGTCACTTTGTTCGCCCCTGGGAATGCTAGAAGGCAATAGGCATGGACAGAAGCAACCTCCACTGGAAAAAAGGGCCTTGTCTTCTGTTTTGCACATACAGCTGTTAGGCGGGGTGAGCTGCAGGAGACTTTGGTTGGAATCCCTGCTCAGTCAGGGACACCCACTGGGCGACTTTGGGCAAGTCACACTCTCTCAGCCTCAGAAGATAGCAATGGCAACCCTCCTCTGACTAATTCTTACCAAGAAAATCCTATGAAAGTGTCTCCATAAGTTGGAGTCAACTTGAAGACTCACAACACCAGCAACAACAAAAACAAAAGGAGGAACAACCTTAGCAGTCCCTATAAGCGTCTTTTTCTGGCTGGAAAGAAAAGTAGAATGCAACCAAGCTACTCCTGAACCCAGTAGGAGAATGGTTGCCTAGCCGTTTCTCACTTTCTGCCTTTTAAAGATGGGTAGAAGTTGCTGGGTTCCTTTGGACACCATGGTTTCCCTTCCACATTCCTAATTTGCACAGGCCAGGCAGCTTTCCTCCTAAGGAAGGAAAGGAGTGAATCCTGTTTGTAGTCCCAACTATAGGAGGCCTAGTGAACCAGTTGGCACTTACCTAGAAGGTGACTCCTTGAGTCAATGACTCCAGTCTACTTGGGTCTACAGATAGCAGGGATGGGAATCACACAGCCCTCCAACTGCAACTCCCAGCTGCCCTAGCCAGCACAGCCAATGGTAAGGAATGTGGGGATTGCAGTCCAACCTCATTGGAAGGGCTGCATGATTCCCAGACCTGGGCATGAGGATTCATGTCAAGATTCACCACCAAAGCTTACAAGAGAATAGTTGGGGTCAGTGCTCTGCGTGGTACAGGAAGTCATTTTTTCCCCCTTCTACAAACACATCAGCCTGGACAATTGTGGCTGTCGTTGTTGCTGTTATTGTTGTGCCTTCAGGTTCTTTCCAACTTATGGTGATCTTAAAGCAAATGTTTAATGGGGTTTTCTGAGGCTGACAGTATGGCACATGCCCAAAGTCACACAATGGGTTTCCACGGCAGAGCAGGGGATCAAACCCTGGTCTCCAGAGTTGCAGTCCAATGCTCAAACCACAACACCATGTTAGCTCTCTAAACTGTCTCACCTAATAAATTGATGCCACAAAAGAAACAGCAGATATTCTAAAACAGGAGGGGGACCCATGCAGCCTTCCAGGTGTTGCTAGACTGTAAGTCCAAAAATTCCCATGATGTACTATGGTTGCTTAAATCTGCAGTCAATCAAATTAGAACAACACATGATTCTCTTATTCACCCTCTCTTGTTCTAGAGGATCCAGGAGCACAGACCAATCCCAACCAGGATTTTATTTTAGCTTTGTCTAGTTTTAGTAGCTTCACTTCATTTGGAAGAGAGATGGCTCTTTTTCTCTGGAAAATTGCTGGGCCTTTTCTCAGCAGAGTGACTGTTGATGGCTAACCTGGGATGAAAAACAAGGTGCCAAACTGCTTTCATTCCTACATCAAGTCCAGAGCAAAACTGGGGAAAGTTAATTATCGGGACTAAGCTGGCTCCAGGAATTGGGGAGCAGTATTCATAATAAGTAATTTTCCCCAGCTGCTGGTTCCAAATATAAAGAGGAGAGATGCCAAGAACATTGGAACACCTCTGTCAGTTGAAATAAAATGAACTACTGATTCTTCCCTTAAGTTTAGCAAGCATGTTCCTAAACTGCAAGATACATTTTTCTTAGACTAAATGAACACTATTTCTGAAGTTATTTATTTTCTAGAAGACTTATTTTAATAAGTCATAAGCCTGTTTTAAAAGAAGAGTCTTTTAACCCTCAAGTTTTCAATAACTTAAATTTGTGAAGACAACTGGGTAGGACAGCTTGGAGAAGTTATGCTTTAAGACTACAACTTCGAGAACCTCTCAACCAGTGTAGCCACTGTGGGATTCTGGAAGTTGCAGTCCAAGTCTGGTAAACCTGTATCCTTTATTTGGAAGTCTGTTGCTTTTCCCTCCCAGTTTTCCTTTTGCAAGGTTTCCGCTGTTTCCTGAGCTCCTGGATTATAGTTGGAAGTTGTTGTTGTTGTTACATGCCTTCAGTCTGACTCCAATTTATGGCCACCCTATCCTAGGATTTTCCTGGCAAGATTTTTTCAGAGGGAGTTTACCATTGTTTTCCTCCAGGGCTGAGAGAGCATGACTTGCACAGGTCACTCAGTGGGTTTCTATGGCCAAGAGGAGATTCAAACCCTGGTCTTAGTCCAACACTCAAAAACTACACCATGGTGGCCCTTCCTAGTTGCATCTAGTCAGCAGTTAATGGTAGGAGATGGCACTCCAAGACAAAAATGGCTTGACCTTTTACGCTGTGGATCTCCCTCCTAGCCTTTTTTTTCCCCTTAAAATTTCTAATCCGTTCTTGTCGCCCAAATCCTAGGAGGAAGACTGTCAGCCTCATTGTTCTCATGCTATTATTCTCCTGTTGTAAGCCTTGCAAAACCACCTCTGAGTGTTCCTTGCCTAAGAAAACCCTGCGAAATTCATGGGGTCACTATAAGCCGACAGGCGACACACGAGCCCCCCCCCGCCACCTTTATATTTGCTGCTAAGGTCGAATGCCCCCTATAGGTCAGTCTCTGCAGGATTCTTCTCGTTTCTAGACAGAGAAGGGATGTGACCCGAAAGACGAAGACAAGTAAGAAAAGAAAAGCCCATTAAATTTACTACCCAAACAGGAAAATGAGAGCCCCCAATGGTGTAGTAGTTTGGACGCTGGGCTACTACTCTGACGTGGTTTCGATTCCCCGCTGGCCCTTGGAAACCCACTGGGTGATGTTGGGGAGGTCACACACACTCAGCCACAGAAAACCCGTGATAGATTCGTTTAAGGTCCCCAATAAGTCAGAAACGACTTGAAAGCTCACAAGAAGGGAAAGAATACCCTGTGGAATCGCTTTCTTGCTATAGCAATTAAATTGGCATCGTAAGTTCATGCAGCTGGGAACAGGATTAGATAAATACTTGGAGAAGGTCACCACAGAAGAGGACAGGGGGAAATTAAAAGAAAGCAAGAAAAAAAATGTAACCCTGTGGACCATTAAAAGAGAGAGAGATCGTGGAACACTCTTATTGGACCACTAAACTTGGCTTGTAATTAGACTGCTCGAAACTCGCTTCTTCTGTTTTATTGGCCATTTCCATACTAGATGGTTATAAATGCTATTATTCCACTTTCAACATCCTATAGAATCCTGGGGTTTGCAATTTAGGGAGGGGCCTTTGACTGCCAACCCTAAACTGCCAACCCCAGGATTCCATAGGATGTTGAAAGTGGAATAATAGCACTATAACCTTCTAGTGCGGAAAACTGATGCAATACAGGTCCTATTTGATTGGTATAGAAAACTTCAGGGAACTTTTTTGTCCGTGGGCTGTGCCCAAACTCTTTCTGATAGAGACGCCTGAATGCTCTTCCTTCCTCTCACTAGCTTAAACAACCGATCAAGTGGCAAGCAAAGGTCAGCAGGAATACCTTCCCTTTCGCCCCACCCTCGCCCAATTCGCTCCAAAGAGCTTTCACACAACCCGCCGCTTCCAACTCTTCCACGCAGCAGGGAGTTGCTTGTTCCGCCCTCTGCTGGCCACAGACAGAGCTAACCGGCGGCCTTGGGATTTTGAACTTACCTCCCCCCCCCCGAGCCCTTGTGGTATAATGCTTTGAGCATCGGACTACAACTCTGGGACGCCAGGGTTCAAATCCCTGCTCGGTCATGGAAACTCACTGGTGACCTTCGTCAAGGGACACTCTCAACCCCAGCAAAAGGTAAGGGCAACGCCCCTCTGAACAAATCTTGGCAAAGAACCCCCCTGACAGGGTCGCGACCACCTTTAACCAAGGAATAATGCGAGAGCGGGGATATCTGTGGACGTGGCTACAGCTTTCCCAAGAGAAGTTATTTTCCTGCGGGTCAAACGCCACGATCTCCGCAGCCAACTGTTATTTTGCAAGGTGTCGTTAAAACAAGAGGGAAAGACCCACAGCCCCATAGTATACTTTCATTCCTCCCCTTCATCCGGTATTTCCTCTTACCTAGGCCAAGAGGAAACCGGAAGAAGAATAGCGCTGAGATCCGTGCAGGAGCCAGGCAGAAAGTGAACCTTAAGAAGTGATTCTCCAGAAAGCTACAGCCATGGAAATATTGCTCCCGGTTGGCTTAACCAAATTCTTTTCGAGTCTTGAGAGAGCAGAAGCCACGTCCTCGAGCCCTCCAAAGCAATTGCTTCTGCAGAACTTTCTTCTTACCATCTCCCAACAGTGTTGGAAGGGTTCCTCAAAGATCACTTAGTCCATCCGCCTGCCAGTGCAAGAAATTGCCTCACAAGGGATCGGGAAAACGGGTTGAGTGGGAAGGACCGCCAGATCGCTGCAATCTGCCCTTTGCACGCACGTAGCGAACGAACCCAGCTATGCACTTTTTTGCTTGGTTCCGTTGCTAATTTCCCAAGAAGCAGCTGGAAGTGATTCCCTCGGCCCTGCTACGTCATTCCCTGCTGTCTGGGGTTTGTCACTCCGCTTACTCAGTGGGGAGAAAAAGGGCATCCCACAGTTGTTCGAGCTGCCTCCTACAATTTAGTATCCTCCAGGTGTACTGATCCGGCTTAAATACCCTAAAGACACCACATCCCGTCTGATCTTGGAATCTAAGCAGGGTCAGCTCTGATTAGTACTTGGATAGGAGACTACCAACGAATACCAGGTGCTGCAGGTTATGTTTTAGAGAAAGGAACTGGCGAAACCACCTCTGAATATTCCTTGCCTCATGGGATCGCCATAAGTCGACAGATGACTTGAAGGTACATTAGAGTTGGAGTACAACTCCTATTTTCCCTAACTAACTGGCTGAGGGAGATGGGAGCTGTAGTCCAACAGGCCTAGAGAGCATCAGATTAAAGGAGGCTGCTTTAAAAGTATTCCCTTTTAAATCTTACACCATAAAACTTCCAGGGTTGGCTCCTGGTGTTCCTGTCGAAATCTGTAGCCCAATCATGTTGATCCTTGGTTCAAGCTAAACCCATTCCTCCTCCTCTGAGGAACCGCAGGGAGCGAGTCTGGATACAGCCTGCTGCCACTGCCCCAGGGGGTATCTGACAATCTTAGACATCCCCTCGCCCTCTCACTGTAACTTCTAGACGGGGCTGCCTAGGCAGTTTAGGAAAGAAAGCACTGTAGACGGTCTGGCTTTTAGCGCCAATCTGTTCCGCGTGCCTTGCCCTCTGCGATTAATCCTATTTTGCTTCCCAAAACAAGAGACCGGGAACATTTTACAGAGTTTGCGTGGCATTTGTCTCTAACAGCCTGGACTAACCGAGGCGCCTATTCTTTCGCTCGAGCTTCTATTGCAAAAGAGACTTTTTTCTTTTGTTGTTGTGTGCCTTCAACTCATTTCCGACTTAGGGAGACCCTAAGGCAAACTTATCAGGGGGTTTCTTGATTTGTTCAAAGAAAGGTTTGCCTTTGCCTTCGTCTGAGGTTCAGAGAGCGTGACTCAAGACCACCCAGTGGGTTTCCCTGTCGGAGGGGGGATTCGAACCCTCGTCTACCAAAATGGTAGTTCAAGGCTCAGATCACTCTGCCAATCTGAAAAGGGCTGATCTATACACTTTGAACATGGAAGAACACCTTCCAGGAAGGTAACTGAGATCCGCCGTTAAGAATATAACCATTATAGCTGATGGAAGATGATAGTAGTAGTAATGACAGTAAATAATAACATTAATAATATTAGTGGCAGCAACAACGATGTTGATGGTGATGATACAAGGCAACTCCTGAAAGTCACAGTGATTTCTGCCTGGCACCTCTTTTAACCTAACAGGGATGCGGTAATGAGCCCAGAGACGTTGTTACCAGCTTACCTTGAGCCAGAGCAATGAAAGAGACCCGACTCTTCTCCGTGCGGTCTTCCTATCAAAAATTGGCGACGCAGCACGGAGAGTTGGTCCCATCATCCAAGAAGCGCACAACAGAAGCATGCAGTCCTTGTCACGTCGTGGATCAATTAAAAGCTGTGTGAACAAATATGCCTGGGAGGAAAAATAGGGGGGGGGAATACAACTGCTTGAGACAGGGCAAATAGGCTGACTTGTAAAAAACAGGAATACTTCTGTCCTCTTAGAGCTTCAACCTCGAAGGAGAGGCCTGGCTTTTTGTTCCGTTCAAACATGAGCGAAGAAGGGGGAAAGGGCTGGTGGAAGCCGCTGCTTTCTAAATGCACTCACAGGATGAACCTGAACCTGTCTCCTCAGAAGTAAGGCCCCTGGAGTTCATTGGGATTTGATCCCAGGATTGCCCCAGTCCCCATATTCACTGGGCTGAAAGTTCAGACTAAGGCCATTTCTGCATTACACTCTTATAGCGCGATTATTCCACTTTCAACATCCTATGGAATCCTGGGGTTTGCAGTTTCGGGAGGGGCCAGTTGAAAGTGGAATAATAGCGCTATAAGAGTGTAGTGCGGAAATGGCCTATGTCAAGCAGGGGCATTGAAGATTGGCGTGTGGACGCACCCTGTGAGGAGGCGTTGGGGCCAAAGTTAAGGCAGCAATGGGAGGGGCACCTACCTGAGCCTATCATCTCCATCTGTGACTTTCTGCCTTCAATGTGGCTTGCTTCCGAGTAAACACATCTAGGACCACGGGCTGCGCGTTCATGTCCTACGCTTTCCACTGGGAACATTCCTCGGGCTTCACCTGAAATCAACCGGAAAGTTATAACTTGCTTTAATCGAAAAAGAGCACAAGGCGTTGAGGGGGGAGCACTCCAACATACAACCGTATTTCTTTGGAGGAAAGGCTACAAAACGCCCTCTTTCCAGATGTACTGATGGCTCCCTGTTTGCACTGTAATGTGGAATACCTTTTGTCCTAGAGGGGCTTAAGACATTGAGAAACGGTAAAGATGATGGAACTGGGACAGAAATAAAGTTTAGGAGAAGAGCAGCGATGTTATTTCTCAGAGGCCAATTTTCTTCTCCAGGCTAGGGTCTAGGTTCCTTCCTTGTCTCTGTTCTAATCCCTGCTCCCCAACCCAGACAAAGCTTGACACATTTAGACTGCAACCCCCTGTCTTCTTTCCGGGAGTAAGCCCCATTTGAACTCAATGGGACTTACCTCTGAGCAGAAACAGTTCATTGAAGATCTAACCGATTCCAATGGAAAAGAGTTAAGGACATGCTCAGTTCGAAAAGAGGGACTCTGTTGTGAGGGTACTGGACAGACTAGACAGCTCTGTTCAATTCCCTGCTATTGCATCGCTCAAACGAAGTATCCAGCCCAAGACCAGATCGATTCTGCGTGGTGGAAACACCACTGATGGAGAGAAGAGCTCCAAATTGTATGTTTCTCTTCCTCTTTGCTTTTGTAACCACTCGCAACCACTACTCTACCGTACCTTTTTTGTGTTTCTACCCGCCAAGAGTTTTGTAAAACCAGAAAGGAATTAGAGTTGGAGAAATCCCAAATTTTTTATCTGTCGCGCTTGATGAAATCTCTCGTCCACGTTTTTCAACAATGCCTAACTACCGAAGATCTAATCAATCAATCCACTTTCAGCTTCTCCTAAAGATCTCTAGACATTTCCCCTTGAGCAAACAAAAAGATTTGTGTGTATGAGACCTGGTGATGCTCTGTAACTCCCAAGGATACCATGTTTTCTGGGTATATTTCTGTATGACAATATTCTTCCACCAGCACAGGCAATTAAGACTTACATGGCTTCCCAGGAAGAGGAGCCGGTTGTCCAGGAGCAGCTTCACAGCACCCAGATACTTCCCAGAACTTGACTCCACTTGACGCAAGCGAGGCAGCCAAAACCACAGACTGCAGAGGGAGAAAGCCAAACTAAGTCAAATTCAGGAATAAAATAGCACCACCTCCATCTTTCCCTTACCTAGCACACATTCTGAGTCCACCCTTCACTTCACCACTCCTTACCTCCTAGAAGTGTTTGAAGACCTTGATCCTAAACTCCAGGAGTTGATGTCTGTGCTTTGGCAATGCCTGAAGCCCCATTGTTGGTCTTTGCTCTTGACTGGGCCACAGAGAATTGATTTTATCAAGCCGAAACCTCATGACACAATGGGAGCAGTTTGACTGCCATGGCCTTGCCTTACGGAATCTTGAGATCTGTAGTTTGGTGAGGTAGAAGAGCTCTCCCCCAGAAAAGTCTAAACGCAGGAAGCTACAGATCCCACAATTCTACTAAATAAAGCTGGGGCAGATAGTCCTATGGAGGCGCTGTAATCGAGTAGTGTGGAAGAGATCTAATCACAGGCAACCTGAAATAGTTCACTTGAAATACCTGAAATAGCTTACTTGTAATAACGAGAGTTTAAGGCCCTTACCTGCCGCCAGGAAATCTGGGGCTCCAATCTTAAGTTGCCTTTAAAAGGAAAAGAAATGCATTTATTTTATTTCCAGATCGTGGTCCCCGCTTCCGAACCCTCACGGTTAAGCGGCTATAGAATAAGGTCTTTCTGTTTAGGGTGTGAGCCAAGCCAAATATTTTGTTGAAACAGCCACCTTTGGCGGGGCGAGGGCGAAGGAAAGAAGCAACACCATCTTCGTTTGGTTTATGGATCTTGAGTCATATTCAGCATAGAATTCATCTTAACAGAAAGAGGGTAAGAGCAAAAAGTTTTGTAAGTTTATAACCAACGTAAGAGCTGGGTCTCAAGCGGCTGCTCTGAGATATTGCAGTTTCCCTGTGGTTTGCCCGTATGGCAGAAATGCAGAATATAAATTAAATTAATAAAGAGGGGCACCGTGTGGTTAAGGAGGAGGCGAGGGGGCGCTTGTGACTTTTCATTACCCCCTCCCCAAAAGACCGAGCACTGATACTTTGGGAGACTCCCTTAAAACGGATTCCTCCCGGGGTGTGACACGTCCACCCCCAATTTTGCAGCAGATCGGATTCTATACTACAGAGACTTCAAGCAACGCTTTTGCCATTCTGAGTGAGAGCGGGTGGCCAATCCCACTTATGTGCGTGCGTGTATGTGTTGGTCGCCCTCCTTATTACGGTGGTGGTGACTAAGCAGGCCGATTAGTCTGGCTGTTGAAGGGGCGTCAAAAGAAATGGGTCTCCGCCCCGCGAGTTCGCAAGCTTTGGGAGCTCACCAGCGCTATAAGGGTCTTATTTACGCCCAAGGGCCGGTTCCCTTTTCTCATTAAAGCGGGTGGCGCGGCCTCCGACGGCTGTGGTTCTGCCTCGGTCCTTTCCAGCATCTCTGCGCCTTCTTCCACCCGGCCGGCCGGCCTGCCTGCGGGCGCCTTGGTTTAATTTCAAGCCAGTCTCTGAGCGGGGAGCGAGGGAGAGATGCTGGGGGAGAGTCGGACGCCAACCGAAAAATACGGAACAACGGGTCAGCCAGGACTAGTTTAGGGAAGGGAAATCTTCACACCAAAGCAAACCGGTTCTCTACCTCCTGGCTGTATTGTGGGGGAGCTGGGGAAAGGAAAGGGAAGAAATGATTACCTTCTCTTGCTAGATAAGGTTCGGTTGTCACCAGGATCTCATCAGGGGATAGGTTTTCCCCATCCTCTCTTCCATGCCAGCTCTCTCGTGTCCTTGGTTTTCGATCCCTACGTTCAATCAAAGAGTTAGAATGGATGCTGGTAATGCATTGTTCCAGGAGAGGCACTCTGTGGGAATATGCTAACCAAAAAGCTAAAATCAGGAAAGTTATCACACACACTCATTAGAAAAAAAGCCACACATTTAAAATATCAGTCCCTCTCAAAGGAGACGAAAAGACTCGAGTGTGGAGCCAGGATTAGCGAAACCCAGGTTCTAATCCTGACTTGACCATGAAGCTCATTGGATAACCTTGGGCCTAATCGCTACCTTTCACGCTAACCTTGTTGATTAGGATGTTATGTGTCTTCAAGTGGACTCATTCTATTTCGCAAGAATCCAGAGAGACTGCCCTGTTAGCCCGTTTTAACCATTAAAAGGTATTCAGTACGACCTTTGGGCAAATTATTTCCAGAATAAACTTTCGTGGACTATAGTCTACTTCGTCAGAAGGCATCGCAATCTAATGAAGTGGACTGCAGAGATATTTCTTTTGCCCCGTTCCTCTCACGAGGTTATTGGGAAGATAAAATCGGGGAGAAGAGAGCGTCCTTTTAACCGCCTGGAGCCGTCCTGGGGGAAAGGCGAGATATAAAAGCCACGAATTACTAACATATAGACGTTTCATAACAGAAGTGTATTTAAGAATGCCAAAGACCTAGAAGTGGACACCTCTTAACAATGACCAGGAGGCTATTTCCGGAACTAGTGAGGAAATTAAGCCGTCTTTCTCCTCCGGCCCGCTTGTGTGGAAGCTTTCTGTCACCTCCTTCTTCCCACTCTCCAGTTGTTGTGTTTTTTTTTAAGGAATAATTTATGTGCTGAGCTTTCTGGAGCATTTCCTTGGAGGAAAACGTTGGAGCCATATTAGAATGTAAATAGCCGCGATTATTAAAACACAATGGGCTGGAAATCTCCCTTAATTCTGGATGACTGATTTGGAAAGTGGAAGAGCCAGAGTCTCGCGTGGAGGGCCATTGGTTGGGGCCAGGGAGGGACGGGTGGCTGTCTTTCTATGGGAGATGATGGCAATGGGGCACTTGGGGGAGCCGTGAAGACGTCGGGGGAGGAGGTTTCAGACCCCAGTTCTGGAGCGCCCCTTTTCCCAGCGTGGGGATTTGGCTGTTGTTTTCTGGGGAGGGGGGTTTGCTGTGATTAATGTTCAGCAACAGACCAAAGCCTAGAGAGGCTTGCCTCGCTCTCCCTCCCTCCCCTCTCTCTTTTCCCCTCCCTCCTTCCACCCACCTCTCTTTCCGACGCTGCATTTATGAGCACCGGATTGTCAGACTTCGCCGCAGCCTCGCCTCTTTCTCTACCTGGGCGAAAAAGCGTCTCGTCAAAGGAAAACAAACAGAACTGACAGCCTTACTCACCCGAAGCTTCGGGAGCCTTTGGAGGAGGAAAGAAAAAGCAGGCAAGCAACGCAGAGCGCACCGCAAGGAGAGAGCTTGTGTGGGTTGTTTTTTTTCCTCCGCTGCTCTTCCATTCCTCGGCCTCATACCATCGATTTGTTCCTGAAAAACCCTCCGCACTCTTACAACAGTCACAACAGATTAATATTGCATTAACCTCATTTAGAAAGAGGAGGAGGTAGGGGGAGGCGAAAGAAAACCCAAAGTACCAGAATTCAACACCCTATTAAAGCAAATGTAATGGGAGACCTCTGTGTATATGTCTGTGTGTATTACTGGGCCAGAAAGGGGAAATACGTTGGTGACACTCCTCTAGGAAGGGAAAGAACCGAAAAGGCGTCTAATATTTCATTCCGGGTCTGTGGTTTTTCTAATTCGAGATTAAAAGCAGTCACGTCTTTGAAGCCAGACACTTGGTGTAAGTGTACAGTTAAAATATTCTCTTCCCGAGTCCCTAGATGAGGTTCCCTCTGTCCCCGGCTTCATTAAATTTTAATTATCATCCCAGGCTCAAGCAAGGAAAGGGGAGAAAGACTGTCCACCTAATTACAACTGATAAAGGAGGGAGGGAAAAAAACCCTTCCCCTTCCCCCCCTTTTTTTCAATATGTGATTAACAGTTTCTTTTACATGCTAGAAGGATTAAACGGAGAGGAAGGAAAGGAAAGGGAGGGGACCACCTCGTGCACACTGTGGAGGCGCCCCGTACAAAAAAGAAGCCGGAAAAATAAAATATAAAATGAGGTAGGGAGTCGTGCCAAGTAACGGGAGGGGAGTAACCCTCCCATTCGCTCTGGGCGAGATTGGGCGGAAGAGGCGAGGCGGCGCCCTAATGAGGCTCCCGCCGTTCAGAGACGAAGGCTTTCATTGTCTCCAAAACAAAGCCCAAGCGGGCTCCTTGAACCCCGCCCCCCCCCAGTGCCGAGGGCCCTGCCCTTTCGGCAGGATGAAAGGCGAGCCGCTCTCCTCAGGGCCTGCCGGACTCCCCGCCTCCTCGTTCTTTCTCTGTGGGATTAAAGGGATGGTCCAACCCAACGCCCCATTTTCAGGAGCTCCCCTACCTGCGTCCCAGGGATACAGAGGAGTAGAAATAAGGGTCAGGGAAAAGGGAGGGGGCAGAGAAATGCCTTTTTAGGAAGGCAGAAGGGCGATCAGACTCTCCCTTCCTTCTTTCCTGGTCCCCCAGTCCCCATTTTCTACGCGCCCTCTTTTTTCCCTCGCCGCCGAATTCTCTCTTCCTCCCCTCCCCGTCGTCGTCGGAGATAGCGGGGGGGACTCGGCGCTCACCGGGGAGCGGCCGGCCGCCCGCAGAACAGGGACGTCGAGCACCGTCTCTCCGAGCAAAGTTAATTTCAATTCCCGAGGAGGATTTCACATTCTGGCTCACTTGTGACCCGCAGTAATTAGCTGAGATAACGAATGATTACTTACTGATTCCGTGTAATTATCTGGATTTAATCATTCGCCGCGTAATTTATTAATTCGCCCCTCTAATAGCCTTTAAGTGAATCGCTCGTTTAAGTGGGGCCAAGAGGAAACGGGAAGACCAGAGGCTTCTTCAGGGTCTTTCGCAGGCCGAGGGACGCATCCTGCCTTCTCTGGCTTCCTAGAGATCCAGCGGGGGCGGGCTTTCCGAGGATTCCACAAGGCCCGGCGCTGGCCTCTTTCATTTCGGGATAAGCAGGGGGCTATCTTCCCTTCTCCTCTTCCTCATTCTCCCCCCGCCCCGCATTCATCTGGGCATACCGGTCAGGTCTATATCTAGCCTTCTCACAGCTTGTTCATCAGCAAGATCCAAGCCCTCATTCCATAAAAATTGGTGGGGGCGGAATATAGACTCTTAATGATATGTGGGACATCCCTTAGGTGGCTTGGTAGGGCTACCATCCACTCTACGCGCCCATCCGGCAGGAAGGCGCTTTGAAGTCAACGGGCCTTGCCTTTGAGTAGGTGTTCACCGGATTAGTGCGTGAAAGAACTGCGGCGTGGACAGCACTTCTCGCTGAATTACCTGCTTCCTAATATGCAAGTCATGGTCCCTGACTGCTCCCTAGAATCTGCAGTGGACCTTGCTCTCCTCTCAATGCATTTCACAAGATAAGACAAGAAAGGTCAGGTAGGAGACCCGCCGGTATGCCTGACGCCGCCATCTCGGTCAACGGCATCAATCTCTGCCCTTCCAGCAGAAATGTGTGGATGAAACTCAGTTGTTGACAGAGACTATTCTTGTTCTAGTCTCCTGAGGACGATTTCCCCTCGGTGAGTGTTGGGGGGGGGGTCTGATTGGCACGATTTGGGGAGAGGGGGAGAAACCAAACAGATTACGTAAACAACAACCTGACAATAAACCCCTAAAGAATTTAATCCAAATCACTTAGAAGAAGGAGAAGAAGAAGAGTTGGGGTTGGGGAAAGAGCTCAAATCAGTTCCCGCCTCACGCCCCCGTTTGTCCCTGCACGTTTAGAATGCCTCCACGTCTTAAAAACAATCCGAAGCCAGTGTTTCGGAGTTCGGCGGGGGGGCGGATCAGTAAAGGGATCCAGGGATCCTGGTCTGACTGAAAGAGAAAAGTCTGGAAGGATCCAGTGATACCCGGCTTTCCCGTCGCACCTTCTTGGCTCTTCAAAATCCTTTGAAAACAACATTAGGGTAGCAGGAGAAGCAGGTGAGTCTTAGATGGCGCCAGTAAATAGAATCGATTGACCTCTTCCCTTTAGCGTCAGATGCGCTTTTAGAAAATCAAGTGTGCGCGCGTGTGCTTCAGCACATTCGCCTTTGGGTTTGCTTTCATATGCAGTTTATCAAACAGTGTATCTGCAGCTGCAAGATAACTAGAAAGGGGGCAATTAATACCCTTGCTTTTGACTTTAGAAGTGGCTTCCCATCTCTAAACAAAAGCAACTGGCAGAGAAATACTTCATATTTTGCACTCATAAGGCCCTTCCCTGACATAATACGAAGAAAGATACTCCGACTGGCTACTCATGAAACGCCACCCTTGCAATCGGATGCATCATTCTAGCAACAAGATGTGCTTTTAGCCGGGGTGGGAAGGTTTTTATTCTTGTCTCTTTCACAGGTAGAAACCCCATGGATTTACGTCAGTTCAAAAGAGTTAGCGGCTTTCTTGCCATATTTAGCGTCCTCGCTTTCAAATTCGTCCCTTCTTTTCCTTCCTATTTTGCTTTCTTAAACGTATTTGTAGTAGATTCGCATGTGAAGCCTCTTCTCTAAGATCAAACGGTGTTTCGTTTAGTTTGTGGAGTCCCTATAGCAAAAACCTGCCACATTCATCTCCCTTCTACCCTCACCCCACCCTACCCACCCCCTACCCAGATCACTCCGCCTCTCTCTCTCTCTCTCTCTCTCTCCTTTGCTCTCCCCCCTCTGCGCGAGAGAAGAGGGAGCCTCTGGCAAACTGGCAAGATTGAACTGAGAGCTGGAGAGCGCCGGGGAGCTGTCCTTGGTCCTGGAAGCCCTGGCGGCAGGGAGCAGAGGCGGCCGTGGGAATATCGCCGTCATCACCCCAAATCAAAGGCTGGGAGGAACAAAGTGGAAAGGGAGCGGCGGAAGACTATTGCCATCCTCTCACTTTCCTCTCTTCTCCCTTTTAAACCGCCCAGATCTTTTATCTGCAGACAAATCTAGCACAGCTCCTGCTCCAGAATTAGACGGCTTTTATATGCAGCCTTCGTTTTATTCTCCATAAAATCCCCCCTTAGGAAAAAAAAGAAAAGTACACCAGAATAAAATCCCTCCACAACCTCTTCTCCCAGACTCACTCGCTACATGAAAGATCGTAGCTCTTTGGGCAACAAGGTTACCAATTTACACACCTCGGTTTGATCTTGAAGGAGGCAGAATATACGAGATAACAACCTTTCTAGGGGTTGCTAGTTCTTTGCAGCACGAAAGAGAGCGCAGTTCTGGGGGGTGTTTATCTAACTCCTTCAGGGCTGTCTTTTGATCGCTAGCATCGTTTTAATTTAGCTCTTGATCCGGGGCAAATTCGTGACCGCTTATTAAACACAAGGGGAGGTACAGAAGCAGTTTCTAAGGCGGCGGGGTGGTAAGGAGAAAAGAAAACCCGCTGTTAAGAGATCTTTCCCTGGGGCATCCTCGCTTGTCTACCAGGAGTACATCTCTTCCAAGTCAGGAGCATGAAGTAAGGTTCTTCATTTCGCACAATTAATTTTTAGACGGCTTTCCGTTCTAGCCCCGGATCCTAACCAGATTTACTCAATACAGCTCCATGTTCAGCAGGGATTAATCTCTACTAAATAGGATTACGGCCAAGCTCTCTCCATCCTAGGTTAGAGTTGTTTGGCTGTGGTGAAAGGCTTGATTATTATCTTCCATTGTCTTTTGAATCGCTTTAAATACGCTGGGAACTGAATGTCTTTTCAATCGCTTTAAATACGCTAGGAATTGAGAATAAGAAAGAGAACAAGACTTTTTCTCCCCTTCCTCTTCTTCTGCCTTTCCCCCCCAACCCCTCCCAACCCCAGCGGAGTTGTCTGATTCTTGATCTTCCTTCTTAAGCGCTTGGCTCCGCGGTGGTGACGCGGAGCTCCTGGGATTCATCCTGCCCTCGTCCCCACTCTGGAGCTCGGCTAGGAAGACAGGCTAATTGAATAGCTCCTTTCCCCGGTCCCTCAAGCCCTCCAAAAATCTCATGCCCTGGATGCTGCAATCTGGCTATCTGTGGCCACATAAACCGGTCCTCAGCGTGTATATGCCTGTGTGGGGCGGGGGGGGGTGTCACCAATGCTCTGGCGCACGAACCACACAAGGCAGACAGGAGGGAAACAAGGCCATCCTTGTATGGTCCAGTAAATACCAGAAGACAGATCTATAGTTAATCCTCCTATTTCCCAGTCTGAAAGGTCAGGAGTTTGAAATACTTTGGTCAATGGAAGCGATTCGATCGACTAATTACAGGAGATTGATTAATTACAAGCAGTGTCTAATAACACTAGCCTTTATACATTGATTCCCCGATTTTTAAAAATAATGATTTGGAAGTAAATCCCACGGATTCCACTGAAACCTTTTTGTAAACAAGGGCGCTTCAGGTTACAGTTTCTACTTTTTAAAAAACAGTTCAAATTGCACCACACAGCGTCTAACAGAGGGGAAGAGAACGCGGGAAAGCAACCTGAGAAACATTTCTTTTGTCAATAAAACGTTAAAATCTTTTTTTTTAATGAAAGACAATTCAACAACAGTTTAAATGAATCAACACAGTACCATAATAAATAAACTTTCTGTTAACAAAAACCAAGAAATCATCGTAAAGTACAGAAGTAAGACTTCAAATAGCCTTGGAACAGAACAGCAATACAGCGAAATCTGTAAGAATATAACTATATGTGCGTCAGCCTTGAATGAATTATTTACAACACGCAGCGGTACGGCAATCTAAGGAGCTTTGAAGAGGGTTTGTTCCAAAAGAATTGAACCGATCAATGTGGATTTATAAGCAATGTGTTCCTTCTCTCTCTCTCTCTCTCTCCTATCTCTCTCATTCTCTCTGGTGGTTTTCTTTCTCTCCCCTCACTCTTATTTTTTTTTCCTTTTCCTTAACATAGTTTAGGCTATTTCTACAAACAAAACCTCCAAAAATAATACAAATCTATTCCAGTCAAAGGAAATAAGTAACTAGGAGATCTGAAATAGCGCTGAAATCTAGGACAGACGGTACTTGGATGAAAGGAACTCTAAAGCAACCAATCTCGCCACGCTGTCACCTACTCATGTCTGTCCTTTCAAGCAGCGCGTGTGGCGGCGACGATCGGGGGGAATCCCCATTAAATATGTAACGCAGTCAACAAATACCTCCTTGGACAAGTGAGTCAGTCTACACAAACAACGCAGGACAGCCACGATAGAGTGAGAACGCCTTACAAATAAGAATACTTGCTGGAGAAATAGCTTCATTTCAAAGGGACAATATACAAAGGGCCGAAAAGAAAGGAGGTTATCTTAATATTAATAATAATAATAATAATAATAATAATAAGGCAGAAAAAAACCGATCAAGTTCATAAACTCTACTGATCAACATAAAATAATTAATTTACACCAACCATACTCTTTTTCTTTGACTTTTTATCAAGACTTTGATGAAAGAGGTGCAATTAATTAGGATGAGCACAAAAGGAAGTCACTAGAGAGATAAATTAATAATTTACAGGGGGTTGTTTGGCAGTAATCTAATAACAGCTCTTAAAAGATCTGTGAATACAGCAGGATCAGTTCTTTCTCTCAACACTATCTCTTCGGAGAAGAAAACTGATAATAGCCACAGAAAAATATATATATATATATTTATAATATGCAGTGTAATCGCAGAAAACCTGCCATCTTATTTTTGTTAAAAAAATCAAAATACTTCGAGATGCCTCTCTCTCATAGTATAAGCTTCAACCTCTACATTAAAGTTTCAGTCTTTCAAATCAGTTAATTATCTTTTTTTTCCTGAAAAATAGTTGTAAAGAGTACTTTTACCTCTGAACAAAGGCGATGTCTTTTAAGAATAAAAACAACTCTTACTTGATAACGTCTTCTGTCCTTTCATAAAGATTTCTTATCTGCCTTCACACAATCTGTTTGTCTTTGATGCCAGCTCAGGCCCGAGTCTTCCAGGCCGACGGTTTCTGCCGCCAACTTTCTCCACTTGGCGCTTTCCTGCTTCCTTCGCAGCCTCTGCCTTCCTTGCCGCGGCGTCCCAGGCGAGCGCTCTTTCTGAAAAGTTCGTCTATTGCTGTCCCGGAAAATGAAAGAGAAGCGTCTTCTTGATCCTTTAATTTTATTTTACGTTTTCTTAAATTAACTTATTTTTTTCTGTCTTCTTCTAAGCGGAAAGGTTTCCAAAGACTTTAAATCCCAGCGGAATATTTCATCCGTTTCTGTTTCTGTCTCTGGTTACAGAACCAGACCCGGACCACGTTCTTCTTGAGGTCCAGTTTCTCCGCGATGGCGGCGATTTTCTCCGAGGAAGGGCGCGGCTGGATGGCGAAATAGGCTTCCAGCGACCGCTTCTCCGGGGCGGCGATGGAGGTGCGTTTCCTCTTCTTCTCCGCCCCGTTGAAGAGCTCCGGCTTGGTGAGCTTCTCCCGGTGGGACTTCTCCGCCTCTTCCAGCCAGGCTTGCAGGATGGGCTTGAGGGCGATCATGTTGTTGTGGGACAAGGTGAGCGACTCGAACCGGCAGATGGTGCTCTGGCTGAGAGAGCCCACCCCGGGGATCTTGAGGTTGGCCAGGGCCGAGCCCACGTCCGCCTGGGTCACCCCCAGCTTGATCCTCCTCTGCTTGAACCGCTCGGCGAAGGCTTCCAAGTCCCGCGGGTCCGCGTCCACGTCGCTCATGCAGCCCATGTGCGAGGGCAGCCCGTGGGCGTGGGCCATGCTGAGCGCCGCCTGGTGCATGGGGTTCATGCTGGCCATGTGGGGCGGCGCGTGGCCCGGCGTGGAGACCACCGAGCCGTCGGGCCCCGTCATGGCCCCCAGCGCCAGCCCCGGGGTGATGTGCTCCAGGAGCTCCCCCTCCAGCGCCTGGTGGGGCTGGTGGTGGTGGTGGTGATGGTGGTGGTGGTGGTGGGTGCCCGAGAGGGCGGACGGGTGCGAGATGGGCACCGAGGAGGAGGAGGCGGCCGAGGTGCAGGGGATGGTGTTCATGGTGTGGTAGGTGGCGTCGGGCTTGAAGGGGCTGTGGTGGGGCGGGTGGTGGTGGTGGCTCTTGCCCGGGGAGACGATGTCCACCGCCGCCAGGGCTTCCGCGCGGGCCAGCAGGCTCTCGTCCAGACCGCCGAAGATGTTGCTCTGCAATTCCAAGTAGAAGGCACACATTACTGCGACCAGGAGGGAACGCGCGTCCGTTCTCCTCGGGGTGCCATCCGAATCAGCCCCAGCCCAGTGCGGGGGCGGGGGTGGGGGCGGGGAGGACGAGAGAGGGGGGCAGGAAGGAAGAAGGGGAAGGAAGGAAAGTGAAGTGCGGGGGGAGGAAAGGAAGGAAGAAGGAAGGAAGGAGCAGGCAGATAGTACAAGGAAGAAAGATAAGAGTGAAGGGGAGAAAGAAGGAAGGGGGAGGAAGAAGGAAAAGGAAAGAAGTAAGATGGAATCGGAAAGAGAGCCGCGAAAGAATAAAGGGGGAGGAAAGAAAGAGGCGACCGAAGGGACAAGAGAGAAAGAGAGGGAAAGGAGAGAGAAGGCGAAAGAAAGAAGTGAAGCAGAAGGAGAAAGAAGAAGGGAAGAGAAGGAGCGGGGAGGAAGGACAGAGGAGAGGAGGGGGACGTAGGAAGGAATGGAAAGGGAGAGGAGGAGGAAAGACTGGGAGGGAGGAAGGAGAGAAAGAGGCGAGCAGAAGGAAAGGAAGGGGGAAAGAGAAAAGTCGGGAAGGTAATAATAGGGAAGATGAGAAAGAGGAGACACAGAGAGAGAAGAAAATGGGGAAGGAGAAATCTGGAGAGGAAAGAGAGAGGAGGAGGAGGAAAGAGTGAAAGGGAAAAGTGGGGAGGAAGGGAAAAAGACGAGAGAGAGAGAGAGAAGGAAGCAATGAAACGAGGGAGGGGAGGCAGGAGGGCAGAGAGAGGGGCAGCCAGGATGGGCAGCCGGGCGGGCAGTTGCCCTCTGCCTCTTTTCTTTCGGCTTCAGCGTCAGCCTCTCAGGTCATAAAAATTCATGGGAGCCCTCGCGGAAGCCTCGGTTGGGCTTGGGGGCGGGCGGGAAGCGCCGGCCTGATTTGCTGCCTTGGCATGAAATAAACATGGGGCCAGAGAGGAGAGCCAAGGGGGCGGCTGCCCGCCGCTCCTCCGCCGGCCCGGCCCTTCCCCTCGCCTTCCCTTCCCCTCCCCGCTGCCCCCGCGCTCCCGGAAAGAGCGACCTACCGGCGGGGTCGGCAGGCAGGCGCGGCGCATGGCCTCGGAGGCGCTGTTGCTGCTGCCGGGGGTGGTGCTGCTGGTGGCGGTGCTGCTGCTGCTCGGGGCGCTGCTTCGGCCGCCGCTTCCCCCTCCTCCTCCTCCTCCGCCGCCGCCGCCGCCGCCTCCGGCGCTGGTGATGCTGGGCGAGCTGGCCGAGGGGGCGGCGGCGGCGGCCGAGGAGGTGCACGGCGAGGCGGAGTGGAGGGCCGAGTACTTGGGCTCGTGGAGGCTCCCGCCGCCGCCGCCGCCGCCGCCGCCGCCGGCGTGGGCCATGCCGAAGGGCTGCTTGCTGTTGAGGGACATCATCATCATTCTGGCCGGCGGGTCGGGGGCCCCAGAGCCGGCGCAGAAGAAGGGCGAAGAAGGAGCGCAGGAGGCGGCGCAGGAGGGAGCAGAAGAGGCGGGAAAAGGCGCGCGCAGCGAAGAGAGAGGAAAAGGAAAAGAAGTTGCTGCCGCCGCGCCCGCCACAGTTGCGGTGGAGGTTGCCGCCGCCTCACAGCCCGGGCTGACGGAGGGCGCCTCGCCGGCTCGCTCCCCGCTCTCCCCTCCGGTGCCGCCGCCGCCGCCGCCGCCGCCGCCGCCTCCTCTTACCGCTCTCCGCCGTCAAACTGCCCCTGCCGCCGCCCCGCCGCTGGCTTTTTACTCGCCTTGCCCGCCACCCACCCACCCCCTGCCTTGTCACCAGACGCCCCCCAGTCTTTGGGGGAAAGCCCCTTCCTTTCCCCTCCCCCACCCCAAGCGCCCAGACCTCCTTCTTCCTCTCTGCCCGGCCTCCGCCTCCCCCTCCTCGCGCTACCCAACCCTCCCCCGAAGCTCTGGGGGTCCCCTCCTCCCTTCTCCCGCTACCCCCGCTCTTCCTGGCCCCCTAAGAAGCCTCCTTCCCCCGGCCCTCAGACCCCAAGTCCAGCTGTGGCTCAGCCGGAGCAACAGCCCGGAAAGAGACCCTCTGCCTCCCGCCCGCTCGCCCTGTCTTGCCCTGCCCGGCGGGTTGGCTGTGGCGGCGAGAAGGCGACGAGAAGCGACCTCCCCTCCTGCCGCCGCTATTGTTCTTCCTCCTCTTCCTCTTCTTCTTCTTCCTTCAGCCTCGGCTGCGCGCCTCAGAGCGCAAAAGGCTGCGCCGAGCCCCTTGGCCTGACAGGTGCCTATTGCGGGGAAGCCCTCGGAGTAACTGGGCTGTGAGAGTCTTTCTGGCTCCCTCTGTTTCCGGCTGCTTTTCGCCCATTGGACGGAGGCGAGGCCGGGGCTGACTGGGGAGGGGGACGCATGCGTCCTGCGAGAGCGCGCGTGACTGAGGCAGAAGCGGGGGGGGCGGCGGCGGGAGACCTGAGGGGAGGGATGTGCGCCCCGTGTGTGTGTATTTGTGTGTTTGTGTGTGAGAGAGAAAGCGAGTCAGACAGACACAGAGGGGAGATATATTTAGATGTAAACCTTGGGCAAGAGGGTGAGAGATGCTGGGAAGGGGCAGAATCAGAACTATGTTGGCAGGAGGTGTGAAAAACCCGTGTGAGAAGACATGGTGTCTGAGATATTCTAACGCGGTGTGAAAGTGAGAGAGACGCCCGGGAGGGGGAGAGAGAAGGCTGTGTGGGAAAGTAGGCCATTTCCGCACTAGCCTGTTATAGCGCGATGATTCCACTTTCCACATCCTCTGGCATCCTGGGGTTTGCAGTTTCGGGAGGGGCCGCCTGCAAACTGCAAACCCCAGGATGCCAGAGGATGTGGAAAGTGGAATCATCGCGCTATAACAGGCTAGTGCGGAAATGGCCTAAGCCGAGATATTGCAGAAGTGGGGCGGGGCGGCTACCAGGGAGGCTCTCTGTAGGACCTCTCTGTATGTGAGAGGGAGGGAGGGTCCGTGTAAAGGTTTATCCAAGGCGCAGAGGGGTCTGCGTGCGTTTCTTATGTTGCACCCAGTGTGGATGAGACAGAGAACTTTCTTGGGACGGTGTGGGAAAGTTGGGAGCAGAGCAGCGGTGAGGGACAGCCAGGGGGCTTGAGCTGCGGCTCCCTTTCTTCAGTGTGGACCCCAGTGAGACTGAGGCCATTTCCACACTAGCCTTTTCTAGCGCGATGATTCCACTTTCAACCTCCTCTGGAATCCTGGGGTTTGCAGTTTCGGGAGGGGCCGTCCGGCCCCTCCCGAAACTGCAAAACCCCAGGATTCCAGAGGAGGTTGAAAGTGGAATCATCGCGCTAGAACAGGCTAGTGCGGAAACGGCCTGAGAGAGAGAGGTACTGCCCTGTGGAGCCTCTGCATTGCTCTCTTTTTCTCGCTCTCTCTGTTGTGTTTTTGCGCCGAAGGCGTCCCTATCCTGCGCAGCGGCCGTAGGTGGGGCAAAGACCGCGCAAGGTTTATTCCAGGAGGCGGACAGAACGGAAGGGCGTGTGTCTGTGAACAAACCCGAAAGTCTTTTCACTTCTAATTATTATCATTCATATTAGCCACCACAGAGAAAGTCTGGGGTGGGTGCGTGGGGGAATGTCCTGGGAGACCTCACTGCGCAGGTGCAGCAGGAAGACTCTGCATACAACCCAGTCCCAGAGACGGGCCGGCAGGAGGCCCATTGGTCGCTGCCGGCTCCAGATTTTTACCGTGTCGCGCGGACTCCTGGGAATTGGCGGCGGCGGCGGCTCCAGAGGCTCCGCCTCCTCTCCCAACGGGGCTTGTGCCGGGGAGGGTGTCGCTCTTCCTCCCTCTGCCGCTCTCCCACCATCACCTTTGTTTGTAGTTTCCTGCGCGGGCGGGATGGAGCTGGAGGCCTCCAGGGGCGGCCGCTGCAGGGGAGGCAGGAGGACTCCCTGGTGGGAGGGGTGGCTACCCGGGACGGGAAAGAGTCAGCGAGCCACAGCCTGGGACTAGAGGAGGGTTCCTTTCCACGCCAGCCGACCACCAGGCTTCCTGGGTCGCCATCGCCTTTCCGCTTTACCTTATTTATGCGTCCACATAAGCGATTGGCGTGGATGCAGCGGGCCACTTCCAAGCTACCCTAAGTGAGAGGGGCCATAGTCCCAAGGGTTCAGGTCGCCATCTCCGCCGCCACCCAGCCAGTTTCGTTTCCTGGGTGCCACCCGATGCCACGCGATGGGCTCGGTTTGGAAATTCTGGGTGCTAAAGCCAGCCAGTGCCTCGGCTCTGTCAAAGTTATGATGGATGCATTTCATCTCTAAAAGAAACGCATAAGGGTGGCTTTTGAGGTTATAGAGGAACTTATTTCCATATCATGCACCATACTTTCTCGTGCTTTAATTTTACACCAGGCGGCTCCAGTAAGTTTCTCACCCCACACGACAGCCTTCGTAATTTTCAGGGAAAGAAAGAAAGAAAGAAAAAAAACCCATTGTATCAGCTCTCACTGTCGCCAGCTCGGAGAAATGAAATAAATCAAAGTTAAAAGCTTGAGTATCATTTAATTATTGTGCGAACAGCGCTTGGAAAGGAGTGGAACAACATCTCTAAACAAATTATGGCCGGGCCAGGAAGGAATTATTAGATTGAAATTTCATTTAGACTCGGGAGACACAGCGCTTCAATATGTAATCTGTTATGCCTCATCTGATTTGTATGCTTAATTCAGCTTGACGAATTTATTAGTTTTCATAATAGTAAAAAAAAAAAAAAATGAAGCAGCACTATGGGCTAATGCATTGTGTGTACTATAAATTGTATGTAACTGTTGAAAGGCTGAAGTCTATAGAAATCTTTTATTAATGACAACATGGAAAGGGAGCTGATTTCTGCAAGCCTTTAAGGAGTTCTTGCCAGCCCTCCACACGGCTGTCTCGGTAGGCCATTAACATATCGTCATGCTAATTAGGCTACTTCATCAGTGATATAATTTCAAACTTTAAATTATGTTCTAATTAACAAGGGTTGTCCAATTTGCTTAATCTTCAAAAGGCTTTTGGCTTATCTAATTAGTCTAAACTATCGAGCATCTCAAATGCCTAATAAAAAAAATCCATATATATTATTTTTGTATTTCCATTGTATTATATTGAAAATAAGTTTACAAGGCACAACCAAAAGTCAAGAACGGGAAACTAGTGGCAAGCTGGTGCCTCTAGACAATTCGTTGGGCAGTTATATCCCATATTTGATTTACAGGTCCGGAATTCTAACCAAGCAATAAGCTCTGCACTTCATTTCAAGGGAACATTGGGGTGTATGCGTAATTAAAAAACCAAGGACAGTTACGTTTCACTCAAATTCCCCAAACAGCACTAAAATCAAACCATCTAATCCTCCAAATGATAATTAACCGGTCAATCCGAATTTAATGTTTGCCCCTCAAGTGAACTCTGAGTTTTAAACTCTCTTTTTTAAAAAAAATATTTAACCCCCTGTATTGGGTTTAATTACTTGCACTAGTTGTTTTAACGTATGCTGTCACATGGGAGCACCGAGAATGCATATCGTTAATATGAATTAATCTTGATTTTAATAGCAACTGACAACTGATCTCCAAAATGCTAAACACTTGTCACCACTTCCTCTGGTAAATAAGAGATTGTAATATATTCATGAAATAAAGAGAACAGTAGTTAAATAAGTGGGCAAACTTTGTTTGGCTCTACATTTAACTAAGATTGTTTGAACATCGTAGTCTCCAAGGCCTCCTTCTTCAAAGGTCTGGGCAGGAGGGAAATTGCTGTACCGGCTATATTAATATAGATTAGTCATTCACTTTCTTTTTTGGAGGCGGGGGGTGGGTGGGAAACCTCTCTCCCTAAATAGTCTGTCAACCACACCGCCTGCTATCCTGTGGTACAACCGGGCAACAAATCCTACTGAAGGGACTGAGAGACTTTAAGCAGCCCAGCGGTGCTCAGGGCTGCAACCTTTGTCATGAAATGCGCGTTGGTTGCTTCTCGGCTATTATAGCAAGTCCTGTCTTTTGCTGAGAAAACACGTAAAACCAAAGACATAAGTAATCGCAGAAATGGGCAATGAAGAGAAGGTGCTAGTCTTTCATAAGAGCCGTAATCGTCTGGTGATTCAGTTGGAATCCCTAATATCAAGGTCAGTATCTAAAACGTGAAAGCAGGGGGGAGCCTCATTCCATAGAGTGAAATGTCGTAATTTGGGCTTTTAGCTTTGTGAATGAATGCGGTCTTGCTGTCTCTAAGGTCAGCGGGAAATTGGCTTTTGGCTTCACTACAGTCAAGATGCCACACGCTTAGAGACCATTGTCTGGGAAATCCACGAGAAAACAAATTTGCGTGAAACTGGGAGGAAATCTGACCGTGGCCTCAGCACAAGCCTAGTTGGGACCATTGTTGCAGTAATGACTTATATTACCGACGTTGTATTAACGGTTTACAATTTACTTCATCATAAACGTGAATGTTGTGGAAAACAAATAGAGAACTGGCATGGATCCAGCTATCCAAGAGCTTCTTAGCAGCTTTGGATCCGAAGGCCTCTTTGTCCCAGCACAGCCTCGTGCCACCGAGTGGCCTCAGACAGATGTGAAATGCAGCCCTCCCAGAGCACCGGCGAGCCCTCCGGTACCAAGGCGAGGCGGCCTCCGGAAACCTTCTAAAGCCTTTAGTCTTCCTGCAGGCTCTGCACACAAATGGACTTGCCTAAATAAAATTAGAGTCCCCCTTTCATTGCCTGACCCACGCAGACATCTGGGGAGAAATCACTGTCGCCTCTCATGTATCCTTGCTCTGATTTATGATTAAAATTTAAAGCAATGCATTCATATTTTACCGAATCTAATGCGTCGGATGAAATTTTAATCCATTAAGATGCAGGCTATACTTTTAGGAAGCCATGCCTTTGTTTTTCAACAAGGAGCAGGGAGTTCAGTTACGCGGCCAGGGTAGTTATTTATCGAAAATGCAGCTGTCCAACGCCTTCCCTGTTTTATATTAATGAGCACCCACCTAGGTTAGCACCTCCATTTTGTTTCAGTGCACACGGATGCTCCCTGCCCCACGGTCGCATCCCTTTCCCTGTCAAGGAGTCGGATCTCAGAAGGTTTATTCGAATAATTTGTTAATTTTCTTTGCCTAATACTGCTTAACCTACCGGGAGGAGTGCTGGGTGCAACGGCGACCATGGCTGGGGAATGAGAGAGGCGAGTCAACGCTCTGCGCCCTTCGCTTTGATACGCGGTGCAAAATTCAGGACCCTGGACAGCGTCAGACGCCACCGGCCGCTCTCCCTTCCTCCAGAGAAACGCGCCAAAGGAGAGCAAACAAGCGAGCCGGCTTCCATCCCACGTGGAACTCATTCCTTTTTACGCACGCACGCACACCAACCGGAGTTGGGAAGAGTTCCTTTTTTTGGATTACTGCTCCCAGAATCCTCCTTCCTGTTTGGATCTTCACGCCCAGAATCGTCCAGCTAGTCAGAGGGGATTCTGGAGGCGGCTGTCCAAAAAAGTAACTTTTCCAAGTTCTGGCACAGGGACGGGATGGAAACCAGGAATCAAGGGAAAGGCAGACCTTGGGCCAACACGATGGAATGGCCAATTGGAGCGTGGGGGGGAGTGTCTTAAGAGTGGGGGAAAGGGACATTTAGTTCATGTCAAGTAGCTGCTTAGAAGAACCTCCCTAGACATCAGCGGGGGGAAGGGCGAGGAACTGGAGTGAGTTTCTTGCCTTCTGTTCCGTTCATTCTGCACCGAGGCAGAAGGAAGCATTTTGGATTCTGCTCCCTTTCCTGCTTAAAGGACCTCAAAGGAAATCCAACCCGTGGGCTTTTGTTGTGTGGGACGTGAGTGGTATAAGTGGCCTCTGGGTGTTGACTAGGACTCTGGGGGACCCGGGTTCGAATCCGCTAGGTCACAGAAATTCCACCGAGTGACCTTGGGCAAGTTCCATTTTCTCAGCCCTAGAGGAAGGAGAAGGCAAACTCCTCAGAACAGATCTTGCAAAAAAAAAAAAAACTCCGTCATAGGGTCGGCTTAAGGTCATCATAAGTCGGGAGGCCCACAGGAACAAGGAAGCGGGAGACCTGCGTCCTAACCTCTGGCTGAGCAGTGGGCCCACTACTGCGTGTGCCATGGGAAATCCCATTGCCTCAGCCCCGTCTGCAAAATGGCAGTCCTTGCGGTTGAGCCCATAGAATTAATTGTGAAGACTGGAAGAGAAAGCAGGCGGATCCCCCGCCCTCCACACACACTGGCAATATTGCCCGAATGATTCCTGCTGGTCAGTGGCAGCAGGCAACGAATCAGTAGAGGCTTCCAATGCGGGCCAGGACGGGAAAATCGGGCTATTCAGTTCTTTGCTCCTAGAATCACAGAATTGGAAGAGATCACAACAGCCCTCGAGTCCAACCCCCTGCCATGCAGGACGCACCCTCAAAGCACCCCCAGCAAATGGCCATCCGCCCTCTGTTTAAAGTATGTTAAAGCAACAACTTTAGCCTTTCTTTTCTTTAAATATTGGACCCCGTCTCTCAAGGCGTTAATGCCCCCAGGGAAGAACTCCTCCCTAGAAGTCGTCGGTGCCTAGCTGGCACTGAAGAACTGAACGGGGATCCCAGAAAGAGGTGGAGAGGCGCCTTGACTCTAGGATGCTGAGGTACACCGGGATTCTCCACTTGGAGGACGGAAGGACAGTTTGTTTTCTCTATGAAAGTTGCAGGCCGGGAGTACGGCTGTTTCTGGGCCAGTCTACGGGTGGGGGTGTTGGAGGTGGTAAAGGCTATTAACCGGATAGTTCTGCTAAGCCCTCCCGAACACCTCCCATCCCTCCGAGCTTTGAGTGTTATGTGTAATTAGCGTATATACCCTGCGTTGTCCGGGATTTTTTTTCTCATAGGTAATACTTGCTAAAAACATTTGAGATCCTATGGCTCTAATTCCCCAAACTGTCTTGTCCAGTACCTGTAACTTTCCCCATATTCCCCAACCCAATCTGTATTCAGAGATACTGCCCTCCTCCTTGCTGCTAGGCCTCCTCTCCATAGCAAGGGGCCTGTTCTCTGGCTGAGAATTCTTAAGGCCCTCCTTAAACTGCAAAGGGCAGGATTCCATAGAATCTTCTCAGGCAGCCAATCATATGAGATCTTCGCCTGACACAGACAAACAAACATACAAACTTTTGATCTAAATCTACGATATAAAAGTCAGTCTCCTCCTCTGTCCACCCTCTACCCCTGGCAATGGTAGCTCCTCTGCCCCCTCCTTGCAGTGGAAAAATCGCTCCGAAAACTCCTCTCTCCCATATTCTTGCCTCTATACCCTCCCTACCGCGGGTTATAGTCCTTTTCTCGTTCCAAGCACCGGTTCCGCAGAATTATTCGTCTAATCCAAGTCGGAACTCTGTTCTGCCCCGGTCCACCTTGGTCAGCCTCCAGATTTTCTGCAGAGAAGTGGAACATAAGAGGGATCATGCTAGTGAGGTGGTAGTCTTTCTACACTAGACTGTTAGAGTGCTATTATTCCATTTTCAACATCTTTAAGGCCTTCAAAGGCCCCTCCCTAAACTGCAAACCCCAGGATTCCATAGGACGTTGAAAGTGGAATAATAGTACTATACAGGCTAGTGTGGAAATGGTCTTAGTGAGGGATCACACTAGCGAAGAGGTGGCGATAGTAACTGTATCATAGACTCTTAGAACTGGAAGAGACCACAAGGACCCTCTAGACCTACTCCTTGCCCTATAGGAATAGGTAACCAAAATGCTCCGGAAAGATGCCCATCCAAACCTCTGTTCGTTGTTTCATGCCTTCAGGTTGACTCCGACTTCTGTGGACTCTCTCCGATGGTTTTACTGACAACGTTTCTTGAGAGGGAGTTTGCCATTGCCTTCTCCAGAGGGTCTAAGGTCACCCAGTAGGTTCCCATGATTGACCGGGGATTGGAACCCTGGCCTTTTGGAGTCTTCATCCAACATTCAACCCACTACATCATATTGGCTCAACCTCTGTTGAAAGCCTTCCAAAACTGGAGCCCACCGCCCTTCCAGGCAGTCCATTACACCAGCAAAGAGCTCTTGCAGTAAAGAAGTCTTTCCAAAAGTTTAGATAGAAACCCTTTTCTTGTAATTTGAAGCCACTGGTTCGTCTGCTTGTCTCCGGAGCAGCAGCAAACAAGCTCATTCCAACTTCTACACAACATTCCTTTGGACACTTAAAGAGAGCTATCCCATTATCTCTCAGCTTCCTTCTCTCCAAGCTAAACATTTCCGGCTCCCTAAGCCATTCCTCACAAAGTTTGGCTTCCAGACCTTTGATCAACTGGGTCGTCCATCACTGGACCACTTCTAGAAGTAGTAGTGTTGTGGCAGCAAATTCATGAGGTCTCCAAAAGTCGACAGGTGACCTGAAGACACACACATACCTACAGTAAGAGGAGCAGTAAAGTCGCATTTGGAGACAAGGGCCATTTCCGCACTAGACTGTTCTAGTGCTATTATTCCATTTTCAACATCCTATGGAATCCTGGGATTAGTAGTTTAGGGAGGGGCCTCAAAAGATTCCATAGGATGTTGAAAGTGGAATAATGGCACTAGAACAGTCTAGGGAGGAAATGACCAAGGATGTTATGTGTGATTTACACAGAGAAATAAACCCTACTGCGTTCAGTGGGATTTACTGGCAGGTTTGGATTGCTTAGGATTGGACCCTGTACAGCGCTTTGCAGCGAAGAGCTGGATCGTCATGCCTGCTCGCTCGGAAGCAAGTCTCTTTCGCCATTTGTGCACTAGGCTGTTATAGCGCTATTATTCCCCTTTCAACGTCCTATGGAATCCTGGGGTTTGCAGTTTAGGGAATAGCCTCAAGGATGTTGAAAATGGAATAATAGCGCTATAACAAACTAGTGCGGAAGTCTTCGGAGGATCTTGGTTCTTACAAGTGAGCTCAAAATTGTTGCTCTTTTAAGCGCACAGTAAATTGAACAGGGCGCCACCGGAATGTTCCCACAACTCCAATCCCGGATACATTTACTCGGCAATCAGTCGGGTTTCTTCCGAGTGAACGTAGGTAGGCTAGGGCTGTAAAAGGCACGAGGGGCTGCTAATATCCAATCCCTCAGCAAACGCGGAATGAAATAATTTCTCAGTCCCACCCTCTCCTCATTTCTCTTACAGGGACGCATTTCAGAGGGTGTAAATCAGCTCTGCTCTTCTGACGATTTCAGTCGGCGGTCGTTTTGGATGCCAGCCGTATCTGTCTTCTCAAAAATACAGGATCACAGTCGAAATCTAGTGATAAAGCCCATCTAGCCAACCCCCGAGTAAACATCCCCTCAGAGAGTGAGCGTGGTGTAGTTGCTTGAGCTACCACTTTGAGGGACCCGGGATCGAATCCCCGCTGGGTCATGGAAACTCACTGAGTGACACTGGGCAAGTCACACTCTCTCAGCCTTAGGGGAAAGCAATGGCAACCCCGCTCTGGAACAAATCTGGCCAAGAACACCCCGTGATCTCCACAAGTCCGAAATGACTTGAAGGGACGCAATGACAAACACAAACACGCACACACACCCTTTCGCTGTGACAACTTGCACCATCTCCACCGGAGGTTAACTCTCCCTGGCTCCAGCTCTGCTTCTTTCCTTGGCAAGAGCGGGGCTGTGCGAGCCAAGGTGGCTTCGGCAAGTAACCCCTACCCTAGGGCTGCTAATGTACCTTCCTCAAAGTTAAGTCAAGTCACGAAATCAAACTTAAAGCGCGGAACAATCAATGAAGCTTTTATTCTTCTTTTTCTGCAATCTATGGCGCCTTCTGCTTCCTGGCACTAACAGAAATGCAAGAAATCGAAACTTAATTACTTGAAAGAAATCCAGAAATCCCTCTGCATAATTTATCCAGGAGTTTGGGGGAGACGTTGTCTTGAACGTATGCATTTAAACCCAGGGCCTTTTCTATAGCAGTTTCTCTCTCCCCAACCCGCCCCCCTCCCGGCTGAATTTCCAAGCGCGCCTCTATTTGTAAACTGCAGGTTAGGGGACTTCATTCTAAATCTGCTTCCAGTAAATATAAGGCCATTTCCGTGCTAGACTGTAATAGCGCTATTATTCCACTTCCAACATCCTATGGAATCCGGCTGGCCTCTCCCGAAACTACAAACCCCAGAATTCCATAGGATGTTGCAAGTGGAATAATAGCGCTATTACAGTCTAGTGCGGAAATGGCCTAAGATGAGGGAGAGAGGGAGAAAGAGAGACGTGCTTTCTTCAAGCCCAGTTCCTCGATTCTCATCACAAGCCTGGGCAGGTCTACTTAGAAGTATGCCCAACAGACTTCAAAACAGGAATTACTTCTCCAAGTGAAGACCTAAGGCTGCAGTCCTGTACCTACCTCGGAGGAAGTGTTAAGGCATTCAAGGGGGCTTATTACTGAGGAAGAGTCACTAGGATTAAAAGCATTATCAACGTACTGTTCTTCAGGGAGTCTAGTTGCACTTGACAAAAAGCTTTTAAAACGCTCAAAAGTGATTCCCTCCCCCCCTTTTTTTTTAGCAGAGTAGATGCTATTCCTCATCCTTCAGCCGTGATTCTGCCCTGCTCTGGAATTTCAGTTCAGTAGCTAGTTTTCCTCTTATTCCTCTTCTCGCTCCGGCAGATGTTTCTCAGTTGAAGATTTTGCGCACCAGGGAAATGACCGAAAACGGGCCATCTCGGCCACAATTTCTCTTTTCACACCTGGGAGTTATAGCATTTTGATACCACTGCTGCATCGCCTGGACTCCTGGGATCTGTAGTTTCATGAGCTATTCTCTACCACAGGGAGCTCAAGCGCCTCCCCAATTTACAAATCCCGGCGTTCTAGTTAAATACAGTTAAAGTGGAATCAACATGTTCTACCTGTGAAGCCTGGAAAGGTTCTAAGAAGACATTGAGGAGTTCAGAGGAGGGACAGATTTGATTGATTAGGTAACAAACTTTTGCCTTGCAAAGCACTTCTGCAGAATTAGCAAGCCTCTGTATAGAGTTTTCTAGCTTGCAACAACACACTTGATTGCCTGAACTCTTCCTCTTGCTCAAGATAGGAGAGATTCTACTTAAAGGTGGAGTTGTAGATGGGAAACTAACCGACCTCGAGTTTTAAAGCTTGCTAGACAGGGCTCAGTAGATGCTTGATTGGCTTGCCTTTGTTCACTGTCGACTGAGAGCACCAAGGAGGCATAAGGAATTAGAAGTGAAACTATTCTGAACAGTTCTGGGATGTTTAATCTGTGCAGTTCTCTTCTCCCCATCCCCATTTATCAGAAATATCCACACAGTCGCTGCCTGGAGTCAGGAACTAACTTTATGGTAGTCCACTCACAGAACTTGAACTAATATTATGAAAGGATGAAAAACACTTTGTGGAACTCCCTGGAAACTCAAATACATTTTTATTTAACTCACATTAGGGAAAATAGAATGTAAAAAGTGAAGGGATCTAACAAAACCATTAATAATTAAAAAATAATTACAGATAGTCTGTCCTTACTATTCATAACCATTCAGCACCTTAGACAAAGAAAATGAAATATGCTTAGCGTGGAAGGGATGTGAGGAAACTGCTGATCAGGAAGCAGGTAGGGATCGTAATTGCCTTGGTGAGAGAGAAAAAAAGTAATAAAAAAAGACAAAATGGATAAGGGACCACCAACCTGGATTGGATTTGTTTGTGTGGAAACCTTTTGGTTTGTGCAAAGTTTTTTACTTAGCAGAGTGGGTGGCAAACAGTGCTCAGCTAGGCAGAGAAGCAAATAGCTTGGGATAGTTACTTTTTTTGGACTATAGCTCCCTAGGATGCTGGGGATTTTTAGCAATTGTAGGCCACAAAAAATAACTTTCTCAAGGTAGGGTTACCCACATTTTTTGTCACTTCTGCTGGAGAATGGCTGAGTAACAAAACATCTCAGAATCATGCTCACTAACACTGCTGGGCATCAGTTTTCAGGGAAGCAACAGGCTGAGGGAATAAGTTTCCAAACCTTCCTCTTGAAGCCATTGTCTGTTGAATTTAGCCAGATGGTAAATCCAGGTGCATCCTTTAAAATTGTTGTCTTCTTTTAAAGACTCAAGCCAGGGCAGAGGCCATGGTGGATGACCTATTCACTTCTGCCATTGGCTAGAATGCAAAAGATTCCTGGTAGGAGGCAGCATATGATAGTGGTTTGAGCACTGGGCTCTGACTCTGGAGACCAGAGTTTGATTTCCTGCTTGGCCATGGAAACCCACTGGGTGATCTTGGGTGCTTCATACACTCTCAGCCCCAGAAGTCCCTGTGATTGCTTTGCCTTAGGGTCACCATAAATCAGAAACAACTTGAAGACACACAACAACAAGAAGTAAGCTTTCAGGACATAGGCTGTGGTCAGCTTTCCCCAGTTCCTTCTTCCACCAAGGACAAATCAGTGCTTTGCCTCAGAGCAAGGGTGGGAAATATGCAGCCCTCCAGATGCAACATCCAGCAGCCCTAGCCAGCATAGCCAATGGTGACCGATGCTGGGAGTTGTGGTTCTACTACATCTGGATGGCTGCCTGGTTCCTTCCTTTTCCTTAGGGTGAGTTTACTGTTGAAACCATGCTGAGGTTCAGAAAGTGGGTTGCCAGGAGGTGCAAGGGGCTGTGCCTGGAAGGAGGTTTGGAAGCCATACAGGATCACTGGGCTTCCTCCTTTGCCCACTGAGCTCTTTTTGATAAGACGTCTTGTGTGTTGAATTCAGATTGTGGAAAAGCCATCTAGTTTACCCACCATTTTGCATCACTGAATAACCAGCTGATAGGCCTTCAGTTTCCTTTAGCTCCTTGCTATCTTTTGCCCCAGCACCTAGCACAAAATGATTTTGCTTTGGCAAACCACCAAGTGAAGCCTGAACTGTCTGTGGCTCTTCCTGAAGCCTGATAGGGAATTAGTGACCTTCAGTGGTGCAGGGGTTGAGAGGGGAATGCAAGCTGCTCCAGATCAGCCCTTGTTTTCTGAGAAGCAGCGATGCTGTCATTTCCCAGAATACTAGGGTAACTGATTGTTCCTCCATGTCCTGGCTATTGGATGTGGTGATGATGAGGTTTTCAAATTTTGCAGGTGTTCATTGCAGATTAGCATATAGGAAACCATGTAATCAGTCAGGTAGAGTATGGAGACATCTTTCTTTCTCTTTAATGGATTTTCTACTTCATGCTAGCAATTGAGATGATGTTCCCCCTTTGCACAGTGCTGACACTTCTAATTAAAAGCTAAAAATTGCATTCAGTTTTGCTGAAGGGCTTTTGTTGAAGTTCATTGTGTTTGCCAGTTTGAACACAGGCAATAGAAATAAGAACCAATGGAGTTTACTTCCAGGGAGCTGTAAGTAGAAGTGCATTCATGCTGATCCAAATATATTGGATATTATGCTATATGATGTACTGCTGGTTTACAATTCTCAGAAAGCTTACTTTTCAAAACAATAACTTCCAGGGTCCTCCAATGGCCATGGTGGCTGGGGAAATCTGAGAGTTTCAGGGCCTTTCTGCACTATAGTGTTATAATTCCACTTTCAACATCCTGTGGAATGCTGGGATTTGTAGTTTATTGAGGCCAAAGAGCTCTCTGGATGAGAATTCTGAATGCCCCTCCCTAAACTGCAAACCCCAGGATTCCACAGGATGTTGAAAGTGGAATAATAGCACTATAACAGTGTAGTGAGGAAAGGCCCATAGTCTTTAAAAAGTGAATTGTCTAAGTTCTAAACGGGTCACTACACATCTCATAACCTTGCACCCCAAGCTCCTTATAGTATGTGCCAGTGGACTTGGAGGGAACAGAGCAGATCTGTATGCCTGGAATGTGGTAGGACAGGCCCTCCTCGGCTTCTGTGATATGTCAGGGTGAAGTAAAAGATCACAGTCTCATTCCTCCGAATTTTAGAAAGCACTGGGGTCCCTTTCTTTTCACTGGACACCTCTGAACAGGACTGGCCCAACCATTATGCAAAGTGAGCAGTGGCCATCCTAGAAACTGGTAGGGTACAAATAGTGTGGTGCTGGAGGACATTGCTCTGGGTGCTATGCAGTTTACTCTGCCCTGTGCTCCCTGAGCTATTTGCTGTGTGTAGATGCCGTCAAGGATGTTTGTCCCTTTGTTGGTATGAAAGCAAGACTTATTTATCACTCTGGCTGACATCTCTATCATTTACTTCTAGCAGAAAAATGTACTGGGAAGCTCAAAGGCACTGAGGATTCCTTTTGTGCCATCATTTGACCGTCAACATTTTTGACTTGCAGGTTGGATTGCCACCCAGGAAACATTCAAGGGACCACATGGCAGCACTTGGCACAGACAGAGTCTAGCCCACTCATTCTCCCTGTGCCCTACCCAATGTTCAACCTCATTGGACTCCAATAACAGCCATGATCATGGCTTCATGAAAACTTACAACCATATTTTGCAGTGTGTTCTAAATAAGAGTTGAAAGAGATTGATCCCCCCCTTGAAGTCTGGATTTCAAATCCTAGTGTTGTTATGTGTCTTCAAGTCTATTCCAACCTATGGAGACCCTATAGATGGTTTTCTTGGCAAGCTTTATTCAACAGTTTTGCCATTGACTTCTTCAGGCTGAGAGAACATAACTTGCCCAGAGTCACCTTGTGGCTTTCCATGGCTGAATGGAGAAACAAACCATGGTATCCCAGAGTCCTAGGTCAATACTCAGACTGCTACACCACACAGGTGCTTAAATCCTAGTAGCTTCAACTGTTATGGCCAACAGTAAGGAACTAGGGGAGAAGTAATCTGACTCATCAGAAGAGTCAAAGGTTCACCAGATTTCTGTAATGGAAACAGAATGCTAGCAATGATAAAGGAATAAATTTAGATCAACACACTTGGACTGTCATTCAAAAGAGCAATTGATATATGTATGAGAGAATCAAGCACAGCTCTGTTTTTCCTTTCAGACCTTTGCTCCTTCTAAGTGACATCTGATCACCAAAAGCACTACTCAGTTTTTCCAGTGTGCTGCTCCATGATTGGAGCTACTGTGGCAAAAATTTCCTTGTGCATACATAAATATTAGCAGCTGCCTTTTGCTGCAGGAGTGTGTGTGCATGTGCCTCCAAGTTGCCTGTTGACAAACAACAACCTCCCAAGATTCCTTAGGCAAGGAATACTCAGAGGTGATTTTGCCAGTTCCTTTCCCTGAAATATAGCCTACAGCATCTGATGTTTATTGATGGTCTTCCATCCAAGTATCAACCAGAGGTTACTCTGCTTAACTTCTACGATCAGCCAAGATCTGGTGCTTTTGGGATATTTAGACCATTTAGCTTGATACAATGTGATCTTGATATGTAAGAACTCCATATCAACACTCTGAGCTTCCCTTCCCACTCACATCTTCCCCAGTTTTTCAGTAAAGAATGGTGGTCTAGTTGTGCTCTTTTCCATTCATGATCTTCTCCCTCAATTGAAATAACAGGGAAACTGATGTGTACATTGGAATACTTGTGGCCTATTCAATTAGAGAGTTGCTAGAAAGGACCAAGAGCCCGCCTAGCAGAGCATCCCATTTCCAGCTGAGGCCAGGTAGAAGCTTTCAGAAGAACACAAGCAGACTACAAAGGTAACAACCCTCTTCCATTATTTGCTCCTAAGCAACCTGTACTCTCACTTCCGATTTTCTTTCTGACTTGGCATACTCTACACTATAGTCACTTTGAATTAGAGCCAATTTGAGCATTCAGAAGCTGGTGGAGTGAGGGAAGGAGGTGCAGTACAGATCTCTATGCCTAGCTGCACAGGCTTACACGGAAAACAGGTTCTCCCTGATGTGTAAGATTTTTATATGTGGGGAGATTTTGATGCAAATGGGATTTAAAATAGGTGACCCCTCCGTATGAATTCTCAGTTGGTGTAGGTAAATAGAGGAGTAGAGTGTGTCTGAACATTTGAAGTGGCTTTCTTAAAAAAATGTACACGTGCGCACACAAATGGCCTAGCCCTAATGCAAATAACAGCTCAGAAAGAAGCACACCGAATCAAGAATATGTTAGAAATGATGACACTGTTTAGCATTTCAAGGCCAAGACTCTGGCACTAGAAACATACTGTGTTTAGCAAATGTTTAGCATTAAAAATATTACAAAATCTTTATGTTTGGGGAAATACGATGCATTAAAATATCACAGAGAAAGAGAGAGAGAGAGAAAATATTTGTATGGTGTGATATTTAAATTGTGCGTTATGCACGGTAAAAATAAACAAAGGGAAAGGAACAGGAAGAAAAAACTCTCACAGTACCAGGTAAGCATGAAAAGGAGGAAGGAAGAAAAAAAAAGGAAATGTGGCAGCACCTTTACTAAAGGGTTTTTATGTGAATGGTACTCCATCCAAAGAAGTGGGTTTATATCCTTGAAAACTCATGTGGAAATAAAAACCAGTGAGTTGTAGAGGTGCTGCCACATATTTTCCTCTCCCGCTTCCTTATTCCTTTTTATGCAGCAAGAGGCTAACACTGCTATGTCTTTAAAAAGTAAAAGGTAAGATTGGTTTCAGTCTGTCTTGGCTTTATAGGTTAATTTCACTGATTCAGGGCCAGCCCTGATGTTAGGTAAAACAGGACAACGAAATCTGGTGACAGATGCCAGGGAGGGGAGAGATGGGGTATTGAGAGGGCTGAAATGTGCATGTGTGTACACCATATGGCCTCTCCCATGTCCCCTACGTTACCTACTGCCTATAAGTGCAATGACAAAATAGTGTTGAAGGAAAATTGATTGCCAAAGATCTGATAAAGATCTCTACGGCCATTTCCGCACTAGACTTATAGTGCTGTTATTTCACTTTCAACATCCTATGAAATCCTGGGGTTTGCAGTTTAGGGAGGGGTCTCAAAGGATATTGAAAGTGGAATAATAGCAGTATAACAGTCTAGTGCAGAAACAGCCATGGTATATCTTTTTAACTGCACAAGCATATGTATAGAAAATAAGCTTTCCCTGATGCACAAGATTTTTATGTGCAGGGAAATTTTGATGCAAATGTGTTTTTTAAAAAATGGTTCTGCCAACTGAATTTGCCTCATGCAACAAAGGATGAATATAAAATAACACTAGTGTACCTTTGAGCATGCACAGAGTGCTTTCCCCCTTTTCACTGAGCAGTTACATTTTCCCTACACTTTTAGCATCAAGGAACAGAGCTTTTCTCCAGGAAAGGCAGCAATGGATTTACTCAGGTCTGAATTCGAGTATCTCATTTTTAAAAGATTAAGCACTCTTTCTCTACCACTTGACAATATTCTGAGTTTGATACCATGCTTAAAAATTTCTCCATTCATCCCAAATCAGGGCATACAGTTCTCACAATGTATGTGAATAATCCCTTCTATATTCAGTTCTGGTTTTTAATAGACAAATGAAAGATTATTGAGTTTTGATGAATATTAACATAAATGAAAGGAGAAAATGATATTAAACATTTTGGAAACCATCCATATGAGAAGAACTGAAAATTAATTATACATCATTGCAATTATATGATTTTAAGGTAATTATTCTCTTTTGGAAAACAAATGCTTGAGACATCTATTTTGTTGCAGGCAAACCTTTTATATCAGACAGTCACGCAGAGCAGTTTTTTGTTCTTTAATTAGTAGACATTTCCAAACTGAAGCTAATTTGTTTCATCCTAATTTCTGATGCCTCACTGTTCAGGTACCTAAGATCAGGGCATTGAATAGCTGAACTTGGGAAAGTTGTTGTTTAGACTATAACTCCCAGAATCCTTCAGTGGGCCTCTTCAGCAACCATAATGGTTAGGGAATTCTGAGAACTGTAATTATAAAAACAACAACAACAACAACCAACAAACCCATATGTCCAAACCCTGCCAAATAGACACAAAGTTACAGCATTCAGTGTCTCTTGGTGACCAGGTCTGGGGGCATTGTTGTTCCAAAAAGAACCCCTGGTTATTAGAATAATTAGGGCAATGCTGAATTTGTAAGAGTAACCCTATGTAGGCCTGCCCCAAGATGGTGTCTTCCAGGTGTACTGGACTTCAGTTCCTGCAACCCCTCTACCAGCATAGCTTTTCCCACTCCTACAGAAGGTATAAAATATATTTCACATCAGATCAACTGATAGATGCTGTGCTGGCACTACAACAGTGTTTCTGGATGTCACTTTTTTGTGTGAGATTACACTGTCATTCACAAAAGGGAGGGACTCTTCCTGATAATATCATCTTCATTTTGTTGCCCTGTTTTTTTGCTCCCACTACTTATTTCCATTTTTTCCTTACCAGAAAAAAATTATTATAAAGAGCTACACAAAGTCTTTTGACTGGTAGCACTAGAATTCCTTGCTCTGGAAGCACTCCTGGTCTGCACACGCTCAGTAGCTGAGAAGTTACACAATATGCATGTGTCACTTTAAAGTCATGTCATAGTATTTTACTAGAGCACAATGAGTCATACCTTTACCTTAATAGTATACATTGCCAATTCGAAAACATATAGCTAGGCAAATGGCAAGATGTATTTAAGTCTTTTACTTCAAGTTTCAAGTCAAGTCAAAAGTCTCTACCTTCAAGTCAAGTCTCAGGTCTGGGAGCCAACTTTATACCTCAACTTATATTCCAAAATTTCTGGACAGAGTCAAATAAAATCAGTTTTAAAATTTTAAGCTGTCAGCCCTCTACATTTATGAGTTTTTCACCTGCAGCTTTGGAAGTGGGGAATAGGATCCTTCTTACTCGCCCTTCCCAAAGCTGGAGGCTTTTGTGCCAATGGGCATACAAGAATCTGCAGCTTCAGAAGTGGGGAATAAGATCCTTCTTACTTCCCATCCCAAGCTGGAGGGGGGTTTTTTTTTTGGATGTGAGGAACACAATCCTTCTTATTGCCCACTACTGAAGCTTTAAAAGCTTTAGAAGGAAGGATCCTTCCTCCTCAAGTCCATTGCCTAACACATTTGCTGTTCGCCTCTGAAAAACTGCACCTGCATTCTGGGAACAAGCCTTTTCTTCTGCTCTTAGGAAACATTTTAGAAGACTCGTCCAATATGCCGTGGGGACAGGCTGCTGAGCAGATCTCAAGCCTTACTCATTTCCTGTTCCCCTCTAAGTAATCTGCCCACACTTTGGGCTTGAGACAGATTGGTGTGTGAGCATTAGGCAGAAAGGGATGGAAGCATTGTTCAAAGTCGTAAGGTTTCTGGATAAATGTGTTATGTTACTGAACCAAGGATAGTCACTAAAAATATCCAAGTTTTGAGTCAAGTCAGTGCATGATTTATTGCCAAGTTGAGTCCAAGTCAAGTCACTGAAGCAACTTAAGTCTGACTTGAGCCTGAGTCCACCAACTGGAGTCTACATCACTGGCAAATGGATTAAGCAGTCTTAAAGCCATGTGAAGATGTTTAGTCTAGCATCCTATATCATGAAGGCAGAGAGTAAGAGCCTGTGTGTGCTTTTTCTCATTCCTTCAGAAAGCATCTTCCATATACTCTCCAACATTTCACAGATGAAAACCAGCTATTGTGAGGCCAAGCAACATCACAGTGTGGTCATGATGGCAAAAGTTATTAATGAAGAAGAATACACAAACTAGGAAAGGCTGCAATGCTTTGCTTTTGACTGAGTCTACTGGGAAGATTCTATCTCCCTTCTACTCACCTCTTCTCGCTGCTGATTTAAATGAGTGCAAACTACTATTGCATTTTGAACTCAGTTTGCAGCAACTAAAGAGGGCGGAGGAGAAAGAAACTGAAAAAGCAGTTGAAAAAGTAGTACAACAGAGGATTAATGAGGGCTGGCCCTGCCAAACTAGGAAAGTTGGAGGGTATGCTTCCAAGCCCCTGAAGCCCTGCCACAGCCACTTATTGGCCAGGGATGGGGGCAGGAGGTGCCCAGAGGGTATGTTCTGTGGCCAGGAGAAGTAAGATGGAGGAAGTCATGGCCATGGCATTTGGAAGCTGCTAGAGATGGCGGTAGATGTTGCACAAGAAGGTGACAAGTACCTCATTCTGCAGTGCCCAAGAACTTATCTCTCCTTCTCTCGCTCTTAAAAACCTTCTAGCCCACCCTTACCATAAGGTCTCAGGGCAGTGTACAATATAAACTATTTAAAACACCACCAAATTAAAAGCATACTAATGTAAGCATGTTAAAAACATATTAAATATAGCAACAGTTAAAACCATTTTAAACACTATAACCATTTAAAACCATGTAAATGTATGTTTTGAAATAACTTGTTACCCTGATTTCTGGGGGTCCCGCAAGGGACACCTAAGTGTGCTCCAAATTACAAAGTTGGGAGTTAGCAAAAGAGCACAAGCTAGCAATACGAGAGGCAGGGCAACAGAGCAAGATCTTTTACCGAATGTCTACGAGGTCAGGCCAAGTCAAGGAGCAAACAGAAGTAAATAATAATAATTGTTTTTATTGATATACAGTCAAACACGTGTATGCAACACACTAACACAGAGAACTATTGAAATAAAGGTTGGAGTGGAATAGACGGTTTTTAAGAGGAGGTTTTGTATGGGAAATACTACACCTGTCCTGAAGCCCGGGTAGTCTGAAGAAGAAGTTCGTGGAAGTGGAGTTTCTCAGCCCGTGGAGCTGAGGGGAAGGCTCACCGAGCAAAGCAATAGCAAGGTGGGATGGAAACCAAGAGCGATCCGAGGAAGTGCTCAAAGTCAGGGGACTTTATAGGGGAAAATGTGGCCGTAGGCTAGCCCGTTCTCGGGGATAACAATCAGTTTCCGGCTGGAAACAAAGCCTCCGAAAGGTCAGTATTTTATGTCAATGTCAAGCAGAGGCCAAGCAACCACAGAGGCAACAGGAGTTTTATGGCTTTTAGTAAGTAGTCCATAAAATAGTCAAGGGTTTACAGCACCCAAAGCAAACAGAGGCAATAAATAAAGCCGTAAAGTAATTAAGGGGTCACGTCACCCAAAACAAACGAAGACAGTGGAACTCAGGAACGGCAAGCCCATGGAACTGGTATCAGAGTCACAGATGAATGACAGTTGTTGCCCCGTAACCCCCACTCCCCAGCGTCTGCCTTAGTCTTTTGCCCAGCTGGGGCTGATCAAGTGTCCATTAACCAGGCCCGCAGCTGAAGGCCCTCTGATCTCAGCCGCTTCTCTAGGAGGCATTTTGATTTACGAACTGCCACCTTTTCCAGCCGCCTCTGGAGGAATGTGGGGGGAAGAGTCTGCTGCAAGCTCCGGGCTGGAGTCAGAAGCAGCAGCTTCTGTCGAGCCAGAAGCATTGGACTCCTCTGCTGTAGGTATCGGCCCTGGGTCAGCTGGGGAGTCGCTGGCAGGCCCCTCCCTTGACTCTGCAGGAGCCCCCTCTCCCTCCAAGGAATCCTCCAAGGGATCCTCCACCCCCAGCTGGGAGTCCAAGCCCAACTCAGAGTCCCCATCTGAATCGGCAGCCTGCTCAGCCTCCTGCTCAGCCTGGCTCATGACATTTTACATGATTGAGTTAAGACTGAATTGTCAATAGAGTAGCCAGTATGCAAACGCGGAGTGCTTGACAGTTGAGTATTCGGCTCGTCAAGCTGCCCGCTCAGGGCAGGGAGTCCTTTCTAAGTAGCGTGCATACATAATATGGTACTTGCCTTGAGGTCTCCTAAAGCAGCGGTCTGGCTATTTCTGGCCTGCCTGTATTAGTGTGGAATATTTCAGTGATTAGCAGCCGTACCTGTATGCATGCTTGTCTGGGGGCCTTGCAAGCACATCGAGAGGAATAGGTAAAGAAGGCCAAATTATTGATATCAAATGATATCTAATATCCCACAAGTCCGGGCTAGAAACTGCGGTAATATACTCCTCAAAGGTTTTAATATAGAACCATGTTTTGGCTTGCTGTCAGAATAAAACAACAATATCAGCACCAGTCAGACTTCCAAGGGGAGGGAATTCTACAGCCAGGATGGCACAACCAAGAAGGCCCTTTTGCATGTCCTCCCACTTTTTATTGCCCCCACTGGCAGGGCACATAAGCCTGTGTAAACCCAGGATACACATTCAGAAGCCATGAATAGGATTCTAATCTTAAAATAATGTTAATTTGGAACAAAGCTCTTGGGTCTGGTGGATCTATTCTGGATTTGTACTGGCCCAAGGAAGGAAATGAGAAACCACCTCTGATTATTCCTTGCCTAAGAAAACCCGAAGAAATTAATGGGGTCATCATAAGCTGACAGGCAGTTTGAATGCACATAACACGCACAGATCTACAGCACTGGCCCATCTATGGTTCAGCATCTAAAGAAATCTTGCTGTATAAAATCACTGGGGCGATCCATTCCAGTCTGAAGGTGATGTCTTCTTGGAACTGGTTTCCTCTCTTACACATTAATTTATTTATTGGATATTTGTTTAAAAGTACCTCAGCTTTGCATGCTACACTGCTGGCAATGTTAGTGCGACAAGAATCTCTCCACACGGAGAGCGGTTAGATTTCACATTGTAATAAGCAGCACAAGAGATACTGCTTGGCAGAAAAGCAAAATCTTTCTTGTACAGTTTCTGAGGTTTTACAGAGCATGCTGTATGAAAAAGTTAAGTTTATCTACCTAACTAGGGAGCTTCAACAACCACCTTAGAGATTTATGTTTTCTGCTGTTTCCCTCTATATTTTTTTAACGTTCTATGATATACTTATTTTTGAAAAGTAACATTGTTTTTTTAAAAAAACAAGCCCATATTCAAAAGACAAAAAGCAATCTTTAACATTTTAATTCTTAGAAAATAAATTTAAAAATAATTTAAAAATTAAATTGAAAATTAGATTTTAAAATATTTAAAATTTAATTTGAATTGTGAAAAAGTGAAAAAAATGAACTCCTAAACAGAATAATAATGTGTGCATTTTGCAGCACTACAAAACTATGAAAAACCAGCAGTGGCCATTACAATGGTAGTGAAGAACCTGTGACCTTCTAGATCTGTAGTTGTATTTCCCACCATCTTTTCTCACTGTCAATGCCGGCTTCAGCTAATAGGAATTGGTAACCAACAACATCTGGAGGGCCACAGGCCCAAATGTAATGGTAAATTCTGCAGTGACTGTGCTCATCATGGTAGTTACTCTGTGGCCATGTCCCCAAGTCCAGACACTTGTCTTCATCCATATCTGTCTGTATCCCCAGAGAAGGAACCACCAAAGCAGCAGTACATTCCATAAAACCTAAATTATTAGGGAAAATTGACAGTCATAGAACAGTGAGCCCATAAAAAGCTGCACAATAATTTTCATGAAAGACTTTGGCAGCAGAGACATGATATTTTACATGGAAAAGAGAAAGATCCACCATGTCTTCAGGCAGCATAAGCCCACCACCTCATAATCTTCCAAATGTTTATTTTCTGAGCACTGGAGAAGATCTTTTCATCTCAGTCAAACAACTACCTCCAGCACTTTTCTTCCCCACCAGGAGTAGGTCTTCTGTAAACCTAACTTGGCTGTTCAGAAACAACCCATCTCAAAAAAACTACAGCAGGCACAGTTCATAATAGTAATATGTAATATTTTTATATGTAATAATATGTAATATTTTTCCCCTGGGAGAATGTATCCGTCCATCAGCCCCCATGGCGACGGCAGTTACATTCAGAGGGAACCAAGAAGACTTGAAGGGATGGTTGAAGACATCATTGTTTCAGCCAATGAATAGGTACTTGTGCTTTAGCTCTGCAGTTTGTAGCTGTGTTGCTCCATGGGCCACAGCTGATTCAAATTATTCTTTACAACAAAGTTTTTTTTAAAAAATAACACTACTATTTGTAGCCACTTACCCACATTTGTAATATAATTTTACCCCATTCACCCACCTCCTACATCATTTCCAGGTTTTTATCATTAACTTGCTTAAGAACAGCTGCAGGACCTGAATAGGTACAGTGTGTAAATTCAAAAGGCAATTAAAAAACAAAAACAAACCCTATAAATAAGTTAGTGACAAATTTCAAACAGTCTTGGAGGTCTCATTCACAAGGTCACCATAAATTGAAGCTGACTTGATGGCAATTAACAACAACAAAGGAGATCTTTTCAACCTGAAGGCCTAGTTCAGTTTCAGAAAAATTATCAAGGATTGAGGTGTTTTCTGACTGGAACAAAAAATACCAGCAAATTTTAAATTAAAATTCTTACTGTCAGTACTTGAGCCTTAGAAGAGGCATGCCAATTTTTAGACAGGGGAAAAATATATCAAGAGCTGAAGAACTGCACAATGATGCTGTTTTGAATAAGGGGGTGTGTGGTCAACTGGAAAACCCAGGGGGCTGGATTAAGACCCTCAGGAAGCTGAACTTGGCCCCAAGGTCTAAGTATATTTTCCTAGTGGACATAATTTACTGACCAAAAATAAAAGAACAATGCCTCTTTAAAACTCAAGAAATTGTTTTGAGAGACAAAAAAGAGGCGTAGGTAGATTTAAAATTTCTCTAGTGTGTGTTCAGGTTGTGTTGTGTGCAAGCGAAGAGTTTTTACTTCAGATGGCTGGTGTAATTTTGAATGATTCAATGCACTCCATTTTTTTTTTAAAAAAATAGCAATTTCAACACCTTTTTTGGTAGAAAACTTGCATTTAAGAAAAAGGCTTCATGCAGATACTAAAGGGAGGGCTTTAGCCTCATTTTCTGCCTAAGATTCAAGCATTTGGTGAACAGAGCAGCCTTCCCCAGACTATGGTCATTTCTGCACTACACTGTCATAGTGCTATCATTCCACTTCAACATTCTGTGGAATTCTGAGGTTTGTGGGGTTTGTAGTTTACTGAAGCCAAAAAGCTCTCTGGCTGTGAATTTTAAATACCAGTACCCTTGCCAAACTTCAGATCCTAGGATTCCATAGGATATTGAAAGTAGAATCTCTATAGTTGGAAGTGGAAGCTCTATAACAGTGTAGTGTGGAAGTGGCCTATATCATCTGTCATTCCCAGTCAGGAAGTTGAATCTTCATCCAAATCTACAAACAAACACCATATGACTTCCATGCAAAGTGGTGTAGCATCAGTGCACCACCTCAGATGGAAAGACCCAAGCAATGACAGATCCATATGCATTCTAAAGTAAGGAAATCTGTGGTACTTTCAGTATGTAATAGTTGGTGTGTTGCACTTTTCATCTGGAACTTGCTTAGCTGCAAAAAGCTTAAAAATAAAATGATAAAGGACTTGAGATCCTAAGCCAAGATCCTGTATCAGGAGACATATCATAAAATTCCACTATGGTAGAAGTACAAAATGTCTCTTCTCTCCACTCATATAGGGCCTGTCTTTCTCTTGTGCTCACCTCTCCATGGTCAGATGTACAATGACAAAATCGTGCTCTTTGACCTCTGGTGGAACCCTGGGAGGTCCTTGAGGATGCCTTCATTGTTGTGCATCTGGCTATGGTCACGTAGCCAGACACTTCTCAGCTTTCCCCTGCTTTCCACCAACCACTACATGGCCATGGAGGATTTGTGGGGGGGAAGGCTGGTTGTTGCTTGAAGGAGGTAGAAAATTCTGATCTTCACAATGACCGATTGCATTAGACTTATGCCCAAGTATGTCATTAACAGAATGCCAGTTCGAAGATTGTTTAATGCAAAATAAATACAAGAAAGAAAAGTTTCCCATCCACTCCTCAACCCTATAGTCTTCTTTAAATGTTTCTATAATGTGGGAATGAGAATTATGCCACTCCTGTTGGACTGCAAGTATGTCCCAGTTTGGAAGGAACAGTCTCAATTAACCTTCTGTTGTCCCATTTTTTCAGTTTTTCTAAGTGTCCCAGTTTCTTCTTCCTCTTCCCATTTCCCCCATTTGTCCTCCGCTTAACTCAATTGCTACAATCTGAGTTCAAATTAAGCAGCTTCCACTCATTTAACTCTGTGGGGAGTGGGGGAGGTGAGAGGTGTTGGATAAAATCTTGCCCTTCCCAGTTGGTTTAGGGAAAAAGCAAACCAAAGCAACTTCTTCTAGCTCATGTATTTTCCCTTATTAATAACTTGCCCATGTTCTGATGTTGCTTGGCCACACATGTCCCAGTTTTCATCTGAGAAATATTGGAGGGTATGCTGTAAGGCCCAAAAGACTAGCTAGCATAACTAACAATGAGAACTAGGGTGAGGAGCATATAGGTGTAGGGAAGGAGCTTCCTTTCCTTAAAGTTAGAATCCTATATATACCAGGAGTGGGAACTGTGTAGCCCTACAGATGTTGAACTTCAGCTCCCAAAATCCCTAGCCAGCATAGCCAATGGCAAGACATGCTGGGAGTTATAGTTCAGCTACATTTGGAAGGCCACATAATTCCCATTCATACTATACAAACTTATCTAGAAATGTGTTCCTTTATATTGGGGGTTGAGAAAGTGTATAGGCCAGATGCTATCCTTGGACCCTGTTCTCTCGACATCCCCAATAACCTCCAAAATCACAGAAACAGCCACCTTCAAAAGATGAAAATCAGCTACAAAAATGAAACCAGAAATGACATCACATCATCGCTGGTCACAACAACAGTAATGGCACAGCCATTACTGCGTATGGCCTCTGTTCCTTTTGGATATGTTCCTTTTGTGATTACTCATCCTTGCACTATTTGTGATTTTGTGATTACTCATCCTTGCACAGCTTTTCCTGAGTAGACATGTACAGAAATACGATGTACATTAAGTTATCTAAGGACCCAAGCCAAAGAGCCAAATGGCATTTACTATTTCTATATCTGGTCAAATAAAACATTTGAGCAGGAAAAGTCATTGCATTTACAACATGCCTGCTTTTATTCCCCTAGAGGAAACCAAATTCATCTGTGCTTGTCAATTATATTGATCTTACTTAAATAGTGGAAAAAATCAACCTCCCCTTCAGTGATCAGTGAGAAGTTTACAGTCTAATAAGTAAAAGAGGGAAGTGTTCATCCAGACTAATGTGGCAAGGAAACACACTTTCAAGATTTATCCAGATCTTTATATGTTATACCTAGTAGTAAAGACAAAAAATAAATCCATATGTGGAGATGTTAGAATCTGGAAAAGCCAAAAAAAAAAAAATGCAAGAAGGAGAAAAATAATTCTTTCTTTCTTTCTTTGTTTTGGCTTTTTACTCTGTAGACCTTCCACAAAATAGGTTTTCATTCATTGTGCCAAGACAGGGCCAATCCTTGCATTAGCCAGAGTGAGGTAGCTGCCCCATGTGGTAGATCTTGGATATTATGAAAAGGCAGTAGATTATTAATTATTATTTTTTTATTAATTGATTGATTGCACACAGAGGAAAAAGAGAGAGGGATTTGTTGTGAAATGCAAGAGACAGTAGTGGCTCTCTTAAGTAGATCTCATCACTGGTACATAACTACTCATTAGTGCTTTCAGTGAACCACTTGATTCACTGGAATTGTGAAAACAGCAGGCACAATCACAGATATGCAGTTGGTTGCACAATAACTGTGTCCACACCACACAAATATAACTGTTTGATCCTGCTTCAACTACCATGGCTTCATACTATGGAATACTGAGATGTGAAGTTTGAGAAGGGACTTACAATTCTCTGATAGATCAGTCCAATACGACAGAAAAGTGGTTCATGGCCACCACTGCTTAACAAGTATAAGTTTACATTATAAAATCACAATGTGTGATCTCAGCTAATATGCATTATTGCATTAGCATTGATGGATGTTTATCTCCTGATGCAAATAGTAGAAAAGGAAAATTTCTTTTATTGGAACAGTACTTGTGGATCAAGGGTTCACATCTGCCTCCCTACATCTTGTAGTCTCAGTACAGCTCAGATTTACCCCAGGGGATAATTACCTAATAAGAATTGTGCATGTTAGTTCCCATCCGTGTGATTAATGTTGTATATTACTTGGCTTTTAAATAAGAATAGTAAAAGGAACCTTGCTGCATGGCCTCCCAACTGCACTCCTGCACTCTCCCAACTGCAATTTCTCCTAGCAGAAAAGCAGTCATTGAGGCAGATTCATGGCTTGGAAATGCCACTTTTGTAGCCTACAGTTCCCAGAATGCCACGGCCAGTATAACCAACTGAGTTGGCTGGGATCTGAAATAAAATAAGCTATGCCTCAGATAGCTTGTGTTTGTAACAAATTGTTGCAGTTCTTGGAAAGTTGACTTCTGGAGGCTATAACTCCCCAAAATCCTCAGTCAGCATGGATCTGTGCCAGTTGGAGGATTCTGAGAGTTGTAGTCTCAAAAAGGAACATTTCCAAGTTTTGGATGTTTGTCTCAACAGTACCCTCTGGTTGGTGCAAATGTTAAAAGATCAATAAAGGTGCCTAGTTTCAAAATCAGGCCAGGGAATTTCTGCCCCAGTTGAGTTCATCTTTATAAACAAGTGTTCTAGAAAGCTAAGAAACAGAAAGTACTTGATTAGCTATTAACTATTAACTGATTACTCTGTTTCCTTCAGAGACCCCTCTAGTGTTCTTGGAAGGGCAGCTATAGAAGAACTAGATAATATTCTGAAATGTAGATATATCATTGAATACCAAAGTCAGAACTGTCCATGCCATTATCTTTCTGATTCCTATGTATGGTTGTGAAGGCTGGAAAATGAAGAAGGCTGATAGGAAAAGAACCAACTTGTTTGAGATGTGGTGATGGAGGGAGGGTTCTTCAAATATCCTGGACAACCAAAAAGACAAACAAATGGGTCCTAAAGCAAATCAGGTCCAAGATCTTCCTGGAAGCCAAGGTGACTAAACTGAGACTGTCGTACTTTGGCCATATCATGAGAAGACATGATTCACTAACAATGACAACAATGCTTGGCAAGATGAAAGGTGGTAGGAAAAGAGGAAGACCATCCTGCAGATGGATAGAATCAATCAAGGAAGCCACGGCTCTGAGTCTGCAAGATATGAGTGGGGTTGTTGACTTGGAGGTTTCTGCTTCATAGCATCACCATAAGTTGCCATTAGGCACAGTCAACTTGACAGAAGTTAACAACAACAACAATTTGCATAGCAAGCCAACTGATGAATTTGACTGTCCTTGGCAGAATATTTAAAGGGCTTCCCCCCTTCTCTTTGCTTCACTCTTAGATAAGGAAAGCAAGGTGCTAGAATCAAAATAGTTACTACAGTAGACATGTATCTGATCTCTTGTAATGCTTGAA